>CM062815.1:641249335-641849335 GCA_031772625.1 Pinus tabuliformis | reverse complement strand
CTGAGAATCGAAAGTTATTGTGCCTCCCTACCACTATGTAACTCTTCATTATCTATGCACAAGGAGTAATCCCAAGGGTGGTGATCTGGCCGATGGAGATGTAGGGCTCTCTGAAGAACATGGTGTTGACAACTGCAGGCACCGCACGGAGTTCAGCATCAACGGTAGGGGACGTACCAAAAAATGGTAGACACGAAGTAGAACTGGTCCAGATGCCATAGCCTCGCCCATGGACAGGATGACGAACCACAACAAAAAAGAGGAAGGATGGAAAGATGGAGACCACTGGTAGAAGTGCAGTTAATAAGTCGTCTCTGATGTACCTTGAGGATTGGGATCTCGTGGACAGCAACTAGGGTCTTGCAAAATCACAACACAAGCTACAACAGACAGTGCAAAAAGAAGATACAAAGGTAGGAAGTGGCTGCAGTGGTACGAGGAGGTCCCGTATGCGGCTCCCCCACTAGAGCTAAAATCCTATGAGGGGGTGTTCTGTGTTAACCGAGCAGAGTAGAATGAGCATTTTTGGTTGCGAGACTTGGTAGAAACAATGAAGCAAGAGCTGGACAAAGCATTGCAGGAGACAATGAAGGAGCAACAAGATGACGAGTGTCACTCAAAGGGAGGTGAACTGTGAAGCCAAGGCAACACGTCTTGCTGCACCGATGAGTGACTCAGGACGAGTCACGATGATTGCGTTGGGGGACTGTTGGGTAGCGAAGGTCCCACGTAACAGTTTTGGGGCTGAAAGCCTATAAGTTAGGATAAAAATATTGTAAAAATCCAAAATATGTGGAGCGCGAAATGTAAAAGGTCAAGTCAAAGGGTTGTCTGCAAAAAAAATAATATAGAATAATAGGAAGTAAGTCGGTCTGTGGACCATAGGAAGGTATAAATAGAGCAAGGATTTATGGGTAGAAGGTAGCTTTTTGGTATGTAATCTTGGATCTGATATGTAATGGGGTTTTGAGAAGAAAAGTCTTGAAGCGTCTGTAGGTCCGAGTCGAGGGTATTGGGTAGTAGATAGAGGCTCTGCAGTTGTGTGCGCAGAGGCCTGGTAGAGTCCATAGCTGTGTGCGCGGACCCCTGCAACTGAGTGCACAAGATAGATCTGGTTGTATTGACAGAAGAAGTTGAATAAAGATAAGTTGATTCCAAATCACTGTGTTGAATTATTGTGGATGTGATTGATTTATGGTTAAATTTTCTGCTGAATCTATATGCGTACGCTTATGTTCTAGATTAATGCAAATTTGTATCTTGTTTGAATGCGCGCACTGATTATCTTGATTAAATGTTTGCTTAAAGACTGCCTTAAGTAGATCTGATCTATAATAACTCATTAAGTAACTAGTATAAAGAAATAGTGTTGGTCCAGATCTATGCGGAAGTAGAGCAGTGCAAAGCTGCAGACCGACACGCGAAACTTCCAGATCACATCTAGACATCCCAAGGGTGCAAAAACCTAGTTCCAACACCCTCCCCCGCTATCTCGGGTGAGACCTTAGTCCGCGCTTCGTGGGCTGTTGCCAAAAGGGCTGGTAGCTACGGGATTTGTCTGGCTAAATAACTCTTCTGAACATGGGTCAAGCCCCTATAAGCCAACAACAATCTACTGCCAAGGGAGCATTAATGATCTGGATTTGGGGGGAACTGTCAAGTTCAAATTCAAAGGCGCTATAAATTACAAAGGGCTACCCAGCAAACAACACTTGGTAATTTGTGAATTGAGCAATTATATACCCCGCGTAGCCTGAGAAGAGACTTGTTTGACCTGTGTAGAGCATTCATTGAGCCCCTGAATACGCGAACAATAGATTTTTGGTTGGACATGATGGTAGCATCTAAAGAAGTTATGGATATCACAGAGATGACCGCCGAAGAGGCCGCGCAGGCCCTGACTGTGGGGGATGCCGCCGAAGGTGCCAGGATTGCGGCAGAAATGCTGAAATCATCGCGCACACCAAGACTAAAGAAGGACAAACAAGAGATGGTTCCCATACGTGTGTCCCCACGAAACCCGCTACGCACCAGGCTGATGATGGAGGAGAAGGGGAAAGCCGTTAACATAGAAACTGATGAGGAGGAGGAAGCCGTGGAGGACCTAATCATCAAAGAAGACAAGGACAAAGGCATGGAGGAGGAACTTGAGCCGGCACACCTTCCAAAAAAGCTGCCCACCTATATCCCCCCACAAAAGGGGAAGGCTAAAGTTCCCAAGGATCTTGACGAGAGAAAGCGCTCTCTCCAGACCCCGCTCATCTTAGATAACATTATTTTTGAGGGCACACACCTGGGACGGGTGCCTAGTTTAAAATTTGAAGATTAGGACATCGCTGAGCACAAGAAGTTCCCTCACCTAGAGACCACGCAACTTATGAAGCCTAAGCAGAACACCACAACGGGGGTTACCGAATTAGAGCTGTGAAAGTGGTTGCGCGGAGTGGAAAAGGTAGGGCTACTAAACCTGCTTTGGGTGCCGCATTTCCACCATGCCCCAATAACAATTTTTGTCATTAGGCAGCTGCTCTACCTGGTGCATGGTGGGTGTTTGTGGTTGGAGGAGCCCATCCCCATCACGAAGCATTTAATTCACCACATCACCTAACTTCCATGCAAAGGAGAGGACCCCACGGATATCTCGGAGGGGAAAAGCAGTGACTTGGCCATCGCGGAGGCCATGAAGAAGAAGTATAAACTGGAAAAGAAGAAGAGGGGATATGCCATATCCAGCATCAGTGAAAAGGTAGTACGGGTGGTGACCCAAATTCTGGCAGGTAAGGTTATGCACAAGTTTTGCGCAGATGAAGTACCCACGTCGGTGGTATCACTTGCTGAGTAGTGGGCAGAGGGGGTCTAGTTTAACTAGTCCGAGTTCCTCTGCAAGTAATTCTTGGAGAATTGTCGCGAAGCTCAGGAATAGGGAAAAACGTTCCACTATGCATGGCTTCTGCTGTCCATAGTGCTTGTGGCAGGGGAATTTCCGAAAGACAGTCAATTCCCCACAATTGACAGGGATCTGTCAGAGGCCGCGAAGTACGCTTCGCTCTGGGCCATAAAGGATGCAAATAGGATACGATACAGTAAGATATTCTGGGTGTTCATGGAGATGAACCTCAGAATGGGGATCAACTACAAGCTGCAGTTGTCACCCACTGTCTACAACAGCCTGCAAAGTTTTGCAGAGTTTAAGGTGGATCTCCACAACATATACATCAGAGCGTGCAAGGACCTGACCAAGAAATGGATAGAGCTACCCTTTGTGGCCACGGACGACATAATCTTCAATGTAATGGAGACATGGCCACTGGAGTGGCACACTCTAGACATTGTGGCGATAGAGAAGTCTGCGGCATAGAGGAACAAAGAGGAGGCCAAACTATGCATGCCGCAGTTGGCAGAAAAGAGAAAGAAGGAGGCAGTGGTAGTAGAAGTGTAGGAGGCACAGGACGCTGCTCAAACAAAAGCTGAACAGAAAAAGGCAGCAGCAGTAGTAGCAGCGTAGGACGCAGCTGCGAAGGCGCGTGAGGGCCAAAAGTCACCTTCGCATGGGTAGGAAGCAGAAGAGGAGGAGGGAGGTGCAGACTCACAAACTGCGTCATCACAGTTGAAGCGCCAGTAACCAACCGAGCAGACAAGGCCGCGTAAGAAGGTCAAGGCATTGAAGTTGTCAAATGGCCCGATCACCCTTACCGAGGGCGATCTGCACGACATCGGCGAGACAGTGTGCGATGTCACCTTTAAGGCCCTCCAATATTTTATGCAGGTGTTATCGAGAAAAGTGTCTATTTAGATCTACTCTATCCCACTAAGGTGTGACAGCTACCTTAGAAACAAACAGAGAAAACTACTTTTGTATTCTTCTTTATGAACAATAAACAAAGAGGAATAGGATGAACCAACCTGTGTCTTGCGCTAGTCCTTTGATCCGATCTCTCTCCTCTTTGACAGCTTCCAGCTACCTGCTCTCTCACTTGCCCAGCTTCACCAAGTACCTGTAAGATCACAGAAGAAGGAAACTATACAAAGACATGGGTTTATATTCATAAATAACTTAGGATCAGATTTAAGTTAACCATACAAATGTAACAAGCATCAATGAAACACAAGCATGGAGAAGAAACTCAAATAGTTTTATTGATATACAAGAAGATCCAGGAGGAGTTACAACCGATGATTCCTGACCCAGCATCAACCTCCCAGCAAAGAAATCCCTTCTTCAACCCCAACAAAGCATAGATCACCCAATTCTCTGATATGTATCTCAAAACCAACAACAATTCCTTACAATGTGCAAAATTCCAGCCTTTGGATCTCTGGGATGAGGGATCCATATATAGATGTATGCAAGGAGGATGAGTCAGCCCATGATTTGATTAGTGGCTTCTCTCTGTCAGTTCTTGCTTCCACTTGGAGACTGAGAGCCTCTTACTCATCCTTGGTCGAACTCAGTGAGGCAAGTGTCATTGGAGAAGATTCTGGAAGCTTCCATTGTCTCTCCACCTCGTGGAATGACTCTGCCACTTGTCATTTCCCGCTCAACGCACCCTGGTAGTGCATTTAGGTGCGTTGCAACGCACCTAGCTAGTGGACTTAGGTGCTATGCAACGCACTTGGCTAGTGGAGCAGCTGAAATGATCATGATTTGACTTATTCTGAGCAGTTTCTGGTGGAGAACTTTTGGGAGAAGCTGTATTTTGTTGACCTTGTTCCTTTAGGAGTTAGAACAACACTTTTAGGGACTTAGGAGCCCTTGGTTTATGGACATTTCATGCTTAGAGCTGTAAGGCACAAAAATGTCTATAACAGTTGCCCCCTAAAGTATGAGGCCGTTTATCGGGTGAAATGCTTTATTAGGAGGATCCGAAGTTCTTTCAATGCTGGGAGGAGACCTGTAATAAGATACAATACAATACATTATCTTCATACTGTTTTCATGATCTAGCTGAGGCGGGCATTCCCATGCTCAACTTTATAAATTCATTTTCATGTACATAGGATAGACAATCGTCTGATGGTAGACTGATGATTCTGATAGAGCCATCATCCTTTTGGTAGGATGATTATCTATGCTGCAATGCTGTACATTTCAATGTCTTTATTATCCTGAATATATATCGCAGCCCGGATGGATGAAACTAGATCCGGGGTCTTCAATCTCGTCCGATCTTCACTCGAAGTACAAGTCGATCCATGTGAGAAATGTTTTTAAGTCGAACATGGAACGACATCGCTTGATTACCAGTCAATGATGTAAACTATTAACAAGCGCGAGAGGAATCACCGATAATGATAATAACCCTCAAGGTACTGCAGTACAATTCACGTGGTGTGAATAAAGGACTTGGCATCGAACACCACGCAAAATCTTTTGGTCGAAGGTCATTGATGTATACCTGTCGCCGGAAGTGAGAAACTTGCCATTGAGGCATGCAAGCTTCAAAGTACTGAATGGGGTGTTCCTAGATCAACTTCTTGGATAATGAGCTGACGTCGACAAGAAGTGATCCGTCATAGGAGGGCCTTAATGAATCCCACACCAATGACACAGAACGGAGCAAATGATTTTGATGGAGGTGAAAACGATTTGATGATATATGGTTCAGGGTGGCGGTCATGAAAGAATGGAGTATAATGTATGGTAGTGGGTGGGACACAGGTGGCCTTTCTGGATGACTTCTCTTGAACATGTCGGCGACACTTATGTGATGGATTGGTAGCATTAACCCCAAATGTGGATGGTATGGTGTGACCATGGCGATGTGACTGGTGAATGAAACAACCCAACCCGACTCGGGCACGGAGTGGAAGTGTCATGTTCAAGAGCGACTTGCTACCAATAAAGATTCTTTGAGTTTTCTTCCCAATTTTTCCCCAGTCATTGCTGACCAGTACCTCTTTATTTTTGTCAAGCTTGAGGAGGATAACATATGCTTGTTCTATAATTTTCCCTTCGGGCAAACCCATCGCTATGTTTTAACGAGCCTAGTGATAGTGAAACTCGTTCTCGTCTAAAGACAAGTTTGTCGCTATTAATCTTTTTAACGAGTCTAATGACAAGGATAACTCGGTCCTTTTCATTTTTAGAGAGTCTGAAAAGGTACGTAAAGGTAACTCCAAAATTCCTTTTTCGTCATCTAATCCCTTAAGTCCGAAAAAGTATAAAACAATACAGAAGGGATGAATTTTTGATTAGCTTTAACGAGCCGAACAAAACAAGCGCTCAATCTTTTTGTGCAATAATCCCTCAGGTCCAAAAAGATTAAAATCTAGAGGAGGGATAGCACTTCCGGTCGCTTTAATGAGCTGGAAGGCCAAAACTCGGCAATCTTTTCATATTTTACGAGTCAGTTGAAAAGAGCTTAAAGAAGACTCGTCTTTTGAGGAACGAGTGATAAAATGGGTAGCAGCTGATTCCAGGTAAGGGTTGGAATTTTCCAATCACGGCAGTGTCACAAGGATGGCTAGTGAAATCACTCTTCGCATCTGCTCGTCAAAATGGGTAAACAATCAAATGGAGGTGAATGATCGGCCAATGGAAAAGTGGAGGTGACGGTGCAAACACGACCAAGGCTTTAATGGCTGAAGTACTTCATTCACGGTGGTTATTTACTAGGGGATAGTTCATTTTTTAATGAGCTTAAATGCGGATGGAAACATTTGCTCGGTCCGTGTATATTTTTTAACGAGCTTGAACCTCGCAGTAAACACTGCTCGATTAATCCAGTCATATGATAAGAATGTCTCATATAAAAATGGCAATTTTTAGATTTTTGCCCCACATCCTTTCTTTATGCAAGTTAGGTGATGACTAATCCTACGCGTTTAAAGGGTTAGAGGTCCTAAAAATTTAAAAAATAAATAGTCGCCCATCGCTTGCACTCCAAAAGGTTTGCATGCCCCCAAGTATAAAACAGAGTTTCAAAGTTACCTCTACTTTAGTCCGTTAAAACATTTGTTTTACCGAGAGAGGCCTACCTCTTACAGGTTACCCAAAGATTGTTCTATTCACACAGCAAACAAAACACTTCTTCGGCGATGTCTACCGAGATAAACAAAGGTGAGCGACGATGCCCGCCAACTCACATAACTTTGACAAGAGAATCTTATTCTAGAATAAACCCTCTTCCACTCATGGACGGGGTACAGACTAGTCATATTCTCCCGCGGAAACCTACCCTATACCCGAAGTTTTCCTGCCAAAGCAGAACAGGACGCATGCCCCCTGGGTTTCAGTCATATCCCTCTGAATTACTCGCGCTCATCGGGAGGACGGACTGGGGATTGAGACATTTCTTGCATGAAGAGACCATTTAGGGATGGTATATGACTATTTACTATGCGTGATCCGGGAAATGAAAGTTGGTCCACGAGCTTGACCACTCTTCCTTCGTGTGGAAAACACATTATTCTAAAGAGTGAGGAGACAATGGCTCCCATGCAATAAATATAGTCTCGTCCAAGGAGTAGGTTATAATCCAAGGGTCCTTGAACTACCATTATGTTCATGCGAACTGTCTTCCTTCTCATTGTTATGGGCACATCGGGAAGGATCCCTAAAGGTCGACTGGTTCCTTTATCAAAGCCTGTCAGATTTCTCATCTCAGGCAAAAGCGATGGCGAACCAAGTGCTTTCCAAGTAGTAGAGGAAAGGATACTCACAGAAGCCCCTTCATCTATGATGGTACCAGCCATGACCATTCTATATATTTGAACAATAATTCGGAATGGTATGCTTGCTGGTAGGCGGGCTCTGCCTAGTTGATTCCAGTCGAAGGAGACAACTAGGTTGCTTGGAGGTGGGACCGAGTAGACGGCTGGGTATGGCTTTGACGAACTTCCTTCCTGCGGTAAAGGAACGGGTAGATTGCCCCCATGTTCGTCGGAGTCTGTGTTGATGAAGAGAATTTGGACGGTGTCATCCTTGTTCTCTTCAGTGACTGTATCATCCGAAGATAAAACCTCTGAAGGCAAGACCGGGTCAACTGCCGCCTCGACCTTTTGAATTTCGTCTGGTATGGATTTAGTTGGTTTATTTTCAATGATAGGCGCTTCAGTCGACCACCTGAGCGGGCCAGCTAGATTCTCAACTAGTGATGAACTCGGCAAGAGTTTTTTATATCCAGGAGGGAGTCGTAACGGTGAAACCGGACGATCATCCAAAACTCTTTTAGCTTCGTCTAAGAAGGGACAACGGTGGAGGGCATGATTGCCTTTGCACAGTTCACAAGGAAATCTAGCTTTCTCTTTTTGTCCTGGGGCTTCACTTTCACTAGTTGACGGTGTGCTTTCAACATGATCACCAGAGGTTGATGACACCGGATTGTGCAAACGAGGAGACCAGTCCCTTAGTATCCGGGGGATGCAAGGACAATCTCTGTGGAAGTGGTCTCCTTTGCAAATGACACATGGCGATTTAGGCCTGGTCTGTGCAGTGTGTGGATTTTCGTTAGACGACACTCGTTTTCCCCCACTCGCCTTTGGCTCCTTCTTCTTCTTCTCTTTCTTCTTCTTTTCCTTCTTCTCCTTAGGAACATGGCTTTTAGCTTTACCAGTTCCTTCAAGCGAAGAGGAAGGAGGAGAGGAAGAATTAGAGGAAGTAGAAGGCTGGTGGGCAACTTTGGACTCGTCTAATTGCTGACTCGATTGTTCAGGAATGGTGGTGTTCTGAACGACATTGGTTGAGAAGAGTCATACTGGCAAGCCACTTGTCAGTTCTGGAAGTGACAATGTGGCCATATGGGGCGCACCAACATCTCCCCAAGAGGAGAAGGGACTAGGATTTCCACCAAGGGGAATTCCTTGGTTGGTAGGCTCCATTTTCTCAACCCAAGATCAACGTAGGAAAAGGGTATGAATATTCCGTTTAAAATAAATTTTAACACGCTTTGACACAACTTGTTTTTTCAGTTTTTAAGAGTCGAGAAAAAACAAAAGATGACTCTAGTCTCCTTCAATTTTTAATGAGCCTGAAGTGACAAGTGCTCAGATGGACCTTTTCCGTTAAGGAGTCTGAAAAGGAACGAAAGGGACTGCTCTAGAGTTCTAGGTAGAGGGAGTACCAAACCAATCGCAAAACTGCAGAATACTTTTTACGGTACGACAGTCAATCTTCCCGAATGCTGTGTTCGATGCATTGCGATCAGTAGGGCGGCCGACACGGCTTCCTATGGATAAAGGTTTTAAGCCTATAGGGGTCTCCCAATATATACTCGACGGTACGTGGGAGCACAAGTCTGTACTGGCACTTATCGTCTCAAAGTGGAGGAATCACCCAACCATCAGTGAGGACAACAGTTACCAGGATTTACGACGCCGGAATACGTCTCTAGCCTAGACCTCTAAATGTTGTGCGTTAAGTTCCAAAGCGTTGTTAAGTTCATTCAGTTTATTTTAAGTTGATCTTTCTTATGAAGTTTGCCTTTTGGGATCACCACGAGATGTAGATGTAATTCCTAAAATGCAATCTAAAGATGATAAACAAACTTTTATCTCTTTTCAGCAATGAAAATCCTAGCTACTAAGGGAAAAGAAAGACACAATCTTTTCGCAAAGAGCAAAGAGCACACTGTAAATGCACTTTCCCTAAATCAAGCCAAACAGACTGCCAATATGCAAATGCACATGCATGTGTTTTGTTTTTCACTTTCTTAATATTGATGCCTAAAAAGAAAGTTGATGTACAAATCTGAATTTGCTTTCAAGTGACAAACACAAACAAGCTTCTTTTCGAAATCAAAAGGTAGAGACGATTACGACACTTTATGATTTTGAAATAAATACTCGTTTCGACACTAGAAAGTCACAAATTCAAACCAAAAGCAAAAGTAAAAGCATAATCGACTATCAACAGCAAATAAACTTTCTCCTATGATCAAAATCGACACTTGCGACAGATCTGAATTAAAGGACGACAGTACGACTATTCTACTTTCGTAATGGAAAACTGTAAATGACGCAACAAACACATAAAAACATTTACAGTTTCTTTTGTACAACTGAGGCGGAATATCAGTAAGGAAAAGGGGTTTGAAACAGTGAAATACTGATCACAGGCTGCAAAAATCAGAGACAAAACTGAAAAAATGAAGCAAAGAACCTCAGCTGCACAAGGCTAGGCTGATCAGCGCACCTGTTACACAGAGAAACTGCATTGCAGCGTAGGTAGCGCTCTTGGGAAATGTGTTGAAATGCAGAACCTCTTCACAGAGCCTGCGCTGGGGCAGAAACGAGAATTCTATCCGGGTTCTGGGTCACGGTTTGCAGTTTAATCTATGTTTTTTTGGACGAGTAAAAGCAATCAGTAATACACAATCAGAGGTAGATCTAAGGGGGGTTCTAAGAGCTATCACAAGGGTAATCAGTTAGTTTATGAATCAGCTTTTCAAATCATAAACAGATCCAGTGAGTGGACTGAAGCAGCAGATGTCTACTTTGCATTTGTTAATGGCAAATGCAGTTCGATTGCTACTTCTAAGTTTATGAAACAAACAACAAGAGAAACACAAACAAACTAACTAGACACGATCCCCAGTATGGTCGCCATTTTGTTATCGGGAAAAGTGTCTATTTAGATCTACTCTATCCCACTAAGGTGTGACAGCTACCTTAGAAACAAACAGAGAAAACTACTTTTGTATTCTTCTTTATGAACAATAAACAAAGAGGAATAGGATGAACCAACCTCTGTCTTGCGCTAGTCCTTTGATCTGATCTCTCTCCTCTTTGACAGCTTCCAGCTACTTGCTCTCTCACTTGCCCAGCTTCACCAAGTACCTGTAAGATCACAAAAGAAGGAAACTATACAAAGACATGGGTTTATATTCATAAATAACTTAGGATCAGATTTAAGTTAACCATACAAATGTAACAAGCATCAATGAAACACAAGCATGGATAAGAAACTCAAATAGTTTTATTGATATACAAGAAGATCCAGGAGGAGTTACAACCAATGATTCCTGACCCAGCATCAACCTCCCAGCAAAGAAATCCCTTCTTCAACCCCAACAAAGCATAGATCACCCAATTCTCTGATATGTATCTCAAAACCAACAGCAATTCCTTACAATGTGCAAAATTCCAGCCTCTGGATCTCTGGGATAAGGGATCCATATATAGATGTATGCAAGGAGGATGAGTCAGCCCATGATTTGATTAGTGGCTTCTCTCTGTCAGTTCTTGCTTCCACTTGGAGACTGAGAGCCTCTTACTCATCCTTGGTCAAACTCAGTGAGGCAAGTGTCATTGGAGAAGATTCTGGAAGCTTCCATTGTCTCTCCACCTCGTGGAATGACTCTGCCACTTGTCATTTCCTGCTCAACGCACCCTGATAGTGCATTTAGGTGCATTGCAATGCACCTAGCTAGTGGACTTAGGTGCTATGCAACGCACTTGGCTAGTGGAGCAGCTGAAATGATCCTGATTTGACTTATTCTGAGCAGTTTCTGGTGGAGAACTTCTGGGAGAAGCTGTATTTTGTTGACCTTGTTCCTTTAGGAGTTAGAAAAACACTTTTAGGGACTTAGGAGCCCTTGGTTTATGGACATTTCATGCTTAGAGCTGTAAGGCACAAAAATGTCTATAACACAGGAGAACCAGATTGTGTTGGGGGCCCTTAGAGCAAAGTTAGAGTAATTGCAGGTGCACACTCCTCAGGCTAGTACCCTTTTGACCAGCCTCGCAGTCGGAGCAATGGCAGCAGAACAGATGCTGCACGCTCGGGTGACAAATACCATATTGCTTTCGGAAGGGGCACTGGTGGCAACAAATGAGGCCAACAGGCCTACCGTTAGTGCGTTGAAGGGTATCGATGTCAACATGGTTGCACTCCCGCGGGAGACATTATAAGTTTTGTAGGATGGAATTAATGCAAAACTGCAAGTCCTCAGCAAGCAGAAAATAAACATGGAAAAATTGAGCTTACAGTCCGACGAAGTGGTGTCGTAGAATGAACAGCCAGTACAGGTACTGGACGAAGCTTATCAAAGCGTCCCTGAGCTGGCCATCCCAACAGAGGCACACATCCAAAGGATAGCAATAGGCGTGCGCAAGGTGCGGGAGGAAATGACAAAGGTTCAGCTGGAGTTGAACCTTCAGATCGCTGAGCTGCGGTTAAAGGCGCAATCATCCACCCCTTTGAAACTCAGAGAACAGCGCACCAATGCTATTATAGCGAGACTGGACAAGATTAGCAGTGCAGTACAAGACTGCACTAGAATGTTGGAGGAGTCCTTTGAGGTCCTCATGAATCAGCAGGAGGACTCCAACATCTAGCGCTTAGAGACAGAGGCGTGAGAACTCCAGCAGCAGTGTGATAGCGTGAAAGGAACTACGCAGACGTTGGCCCTCACTTAGAGGTTTGCGTGGATGCAACAGGCCAAAGCGCTGAAAGAACAGGTGGACGTGGCATGACACAACGAAGCAGTCTTGGAGGCGCACGTTCAGCCTTGGATCAACAAAGCCTTCACCATCACAACAAAAATTGAAGGCAAGCTCACGCAAATGCAGGGGACATAGGCACAAATGAAGGGAAGCAGTTCCGACACCGTGGTCTCGGAACAACGTGTATAGGAGATCCAGCAGGCAGCCGCTCAGTGCGCTGCCGACCTTGTAGCAGTTTAGACAGAGTTGGAGGGACTCTGTGTGAAGATCTCCACACTGACAGAGTGAGTCGAGGGTGAGTCATGATGTTTGTCTTGGGGGCCTATTGGGCATGGAATCCCCCAAGGCATGTTTTGGGGCTTAAAGCCCAAGTTTTTACCATGTCTTTTGTAAAAGCTCCGTGAATTATGGGTGTGGAGCATGAATTTATAATAGAGTCACAGGGTTGTCTGCCCTTGGTTTGTAATGTAATGTCGGCTTGATAGACCTACCCATGGTCTGCAGACCATGGGATTGTATAAATAGAGCGAGGCTCTAAGTATATAGGATAGCGAAGGGGAATGGAAGTAGGATGAGTCTAAGTGCTTGAGTCGAAGTGTAAAGTGTGTCTTTGGGTCGTAGAGTAGGAGAAGGCTCTGCAACTGAGTGCGTAGAGGCCTAGTAGTCTGCAGCTAAGTGCGTGGACCCCTGCAACTGAGTGCACAGGGAAGGTCGAGTCTGTAACCATTGGAAGAATTAATAAAGAGAAGTTTACCATATTTCTGTGTATCTTTTCCTATTTTAATGTATGATTGGGTATAAATTGCAAGTGTATTGTTTATTTGTTGCATGAACTCTTATGAATGTGTTGTATAAATAAATATAATGTAAGACATCTAGTTGCACGAAGATAATTGACTAGACGTAGGAAGATAAGTAAGATCTCAGGTGTGACTTAGGCGAATAGCACAGAATGCTGCTCCAACAATGCAAAAGCCCCACCGCCCCCTGGTTAGGGCTGCGTGAAAGCCCCACCGCCCCTGGTTAGGGCTGCGCGAAGGCAAGTATATCAGGGCGTGAAGGCCTGGGAAATGCGTGAAGCAACTTGCACGCAGTGACAAACTTTTGGACCAATCGAACCTCTCAGACATCTCAAGGGTGCGAAAACCTGGTTCCAACACCCTCCCATACTACTTTGGGTGAGACCTCAGTCTGCGCTCTGTGGATTATTGCCGAAAGGGCCAGTAGTACAGGGATTTGTTTGGATAATTAACTTTGAACCAGGGTGAGGCCCCAGCAAGCCAACATTCTATGACTTTTATAAATCTGTGGGCCATGATGAGTGCCACTGTCACATCTATGAGCTGATGACGGAAAGAACGCCTATGTACTAGATGCAAGCAGAAACTCGGCCTCCAAATCAGGGTGCAAGAGGAGCACGTGGAGATTATCCAGGAAGAGGATGTGACCATGGAGGAGGAGGACCTAGTAGAGGTCGCAGACAGGTTATTTTCTATAACTGTGGAATGCCAGGGCACTACGCATGGGAGTGTGAGAATTAGACACACCCGTCATGTCAATATTATAGCCAGTTTAACCATACTATAGAAGAATGCCATGTGTTGATAGTTAATATGTAGGAGAAGAAGGCACAACCTCAAAAACCTACACATAACTTACAAATGATGAGATATGAGCCTTGCAAAGAGGATCAAAGTGTGAATATAGTGCTGAGAAGCGGAATAACGACTGAAAATGATAAGGGAAAACAACCTGAAGAGGATGAATGGGTCTGCAAGGCCCCAGAAAACGAGGTTGGTTTTGATTTGGAGCACGTGAAGGAAACATTTATGGAGGCCAAGAAAAGCTTTGTTGAGGCATCCACCTCAGGAAGTCAAAACAAGATGCAAGACACCAGCGTGCCTGCAAAGGTCGATCCCTCTGTGCTTATCATGTTCTTGGTGACCTGTATGAAACTACTACGTGAAGAAAAAGTTGTGAAAGGCTTGGAGGAGTTAATTAAAAAATGCACTCATGAAGAAAACACCACTGATGGACACTGCGTAGTCAGAAAAATTGGTAAACATAAGGCACGAATAGGGCGCGAGATGAGGCTCACCACGCAGATAGGAGATTATGAGATGGATTAGGTCATTTTGGATCTAGGGTCTGATGCAAATGTTTTGCCAAAACAAACATGGGAAAGAATGGGGAGACCTGCACTGCAGTGGTCTTCGATCCAGCTCAGAATGACAAACCAACAGAAGATCATCCCTCTGCGACAATTATACAGAGTAACTGTTGATATTGAACATGCAAGCATGATGGCTAACTTTGAAGTGATAGAGCTTGTTGATGACAACAATCCATACCCCGCACTCCTGGGAATTGACTGGGCCATTGATATGAATGGAGTCATCAACTTGAAGAAGAGGACAATGTCATTTGAATAGAAATCGCTTTGAGTTGTATTGTTGTTGGACCCTGTAGAAGGTCGCGCCACATTGAACCAGTCCACGACTATGAAGAAAGTGAAGATGAACTAGATCAGATCTACAAAAAAACAGTGTGAGACTGGGACTTGATTAACTCGATGAAAGATGGAAAGATTTCATGGGATCAAGAGATTTCTTGCAGCTCTAATTCAAATGAAGAGTTGGAGCATTGGCAGAATTGGCTGCATGAAGTATCTACACTGCATTGCAACATGATGACCAAATTAATGCAATGTGTTTCGTCGGAGGTAAGGAAATTACCTTATTATGATGGTTTAACTGTCATGGATAGGTTTATTGATCCATTTGAGCGTGAAGTCCCAGAGCATCACCGCTTCCAAGCGTTAGACTTGGCACTGCGTGCTACACCCACACGATGGTGGGGTACACACAAGGATAGGTTCAAGGGATGGCGGGATTATAAAAGGATGATGAGGTTGAGATTTGGTCGTTATAGCACTCGATGGAATGAGAAATATGATGGGAGGGATGATCCGCATGATCACTTAGCAAAATGGACTAAGGCTTATGGAATGGAGCTGCAGCCAGAGTGGGTGAACTTATTTTGCCATACTTTGGGTACAATTCCTATGAATTGGTATCTGGAAACGGAGCTCCGCCATGGCACCACAAAGTGGGATATATTGAGAGAAGGATTCTTGTTGACCTTCAGCTTTGAGGACGTCTTCGCGAGCATTGATGAAGTGCTGCAAGAAATCAAGGCAGTTATCTTCTGAACATCATAAAAACCTTTGGAATGGGTTCAATCAGGCTGGAGCACCTAGCTACGCCATGCACTGGAATGTTATAATGTGATTGTTGAAGAGAATGATGAGGATCCAAAAAATTGATATCCCAGAATAAGAGGGGCATCACGAAGTTGAAGGTCAGAAAATAGAGAACCCAAACATCACCACACCTTTGAAGACAAAGAAAGTCAACATCGGTAGTGAAACAAAACCAAAGTTTGCAAAAATTGGGGACTATTAGGACGATGCCACACTGGATAAAGTTGCTAAGTTACTCTACGAGTACCAGGACCTTTTTCCTACCAAGTTTTCAGACTTGAAGGGAATAATAGGCGACTTGGGTGTCATGAAGATTACTCTAAAGCTGGATGTGAAGCCTATTAAATAGAGGTCGTATTGTCTTAATCCCAAATATAAGGAAAAGGTTCGTTAGGAGTTGGATAAGATGTTAGAGGCGGGCATCATAGAACCTATGGAGGAATCTGACTAGGTAAGCCCGATGGTGGTTCAAGAGAAGAAACATAGATCTGAGGAAGCTTAATGATGCCTGTGTCCATGACCCATTCCCGATGTTGTTTACAGACGAAGTATTGGGCAATGTTGGAGAGTAGGAGGCCTACTTGTTCACTGTTGGATTTTATGGGTACCATCATATCAAGAGCACGCCAGAAGTTCAGAGAAAAACAACCTTTGAAACAGAATGGGGTTGTTTCCAGTATATTGTGATGCTGTTTGGACTCAAGAATGCACCTGCGATATTCTCTCATGTAGTTGTAGCAACATTTAAGTAGTGCATCCATAAGTTCTTGGAAGTATACTTTGACGATTGGACGATGTTTGGTTTAGTGAAGTGCCATGTAGCAAGTCTGCACCTGATGTAGGATACGTGCTGCAGATACTAGATCGCGCTGAATATGAAGAAATGTTTATTCCATGTCCCCTTTGGGATCTTGCTGGGTCACGTGGTATGCAAACAAGGATTGATGGTGGACCCTGCGATGATTGTGGTGATAGTGAATTTGGAGACTCCAAGGAGCGTTAAGTAGCCACATAAGATGTTGAGACATATAGGCTATTACACAAAGTTCATCAAGGCTTATGCTCAGATTACCGCGCCCATGGAGAAACTATTGAAAAAGGACACTACATTCTGTTGGGATGAAGAATGCCAATGCAATTTGGATGTATTGAAAGGAAATATGGTCACCGTGTTGATCTGGTATTCCCTGATTGGAAAAAGGAATTTCATGTACATGTTGATGCCTCGTGCATTGCGTTGGGAGAAGTGCTAACACAGGCCGGTGAGGGGGAAATGGACCATCCTATAGCCTTCATGAGCAGGAGATTATCGAAGGCCGAGAAGAATTACTCAACGACGGAGCACGAAGGGTTGGCTATGGTGTACGCGCTTCAAAAGTTCAGGCATTATCTATTGGGTGGACATTTCAAAATGTACATAGATCACTCTGCCTTGAAATACCTGGTTAATAAGCCTATGTTGGGGGGGAAGATCTATAGATGGCTACTACTATTCCAAGAGTATGATTTTGAGATAATTGTGAAGCTAGGAAGGTTAAATGTTGGACCTGATCATTTGCTGCGAATCGAAATAGGAGAGGAGCTTACTAATTTGGAGGAAGGGTTGCCAAATGTATAACTCTTCATGGTACATGTAGTAGATAATCATTTAGCCGATATGGCACTGGAAGGGTATACAAGTCAGCAAAAGAAGGAATTAGTAGTGTGCGCGTCAAAATTTTCACTGATTGCGGGAAATCTGTATAAGATGGGTGTAGACGAGATATTACGAAGAGATGTGCAAGATTTTGAGAGAAATAGCATTATCACTGAAGCTCATGGAGGGGTTATGGGAGGACAGTACGCAGGAAAAGTGACTCCGCAGAAGAGTTTGCGCGCAAGTTTATGGTGGCCTACGTTGCATAAAAATTCCAAAGCGTATTATAGGGCATGTGATGCATGTCAAAGAACTAGAAGACCATCATGGAGGGACGAGTTGCCATTGAATCCTCAAGTATCTTTATAGCCGTTTGAAAACTAGGCGATTGATTTCATTGGGCCAATTCAGCCCCTAGGGGAGAAAACTGGTGTGCGCTATATCATCACCGCGATGGAGTATCTAACCAGATGGGCAGAGGCACAACCGATTAAGGATTGTATAGGGGCTACAATAGTGAAGTTTTTGTTTGAATATGTCTTAACCAAATTTGGTTGCCCGAAGGTTTTGATGAGTGATCGAGTTACACACTTCCTAAATGATACAATTAGCGTGATGACTGAGGAGTTCTAGGTCTATCATCAGAAGAGCACACCGTATCATCTACAAGCTAATGGAACATTTGAGGCCTTTAATAATATTTTGGAGAACGCGCTAACGAAGATTTGAAACATGCAACGGAATGAATGGGATGTTCGCATACCCACAATGCTATGGGCTTACAGGACTCCTTGTAAAAGGTTGTCAGGGCAAACACCTTTTAGATTGGTATATGGTGTAGAAGTTGTAATGCCGATGGAATATATTATGCCTAGTCTACGCATAGTGGAACTGACGAATATGGTGGATCACGAGGCCTTGGAGAAATGGCTCACGCAGCTGATGGAGCTCGAAGAGGATATATTTTTGGCTAGATTTCATCAACAAGTATAGAAGGAACATGAAAAAGCATGGCACGATCGACACATCAAGCTTCACACATTCAAGGTAAATGATCTGGTTTTGTTATATGATAGTAAATTCACTAAGTTTCCAGGGAAATTTCATATGCATTGGCTAGGGCCATATATTATCAAAGAAATTACAGATGGAGGCATAGTTTAGCTTGCGAAGTTGAATGGAGATCCTTTTCTGGGAAGAGTGAATGGAAGCTGATTGAAGCTCTATACAAGGGATCCTGTGCAATGACTATATGGCAGCAGGACAATCTTAGTGCTCCAAGTAGTTGCAAGGGAGTGCAGGGCTATAAACTACACTGCTAGGTTTAGAGGACTATGCAACAGGAAAGCTGCGAGGAAAATGGTGAAGCTGCAACATATGAAATTGCACGTAGAGAGTTGCGCCACAAATGGAGGTGCCACGTAGCATGGTAGAAACGTGACCGTTGGAGTCACTGTTCATGATTTGACAGCCAAAAGACAGTTAAGAGGAGCAGGCTGGCGGCATTTAAGGCCAAAATATTTGAAGATTTGCCGCCAAAACAACATTAATTGTCAGAATTTGGGGGAACATTCAGATTCAAATTCAAAACCCCCTATAAATTATGCGTGTTGGTCCAACAAAGAACACTTTGCACCCTTATAGTTTTTGTTGAGTTGTGCTTCCTATTGCCTATGAACCACTCGTATTGGGAGGATTTAGTCATGAGCCCTGCATTTTCTAATTTGTTTGAGTTGAATCATAAATTCATCCTTGAAAAATTGCTTGGACCAAGTCCTGCAGAGACTGAGTACTGATGGTGATATTGCTTTTGAAGGAGCTGCCCCAGAGGTGGTAAGTATGGAAGCTTCAGCTCCTGTGCCTATGGTGCCGAGGTCGCCTAGGCCAAATCATACCCCTAAAATAGAAACACAGAAACCAAAGAAGGATAAACAGAAAGAGCCGGTGCTAGTGCACGAATCGCCCAGGAAGCACTCTGCAGCACAAAAACAAAAGAAAGATAAGCAACCCGAGAAGGTCGTCGATTTGGAGGTGGAGGAAGGACAGGGCACAAAAGACAGATGCTGAGGGGGCTGAGCCCATCACAAAGCTTCTTGACTATATCCATCCACGCAAGGGGAAAGTGAAGGTCACAAAGGACCCAGAATTAGAAAATTTTTCTATTTCTATGCCCCTACTGCCTGAGCAGGTTCCCTCTGAAGGTCCGCGGCTTGCGCAGATCCCACTGCTAAAGATGGAAGATTGGGACCTGGTAGATCATGCTAGGTTTCCTCAATTAGAAACCAATAACTATATGAAGCGTGTCTACTACGTGAAGTCGGTTGTTACCACACTAGAGACTGTGGAATGGATCCGTGGTGTGGATAATTTGGGATTGTTGAATTTGTTGTGGGTGCCCCATTATCACTGCACCCCTATCAACAAAATTTGTGTGCGCCAACTGCTCACTCTAGTGCATGATGGGTGCTTATGGCTAGGAGGGCCTATCCCCATCACTGACATGCTCATCCACAGGATCACGCACTTGCCATACGAGGGATTGAATTCAGCCAAGGAGTTTGGCAGAAAGACAAGAGAAAAGGATTTGGCAGAAAGAATGAAGAAGGAATTTGACCTCATGAAGAAGGCATGAGGATACTCAATCACCTCCATAAACGACCCCGCAATGCAAATTGTTGTGCTAATCTTAGCAGTGAAGGTAATGAGAAAGTGCTCCACGGACGAAGTTATGGTGCCTGTGGTCTCCCTAGCTGCACAATGTGAGAAGGGTGTGCAGTCCAACTGGTCCATGTACTTGTGCCAGGAATTCCTCCAAATTGATGCGAGGCCCAGGATGAGACCAAGCTGTTCCATTATGCTTGGTTGCTGCTCTCTATTATTTTGGTTGCATGGGATCTATCGAAGGATAGCCAGTTTCCTTCATTGGAAGAAGGATTACTAGAGGCAGTGCAAGTTCGCCTCCCTGTGGGCTACAAAGGATTCCAGAAGGATCACAGAGACCAAGATATTTTGGGTCCTGATGGAAGCAAGCCTCCGCATGGCAATTAACTAGCACCCAAGGTTGTCCCCAACCTTGTCCATGTAGTTGTTAGCCTATGCAGATTTCAAGGCTGACTTCCATTGAGTATACATTTAGGTGCAGAAGGATCCCCAATAGAAATGGCATGACTTGCCATATTTGGTAACAGAGATAGATGTGCAGGCAGTGATTGAGCGATGGCTAGTAGAGTGGCACGCCCCCTCAAACTTAGATGTTGGAACCATTAAGGGTGCAGGAAGTTCAACAACACAAAAAAGAAAGGAAGCAACCAAGTAGGCTGCACAGAACCTGGCCACGTAGAGGAAGAAGGAAGCCATAGAGAAGGCTTGGATGGAGAAAGAGTGCACTCCTAAGGAGCAGGCTGAATAGGAGTAGCACGAGTTAGAAAGAAGTCGAAAATCCCCTTCACCAGGGACCAAGGAGGAATAACAGTTCGAACAAGGCGACAAAGGAAATGAGGGGCAGAGAACCTCATTTCATATAAAGAAGCACGGACAAGAGAAACAGGAAGGTCCCCAGAAAAATAAAAAATCAGACAAGTCGCAGGGTGATCCCATGGTATTGATGGAGGGCAATCTTGATGAGATTAGAGATAAAGTACATGACACTATGACTGCAGTATTGCAGTAGTTTGAGCAGAAGTATATGCAGATGTTGGGGAGCATCCAAAAGGATCTGCGCGAGCTGTAGATCTAGGCCAGTAGGATATAGGTGGGTTCTGGTCAAGCGAGCATAGTACAAGTGAGCCTAGCCCTAGGGACGAGTCAAGCAACAGAATTGGTAAGGACCCTAGATTTTCGAACTGTTGCATTACAAGAAGGGTCCTTACAGGCGAAGTCAGCCGATGACTGCATCATCTTAAGCACACTTAAGAACATCAGGCTGAACATTGCAGGGCTCCCCAATGATATTCTTCACGAACTGCATGCGGGGGTGACAGAGGAATTGAGAGCTCGAAAGCAATGCACTCTCAATCTTATCAGCAAATATGGGGTGAACAATGAGCAGATGTTTGCTGAGAAGACACATGCCTTGAAAGAGAAGGAGACACTATAGGAACAGAGTTCCCGACTGGAGTCCACAGTTTCATGCAGAACAGTCCCTAAGCTTCATATTCTCAAGGATGCACAACCATAGGCGAAGATTAGGAAGTTAGCCACTGGTGTGCGCGAGGCAAAGGTAGATGTTGGCTGAGTTTAATTCAAATTAAACATGAAGATAACTGAGCTGTAGTTAAATTTGTAGCCCACAATTCTGCCCGAGGTCAGGGAATAGCACGAAGCCAACATAAAAGAAGAGATGGCCACCTTGGATGCCGTAGTCACTGACTGCTCAACATTATTTGAGCAAGCAATGGAGTTGGTGTGTTGTAGGGAAAAGTATCCGACTCGGATGACCCTATCCCACTCTAAGGGTGACAGTTCCTTAGCAACAACTGTAAAACAAACTACTTAAGGTTTACTTCTTTATGAAAGCAAAAGAGAATGGAGAAATGCACTAACCGTTGCCTTGCGCTTAATGTCGAATCCAAACTCTTCTCTTTGGCCGCTTGCTCCTAGCTCTTTGTTCTTCTGCTCGCCCAGCTACAATGAGATCCTGCAAAATAACAAAGAAGGAAACTACAAGAGGCATGCAATCATAACTGGTTCATGGATTAGTGTAAACCAAACATGCAATCATTACAATATATTATTGAAACAAGAGCACATAGAAGAACCTCAATAGCTTTTATTAATGAAGAAATAAAGGTTCTGAGAGTATTACAACCATTGAAGGCTCCAACCCAGCAACACCTCCCAGCAGAAAGAATTGCTCTTCTTCACCTCTCTCAAACAATCACCCAATAACTCAATAATGAAACCAACAACATATCATTACTTTGCACAAAATTCTAGCCTCCTGAGCTCATAGGAGAGAGCTCAATATATAGATGAATTGAGAAAGGATGAGTCAGCTTGCAACTGATGTGTAGCTGCCTTGTGTCCTCTCTCTCTTCAGTTAATCTTCAGTTGATCTTCAGTTCTTGAGTCCACTTGGAGAACCTTGCTTCCACTTGGAGAAACAGAGCCTCTGACTCATCACAAGGCGAAATCCCTGATCCAAGTGTCATTTTTGGAAGATTCCAAAGCAATGACTCACTGTGCCACTTGTCCCTTCTCGCTCAGCGCAGGTGGCCTTTGTCCCACTTGCTTTGCAACGCAGGTACACCATGGAGCAACTGAGTTTCAGCGCAGAAACCTAGTGGAGCACCTGCTTTGATTTCAGGATTGCTTGTTTTTGAGTGTTTTCAGGTGGAGAACTGATCTGAGAGCTGTTGGTTTGCTGACCTTGTTCCTCTAGGGGTAGGAACATCATGTTTAGGGAACTTTGGATCCCTTGGATTATTGACAATTCATGCTTGTTGCTGTAAGGCACAAAATTGTCTATAACAGATGCCCCCTAAAGTATGAGGTCGTTTATCAGGTGAAATGCTTTATTGAGAGGATCCGAAGTTCATTCAATCTGCTGAGAAGTGTCCTGTAATAATATACAATACAATACATTATTTTTCATACATTTTTCATGATCTAGCTGAGGCGGGCATTCCCATGCTCAGCTTTATAAATACATTTTGGTACATAGAACAGACGATCGTCTGATTGTAGACTGATAATTCTCTGCTGAAATTATCATCCTTTGAGAAGGATGATCATCTGCTGCAATGGTGTACATATCAAATGTCTTTATGTCCTGAATATATATCGCAGCCCGGATGGATGAAACTAGATCCGGGGTCTTCAATCTCTTCCGATCTTCACTCGATGTACAAGTCGATCCATGTGAGAATTTCTTGAAGTCGAACATGGAAAGACATCGCTTGATTACCGGTCAATGATGTAAACCGTTAACAAGCGCGAGAGGAGTCACCGATAAGGATGATGACCCTCAAGGTACGGCAGTACAATCCACATGGTGGGAATAAAGGACTTGGCGTCGACCACCATGCAAAATCTTCTGGTCGAAGGTCATTGATGTATACCTGTCGCCGGAAGTGAGAAACTTGCCATTGAGGCATGCAAGCTTCAAAGTACTGAGGGGGGTGTTCCTAGATCAAATCCTTGGATAATGAGCTGATGTCGATAAGGAGCGATCCGTCAAAGGAGGGCCTTAATGAATCCCACATTAGTGACACGGAACGGAGCTAGTGATTGTGATGAGGTGAAAACAAACTGTGATGTATGATTCAGGGTGGCGGTCATGAAGTGGATGAAGGATAATGTATGGTAGTGGGTGGAACACGGTTGACTCTTTACAGAACCACATCTCTTGAACATATAACGACACTGATGTGATGGATTGGTAGCATTACCCCAATTGTGGATGGTGTGGCGAAGACCATGGTTATGAGACCGGTGAATGAAACAACCCAACCCGATGTGATACGGAGGACAAAGTGTCATGTTCAAGAGCGACTTGCTACCATTAATGCTGTGAGGTTCTCCCAATTTTTCCCCAGTCATTGCTGACCAGTACCTCTTTATTTTTGTCAAGCTTGAGGAGGATAACATATGCTTGTTCTATAACCTGCCCTTCGGGCAAGCCCATCGCTATGTTTTAACGAGCCTAGCGATAGGGAAACTCGTTCTCGTCTAAAGACAAGTTTGTCGCTATTTAATAATTTTAACGAGTCTAACGACAAGGAAAACTCGGTCCTTTTCATTTTTAGAGAGTCTGAAAAGGTACGGAAAGTTAACTCCAAAATTCCTTTTTTGTCTTCTAATCCCTTAAGTCCGAAAAAGTATAAAACCATACAGAAGGGATGAATTTTCGATTTCTTTAACGAGCCGAACAAAACAAGCGCTCGATCTTTTTGTGCAATAATCCCTCAGGTCCAAAAAGATTAAAATCTAGAGGAGGGATAGCTCTTCCGGTCCTTTAACGAGCTGGAAGGCCAAAACTCGGCAAACTTTTCATATTTTACGAGTCAGTGAAAAGAGCTCAAAGAAGACTCGTCTTTTGAGGAACGAGTGATGAACAGGGATAGCAGCAGATTCCAGGTACAAGTTGGAATTCTCCAATCACGGCAGTGTCACAAGGATGGCTAAGTGAAATCACTCTTCGCAGCTGTTCCTCAAAATGGGTAAACAAACATATGGAGGTGAACGATTGGCCAAAATGAACGGATGGAGGTGATGGCATATAAACACGACCAAGGGCTTTTAATATGGCTTTCAAAGGTTACATTTCTCGAGGTTGTTTACCGGTTCATTTTTTCTGGATGAGCTTGAACTATAGGGAAAGATTGCTCACAACTTGTGTTTATTTTTTAACGAGCATGAACTTTGTACAAAACTGCTCGATTCTTGCGTTTATTTTTTAACGAGCATGAACATTGCTAAAACTGCTCGATGATGCCCCCAGCATAATAATGCAGACGAGGCACATGTCCCTTAATCCCTAAGGGAACATTTCATTTTTTAATGAGGTTGACCTTGTAAAGAACTGTCCTCTTGACTCCTTATTTCATTTTTTAACGAGGTTGACATAAGACCTATCCTCGTTGCCCACTGTATTTACAGTACTCGATAGAAAATCGAAAACTGAAGGATGATAAAGGTTATTTTGAGTATCTTCCCCACAACCTGGGAGAAGGGAACGATGGTGGGAATCATTCCATGGTGCCCCGTCAATTACCATTGATTGGACTATTCCTTTGTCGGTTCCATGCACTCGCGACCAAGGACTTAAAGGGGTGCCATATTCTCTAAACCTATCTATCCAAACGCTTGATGAGCGTTGATTTGGGGTTGCCCCCTACAATACTTCCATTGGGCTTGGGGACAAAACTTTTGTATGATCCATGCTGATATCGTTTTCTGACATCTTTTGTGCGGAAGATATCATATTGCAGGTTCCTACTGTCGCCACTTCTCCCACAATGAACGTTGGCGGAAGGGTGAAAGTTCCCATTAATGTAGGATCTTTTAGTAGGCCTACTCCGATATTTTGAAACGAATGGTCACTTCCATGGATCATAGGAACGCTTCCTGTAACTTGTGAACCATTAGGGAGGAAATTTTGTTGGTCAATGATCGTAATCCCTCCTTGAAAGGGGAATGCGATTTTCCTAAAATAGGTCGACACAACAGCTTCCATGGCATAAATCCATGGTCTTCCAAGTAGGATGTTATAGTCAAGATTGCCATCGATGACTTCAACATCTATTTCTACTGTTTTGCCCCCTAGTTCAACTTTCAAGTTACTAAGGATACCGTAAGGGGTATATGTCCTTTCGTCGAATGCTTTTAATGTTGTCGATGATCGCGACAAGGTTGGAGATCCTAAAGTTTTCCAGCAACTCATCGACATAATACATGTCGATGCCCCCTCATCAATAATTGTTCGATGAACAGTTTTGTTGAGGGCTTTCACTTGGATGAGGAAAGCTAGTTGAGCTGGTAACTGAGGATCATATCCTTTGTGATCAAAGGATACAAGATTGGAATCTTTAGGATCCACCCCACCAATTGCTGATAACAATGCCTGCCTTTGGGATGGGCAATTTTGTAGTACTTCAAGAGTCGACATAGCAGACGGCGATTGCGCCAAATCTTCCACTATATTATAATGCTGTGCCGCTCTGGCACGAGGATTAAATGTCGACTTGTGTACTACTCCCTTTGGCGGTTTTATTGTTAATTCATGTGTGATGGGGGGTACAACTTCTGCCGAAGTTGTTGTCGAACTGCTAGGTTGATCTTTACCTTTATCGTTCGACACCTGTGGATTCCCGTAATCTTTGTTCCTTGTCGAAATCAAAGCATCATTCTGTTGCTTCGATATCGATAACATAAGCACTTGTGACGGTGAAGCATTTCCACTACCAACCAGTTTTTTTCCTCGATCGGGAAACAGATCAGTTAACACAGCTGGAGTTTGCGAACTCTTTAAGAATCTTTTTAGATCAGCTTTGTATGGACATTCTCTCGTCCAGTGATCCTCATCACATATCTGACACCCATAAGGTGGTTCCTATCTCAAGGAGGGCTTGAAGAAGTTTTTCGAGGAGATGACTCTCCTTGTTTCTTCTTCTTCCCTTTGTTTTGATTTTTCTTGCTTCCTGGTTGATTGTTTTCTTTGCCCTTATCTGCTGATACGGCATTTACTTCCGAAGCAAGAACTTCTTCATGCACATTTTGATTCGAATCCTTACGGGCCTTCTTTTGATTGGTCCTTTTCGGATTCGTGTTTGCCGTGCCAATCACGCCATCGCCGGTATGAGAGTCACTATTTGATTTAGGAGGAGGAGGGATTGAAAACTCTGGTCTAGGGGCGTCTGGTATTTTGTCATAGAGCGTGCCGGACTGAGTATATACTAAGTCCAAATATTGTGCACGAGCAATAACCTGCTCTTCTGTTACGACTCCCCCCTTTGCCACATCTTCCGTTATGGCCGGAAGTAACGACTTTATAAACCACTCAGCTAAAAGCTGATCGGGAACGTATGTTTTAACCATTCTTCGTCGACGTCGCCACTCATGTATATGATCTGATATATGAGTTGCGGTTGTCTGTTTGAAGTTAGTCAATATCTCTGTTCCGGTTTCATACCTTATTGGTAATTGAAAGTGGGTTAAGAATGTCGTGGCAAGGGAGCTAAAATTGTCGAACGAAGCTCTTGGCAATTCTATATACCATTTTGCCGCTGGACCTGTCAATGTCCTCTGAAAGAGGCGAAGCCTTATCGAATCATCATTTAAAGTGTTCGACGAACACCACAGATGAAATGTCATCACATGATTCGACGGGTCTTCACCTGGATTTCCATTGAATTTAGGAATGTTGGATGGAAGTTTGTGCGGGATCACTGGCCACCATGGGGCGTAAGAAATTGGATCATTGGTTAACCGATGTAAATCAGGCAACTCTAAAGTCGCCACGAATGGTAACTGTTGATTCAAGTTAGGGGAAGCGTAACCAGGGTACGATGGAATCGTCTGAACAGTTGGTCTTTGCATACCAGCATAATGGAGTTGATGTTGGTATGACTGATACGGTTGATGGACTTGACCACTATAAAGTGGTTGATTTTGACCATTTTGGATATATGGTTGTCCCGTATTTACAAAGATTTGCTGTTCAGAACCCTGGTACACTTGTTGGAATTGCGGCTGTTGGTATTGCATTATCCACTGTTGCGACACCATGGGTTGTTGCGCTATACTAACCATTGGACCAAGATGTGGGGTAGTTGTACCTGACTGTACTTGTGTTGCCCCACCAGTAGGCGATTGTGGTTGGGTCGCAGGGTCAAGGGGCTGTTGCATGAGAACCTGAGAAATCTGAGGTTGACACACAACAGGCATTGTTTGAACTTGCGACACGGTCACAGTAGCCGGGGTAGTTGGGATGTTTGTCACAGGTACACACTGTTGCATAGAATATACAACTCTTGGTGGCTGGGATAGCATAGGTACCCAACTACTCATTGCAATTCCACCATAACTTGAATAAGGTTGAGAACTCCCGTATGGGTACCCTCCCGGAGGGGGTAATGAAAGGGCATACTGCCCCCCATACGGTGGTAATCCAGAACTCAAGGCAATTGATTGTCCTGGAGGACTGGATGGCCTAATTAGATTCCCAAAAGGGTCAATTTGATGAGTCTCACCATAAGAGTTACCAGACATTACTCCGGAACAAACAGGAACAGACCATACTATCGAGATAGTCCCTTGGTGGACTCCTTCTAGCGATTGAGAGCTAGTTGGGACAGATGGTAAGCCGACGAACATTGTTGGATTTGCAGCAGGTAATTCTGCCATCGCCGTGTCGTTTGACACAGTCCTAGATGTCGACGGTTGTTCAGACATTTTGAGTCTATCCAATTGATTGCCTAGTGATTCTACAGGAACTTCCACTGGTGATGGACAAACTTCTGTTGTAGCAGGAAATAGAGTGACCCCTACTCCAAAATGAGTTGGAGTGGATACTTGTGGTTCCTCTATAATTTCCTCTATCGCAATCAGACCAGGTGGAAGAGGAAGACCGTCAGGTCCGTAAAAGATTTCCGGTGCCGAAGAAGGGGTTGTATCGACAGCGACAGATGTTTGAGGAACAAAACTCTCTGGACCGGTTACAGATGGAACTGGTTCAGTTATACAAGTGTTTGCCCCCAGACTAGGATCAGTATTACTGTCCTTCTGCGGCGGTTGAACTTCTTCTATAGAGGCAGGGCTTCCGGAAATGTTTGGAGTAACCAGAATCTCAGATGTTGTTGGAACACTTGTCCTAACTTTTAAAGGAGATTTTGAACTGGTTCGGCGAGCTCGCTTTGTCCGGATTGTTTTCGACTCCGGAGACAAAGACGGTTGACTCGCAAGCCTCCGAGAACGACGGATATTCAATTGACTTTCTTCCACGATTGCGGATTGCTCGATCAACTAAAATATAAAGGGGAAAATTTGTGTTTCCGTTTTGAATGAATTTTATTAGACACTTTTAAACATAACTTTGCTTTTTCATGTTTTAAGAGTCGAGAAAAAGCTAAAGATGACTCTAGTCTCCTTCGATGTATTAACGAGCCCGAAGTGACAAATGCTCGGTTGGACCTTTTCAGTTATAGAGTTTGAAAAGGTCCAAAAGAAACTGCTCTGGAGATCTAGGCAGAGGGTGTGCCAAACCTTTCGCGAAACCACAGAATACGTTTTACGGTACGGGTGGTCGATCTTCGTGAATGCTGTGTTCACTGCATCGCGATCAGTAGGGCGGCCGACACGGCTTCCTAAGGATAAAGGATAATTGCCTATAGGGGTCTCCCAATATATACGCGACGGTACGTGGGAGCACAAGTCCGTATTAGTGCCACCGACTCTCAGGAGGAATCACCCACCTTCGTAGAGATCGACAGTCACTATGTTTAACGACGCCGGAACACGTCTCTACCTAGACCTCTATGTGTTTGCGTTATGTTTCAAATGCGTTGTTAGGTTCATTCAGTATATTTTAAGTTGATCTTTTTAAAGTTTTCCTTTCAAGGTTCACCACGAGATGTATATGACAAATTCCTAAATGCAGCCTAAGATGAGAAGCAAGCTTTTTCAAATCTTTTTGACTGATGAAAATCTTAACTACTGAGGGAGAAGAAAGGCAAATCTTTTCACACAGTTCATACAGCACAAACTAATGCACTTTCTCCTAAATCATCATGCAAACTTTTTCAAATGCAAAATGCACAATGCATGTATTTTCTTTTCCCTTTCTTAATGTTGATGGGTTACAAAAAGAAAGTTGCTATATAACTTTGATTTCGATTTAAAGCGAAAGTAAACAAGCTTGTCCAAAATCAAAAGACACCTTAAGATTTACTTGTTTAATCACTGGAAATACATGAAATCAAACCATAATGACGAAAGTAAAATGACTAATCAGCTATGGACAACAAACAAGCTAACTCTTTAGACAAGCAAAATGCCTAACACAGGTTCAGATCTAAGAGGCCAAAAGCATGACTAATTTACTTTTCGTTATGGGAAATTGTAAATGAGTAAGAAATACAAAGAACAAGTACAATTTCGTTATATAACAGAGGCAGAATGATGGCAAGTAATATTGGTTTCAAAATAGGCACAAGACTGACACCTAGCAGCAAAACTAAGTGAAAACAGGCAAGAGAAAGGAGGAAACCCCAAATGCACTAGGCAAATTTGGGCCAACGCAGGCTCTGCACAGCCAAACTGGCTCTCAGCGCAGGTAGCCCCTTCAGGACCTGTGTTGCAAAGCAGGTAGCCTGTGTACTACCTTCTTTGGAAAACGAGAATTGCGTTTTCACAGTTTCCGGGTCATAATTTTCTCAAAAATGCACGGTTTTTGCTCAAATCAGAAGCAATCAGTCAAGCACACTCAAAGGGATGATTAAGAAGGTGCAAAGCTATCACTAAGAGCTTACAAGGATCCTTGTAGATCAGCTCTTCAAATCATGAATTTGCTCAGAAAATGAGCAAGAGTAGCTGCCCTCTACTTCGCTTTTGATATAGTCAAAAGCTTTTCGATTTGGTACTCTTTTGTTCAGGAAATGAATAGAAAAATACTACAAACACAATCAAATGGATACGATCCCCAGTGGAGTCGCCAGTTTGTTGTAGGGAAAAGTATCCGACTCGGATGACCCTATCCCTCTCTAAGGGTGACAGTTCCTTAGCAACAACTGTAAAACAAACTACTTAAGGTTTACTTCTTTATGAAAGCAAAAGAGAATGGAGAAATGCACTAACCGTTGCCTTGCGCTTAATGTCGAATCCAAACTCTTCTCTTTGGCCGCTTGCTCCTAGCTCTTTGTTCTTCTGCTCGCCCAGCTATAATGAGATCCTGCAAAATAACAAAGAAGGAAACTACAAGAGGCATGCAATCATAACTGGTTCATGGATTAGTGTAAACCAAACATGCAATCATTACAATATATTATTGAAACAAGAGCACATAGAAGAACCTCAATAGCTTTTATTAATGAAGAAATAAAGGTTCTGAGAGTATTACAACCATTGAAGGCTCCAACCCAGCAACACCTCCCAGCAGAAAGAATTGCTCTTCTTCACCTCTCTCAAACAATCACCCAATAACTCAATAATGAAACCAACAACATATCATTACTTTGCACAAAATTCCAGCCTCTTGAGCTCATAGGAGAGAGCTCAATATATAGATGAATTGAGAAAGGATGAGTCAGCTTGCAACTGATGTGTAGCTGCCTTGTGTCCTCTCTCTCTTCAGTTAATCTTCAGTTGATCTTCAGTTCTTGAGTCCACTTGGAGAACCTTGCTTCCACTTGGAGAAACAGAGCCTCTGACTCATCACAAGGCGAAATCCCTGATCCAAGTGTCATTTTTGGAAGATTCCAAAGCAATGACTCACTGTGCCACTTGTCCCTTCTCGCTCAGCGCAGGTGGCCTTTGTCCCACTTGCTTTGCAACGCAGGTACACCATGGAGCAACTTAGTTTCAGCGCAGAAACCTAGTGGAGCACCTGCTTTGATTTCAGGATTGCTTGTTTTTGAGTGTTTTCAGGTGGAGAATTGATCTGAGAGCTGTTGGTTTGCTGACCTTGTTCCTCTAGGGGTAGGAACATCATGTTTAGGGAACTTTGGATCCCTTGGATTATTGACAATTCATGCTTGTTGCTGTAAGGCACAAAATTGTCTATAACATGGTGACAACTCTGTAGGAAGACCCAAACTTGTGGATATTAAACACAAAGGTTAGGGAGCTGTAGAAGAAGTATGGTGAAGTTAGGGCAATGACGCGCTCCATTCCCCTAGCATAGTGCCTAGTCAAGTTGCAGGAGGGGAAGCAGCTCCTTGCGCGGGTAGAAGTAGCACAGAAGATAGAATCCTTGCTTAAGGCCAGGCTGGGGCCTTCGCTAGATGAAGCTTACTAAGTCACGGCCAGCATTTAGGAGAAGCTAACAGGCTTGCAGTAGACACAACAAATAATGAGGCTAGCCACAAAAGGACTAGCTATAGAGAAATTAGTCGAAGAGATCAAGTAGGTAGCCACTCAGAGCATTGCCGAAGTTGTTGTAGTTCAGGTGGAGCTGGGAGATCTTCACAGCAAGATCAAAACACTAGTTGAGTGACTTGAGGGCGAGTCATGGTCTTTGTGTTGGGGGCCTGTTGGGATGGGGTCCCGTGGGTCAGTTTTGGGGTTAAAATAATCCAAGTTTTGATGTAATTGTTGTAAGTAATGTAAAGTCTCCGCGATTTGTGGATGCTGGCGCATAGATGGTTAGGAGTAAAAGGGGTTTCAACCCCTTGTTTATGTAAAAGTTGAGTCGGTTTTTGATCCACTCATGGTCCACAGACCATGGGATTGTATGTAAAAGGCTATAAATAGGTGTGTCTTAGAGATTCTAAGGCATGTCTATGGGTAATAATGGATGAAGTCTTAGAAGTGATAGTGCAGAAAAATGGGTCCAGTAGGAGAGAGAGGCTGTGCATCTGAGTGCGCAGAGGCCTAGATAGAGTCTGCAACTGAGTGCACAGGGTTGTTTTGAGTCTGTAATACCACATTGAAGATCAATAAAGAAGATTATCGAAGAAATATTGTGTATATCTCTTTATTCCTGTTTATTTATGCTTGCGATATATGTTGCTGATGAATAATGTGTTTATGAAATATTGATCTAATGATGCACGATTCACTTGAAAAAGTCTTAATAACTGTATGCAATGCTTGTTAAGTAAGTTTACGAATACTGTGATAAATCCTGTTATGTTTATTAAATACTTAAATAGATCTGCACGAGCTCTGATCTAGGGTTGTTTTTTGATGCGCCTAAGTGGATGAATAGACTCTTAAGGGCCCACAAAGACCGATCGTGGACCTTCACGAAGGTCTGAAGGCTGTTTCATTAGAGTTGTAGTACCAAGCCCTAAGGGATTATAGATCTGTGCAAAGGAATATCTATGGCACTAAAAGACATCACACTAATCTCTGGATGCAGAAACTTGGTTTCAACATCTCCCCATTCGGCTTCGGGTGAGACTGCAGCCTATGCTATGGGTTGTTGCCGAAAAGGGCCAGTAGTGTAGGGTTTTGTCTAAGCCAACACTAGCCTTGCAAATGTGCATTCAACTCCTGTTATTCTGTGTTGGTACCCTGAAAAATTGCATTCAGTTTCACTCGATGAGTTCGAGTAATTTGTCATATCTTGTCATCTAGAATGGAAAATTTAATTAATTTTCTGTATGCTTCATCCACCAATGTGTACTTTTCAAAAGTAGGCCTAGTGATAAATAAATGTTGAATTTCATGTTGGATAAACAGATCATATTCTTGGCCTTCAATGAATTCTTTACCACTGATGAATCCTTTGACTTTAGCAAATTTTGATCTATCTGCTGCTATCTCATGAAATCTATGCTGGTAATTTTCTAGTGGATTTAAATGGCCACTAGAGTCTCTTAGAGGTGGAAGTCCCTTCTGGCGTAAGATGTTAAACTTTTTGTGGAATTTATTTACCTATCCTTCTAAGTTTTGACATTTATTTTTCAATTTCTGCATTAATTTATTTTACTCAAAATTCTTCTTACTCCTAGGATTGTGTCAGTCTTGTCTTCAAATCCTAATTCCTCTAATTCATCTTAGTCTTGGAAATTAACACTTTGATTATCCTGGTTGCTTCTCCTAGCTTATGGTTTAAGTATTCTTTGATTTATGTTATGCCTTCTTTTGATCTTGTCACTAGCTCTTCTTGTTCGAAGATGATCTCAATAGATGTCCAGAGTTCAATTATGGTTGAATTGATATCAACCCATATTTTTTCCTTTGCTTCAAATAATGTATGCACTTCTAGTGATTCATATTCATATTTTTCAAATTGTTTGGTTAGCTTGAAGTTTTTCTGCAGTTCAGATATATATGTATTATCTAATTTGATTTTCTTTTCCTCCATTTTCTGTAATGCTGCTTTTAGCTTTTCAATCTCCACATTCCTTAAAGATAAATCTCCCATGGATTTTAATATTTCTATTGTTTCCTCACTGACTGCCTCTATCTGTAATGTAGATGTTAGGGTGTATCTACTTAGTATCAAAAGAAAACATAGAATATTTATAATTCTTAAACACATACATGGCAGAGGCAACATGAAAGATAAAAATTATATTTCATATATTATTCAAAAGATGTTCATTTATAATACATTGTACATGACTATTGGATTAATCTTCCAACATCTCTTGGACTCCGGTGGCCGTTCACATTCCACAATTACCCATAGAGGATTATGGGTTCAACATTCCCCCCTTAATCCGATGGGATATGTATGAGTCCATGAAGAGATTTGTAATACAAAATGTGCAAAAATTCATGGCACCACTAGGCTGAATTTTATCTTTGAAATGTTGGTATAAGGGGGGTGGTTTAAGGATGACCACCAACACTAGAACACTTAGTGTAGTTCCCGTAACTCTTCCAAATATGGCATGAAGCTAAGGTCTTCTGCTAGAGGAAGTTCTCCTGATGTTTTGAAGAGGGAAACCTTCAACCTTGAAAGGGAGGTCTCACCCCACATAAAAAGGGAGAACCTCAACCTAAAAAGGGAGGTCTTAACCTCTGATGGTTTAAGGATGACCAAAAACTATGGAATTCTTAATTCAGTTCCTGGAACTCTTCCAAAACTGACAAGAAGCTGAAGTCTTCTACTAGAGGAAGTGTCCCCAATTCTTTGAAGAGCCATCACCAACTGAAGGCATGCTGAGGGGCATGTTTGTCTCTGGCTACAACTCTAAATTTGGTATTGTAGGTTGTGGCTCAGGCTCACTTGATGTGGCTTTGAAGCTTGTAGATGACCATCATTTTGCCCCTTGTTAGATATAAGGTGAGATGATGGAGAAAATTCAATTGCAAGACTGTTCAATATTCGAGAACAAATCCTGATGTATGAGCGAAATATCTTCTTGGCTGTTGAAGCCCATTGTCAAGAAGCGATCCATCCAAGATGAATCTTTTTTCTTGCAGGAGGTTTGTTTCTGAAGCATCTGTTTGAAGAATGACTGGTTCTATGACAATTCTTACATGGATGAATTTCGAAACAATGATCTTTCACATGGCCAACTTGGTCACAATGTTGGCATATAACATTTTATTGTTGCTACTGTGGAAAAGGAACAGAATCTGAAACAGCTGAAGGTGAACTGTCATGAAGAAATCCAGAACTCTGAAACTGGATGGGATTTGAGTAATCTGGAATATGAAAGGAAACCTCTTTATCATATCCAAGACCTATTTTGTGCCTGTTATTGTTAAGCTCTTCCCAAGGTCTGATGATTGGCTTGGGAAATGCAAACTGAATTTCTTCTTTTGCATGCAAATTTGTTTTTGCATTAGGCATTGAATGTGAATCTTCCTCAACCTTAGTGATTTTATCATTTGCTAGCTTTTGATGGGTATTTCCTTTTTATCCTTGAATAGAGAATTATTTTGAGCAGAAAACAATTTAGAATGACAAATCTGTTGAAGCTCATCTCACTGGAATTGAGATTCTAGTTGTAAAAAATCAATATTTTCCTGTGTATTATGTAAGTAGGTTCGAATGTCAATAAGAGAAGCTTTGTTGATTCTTACTGTATCATGATCAGAGGAATGTATCATATTTTTTAAGAACTCTAATACTTCACCAATTCTGGCTACCTTATCCATTGTCAAAATTACACTTAAAACTGATCACAACTATAGACCCATATAATTCAGCTCATCTTCAATGCACAAATATAGACCAAGACATATGGAGAGCTCGATCAACATACAATATATTCGATGTTGAAATTAGGCACAAACTTCAACGTAGAGAGTAATAATGCAGATATCATATATACTCACATATGAACCAGCAATAGAGGCATATGAATGGACCAGCGCACATATGATGAGGTTTTAATCAACGCACAAAGAAGGAGATGAACCAAGCACTGCAATCAATAGATTTTTAACGCACCTCCAGGAGTTCGACCCCAACACATTTATAACTTCAATGTTGCTCTGACTCACAGCTGCTAATATGCTAAAGCAGTCATTATTCAACTCAAACTCATAGTTATAGCATCGCATCTTCGATCCTCAAGAAATTGACCAACGTGTTTATGGAGTATATGCACTCCCTATTTGAAGAGAGATTCCTTTCACTTAGCTAACCAAACATTTATTACAAAGAAATGAAAGACATTCCCCTTTCATTTTCAATATTCCACCCTATATATTATGCAAATCCTATAGCTGAGTGTGGTTTGAATAGGTCGGTTTGAATCTGACTAATTTTTCCTCTATGTACAAGTAAGGCCAATTCACTAGGAATTCCCTTCAAGTTGGCAATTTAATGTTCAAATTTCCTATCATGGCCGCGGTGACACATTCAATATTGGTAGGCAGTAAATTTCTTCATCATTTGGGAAGTGATCAAATAATAAAACATCTGGATTATCATTATGCTCATCAATGAATCCAAACCAATAATTAATGAGCCCAGAACCAAATCTGTTCACATACTCTAGTCTAGTAACTCGATGGATCATCTCAACTGGTGGCGAAGAAACCTGGTTAGACTCCATGCATTTCTAAGCATCCTGAATAAATTTTGTGATGGTTATGGAGACATTATCTTTCGAATTTAAATTTGTTTCAAATCCATGAAGGCTTAGTGGATCTTTAAGGCACTGTGTGATCTGCTGCTTGTTTAAGCCCATAAGATTTTCAAACAAAAACCTGCAGAGAAGATGGGGGAGGCCCAAAGTCCCGACTTATGGTTAAGACATCTTCCCCTACAATGTACCTTGCAACATATTGATGAACTAAATGGGGGTTGGTGAGCTTGGGGTATTTTGAGTGGAGGCGGCGAGATTTCTCCTGTGAGGAGATGACAATGAAGGTGTCTAAGGGAATTGAAGAGAAATGATCCTGGGCTATGAAAACATATCCAGAAAGAATCCCAGAGCAATAAATAAGTCACCCAATTCATTAATCTATGCAATCAGGTCCAAATCTCTAGAGAAGGCTATTATGATGAAGTTCTGGATGACCCATCTGTAGAGAGTAGTATGCCCAGAGTGGTGCGTTATGTAACCAGCTCAAGAAATGATAGAAAAGATAGATCAACGCCTTAGAATTCAGCCTCTTCGAGGGGGCAACCTCCTTTACATTACATAAATGAACAATTCTTCGATGATACAAATGAAAAGACCTCCTTTCTATATATAGGAGTCTAAGGGGTCATAACATAATCAGAGCCGACATAACAATAATAATGTAAGGGCACAATAATAACAATAGTGGGATTCTATGGGGCACAATAGTAACAATATGGGCACTACATGGGTACATCAATATAATAAGTGAGTTGTACTAATAACAATAAGGGGTTACACTAGTAGTATAGGGGCCTAACATGCTCCTCTCCTTCAAAAAGCATTGTCCTCAATGCTTGAGTAGTTCTTGATGCTTCTGTATAAAATTCTTGTCCTCCCATGTGGAATCTTCAGTAGGTAAGTTATTCCATTTGATGAGATACTTTGAAATTGATCGATCTCGTAGCTGTCGGGTTCTTGTTTCTGTGACTGCTCTAGGTTCCAATATGATTTTTCCTTCCTCTTCAATTTCTGGCAATATTGTTTGAATTGGGATCTTTTGCAACTTTTGAATAAGTGGCCATACTTCTTCATCCTTTTTCCATTCATCCCTTGCTTCATTTATCCAATCTGGTTGGGTAATAGAAATAGCACAAAACAATGCTTCCACATCCTCATCCTTGAAGAGTCTTCCCATTCGGTAAGGTCGCCATTTTTCAAGTGCATGTAGTATTGCCAACATTTCCTTCTCATAAATAGCTTGCTTGAGATGTAGCAGTAAAAATACCCAATCACCTACATCAAAACATTTTTCACTACAATGTTGATCTACCTATTGTTTCATTTGATTTTGCACCGAAATGGCGTTATCCTTTAAAAGTTGGAGAACTTGTTGTTGATGCTCGATGTGATCTTTCACTGCTTGAACCCTTTTATTCTTGATATGTCCTTCTATCTCTATAGTTTGAGGAGTGGTAATTTCTTCCAATCCTTTACAAGATATGGTCAGATTCATTTCTTCATGCTCGATGTGATCTTTCACTTCTTGAACATTTTTATTTTTGATATGTCCTTCTATCTTGATAGTTTGAGGAGTGGTAATTTCGACCAATGAATTACAAGATATGGTTGGATTCATTTCTTCTTTCTCGATGTGATCTTTCACTTCTTGCACCTTTTTCTTCTTGATATGTCCTTCTATCTTGAGAGTTTGAGGAGTGGTAATTCTTGCCAATGCTTTATAAGATATGGTCTGATTCATTTCTTCTTTCTCTGTGGTCGGATCCCTGGCGTATATCTTCTTCTTTTAATGTTTCTTGATCCTTTTCTTCCTCCTCTTCATATTCTATGTAAAATAATTTCTTCTCAGCACACTTATGACCTTTAGTGCATTTGCTATCACAATTGTAACAAAGCCCTTTTTCTCTTTTTTCTTCCAATTGTTGTGGTGTAACCCTTGTAGGTTGTGGAAGGCTAGGAGAAACAACACTTCCATCTTTATAGTTGTGAGGGGTATGCTTCCTGGTTACCATTTTGCTTTCCACTATGTCATAAAGCCCTTTTACTCTTTCCAATTGTTGTGGTGTTGCTCTAAAGAAGGTGTTGCTCTTTGTATCCTCATCATGTACTATCATTTCCTCCGTGAAAATTGACCACGTAACAAGTTGTTTATGAGAACAAAGCCCTTCATACCATAAAAATTGATCCGGTTCTAAATATTAAGATGCAATACATACCTTTTGTAATAGTGGTACACCATGTAGATCAAAATATTGCTCCATCTGAAGTATCCAATTTACCGAATCCTTGCCATCAAACTTCCTCATCTTGCTTTTTCTTGATTTTAGGAGCTTGATCTTGAAACGACTGTAACTCTGTACTTTCAGATATTTAAGTTCTGAAATTGTGATCTATAGTAGCCCTCTATGTCCTCTTTCCAATGCCACCAGTCTGATCCAAATTGGATTCTCCAAGAAAGAGTTATGCACAATCTCCCACAGTGACTTGATTATAGACTAGTTCAGTAGAGCGAACTTGTACGACGTGCCACGAGTCACTGTTTCGACCTTTGTCTCTGAAAAATATATACAAGAAACTAAAGTCGTCCTCTTTCTATACCTTCTTAAAAAACTTCAATCCGATGCTCAGAGAGAAAGTTATGACGATTTTCCCTAGGTCACCTGTTTGGAATGTAATTCAGGAGTCTGTAAAAAAGACCAACTTCCTTAGATCATATCTCCGCAAATATAGTGCAAAAAGCTTTGAAATTTGGGCCTAAGATTTAGCGCAATTTCTTCTCAAATGGGTTTTTATTTTAGCTTCTGAAACATTGCAAAAAAAAATTTATAGCGAAAATTCCACGATGACCTATTTGGATCAACGAAACCCTAGAATCCAAAGCTCTGATACCAAATGTTATGAAACCAGCTCAAGAAATGATAGAAAAGATAGATCAATGCCTTAGAATTCAGCCTCTTCGAGGGGGCAACCTCCTTTACATTACATAAATGAACAATTCTTCAATTATACAAATGAAAAGACCTCCTTTCTATATATAGGAGTCTAAGGGGTCATAACATAATCAGAGCCGACATAACAATAATAATGTAAGGGCACAATAATAACAATAGTGGGATTCTATGGGGCACAATAGTAACAATATGGGCACTACATGGGTACATCAATATAATAAGTGGGTTGTACTAATAACAATAAGGGGTTACACTAGTAGTATAGGGGCCTAACATGGTGAGTGGTATTGAACATAAATAATTGGTGAATACATTATACAATGGAGGTATTAAATGGTGAACCAAGCAGACAAACCGCTGCACCGAAACCACAATACCAAACAACGTTATAATGAAATACCACAAATAGTTTGACGAATTGAAAATATCCAATCACACTCAATGCACCATATTACAGGGGCTCAACGCATCGGTCCAACACACCAAATAAAAAAATTCAACCCGTACATGTCTCCAAATCACTGTTTTCAGCAATTGTTCCAACAATTCCACACTGCCTTCAAAGAAATCAACATACTTCAAAATACAATGCATGCAGCAGTGCACAACACAGTCAACATATATGCACTTTATCTGCCACTTATACCACCAACACAGTCACGATATACCCACAATGCAATCACAGAACACAATCAATATATATATATATATATATATATATATATATATATATATATATATATATATATATATATATATATATGTATGTATATATATGTATATATATATATATATATATATATATATATATATATATGTATGTATATATATGTATGTATATATATGTATATATATATATATATATATATATATATATATATGTATGTATATATATATATATATATCTATATATATATATATATATATATATATCTATATATATATATATATATATATGTATGTATATATATATATATATATATATATATATATATATATATATATATATATATATATATATATATATATATATATATATATATATATATATATCTATTATAAAGGAGTGGATATACCATTCAATCAAAACTCAATCCTCCATAATCCTCCACTCTCCGTCAAAGACGAAGGAGAACACCAAGAAACTTGGCTGGAATATAGCTGAGAAAACATTCATGAAATGCAGAATTGATGGCAAAACTGACATGCACAAATATGCCACAAAACAAGTGACTCAAATATGAGTAGGGCAGGATATCGCATGCTCTAATACCATGTTAAAAACATACATGGCAGAGGCAACATGAAAGATAAACATTAGATTGCATATATTATTCACAAGATGTTCATTTATAATACATTGTGCATGAATTTTGGATTCATCTTCCAACGTCTCTTGAACTCTGGTGGTTGTTCACATTCCACACCAACCCATAGAGGATTAGGTGTTCAACAATAATCATTTGCACTCTTAGGAATTTGTACTTTTGGCTCAAGGAATGCCAACTGGAATTGCCCTTTATCACGGTCTAGTGTAGATAAAATATCATGTTGAGTAGTGGAAAATTGTTTCCAAAACTTAACATAGGTGGAGGTTTTAAGTTCTTCATTCTTTCTCTTCATCTCCCTAAATTTGACAAATATATTTTCTTGTTTTTAAGACGGAGAAATAGGAGAAGTAGGAGAAGCAATAACTATTTCTTCAGTTCGCTGAAATAAAAAAGCAGGCTCACCTGATAACACTATTGTAGTCCGTTCTTTAGGATTTCTTCCTTTTGATGACTCATCTTCTATATTTATTGATTTTCTTCTTTTGATGCTTTAGGTGCTAAAATTGTAGGTGAGACACTTTCTCTTGGCCTTTTAAGCTCTTTTTCCTTTGGTCTTGGAGTCTCCAATGTTGTCTGACTGGAGGCCTACTCTTCAGTTTCTTGCAGAGTATTTTCTTCCTAGTCTTTTCTGTTATTAAATTGTTCAATCTCTGGTTTTGATATATGTACATGATGTTGATTTTTTCTCAGTCCTTATCTTTGAAATCACTCACAGGGGGTCATAAGGCCAGTTGAAACTAAGTATGAAATTCATTTGTTTAAGTAGAATGTCTATTTCCTTTTCTGCTTCCATGGTGTTAACAATAAATGGACCAATTTGTGCCTTTAATTTAAACTAAGATTTCTGTTTTCTGACACAAAATGTATATCATCCATATCCATTCTTTGCCTAATAAATTCTAATGCCAAAATCCTCATGGGGAGGAAAATTGGTAATTTATAAGGTGAGAATCACATCCATAGACTCTGATTTCTGAAAAGTTCTAGTATAAATACTGGTCTCCAACTTTGGACTACTCACTTAGGTGTAGAACCCTTTTTATCTCTATAGAAATCCTAGGAACTGCATCACTTCTTAACAAACAAAGTGCCATATGCAAGAATTGGTTTACAAAGTTACTGAAAGAGTAGTCTTTAGAATTTTTTCTCACTAATGAGGTCTAATGTATTACTAACTGTGGCTTTCCTTCGGCATCTAATTTCTATAGAGAGAACTTGAATATTTCTGATTGATGATATAAAAACAAACAAAACAAAACTGATTGTTCTTGAATGATCCTTCAACACTAAACATGAGAAACTGATCATGAACTATATCTGACAAGAACTGACTAAAATTGAACATAATTGATGGCTTCCTGCCGGATGAAAACACTGATAAAAACCACAAGATAACTTCATCTACCCACTAATCATTTGGATACACTAACAGAAAATAAACTATGGAAATTACCTGCCTATACATCTCAAGAAGTATTGGATAGGAATAGGGTGTATTTGTCTTAGGCAATTCATAATTATCAAGTAGGAATGACTAAAAAATATGAGCTCTTTATGAGCAAGTAAGCTCCTAATAAATATTCATAAGTGCATCAGTAGAAAAAGGGTTGTAACACCCTCCTCCCACATCTACCCAAGTAACTGGCCAACCATGGTAAACATATGACGAGAGGCTACTATGATTGGATTCAACCACCTATGTGACCTTAAGGAAGTGGAATCAATAGAAGCACAACATACAGGCCTTCCACATCAGCTACAATACTCCTAGGAACCATCCCAACCACTCAAGTAGCTAGCCCTTGGGTCTCAATGAAGTTTTTAACTAGTTGACCTCTGGACGCTCTCATGCTATAGGCTTGCTAGTGTCCAAAAGGATCTAGATGCTCTCATGACAAGGCATGCCAGTGTCCAGGGACTATTTTTCTCAGTACTGTGTGAGTGTCCCCAGGATTTTAGCCACTTTTTCAAGCCATAGCCCAGGTCACTGCCTAGAATTGAATGAGACCTTCATAACAGAAAGATAACAATGAAACAATGGTGCAAAGGAAAATACTTGAACAAGCCCTTGACTGGACCCCTACTACCCATGACAAGAATTTCATCAAAAATATCACAAATATGTAATCTACAGTTTTAAACAACAAATTTAAGCATATGGATCTCATACTTATCTGAAAATCGCTAAGAACTATTGCTCCCTCATATCATTGCTTGCATTATCATCTCTTGTTTCATAGATACATTTCTCATCCTTTTACAAGTAAAAACATGATGACAACCATACATAGCCACTGTCATAAAAAATATACATAAACAACATAATAACAACACAAATATGAAGGAAATAATAGCCATATGATCCACATATAAACTAGTATAACAGTGATATAAATACAAGGAGAAATAAACTCATATTGATGATGAAAAATCCAAACCTGGGATGGGACTACCACATTCCACTTGACCATAGCATGGCTGAGCCAAATCTCTCTTCATCCATTCACCCCTGTGCCATATTCCAAGCATGAATGTGGGACTCAAACCAAAAGAACCAAACAAGGCATCCCGAGGCTAAACCACCTCACCCACATCGATAGAAACTAGGCTTTACTGTAATCCATCCCAGATCACTAGGCCAACACAATGAACATGCAATAACATGCTTTACCATGATCTCTACCAGATCACTAGGCCAAAACAAGCATGGATGCCATTGGATTTCTCCACCTACACAATGAGGAATTTTCCTATCTCCTAGTCTCTAAGGCTTTACTGGAATCAACACTAGATCACTAGGTCCTAAACCGAGACCCACTCTCTAGGCTTTAATGCATATCCCAACCCAGGATTATTAGGCCCAACAGAGAGAAATAAACCTCTTAGATTTACCATATATCTTGCCATTCACCGGCAAGGATTCCTAGGCCCAATGAGGCAACACAATCCTAGGTTTACCGCAACCCACAGTTTGGATCAGGGGTCACTAGGCCAATGACTTTACCGTGATCTGCAGTCTGGTTTAGGGATCACTAGGTCATGTGATATATCATTCAAAGATCCACCTCACTCAAATTCAAATCCATTGGGCAATCCAACGCAACCAAAACATGAGAACCCCATCACACCATGGCTATTCAGAAATGGAAAGGATAGGCTGAAAACACTATCAAACCTAGAAAATCCCATGCCATAATAACAAAAGAACCACATGCAATACCATGTATGAAAAATATAGCAATGAAAATACACATGAAAATCGATACCTGCAAAGAATAATGTTGTAGCTTCTTGATCCTACTCTTCCTTGCGTGCTCCTTCCTTCCTCTTGCCTTCTTTGCCTTTCTTGCTCCAAAGAAAAACCTGAGTGAAATATTACCAACTGATCCTTAGAAGCCTTTTTTTATCAACGAGGTATCTATGTTCTTCATTTTCCACCTCACATGCAACCTGTGACCTGTGACCTTCCTTTTCTCCTAATTTCCATTATTTTCATAAATAAATGTGCCAAAAATTCCATTTTGCCTTTGCCAATTTTCTTTATCCATAATAATCGAAATGAAAACCCACTAGGATTCTTTTCACCTTTCAGCTTGGAATACATGTACCATCAACTGTGGTCTTATATATTTTTGCATGGAGTTTTAACCAAGGTTATTATAGAGCCCTCCCCCTTGGGGGAACACTATCCTCGGTGTTCAATGACACCTATAACCTAACAAACCACTGAAAACAAAACATACTGTCTATGGAGCTTTATAACATAGCTCGTTGTAGTATTTACAATGACCACTGCTGAAACATGACAATCATACCATTTACTGTAGCTTTATAACATATCTCATTACGCTATTTACAATAACCACATATGCACATACACATTTTCTTCAACTAGAAAATAACCATACTATCTATGGAGCTTTATAAATACAACTCGATATAGTATTTAGAATCATAGACACATATACACATATGTACATTTTCTCAACCAGGAAATAAAAGGATACGATGCCTACATCCGCAACAAGGGAATACAGAGGCTCACACCTCCACCCTCAAAGTAATACCAAGATTTACCTCCTTCCCATGAAGTCCAGAATCCACTACAAGGTCAAATCTACATCTAGCATCCAATGATACAATCCAGTGCCACTTGTCGTCTCAGTGAACAGTTACCAACTCATTGTTCCAAGTCACACTCCTAATGCGTATTTGATTCCATCTGGCAATTTTAATGACCAAAAAAATATATCCCCTACCTTCCATTCTCTACTACACAATCCCTCGAGTAATCAGTCACCCCTTCCATGCAGTCACTCACCTTCCAAGTTCCCCAACATCCCCTATCCCAGGTGATCCATCCCTTGGAAAGGCTTCCTCGCATCAAAAATTCAAAAAACCAAGGCATATACCTACCTCAAACCATCATATCGGTCATAACATTCTCATGGCAATCAATGGACACTATTGGGTACCAGTGTCCCACAATGGCCCTGCTCCTGAAGTGCTTTACCAACATACTACTAAATGTTCCAATTTCTTTTGTCATTGCTACTAATTCTTGTAGTCGATTTCAACCACCCACTGGGTATTTCTATGTTTCCTGTACCAAGCACATAACCTCCATTAGATTAAAATAAATTGAAATAACTTCAAATCATACCTCATTGGTAGCTTGTCAATAAGGTACACTTGCAATCCTATTTACCTCCTCTCACAACAAGTCAAAATAACATCGTTGACCAAATCATCATGGATAAACATATCACATCAGATTATATCAAAACACAACCATCATAGATCAAAATCATAAATCACTTGTAACCATCATAAACCAGAATCACAATTCACATGCATGATAAAAATGAAATGAAATACTAATACTTATCCTTTAATCAATCCTTAGATTCTACCTTTGTCCTTATTTTATATGCACACTGGATTGGTTTCCACACTCGACAAACACCTAGTGCCTTCTCCTCAACCATGTGCACATACACATAGTGTGCCTCACACACATACAACCACACACGACATACAACACCACGCAATACATGCACCTACACCCGACATACAACACATACACCTACACCAAGTGTATAGCAAAACACAATACATACACCTACCATTGATGTAAAACACAATACATATACATACAAAGAGTACAACACAACGAATACACATGTCATGATACCAAAAATACACCATGCACATATATAATACCACATGTACACAACACAACATGTATGACATGCACATAATACTACATGTACAACATGCACATAGTACCACCTATACACAACACCACCTGCATAATGTGTACACAACATCACATGTACATGACACTGCCTGTAAAATGTGTACACAATGCCACATGTACATTGTACCACTTGTACAATGTGTACACAATGCTAGACATACACAACACCACATGCACGACAAGTACACGACACCACATGTACAAAGCACCATATGCATGACATGTACACAACACCACTTGTACAATCATTCACACAACACCATATGTACATAACACCACACGCACAACATGCACACAACACCACATGTACATAGCACTGCATATCCAACATGTACATAGCACTGCATATCCAACATGTACATAGCATCATCTATACACAACATTGCATATCCAACATGCGCACAACACCATATGCATAGAACGTTGCATATCCAACATGTACATAGCACCATCTTTTCCCAACGCTGCATATGCAATATTCACACAACACTATATGTACCGCCCTATACATAACATTGTATAACAACATGTACACACACTATATATACATGACACCTCATGCGCACAACATCACAATGCAACATGTACAACATATACGATATATGTCCAACATTAGTACCACACATCCAAAATCACATTGCCTCTACCAAGCAACCTTGTTTCTAGTGTCTTATGCATGCTTGTCCCAACATGCCGTAAACCATATTGCTTTCATTTTGATGATGTATCCTTTTCCCTAGTCTGTCCATAACATAAACATAATATAATTACATAATATCAACTCATAAACACATGATATTGACCTCATATATTTTTCATGACTACTCTTCCCACTTGATTCCTCATAAACCAGGAACCTCTTCATGCCATTCACCTACGTAAGAAATCATTCTTCCACAAGAATGATCCCTGATGACCCTATCGGATAGTGACATAGATATATGGATACATACATACATATACATAAACATTAGCATAAATAATCATGATCCTGTTAGACAATGATATACATATATACACATACATACATGTAAACATCAACATAAAATAATAATGATCTAATCAGTCAATGACATACATACATACATATTTACATATAAACATTATCATAAAATAATCATGATCCATGACGACCCTGTCAGATGTGACATACATAAATACATACATACATACATACATACATAAATGTGTACACATATATACATCAACATAATAATGATCACAACATAATTACTAGTTATCATAAGGTCAAGGTTAAGAGAACTCCCTTTATCTGTGCAACGCGTGTACAACATTGAAAACAACAATTCCCAATGTAGCTAAGGGATTTTATGCCTCAACTATATTTACTTTAACTTTCCTGATTACTTTTCTCATGATAGTCCCGCCTGTTAGGGTTCTATACATCATAGGATCTCAAGGTGATTGAGTATTTTGTATTTGTAATTTCATATTGTACATAATTTCAATATTCAAATGATTTCCAAAAATATAAGAAAAATGAAAAGAGGGTATGTTAAATATATGAATAAGAAAAAAGGAAATAAGAACCCCACAAAAGAAAAAATAGAAAATAATATGGAAAGTGCTGCAAGTCCTAATGCCACTACTGATAAGTTAGTTCTTTTAGTTTATTATCAAATAAGGTTGTGTGAAATTTGTTTTTTGAATGCCAAAACGACTAAAGTTTTGTTCAAATCATACAGTCTAATCATGATTGAACACATTTAAATTTCTATTGAATAGGTTAGTGAATAAAGATTTACCAAATAGTTTAATATTGGTAAATTAGTAGCTAGGTAGAAATAAAATTGATTTAATAGTTTAATTTGAATCAATGGTGAAATTAGTGATAGGATAAGGTAGTTTTTCATTAAAAAAAGTGATTTGGGTCTACTAGTTTAAATGCACCATGCAAAGCAAGAAGAGAAAATGTTAGCTTAGAAAAAGAATTGAAATGAGAAAGGGTAGGTAGAAGCACAATGATGATTCCAGGATAAGCATGAAGGTTTTATCCTAAGCTGAATTTTAAATATATTTTCATGTGCAGAAGAAAAAGTAAAGGGATAAAGGTTTATTCTAAGGTTATGTACATCAAAGTATATTTGATACATTATTCCACTATTCCTAAAGTTTCACTACCCGAAAATCATTCCCTAGCTATATTTTTCATTTCCCTACACCACTATATGCTGAAAAATCATTCCCCCGCTACGCATTAAATTCATTTTTCCCACCCCACCATACTCCCATCATGGTACGATAATCTGCTATCACCTTTCCCATCATCCAGACTCACCTCTTCATATCTGATGCCTAGTATTATGTTTCACAACCCCCTCACCTTCCGAACTTTACTGTCGCGGGGGGGAATTCCGAAATGGGTGGTATTCAAACCTGCGGCCACCGCAGTGTGTCACCATCCCATTTTTTCACACCCCCCTTGGCTGAAACCATTAACCACCTTCCCCCCCTCCGGAAAGCGGTTTCTCTACCATGCGATACCACTACCCTATCCGTTACGCTTCCGCCAATCCCCCTTCACCACCTCAGTTACTCGTTGCTCCCGCCAATCACATCTTCTCCCTCCAAAATCAATCCGTTAATTAATTTAATTACTTAACCGTTAATGTAATGGACCTGTGCCACCATCAATGGAAAATCTTGAATGTTTATAAAGTTCATTTCTTCTACTTATTCATAGTTTACCAATACCACACTTTGCTAATACTATATTTCTCTGACAAGTTTGTATTTGAATTGTGATAGTTTCACCAAGCTAACTGCCATGCCACCCATTACCTCTGTTCACTAGTGTTCTCAACCTATCCAATCATGCCTCCTAAAGACAAGGCACAGGAGGAACCCGTAAGTCCTCTGATCCACCCTCCGATCGATTTTCACCATATTCCTTTGGCGGACAAAGACTACAAAATCCATGAAACCCGCTGTGAATTCGATCTATTTGAAATGTACTGCTAGCTTGAAAACAAGTTCATTGACAAGTCTGATGATATTGGACTGTGGGAGTTCAATTTTCCCCATTATATCTTTCCCCACACCCACAATGCCCCTAAAGTCATCAGAACATGCGATGCTTGTTATCTACCTAGCCAACAATTTGTTATTTCCCCTATAGGAGAAATTATATTTACCATAAATGTCCAATCAATAGATCAAATGATGCAAGCTTCTGTTGCACAAAATGCCACTCCTTTCTCTCATGAAGCCCTCACTGAATTGTACTAGAAATTGGACTTTTCAAAAAGAGCCAAAACCCTTGAGCTTTTCTTGACTGAAGATGCTCCCTTACCCAAGAAAAATACTCCCTATCCATCCTCCATTTTCCCTAAGAGAGCCAAGAAGATCATCATTGTCACTTCCTATCTTCTTGGTTATTACTCAGATCAGTGGGTAGATTAGGCTATTATAGGTTTCCTTTCTATTTTCTCCACAGATTCCAAGCCTTCCATCTTGTTCAATTTCAGCCAATTCCTTGCAAATTCCATCCATGAACAGTTTGTCAAATTCCAAACTGAGGAAGTATTCAAATATGCTTTTGTGTTAGTATACATGTTTTTTTATTTTCAGGGAGACAACCTCAAGCTTTCATTACAAAAACTGGATGAAGAGGGAAATCAACAATTAGTCATCTTTTGGACTACGCTGGTAATGAAGGAGCAAAAAGAGTATTCATACAAACAATTCATAGAAATGTTTGTACATCGAGCACTAAGTCTCCTAAGAAGCACTCTAGAGCCAAGAATCAGTGAAGAAATCAGGAAAATCTTGCAGTTATCAGACCAAGTCCAGACAGGAGATTGGTATCTTTACCAGAATTACACAGAGCTTAGGATATTTGGGTGTGAACTTGCACCTTACAAACTGCCAAAATTCCTCCCAATGAGGATTTTTCCCTAGAATACATCAGGAAAATGCTCAATGTTGATGAGATTCATTTTGTATCTGCCAAGAAGAAATCTCAATTCAAAATCAAAACTCAAATAGGACCTTTCATTTGCAATAGTAGGGAAGCAGGGGAAGAAGCAGACAAATTGCTGAAAGATATGCAATTCAGCCTCAGTTTCACATGGTCATATGATCCATTAGGGGTCATCTCCAAGTTAAGAGTAGAGAACAAATCTACTCCTTATTTTCATACATCCAGACCCGAGATTGAGAAATACAAGAACCAACTATAGTGGTCTGAAAAAACTCTCCAAGAAGTAGAGGAGAAGTTGGTGTCATCTTCAATAGTATAGACTCCTATTATACATGATAAAATAGGAATGGGGAACAAAGAAGAAGAGTCACCTTCAGTGACTGAAATTCCTGGTGAAGACTTCAAAATCATGTACAGGAAGAGGACAAAGTTCAACTCCAAATTAATGTTAAGCAAGGATTCAGATCAAGAGGAGATTATCACCACTAAAGAGACACTTGTTTCCTCACTAGTAGGTGATCAGACTACCCTTTCTCCTACCACTTCAACAGCTTCACAGGATCAGCGACAGGTTATGAAAACTAGCACATCTACCACAGGGGAGAAAGAAAATAATATATTCGATATATTCAAAGAGATTAAAGTGAGAAATGATGGCTTGAAGATCGACACATATAATCAGTTTTTGAATCAGACTTCTAGTTCTCAAAGTAGACTGTTGTCAGCCTTTGATTCAAAGAAAGGAAAAATGTAAATGGCCTTCCTCCAAGCACAAATCCCATAGCCAAAGGCAACATCAGATTACAAGAAAAATTCATTTGAATTTGATGTAAAATATATACATCCCATTGATGAAATGGAGACGCACAAACAGACTGGTCAAATGATTTCATCTACTCTCACTAACAATGCTATGAGTTTGTCTAAATTGCAGGTCACTTTAGCTAACATTCAGTCACGATTGAAGATGGAGAACGTCTCTTCATTGGCTAAAGACAAAAGGATCAAAGCTTTGGAGGACTTGGTAATCAAAGTAGGATATGATCTTGTCAATATCAATGCTGTAGAAGAGCATGTAGGAAAGCAGAATACTGACTAGCCATAAAAGATCCCCTGGCCAAAGACATTGAAGAAACAAAGTCATAGAAGGAAGACATGACGAAGCTCATCATGGAAAAAAATGTACACTTGAAACAAATGGAAACAAAGATGGAAAAAATAATCAAATAAAAGGAGCAAGTTGCCATAATGTCTATTGTCCCTTTGCAAGCAGTGCCTCTTACAACAATTCCTACAACTACATCTTCTATAACAGACACAGGGACTACTGCAGATCATTTGGCAAGTGCAGTGGAGAATATGTCTCTCCAAATAGAAGAAATTAAAAGATTGAAGGCTCAAGTCAATCTTCTACAATACCAGAAGGCAAAGGTTGAAACTTTCCATGCAACAGAGCTACAAAGAGCTCAAAACCAGATAGAAGTATGGTGGAAATCTGCAACCGAGTCCTCCATTGGCCACACACTGGCTTAAGTCAAGGAAATTATATTGAATAATATTATTGAAGCCATGGATGAAATCTGGCCATGTATTCAAATTATATTTGAACAGAAAGAGTTGATTGAGAAAGCCAATTAGGTCATTTCCACTATCAACAATGAATTGGGCGATATGCCTGTCACATCAAACAACATCATCAAGTTTCTCAATTCCAAAAAAATATATGAGATGGATGATTTGGTAGTAGAGGATAGGACATAGACAATATTGGAAGTGAAGAAAGTTCTCACAAAGAAGAATTTGATTGTGCAGCTTACATAAAAATGTCACAGTTTGGAAGTAGCAGTCAACATGTTTTTCACCAGAATAGAAGCATTAACAAAGAGGGGTCTGTCTTCTTTATTTGTAATTAATGATAAACTAATGACCAGGGAAGATTATAAGAAGAAGCTTACAGACATTGCAAAGGATATTGCTAAGTCTTCCCACATTAAAGGTTCTATGACAGGGAGAGCATTTTTCAAAGCTATCAGTAACATTATGTTCATTCAGCATGAGATAAAGCATATTTTTGTGGTAAGGCCTATATTTTCTAAATATATCGAGGTAGATGAGATCTACTGCAAGGAAAAAAAATCACTATCCCATATGAAGAGCAGTGGGATAAACTGTGTGAATTTCAAGATTAAAGAAAATATCATCCACGTCGAGCGCAGTACCCAAATCGTGGCAACTCAACAACTGTTCTCCACAACAATAGTGCCAGAACTCTAGATCACTTCACCAAATTCATCTCTTTTGGTTATATTAGTCAATTAAGTTATTTTGTAATCCATAATAGATTGCCATGTCAATGTGGCATTGATTTTAATCTTTTTGATTTTATTTTTTAAAATACTTCATTCATTCAAAGTATTGAGGGTCAGTTCCTGATCATTGTAATTCTTCATATTGAGTACTGTACTTTTTCCACTTTGCTAGAGTGTTAATAATACAAAGAATTTCACAGGATTCTTGTGCTCCACTTTACTGGTGATGTTTTTCTTATTGTAATTTTTGTTTTCACTGTATTCTATGCATGTTAATCATATGAAATCTAATTGTAAAACATGAAATGTGAAAAATAAGATTTGTTAATTGAACGCCTTATTTGGACTATTTTTACAATCTGTGTGTTTTTATTCTGAAGTCCAATTGAAAATTTCTTAAATTCCTTTCAATCAATACTGAAACCACCTCTTCTACATTTCATAATTTATTTTAAGGATCCAGTAAATGTTACTACCTTTCCTTGTGATTATTCTTTTTAATATTTGATGCAATATCCAACATATTTGACTCCATAGCCCAATGGAAAGTAAATAATTTAATCAGATCAACCAACCAAACCAATCAACCAAATTCAAACAAACAATCAAGCATAATCATAACTAGCCTAAAATCGACTTAAAAACCAAGTTAAATCATAAAGAGAGATCCATAATTGAAGCGAGCAGGGCTAGATCCTAGCTTCAAAAGTGGTTTGATGTTGTCCAATGTATTTACTCCAACAACCTCAAAAATACAAAACGATAACACTGCCATCATCCATTTACACCAATGGACCCAACCAATCCAACTAGTTGTTATACAGTTGCCTTTAGTTGCCCTTACTCATGTACCGAGCTTTAATCGGGTATTACATTACCTACTAGATTTCATTCAACTCTCCTTGAGCTCCATTAACTTTCCTCTTTCCCAACCAATTCCCAAGACTCTCAAAACATAAAAGGAAATACAAGAAGGAAACAAGAAGAAAACCATTTAAATCCGAAAATAATGTGATGCCACAAACAAAGTGGCATGGCCATGCACAATACGCAAACAAACTGCAATCAAGCACAACAAATCACCAAAAGACAAAAAGAAAAAGACTGGAAACAAACACCATGAATCAATCCCCATGGTTCCCAATTCCTCCAAGGGAAAGTCCAAGCAGAGCCTTATTCCCAACTTCATGGAAGTCTCTTTTTCTATGCAATCCCTTGCATCATACTGCCATAAACACATAATTTCTGGTACATAAATAAATATATCAATATACTAGTTATCTTACCTTTTTGTGCCAAGAGTGTTTCGTTGCAACTGAAAACGTCCATGCCATCTCTCAAGGGACTCCATTTACCTTGATAGATATAGCCATAATTAGACACTATCTATTATTGTTGGCTTATTGGGCCTTGACCCAGGTTCAGAAGAGTTTTTAGCCAAGAAAATCGTGTACTACAGGCCCTTTCGGCAACAATCTGCGGAGCGCAGACTGAGGTCTCACTCAAGGTAGTATGGGAGGGTGCTAGAAGCAGGTTTCCACACCCTAGGGATGTCTTGATGTGGTCTGGAGGATTCGCAACCCGATCTACACAAGTATGCTATTTCGTGAAGTAGTCTGGCCTTGGCGAAGATCCACAGAGGGGTGCTTCTTAGATCCTTATTCTTATTGCAATTATTCTAGATCTGAGTTATTCTTTAAGGGCTTTAATCAAACATTTAATAGTTAAACCCAGAGTGCGCAATCATAAATCTTAGATATGCTTCATAAAATTATATCATAAGAATAAACATTCAGGTCGGTGATCAGATACACAATAGTTCAGAATTGCTTATCTTTATTAAGCTTCCGTCCAATACAATCCACTTCCTCCCTACGCACACAGCTGTAGGGGTCCGTTCACATAGCTGCGGACTCTGCCAGGCCTTTGAGCACACAGCTGTAGAGCCTACTCTAACCACTACCACCCATGACTCGGACTTATAAAATCAAAGCACTCTCGCTTCCACAAACCCATACACTTTAGATCTTTCCCCAGGTACTATCAAGAACTACCTTCTAAACCTAGATCCTTGCTCTATTTATACATTCCCATGGTCTGTGGGCCATGGGAAAGACGAGACGTTCTATATTAATCTATAATATACCCTTGGACTTTACCCATTACAGTTCACGCTTCGCGCACTTCGCGGATATTTTACCATACTCTTACCCAAAATTGTGGGCTTCAAGCCCCAAAACCATTACACGGGGGATCCATTACCCAACAGGCCTTAACACAATCATCGTGACTCGTCCCAAGTCACTCAGTTGGTACAGTGATCTTTGCGTGGAGTTTATTTAGCAACTTCTGTGCTTTTCTTGCTTTTGCAACACATTCTTTTGCCATCTGATGTACTTGTTGAGCATGAGCCTCTAACACATCATTAACAACTTCACTTGCTTCTCTAAGTTTGTATCCCACCTGTATGTGGGCTAGCTTTCCTTCAATGCTGGCGGTGACCACGAATGCCTCATCAAGCCACGACTGGATGCATTCTTTAAGGACTGCTTCTTTTTGGTGAGCAACATTGACTTGTGCCTTGAGTGCTTAAGCCTCCCTCATCTTGTCCAATCGCCGAGTAATGGCAACCATCTACGCGGTTCCCCAGACATTATCATAGGCTTGCTACAACTCCCGTGCTTCTGTTTCTACCTGCTGCAGCATTGGGTCTTCTTGCAATGATGTGAGTGTAAGAAGGGACTAATCCAACAATCCCGTGCAATCTTGTATAGCGTGCTCCACTACTGCCAGTCCTTCCTGAAGGGCGCAATGGCGCTACTCTCTAACTTTCGTTGGTGTAGGGGGCTACGCTTTTAGTCTTATCTTTGTGATCTACAAGTTCAACTCCCACTAAATTTTGGCCGCCTCCTCTTGAGCCTTACGGAATCTTGCAGTTATATGATGAATCTTTTCGGTTGCTAGGAGTTCCGCTGGCACAACCAGTTCTGCTACACTACTGCAAACCTCTGCTTTTGTCTGTTCCAATTCTTGGTTGCATGCGACCGAGTCATCACTTTAGAGACTGACTTGGTCCAGATTTCCCTTTTTCTCCATCAATATCTGGAGGGCGCGGCTTTCCTTGGCTCGGATCTCAGCGGTTACCCCATCCTACAACTGGTATAGGGTGTCTTTGGGAAGGCCGAACAAATTCAACCCCAACTACTCTCGTTACCTTCAGCTTCTGCTATGACGATGCCTACTAGTAATCCTAAGGTATTTGTTGTGTGGGTGCGCACCATTTGTTCTACTATGGATGTATTGTCTGCTAGGTTCAGTATCATCCCTCCTGGGGGTCGCACCTGTAACTCCTGCAGCTGCACGTTGAGCGCCCCCAACATAGTTGTTTGCTCTGTCATCAACTTTTCCAGAGCACTCATAGTGATATCACGCACTGGTTCCTTGTTGGCAAGGAGATCTCCTTCCAAATTCCTTTCTATCTTCATCTTTCTACGTGCAGGTGGTTGATCCTGGACGTGTGTATCTTAATTTGAGTTGACGTTGTGGTTAGGTCCATCCGTTCCTGTGTCTCCACTTCCCCCTGTATGTCCTGCTCTAGGGATATTTCCTCCACAATCTCTTTAGCGGCCATCGTGATAGTTTCTGCTGCTGCCTCAGTCGCCTCCCGCTGCGTGGGTGTTTCCTTTTCGTGGCGCATTCTTTCTGCCAACTGTGTAATGTGCAACTTGAGTTCTTTCTTCTGCTACTGAGCCGCAATTTTTTCTAATTCAGCCAAGTCTGGAGCGCGCCATTCTGGAGGCCATGCCACCATTGCCTCAAATATTGCATCATCTGTTGTAATGAATGGAAGCTTTACCCATGCTCGAGTAGGATCCTTTCATGCCCGAATATACAGATTATGCATATCTGCCTTGAACTCGGCCATACTTTGCAACCGGTTGTATACTGTTAGGGATAACCGTGGCCTGCGATTGATCCATGTCCATATACTTTCCTCCATGAATATCCAAAACACCTTGATCTCATGAATCCTCGTGGCATCTTTCGTAGCCCAGAGCGAATTATACCACACGGCTTTAGGTAGGTCTTTCTCAATGTTGGGAAACTAGCTACCTTTCGGCAGCTCTCCTGCAACCAGTAATATTGTTAGGAGCAACCATGCATAATGGAAAGTCTTACCTTTCTCCTGGGCTTCTCGAAAATTCGTCAGAAATTCATCACAGAGAAACTGCACCCAGTTGAACTGAACTCCTTCTGTGCATTGTTCCACGAGCGCAATGACAGAGGCTAGCACCTCGTCTGTGTGACATTTCCTCATGAGCTTACCAGCTAGCAACTGGGTGGCGAGGTGCACCCCTCAATCTTTGATGCTTGCTATTACATACCCTTGCTTCTACTTTTCCAGCTTGTATTTAACCTTCATGGCTTCGGCGAGGCCCACATCGCTACTCGTTCTGGCGATGTCTGCAGGGTTGTTTCCTTTAGTAGGTAGCTGGGAGATTCGGTTTATGAGATCAGCCGTGATGGGAATCGGTTCCTCTAGCTAGAGATACCCATCATGTACGAGACATAGTAACTGTCAAATAACAAAAATTGTGATGGCCACATAGTGATAGTAGGGTATCCAACTTAGATTGAGTAATCCCACTTCATCGCACCCCGTAACCACTTTTGCTGCAGTAATTTCTCCTTGGCCAATTGGGGGAACTTCTCACTATCTGCAAGATCCCAATCTTCGAACTTGATATTCAGTATTCGACCCAGTGGCAGACCTTCAAACCTTATTTCATCTGGAAGAAGCGGGGTCTGGAGCGTACTCTTTGTGGCCTCCAGGTCCTTCGGAATCTTGGCTGTTCCTTTCCACGAAGAGATATATGGTGGGAGCATTATCGCTGAAGGCATTTGGGGAACAAGTTCCTCTTCCTCATCTTGGGCTTCAATCTGAGCTATTAGATCTTGGAGATCTTCCGCGTCCTCGTTGAGCTTAGTAGTGATTGTCTTACCCTTTTCTGCCATTAACAATTTATTGAGTCGCGGTGATGCCCAGACTAGCCCCATAGCTTGTTTATTTTTCTGGGGTCACGGTGTACGTGGGGAATTTGGAATCTCTGGGGCAGCGGCCTCCTTTTCCGGCTCTTCCTGGGTCAGATAGGGTTCCTCTGCGAACCTTGCACTGGTTCTAGACATGATTTTTATCCTAGATTCACTCGAGCACATATACATGGGTGGCTAGTTAGGGCTTTTATAGGACTGTGTGAATTCAAATTCGACCCTTCCCTCCACTTTTGAGTCATTAACATCTTCTTGGCGGTAGATCTTTTCGTATCTAACTTGGAATTCTTGTCTTAATGGCCTGCCGCCCGCTCCTCTCGACAGTAAATCAAATTTCTTGTCATGAATAGTGCTGTCAATGGTCACCTCCCAGCCCTTCCATGCAGTAGCGCAGCCCCTTATTCGTGACTATGATCTGGACGACAAACTGGTCCTGCACGGAACATCCTTTCTACGTAGCTTTCATGCAGACTTTTTTATAGTCCTGTGCCTTCTTTCAACTGCTTGAAGCACTGAGACTGGACCTCCTACGGATAGTCAGGTTGTCGCACCCCTCGTGTGAGGCTTCCACTTCCCTACTAGCCCGGGCTGCAGGCACCCTTCGTGTATCTTTGAATCTAGTAGCGCATCATGTTCTGTGCTTCCTGTCAGGCGGAAAGAGTCGATAGTGCTAACACAACCAACCTCCCTAGGAGTCTAAGACTCTCTAGTGACAAACAAGACAAATAAGAGGAATCCTTCTCTAAACATGCATTTACTATATAAGAAATCAAGTGTTTAGATCCTACCTGTAATCCCACGCTGTTGTAGCAGTCCAGCCTCACTGATCCGGATGAGCTCCTCCTTCACTTTGAAACCTGCATCCACTAACAATCAAACGATTAAATAGCACTTGATAATCTCATAGAATAAAACATATTTAACACGTAGACCAAGGAGTACATGAAACAACTCATAAATAACAAGTTATTGAGAAGAATGGACTCATTTGCATTAATAGGAAACAAAAGGAACAATTACAACCTGAGCCTTGGTGTTGTGCAAGTCCCTCCCAGGGTCCATCAAGAGTTCTCCTTTACTTTGACAAAGCTCACCCACTTCCAAATAGAACAAGCAAAGATGGCAATCTCTCCTCACAAGCTTCTAAATGGGAGTCCTAATTCCAGCAACATCTACCCTTAGAAATGTTTAGCTTCCAACCTCCCCTCCTTCTGGCCCAATGCCTGTATTTATAGTGGTCTAGAGGAAGTTATTCAGGTCCACCATCAATGGGATAATCCCCTCTTTGGATGGGATAGCTCCCTCATTGATGGGATAAGTTCCTCTTTGGTAGGGGTACATGAACCATCTGGAGGCGCTCAATACACGTCGAACAACCTTCTAGAATGCTCTAGAAATGACCACAAGTAACTTTTTAAAGATGCAACTTGCGCATTTTGACCTTTACAGGGGGACGCACCTGCCCCTTTACATACAGAGCGTACAAGTACGCAGCTTTTGTGAACATTGGGTGCGTACTCGCAGGTAAGGTTGAGAGAACCTGCGTACCCAGAGATAAATACATTTATAAAGACTTTCTCTCTTTTTGGAGTTTGACATGGAGAGCAGAGGCATAAGACTTGCCTAAGAGGATAGCATGACTGTTGATAGAGCCATACTAACTGTAAATAGCCATGGTGACATTTTTTAGTGTAACACTTCCTCATTCAGTAGGGTGCGGTCACAACCATTATAGCAGGGTCGTAGTTCGTTCAAGTATCATAGGAGGGCCGACCAGGTCTAGCCCCCTTATTTTCAGCTTCGCGCAGCCTGTTTGTGTGAGTCCAATTTTTATTTTGCTATTTCCTCGTCTAGCCTCATGCTTTTCCTCCTTAGCCTTGCCCATTCTTCATCAAGTTCGCGAAGTCTCAAGATACTGCACCAAATAGCTTCATGCAATCACTGATTCCTTTGCCCAGGTTAATCTGAATTGTAGGGATGGTGATCGGGGAAACTCTCTCCGATTTTTTGGTTTCATCTGATCTAAGCATGGATAGGGTCATCTTTGCATGCCTCATTTTCTTTTTATGGTCTGATATGCCCACCGAACCCTTGGTATGCACAGATTTAGTTGCGTAGCATACAACTGCATTCCTCGCTGTAGGTAGGTGCCCAAACCACTCCGACCTAGCTATCCAAGTTGCGTTCGATGTTGAGATCCTTCGATCCATACATGCAGCCACTTTCTATGTTCATGCCTATTCCACCTAATCTTCCTAGGTGTACTCCACCCTTATGTAGTTGTTGCGAGTAGCACCTCTTTTTGTGCACCAGTCTGCTTCTGCTCCATAACTGTAGTTCCCCAGTGGTTTATGAATTCCTCCCCATTAGTTGCACCATCGCTTGTGTTGTTGGGAAAATTATCCAATTCGGAATGCCCCTATCCCACTCTAAGGTGTGATAGTGCCTTAGCAACAAACAAGACAAACTACTTGAGTATTTCTTCTTTATGAAATGTAAACAAGGAGAAAGGATCTAACTAACCTATGTCTTTCGCTAGTTTGTTGATCCAATCGCTCCTCTCTTCAGTAGCTCCCAGCTCCCAGCTCTCTCACTGGCCCAGCTTCACCGAATTCCTACAAGATCACAAGAGAGAGAAACTACAAGAAGATACAGATATACATTCATAAAAAGCTCAAGATCAGACTAAGCTAAACATGTAAGCATAACAAAACATCATTGGTACACAGCATGTAGGAGAAACTCAAATAGTTTATTGATAGAATAAGAAAGTCCAAGAGGAGATACAACCAAGTGAGTTCCAATCCAGCATCCACCTCCCAGCAAAGGAATCCCTTCCTCTCCTCCAACAAAGCATAAATCACCCAATGTACTAATCTCAATCTCAAACCAACAACAATTCTCTGCAAAGTACAAAATTCCAGCCTCCTAAACCTCTGGGTGAGAGATCCATATATAGATGTAAGCAGAGAGGATGAGTCAGCTTATGTTTTTACTTGTGGCTTCTCTCTGTCAGTTCTTGTTTCCACTTGGAGGTTGAGAGCCTCTTACTCATCACTAGTCGAATTCATTGAGGCAAGTGTCATTGGAGAATATTCTGGAAGCTTCCAGGGTCTTTCCACCTCGTTGAATGAGCTTGCCATTTGTCATTTCCCGCTCATCGCACCCTGGTAGTGCTTCCACCTGCGTTGCAATGCACCTAGCCAGTGTAGCCTCTGCATTTCAACGTAGGCAGCTAGTGGAGCCTCTGAATTGATCCTGAATTGACTATTTCTGAGTGGTTTCTGGGAGAAGCTGTCATTGGTTGACCTTGTTCCTTTAGGGGCAGGAACAACTCTTTTAGGGACTTTGGATCCCTTGGATTATGGACATTTCATGCTCAATGCTGTAAGGCACAAAAATGTCTATAACAGTTGCCCCCTAAAGTATGAGGCCGTTTATCGGGTGAAATGCTTTATTAGGAGGATCCGAAGTTCTTCCAATGCTGGGAGGAGACCTGTAATAAGATACAATACAATACATTATTTTTCATACTGCTTTCATGATCTAGCTGAGGCGGGCATTCCCATGCTCAGCTTTATAAATTCATTTTCCTGTACATAGAACATACAATCGTCTAATGGTAGACTGATGATTTTGATGAAATCATCATCCTTTTGGTAGGATGATTATCTGTGCTGTAATGCTGTACATGTCAATGTCTTTATTTTTCCTGAATATATATCGCAGCCCGGATGGATGAAACTAGATCCAGGGTCTTCAATCTCGTCCGATCTTCACTCTAAGTACAAGTCGATCCATGTGAGAAATGTTCTGAAGTCGAACATGGAAAGACATCGCTTGATTACCAGTCAATGATGTAAACTGTTAACAAGCGCGAGAGGAATCACCGATAATGATAATGACCCTCAAGGTACTACAGTACAATTCACGTGGTGTGAATAAAGGACTTGGCATCGAACACCACGAAAAATCTTTCGGTCGAAGGTCATTGATGTATACCTGTCGCCGGAAGTGAGAAACTTGCCATTGAGGCATGCAAGCTTCAAAGTACTGAAGGGGGTGTTCCTAGATCAACTTCTTGGATAATGAGCTGATATCGACAAGAAGTGATCCGTCAAAGGAGGGCCTTGATGTATCCCACATCAGTGACACGGAACGGAGCAAATGATTTTGATGGAGGTGAAAATGATTTGATGATATATGGTTCAAGGTGGCAATCATGAAAGAATGAAGGATAATGTATGGTAGTGGATGGGACACGGTTGACTTCTCTGGATGACTTCTCTTGAACATATCGGCGACACTTATGTGATGGATTGGTAGCGTTTACCCCAAAGGTGGATGGTATGGCGAGACCATGGTGATGTGACCGGTGAATGAAACAACCCAAACCGACTCAGGCACGGAGCGGAAGTGTCATGTTCAAGAGCGACTTGCTACCAATAGAGTTCTTTGAGTTTCTTCCCAATTTTTCCCCAGTCATTGCTGACCAGTACCTCTTTATTTTTGTCAAGCTTGAGGAGGATAACATATGCTTGTTATATAATTTGCCCTTCGGGCAAACCCATCGCTATGTTTTAACGAGCCTAGCGATAGTGAAACTCGTTCTCGTCTAAAGACAAGTTTGTCGCTATTAATGTTTTTAACGAGTCTAACGACAAAGATAACTTGGTCCTTTTCATTTTTAGAGAGTCTGAAAAGGTACGTAAAGTTAACTCCGGAAGTCCTTTTTCGTCATCTAATCCCTTAAGTCCAAAAAAGTATAAAACAATACAGAAGGGATGGATTTTCAATAGTTTTAACGAGCCGAACAAAACAAGCGCTCAATCTTTTTGTGCAATAATCCCTCAGGTCCAAAAAGATTAAAATCTAGAGGAGGGATAGCACTTCCGGTCGCTTTAACGAGCTGGAAGGCCAAAACTCGGCAATCTTTTCATATTTTACGAGTCAGATGAAAAGAGCTTAAAGAAGACTCGTCTTTTGAGGAACGAGTGATAAACGGGTAGCAGCTGATTCTAGGTAAGGGTTGGAATTTTCCAATCATGGCAGTGTCACAAGGATGGCTAGTGAAATCACTCTTCGCGGCTGTTCCTCAAAATGGGTAAACAATCATATGGATGTGAATGATCGGCCAATGGAAAAGTGGAGGTGACGGTGCAAACACGACCAAGGCTTTAATGGCTGATAATGTTACATTCACGGCGGTTATTTACCGGAGGGTAGTTCATTTTTTAACGAGCTTAAATGCGGAAAAACACTGCTCGGTCTTATGTTTATTTTTTAACGAGCATGAACTATGTGCTAAAACTACTCGATTAATCCAGTCATATGATAAGAATGTCTCAGGTAAGATTCCATTTTTTATGGAGCTTGCGCCTTACAAAGCTTTGCTCCTGGAATCCTTTCTTTATGCAAGTTCGGAAACGACTAATCCTACAAGTTTAAAGGGTTAGAGGTCCTAAAAATTTAAAAAATAAATAGCCGCCCCTTGCTTGCATTCCAAAAGGTTTGCATGCCCCCAGGTATAAAACAGAGTTTCAAGGTTACCCCTACTTTAGTCCGATAAAACATTTGTTTCAGCGAGAGAGGCCTACCTCTTACAGGTCACCCAAAGATTGTTCTATTAATCTTTCAAACAAAACACTTCTTCGGAAATGTCTACCGAGATAGACAAAGGTGATTGACTCAGTTCTGTCAACTCACATAACTTTGACAAAAGAATCTTATTCTAGAATAACCCTCTTCCAGCATTGGCGGGGTACAGACTAGTCATATTCTCCCACGGAAACCTACCCTATACCCAAAGTTTTCCTGTCGAAGCAGACCAGGATGCATGCCCCTTGGGTTCCAGTCATATCCTTCCGAATTACTCGCGCTCATCGGGAGGACGGACCGTGGGTTGAGACATTTCTTGCATGAAGAGACCATTTAGGGACGGTATATGACTATTTGCAATGCGTGATCCGGGAAATGAAAGCTGGTCCACGAGCTTGACCACTCTTCCTTCGTGCGGAAAACACATTACTCTAAAGAGTGAGGAGACGATGGCTCCTATGCAATATATATAGTCTCGTCCAAGGAGTAGGTTATAATCCAAGGGTCCTTGAACGACCATCACGTTCATTTGAACGATCTTCCCTTTCAATGTGATAGGCACATTGGGGAGGATCCCTAAAGGTCGATTGGTTCCTTTATCAAAGCCTGTCAGATTTCTCATTTTAGGCAAAAGCGCTGGCGAACCAAGCACTTTCCAAGCAGTAGAGGAAAGGATACTCACAGATGCCCCCTCATCAATGATGGTTCCGGCCATGACCATTCTGTATATTTGGACGATAATTCTGAATGGTATGCTTGCTGGAAAACGGGGTCTGCCTAGTTGGTTCCAGTCGAAGGAGACAACTAGGTTGCTTGGTGGTGGGACCGAGTAGACGGCCGGATATCGCTCTGACAAACTTCCTTCCTGCGATAAAGGAATGGGGGGATTGCCCCCATGCTCATCGGAGTCTGTGTTGATTAAGAGAATTTGGATGGTGTCATATTTATCCTCTTCAATGACTATATCATTCGAAGACAAAACCTCTGAAGGCAAGAATGGGTCAACTGCCGCCTCGACCTTTTGACTTTTGTCGGGTATGGATTCAGCTGGTTCATCTTCAATGACCGGCGCTTCAGCTGACCACTTGAGCGGGCCAGCTGGATTTTCAACTAACGAAGGACTTGGCAAGAGTTTTTTATATCCAGGAGGGAGTCGTAATGGTGAAACCGGACGATCGTCCAAAACTCTTTTCGCTTCATCTAAGAAGGGACAACGGTGGATAGCATGATTGCCTTCGCACAATTTACAGGGAGATCTAGCTCTCCCTTTTTGTCCAAGGACTTCACTTTCGTTAGTTGACGGTGGGCATTCAACATGGCTATCAGAGGTTGATGCTACCAGATTGCGCAAACGGGGAGACCAGTCCCTTAGTATCCAAGGGATGTAGGGACAATCTCTGTGGAAATGGTCTCTCTTGCATATGACACATGGCGATTTAGGCCTAGTCAGTGTTGTGTGTGGATTTTTGTCAGACGACACTTGTTTGCCCCCAGTCGCTTTTGGCTCCTTCTTCTTCTTCTCTTTCTTCTTCTTTTCCTTCTTCTCCTTAGGAGCTTGGTTTTTTGTTTTACCAGTTCCGTCAAGCGAAGAGGAAGGAGGAGAGGAAGAATTAGGGGAAGTAGAAGGATGGTGGGTAACTCTGGACTGGTCTAACTGTTGATTCGACTGTTCAGGAATAGTGGTGTTCTGAACAACATTGGTTGAGAAGAGCCAGACCGGCAAGCCAATTGTCAGTCCTGGAAGTGACAATGTGGCCATATGGGGCACACCAACATCTCCCCAAGAGGAGAAGGGACTAGGATTTACACCAAGGGGAATTCCTTGGTTGGTGGGCTCCATTTTCTCAACCTAAAGATCAACGCAGGAAAAAGGGTATGAATATTCCGTTTAAAATAAATTTTAACGATGCTTAGACACAACTTTCTTTTTCAATTTTAAAGAGTCGAGAAAAAGCAAAAGATGACTCTAGTCTCCTTCGATGTTTTAACGAGCCCGAAGTGACAAATGCTCGGATGGACTTTTTCTGTTATAGAGTCTGAAAAAGGCCAAAAGGAACTAATCTGGAGTTCTAGGTAGAGGGTGTGCCAAACTTTTCGCAAAACCGCAGAATACTTTTTAAGGTACGGGCGGTCAATCTTCCTGAATGTTGTGTTCAGTGCATTGCAATCAGTAGGGCGGCCGACACAGCTTCCTAAGGATAAAGGTTTTATTCCTATAGGGGTCTCCCAATATATACTCGACGGTACGTGGGAGCACAATCCGTACTGGCGCTATCGTCTCTCAAGAGGAATCACCCAACCATCAGCGAGATCGATAGTCACCAGGTTTTACGACGCCGGAACACGTCTCTAGCCTAGACCTCTATGTTGTGCGTTAACTTACAAAGCGTTGTTAAGTTCATTCAATTTATTTTAGGTTGATCTTTCTTAGAATTTTGCCTTTTTGGATCACCACGAGATGTATGATACAATTCCTAAATGCAGTCTAAAGATGATAAGCAAGCTTTTATATCTTTTCAACAATGAAAATCCTAGCTACAAGGGGAAAAGGAAGACACAAACTTTTCTCAAAGAGCATAGAGCACACTGTAAATGCACTTTTCCTAAATCAAAGCATGCAAACTATCAAAATGCAAATGCACATATGCATGTATTTGTTTTTGCTTTCTTAATATTGATGCCTAAAAAGAAAGCTGTTGTACAAATTTGAATTCGATTTCAAGTGAAAACATAAACAAGTTTCTTTTTGAAAACAAAAAGACGATTACGACACTTTATGATTTTGAAGTAAACACTTGTTTCGACACTAGAAATGCATAAATTCAAACCAAAGGACAAAAGTAAAAGTGCAATCAACTGTCAACAACAAACAAACATACTCCTAAGATCAAAATGACACTTACGACAGGTCTAGATCTAAGGGCGACAATATGACTAGTTTACTTTTGTAATGGGAAACTGCAAGTGATGTAACAAATACACAAAGAAAAAATACAGTTTCTTTATACAACTGAGGCAGAATTGAGGCAAAGAAAAGGGGTTTCAGATAGGTACACTGACTGATAACAGGCTGCAAAAACAGAGATAAAACTGAGCAAAAGGAAGCAGGGAACCACAGCTGCACAAGGCAAGGGCTGATCAGCGCACCCTCAGCACAGAGAAACTGAACTTCAGCGCAGGTATCCTTCACGGGACCTACGTTGAAATGCAAAACCTCTTCACAGAGTCTGCGCTGAAGCAGAAACGAGAATTGTCTCTGGGTTCTGGGTCACGGTTTGCAGTTTAATCTACAGTTTTTGGCCGGATAAAAGCTATCAATTAGGTACAATTAGGAGGATGATTTAAAGGAGGACTAAGATCTATCACAAAGGGCTGTTAGAGCACTTGTGGATCAGTTTGTTCAGATCATAAAAACAGGCCCAGTGAATGGACTAGAGTAACAGATCTCTACTTTGCATTTGAAAATGGAAAATGCATTTCGATTCGGCACTCCTGAGTTTATGAGAAGAACAACAATAGAAACAAAAATAAACTAACAAGATACGTTCCCCAGTGGAGTCGCCAATTTGTTGTTGGGAAAAGTATCCAATTCGGAATGCCCCTATTCCACTCTAAGGTGTGATAGTGCCTTAGCAACAAACAAGACAAACTACTTGAGTATTTCTTCTTTATGAAATGTAAACGAGGAGAAAGGATCTAACTAACCTATGTCTTTCGCTAGTTTGTTGATCCAATCGCTCCTCTCTTCAGTAGCTCCCAGCTCCCAGCTCTCTCACTGGCCCAGCTTCACCGAATTCCTGCAAGATCACAAGAGAGAGAAACTACAAGAAGATACAGATATACATTCATAAAAAGCTCAAGATCAGATTAAGCTAAACATGTAAGCATAACAAAACATCATTGGTACACAGCATGTAGGAGAAACTCAAATAGTTTATTGATAGAATAAGAAAGTCCAAGAGGAGATACAACCAAGTGAGTTCCGATCCAGCATCTACCTCCCAGCAAAGGAATCCCTTCCTCTCCTCCAACAAAGCATAAATCACCCAATGTACTAATCTCAATCTCAAACCAACAGCAATTCTCTGCAAAGTACAAAATTCTAGCCTCCTGAACCTCTGGGTGAGAGATCCATATATAGATGTAAGCAGAGAGGATGAGTCAGCTTATGTTTTGACTTGTGGCTTCTCTCTGTCAGTTCTTGTTTCCACTTGGAGGTTGAGAGCCTCTTACTCATCATTAGTCGAATTCATTGAGGCAAGTGTCATTGGAGAAGATTCTGGAAGCTTCCAGGGTCTTTCCACCTCGTTGAATGAGCTTGCCATTTGTCATTTCCCGCTCAGCGCACCCTGGTAGTGCTTCCACCTGTGTTGCAACGCACCTAGCCAGTGTAGCCTCTGCATTTCAACGCAGGCAGCTAGTGGAGCCTCTGAATTGATCCTGAATTGACTGTTTCTGAGTGGTTTCTGGTGGAGAACTTCTGGGAGAAGCTGTCATTGGTTGACCTTGTTCCTTTAGGGGCAGGAACAACTCTTTTAGGGACTTTGGATCCCTTGGATTATGGACATTTCATGCTCAATGCTGTAAGGCACAAAAATGTCTATAACAACTTGCTGGTAGTGTCCTTACTTCGGTTGTCACGCGCCGCAGTGATCTAATCATCATATTACAATTTAGCATCGTTACCTCATGCAATCGGTTCTGCCAGTGCTCTACTTCTTCATCGGAATCCGACATGTAGGAACTGTCGCATTCCCATGAAAGTCTTCCATCTGCTGTTGGATTCAACCGGTCCTAGTCTTGCGCTGTTATTTGGTAAATGCAGTCTAGTTCATCATCACTATCCTCATTGTGCATAGGTTTAGTGTAGCGCACTCCTTCGGCTGGATCCAGTGGAACAATTACACATAGCGACTTTTTCTCGAAAATCGTTTTTCGCTTCTTCAGGGTGATGACTCCATTCATGTCTGTAGCCCAATATATCCCTAATAATGAGGGGGAAGAGTTACTGTCATGCACAATCTCTATTACCTCAAAATCTATTTGTGTACTTGCGCCATCAATATCCATAGTTACCCCTTGTAGTCTTCCCATGGGTAGGATCTTCTATTGATTTGCCATCCTCAATTGAATAGGAGACCATTGTAATGCGGGTTGCCCCATTTGTTCCCAAGTCTATTTTGGTAACACATTCACATCTGAACCTAGGTCAAGAACTACCTCATTCATCTCGTATTCACCAATTTGCACTGTCAACCGCATTTCCCTCCCTATACGCAAAGTATGCTTTCCCATCTTTTGGACTACGCGCGGTTCCCCTGGGCCTACGCACTTAGTGATCAACTCTTGAAGTCCTTGAACTACCTCATTGTCCCGTAGTAGCTTCATGAAAGTCTCTAAAAAGGTATTAATCCTAGACAAATCCATTCCCTGTTCTGATTGCTTCTTACGACCTAAGGTATCTTCCATATCTATTTCCTTCACGCGTCCTCAGCCAAGTTTAGATGCCTTTGTAGGGGTCTTGGCGACCCATACATCATCCCCAGGTTTATTTTCCTTATCCTCCTTTTTATTCGCACCACTTCTAAGCACCATATTCACCTTGGGGACTTCTTCGCGTGGTTCTGACCTCATCATCTGGACATTTTGAGTTGGAGCAGGCTACATTACCCCCTTCTCATGCATCTGTGTGATCAACGTCGGGCAATCTACATCTTCATGATCAAACTGATAGTAGTACGGGTAACTTATTCTGGTCGGATTCGTATAGTCGCACATGTAGTGCCGGGGTCCTCCACAGTTGTAGCAGATTAACTATCTGCGCCCTCGTCCTGGTCCCATCCCTCGTCCTTGCCCTCGCCCTTGGAATCCACCCCACACTATTGCTGCAGCTGGGTTAGGGCCTCGCGTTTCTGGCTGCATTCGATAGGCTGGAGTCCTATCTATCATTAGTTCATAGCTTCGACATGTCTGCTCATCGTGACCCACTGATCTACAAAAATTACAATACAGTTGCTGCGGAGTCTGGGTATATTTCTGCAATAGGTGACAGTTGTTTGTTGCATGCTTCCCCCCTACCTGACAAATTGTGCACCAGAGAGCAGTGGATGCACTCGGACCGACCTACTCCTCTAGTCTTAATGGCATCGGTCCTCCTCTTGCCAAATAGTTCGCGAATACAAGACAGTGATCCTTATCGTGACCTTGGTCCTTACATTTTATACACCACACTTCTTCTTGTGCCTCTGATTGGGGTGCCCTATCCTTCTTCAAACTTTGCATCTCTAGGCATAGGTTTTGTAATTGCACGTGGATTTGTTGGACTCCCAACCCATGATCTTGTATTGGCGTTTCCTGCAATCTCATTGCTATCCTAATGCTTCGGCCTGGGTCGAGATCTTCTGTTGTAACAGTGCCATCTTTAGGTGCGGTGTCAAGGATGCCACAAACTAGGTGCAGTGCTGTGCATATGAAAGAATCATATTTGCCTCATGGATCATACTTTTCAGGTGCTAATCCAGATCCCATGGTGTCTCACCTGGAAGCATCGCAATTTCCTTAAATCTAATGATCGACTGAGTTTTTGAATTTGGTTCACTAAACTCTTTGTTCAATTCATCCTGGATCTCCTCTATTCTGGCATTCAAATGATCCCTGGAGTGCTTAATATACCACGTCAATGCGTGATCCTGCAACATGCTCACCAAAGTATCCTTTTTAATGTTATTGTTCGTAACACCTTGGGCTTCCCATGCTACCTTTACCACAAACCAGAATTGGTCTGGTTCCTCGTTTCCTACACCTCTAAACATGGGCAACTTGATCGCACTCGCCATTCCTACCCTTGGAGGTGGTGGAGGTGGGGTAGGTGAGGATGGTGTGGATGGAGGTGAAGAAGGCGATGGTGTGGATGGGGGTGGTAGCTGTGGGATGTGCTGCTTTATCAACTAGACTGCACTTCTCGGAGAAAACACAGCAAGATCCTCCTCGCTTTCCTAGGAAAGTGAAATCAGGGGACTGTTCTATAATCCTTTGATCCCTTGGTAGCCATTTCCGCTCTATGTTACCCCAGACATCAATGGATTCACATAACCCATTTTTCAGATAAAAATCATTTGAGAAAATTCCTTTTAGCTTCGCTGTAGCTGACAGTTGTGTCTATCGCGATTTCAGTGATAAACCCTCCTATTATTCGATCCAGCCAATGATCTATGACCCACGCGATCTTATCTTCAGATGCCTCTAGCCTGTGCACTAAATCCGGAGTCGACATTATTGACTGATCAAGTTTACACCTTCCTGTGCTATCTACTAGCCTCGTGATCCACTCATATAGTTCTAACGAGAAGGACACAAAGAAGATCTCGTGGATTTCTATGTATATGTAGCAATCCAGCCACCTCTTCTCAGATATCTGCAGGGTTTTGTTTTCCTGCACCACGAACTCGTGAAGCTTCGGATCTGACCAATCTTCAATCTCTTTTTCGTAGGGTTCCAGTGTTCCGAATTTAGACATCCCTTTAGGCAGATCCCGGTCCCGACAATGGAACCATTTGTTGGCTTATTGGGCCCTGACCCAGGTTCGGAAGAGTTTTTAGCCAAGCAAATCCCATACTACTAGCCCTTTCGGCAACAATCCATGTAGCGCGGACTGAGGTTTGGTAGTATGGGAGGGTGCTAGAACCAGGTTTCCACACCCTAGGGATGTCTTGATGAGGTTTGGAGGATTCGCAACCCGATCTACACACATATGCTATTCCGCATAACAGTCTAGCCTTCGCGAAGATCCGCGGAGGGGTGCTTCTTAGATCCTTATTCTTATTGCAATTATTCTAGATATGAGTTATTCTTTAAGGGCTTTAATCAAACATTTAATAGTTAAACCCAGAGCGCGCAATCATAAATCTTAAATACACTTCATAAAATTATATCATAAGCATAAACAATTAGATCAGCAATCAGATACACAATAGTTAAAAATTGCTTATCTTTATTAATCTTCCATCCAATACAATCCACTTCCTCCCTGCACACACAGCTGCAGGGGTCCATGCACATAGTTTCAGACTCTATCGGGCCTCTGCTCACATAGCTGCAGAGCCTACTCTAACCACTACCACCCACGACTCGGACTTACAGACTCAGAGCACTCTCGCTTTCACAAACCCATACACTTTAGATCTTTTCCCCAACTACTATCAAGAACGGCCTTCTAAACCTAGATCCTTGCTCTATTTATACATTCCCATGGTTCGCGGGCCATGGGCAAGCCAACACGTTCCAGATAATCTATAATATTTTAAGGTGGACTACCCTTGGACTTTACCCATTACAATTCATGCTTCGCGCACTTCGCAGAGCTTTTACCATACTCTTACCCAAAATTGTGGGCTTCAAGCCCCAAAACCGTTACGTGGGGGATCCACTGCCCAACAATTATACCTGTCAAATACATGTCCATGAATATAGTACATGCCCACACAATGTTAGATGAAATCAAGGTTAATTAGACTTCCTTTATGAAAAGAACTCATTTGTTTGGAATTAAGGTTTCCAAACATAGCCAAAGGAATTCCTTCCAAATTCTTTTCTTTTACCCCTTTTTCATTGTTGCAATCAAGGCTTGATATGTAGTTCCACATCACCCAACTGTTAGTTGTATAAACACATCAATTGTTACCTTGTCACACTAATACCAAGCACATTTCCTACAATTGTTTACACATGTCAACCACATGTTTCAAATATCAGGAAAATCATATCTATCAATTTGAAATCAACCTTTACCAAGACTAATAATCATGTCATAATCCATAGTCAACTCATAGTGATTAGACGTAATGCTACAACTATCACCTATTACACTCAAATACATATCAACTGTCTTAAGTACAATTATCCTAAAAGAAGACCATTTGAACACATGCTCATATTTTGAAAAACATCCAACCAACTTGGAAACATACCATGTTGAATTAATAAACTAGACGACATAATCAAACAGTCAAGCACCAAATATATGATATAAGAAAACTCATACCATAATGCATCTCAAGGGAGGCTATCTTGTCTACACAATCAATCTAGTTAGCATGATATAACTTCACGACATATCAAATCAAACATAAATAAGGTCATGATATCCATAATATCTGCTGGTTAACATTTTCACATCATAAATTCATAAACAATTATCATTCATACATAATAATCACATCTTCACAATCAATGTAGATTAGTATGACATAATATCACATCATATTAAATCATACATGAATGTCATAACCTGTTAGGTCCCTATAATACTAGTGTATTCCTTCTTTTTTATTGTCACTGTAGACCATTATTGTTATTTTTGTGCCCATGTTGTCCCCATATTGTTATTATTGTGCCCCACAGAAGCCCACTATTATTATTGTTGTGCTCTTACATTATTATTGTTATGTTTGCTTTGATTATATTGTGACCCCTTAGACTCCTATATATAGAAATGAGGTTTTTTCGTTTGAATCATCCAAGAACCATTCATTTATGTAATTTAAAAGAGATTTACCCCTCGAAGAGGATACTTTTTAAGTCGTTGATCTATCTATTTGTGAGTTGGTTGCATAACATTTGGTATCAGAGCTTTGGATTCTAGGCTTTCACTTCTTCAAACAGGTCATCGTGGAATTTTCACTATAATGTTTTTTCTATGAAGATTCAAAAGCTGAAATTAAATCCACATGGAGCCGAAATCGTGGTGAACCTCATGTATAAATTTTAGATCTTGTCTCACTACATTTTTGGAGATATGATATCAGGAAGTTATGGTTTTTGCAGGCTCTAGAATTCCATCCCAAACAAGTGACCTTGGAAAAATCATCATAAATTTCTCTTGCAGCATCAGATTTAAATTTTGTAAAAAGTGACAGAAAGGGGACTGACTGTAGTTTCTTGTATATCATTTTGAGGGCATAAGGTTGAAACAATGACGTGTGGTACTCCATACACGTTTGCTCTACTGAACTAGTCTATAATCAGGCCATCGTGGGATATTGGGACTAACCCTTTCTTAAAGAATCCAATATTGATAAGACTTCTGGGGTTGGAAAGAGGACTCATTAGGATACCATATGAAAATTTTTTAGAACTTAAAGATCCTAAATTATAGAGTTACAATCGTTTGAAGATCGAGCTCCTAAAAACAAGAAAAAGGTGCATATTTTTTTAAACAATTGCATAACTTTTGTTTGAAAATCAGTTTGAAGTACTTCAAAGGGCATAATGAAGCATATATATCATTGTTTGATTTGAAAATGAATCGAAGCAAGAAAATGAAAAAACCTAGTAAGAAACCAAAAATATCTAATATGATGCATGAAGAAGAAGAAGAAATGCAACATGATATATCAAAATTATGAGACCAAGTGCAACACATTTCACTCTCACAAAGAGCAACCAAAAATGAAATGGAAGCTAAGATGGATGGTTTGAAGAATAGCTTAAAATAAGACATGGAAGGTTTAAATAATGACATGAAATTTAATATGGATGGTATAGAGGCAAAAATGAAAGGCAACATGGAATATTTGAAGAATGGTTTAAAAGCAGACATGGAACGTTTGAAGGAAGGTTTGATAAAATGCTACAAGAAATTATTCCTATTGGAGAAAAGGTATTACATGAAACTCGTGATGAGAACAAAAGAAATGTTAATCATGATTTCATAGACTCTAACATTGGATTGAAGAGCCACCATATTCCATAGATCGATATGAGAAAGTTTTATGGAAAGGATCCAGTAACATGGATACTACAAATGGAGAAATATTTTGATCTTCATAATGTGAAACACACATAAAAGGTACGCATTGCAACTTTATATTTAGAAACCAATTAGTTTGTATGGTATTGATGGCTTTGTTCTTGTAAACCACTAGTCACTTGGTTAAGTTTTACGGAGGAAATGATAGCACATTATGAGGATACAAAGAGAGGCACCTTCTTTAGCCAATTGATAAATCTCAAACAAAAGGGTTCAATGGCAGAGCACCTTGAGGACTTCCAAAAATTGAATATAAGGGTAAATGACATTCCATAGGAGCATAATATTGATGTATTGATAGGGACTTTAAAGGATAACATCCAACATGAGGTTCACGTTTGGCAACCTGATTCATTGGAGAAGGCATTCAGGTTGGAAAGAAAATTTGAAAGCAAAAATATGGAAACAAGGAAACCTACTACTCACAACTATAAAGATGGAAGTGTTGCTACCCCTAGCCTTCCACAACATACAAGGTTGACACCATACCAATTGGAAGAAAAAAGAGAAAAAGGGCTTTGTTACAGTTGTGATAGAAAATACACTAAAGGTCATAAGTGTGCTAAGAAGAAATTATTTATAGATTGTGAAGAGGGGGAAGAAAAGGAACAAGAAACGTTAAAAGAAGAGGATAGGAATCAGGAACCAACCCTAGAGAAGGAAGAAATGAATCAAACCATATCTTGTAATGCATTGGCAGGAATTACCACTCCTCAAACTTTCAAGGTAGAAGGACATATCAAAAAGAAAAAGGTATAATGTTGATTGATTTGGGTAGTAACCATAATTTTATTCATTGTAAGATAGCCAAGGAATTGAATTGCTTCTTATATCCTACACCAAAGTGTCAAGTGATGGTTACAAATGGAGGAACCATAAATTTCTCTAGAAAGTTCCATAGTATCAAGCTATCCATGGGAGAATATGTATTGAATAGTCCAATGATTTCCATTCCAATGGGTGGTGCTAATGTTGTACTAGGAGTCTAATGGATACAATCTTTGGGTACGATAGCTTTTAATTTTCAAGAACTTTTCTTGAAATTTTTTTGGGAAGAAAAGGAAGTTGAATTAAGGGGTATCGCAGGGAAACAAGGAAAGATAATCAACTCTAATGGCATGACAAAGATTCTAAAGAAATAAAAGTCTTGGAAAATCATTCCAATGTATTTGGGACTCCCAAAGGCCTCTCATCTATTCATGATCATGATCATGCTATTCATTTGATTCTAATAAGTGTTCCTCCAAACATTAGGGCTTACATATATCCCTATGCCCAAAAGAGTGAAATTGAAAACATGAATACATAAATGCTAGGGGTTGGTATAATTCAACTTAGTCAAAGTTATTTATGTACTCCAGTAGTATTGATGCCTAAGAAGGATGGATCATAGTGCATGTGTTCAGATTATAGGGAGCTCAACAAGCTCACTATTAAAGATAAATTTCCCATTCCTTTCATTGATGAATTACATGGAGCAATTTACTTCACCAAGTTGGATCTTCATTCAGGATATCATCAAATTAGAATGAAGACCGAAGACATTCCAAAAACAATATTTAGAACTCATGAGGGTCATTATGAATTTTTGTTCATGCCTTTTGGCCTTACCAATGCACCTTCTACATTTCAAGGTTTGATGAATTCCATTTTCAAACCCTTCCTTAGAAAATTTTTGTTAGTATTTTTTGATGATATAATAATCTACAACATGTCTTGGAAGGATCATGTTCAACATGTTGATAGGGTTCTCTAACTATTGAAGGAGAAACAATTATATGCAAAAACTACCAAACGTTTCTTTGGAGTATAAGTAGTGAAATATTTGGGTCATATTATATCTCATGAAGGTGTTAAGGTAGATCGTAGAAAAATTAAAGCCATTAAGGAATGGAAAATCCCCACATCCATATAGCATCTGCAAGGATTTATTGGGATGACAAGATATTATAGCAAGTTTTTTAAGAATTATGGGATAATAGCAGCACCTCTAACACCATTACTAAAAAAGATGCATTTTCTTGGACTCCAGAAGCAACTAAGGCCTTTGAACATCTTAAAGAGGAAATGTGCCAAGCACCGGTCTCAGCTATGCCAGACTTCACAAAAACCTTTATCATGGAATTTGATGCCTCAGGAAATGGAAACAGTGTTGTTTTAATGCAAGAAGGAAGACCCATTACTTTTGAAAGTTGTCCAATAAAAGGAAAGTATTTACACATATCTATTTATGAGAAGGAAATGTTGGAAATACTATATGCACTTAAGGAATGGTGACATTACCTAATGGGAAGACACTTCAAGGTAAAAAAGGATCATGATAGTCTTAAATACTTTTTAGAAAAGAATATTATCTTCAGAAGAGTAGAAAAAATGGGTCACAAAGATGTTAGGTTATGACTTTGAAATCATCTATAAAAATGGATGCAAAATGTTGTTGTATATGCACTCTCAAGGAAGGATGAGCATGTGGAAGCATTGCTTTGTGCCAATTCTATTATCCAACCAGATTGGATAACCAAAGCAAGGGATGAATGGAAGAATGATGAAGAAGTGTAGGCACTTATTAAAAAGTTGCGGCAAGATCCCAATACATATGATACATTTATCTAGAAAAATGATTCATTATTATACAAATATCACTTATATCTTTGTAAGAATTTCAAACTCAAACAAAATATTCTTCTAGAATTGCACACCTCTCCCTTTAGAGGGAATTCAATATTTTTAAAAACTTACCATAGGGTTAAGAAAGAAGTTTTTGGGATGACCTTAAATATGATATTCAAAATTTTTTGGTGGAATATTTGGTTTGCCAAGAAAATAAAGTTGATACAATTAAGACCTCGAGTCTGTGACAACCTTTAGCAATTCCAAGTCATTGTTGGGAGGAGGTTTCAATGGATTTTATCATAGGTTTACCCAAATCTAAAGGAAAGAGTGTCATAATGGTGGTAGTTGATAGACTTACCCAGTATGTAGACTTTTCTACATTATCTCATCTATTTAAATCTAGTACAGTTGCTACTGCATTTATGGAAATAATTCAAAAGCTACATGGAAACCCAAATATCATTATAAGCGACATAGATCCCATTTTCACTTGAAATTTTTGGATGGAATTATTTTCTTTTCTAGATGCTCAGTTAGCTCATAGCTCATCTTATCATCCTCAATCTGATGGGAAAACTGAGATCGTGAACAAATTTTTGGAAGTATATCTCCGTTTCTTTGTATCTGATAAAGAAACACAATGGGTCAAGTGGTTACCTTTGGTTGAATGGTGGTATAACAGTTCCTTCCATACTATAGCAAAAATGACCCCATTTACGACACTTTATGGATGTCATCCACCGTCCATCACATCATATTTAAGAGAAAGTTCTAAGGTTCAAGCAGTGGAAGATCACATTGAGCATCAACAAAAAGTTCTCCAACTCTTAAAGGATAACCTCACTTTTGCATAGAATAGAATGAAACAACAGGCAAACCAACATTGCATTGAAAAAAGTTTTGATGTAGGCGATGGGTTATTTCTACGGCTACAACCATACAAACAAATGTCCCTCAAGAAAGATAAGAAGGATAATAAATTATCACCAAAGTATTATGGTCCATACTGGTACTATGGTATACAAATTGGAGCTTCTTGCATCTTCCTGAGTGCACCCAGTTTTCAATGTTTCATGTTTAAAGAAGGTTATAGGTGTCAAGTTCCCAGTTCAAACAATATTTCCATAACTTGACGAGGAAGGGAAAATCATACTGGAACCTGAAGCAGTCACAGAAACAAGAACTCGGCAATTATGAAATAAATCAATTTCATAGTATCTCATCAAGTGGAAGAACTTACCCACTAAGGATTCTACATGGGAGGATGAGACTGTTATACATAAGCATCCAGAACTACTCGAGTGTCGAGGAAAACACCTTTTTGAAGGAGAAGGGCATATTAGGTCCCTATAATACTAGTGTATTCCCTCATTGTTATTTTCAGTGTAGCCGCTTATTGTTATTGTTGTGCCCATGTTGTCCCCATATTGTTATTATTGTGCCCCATAAAAGCCCACTATTGTTATTTTTGTGCCCTTACATTATTATTGTTATGTCGGCTTTGATTATATTGTGTCACCTTAGAATCCTATACATAGAAAGGAGGTTTTGTAATTTGAATCATCCAATAATTGTTCATTTATGTAATGTAAAGGAGGTTGCCCCCTCAAGGAGGATACTTTTTAAGTCATTGATCTAAAAACCGAGATTCATTCGAGTTTTACATTACTTGCTAGGTTTCATTCAACTCTCTCTGAGCTCCATTAAATTTCCTCTTTTGCAACCAATTCCGAAGACTCTCAAAACATAAAAGGCAAGACCAAGAAGGAAACAAGAAGAAAAACATGGAAAGCCAACAATAATGTGACACCGCAAGCAAAGTGGCATGGCCATGGACAAGACGCAAACAAAACCACAATCAAGCACAACAAATCACCAAAATACCAAAAGCACAAGACTGTCAACGAACACCATGTATCAATCCCTATGGTTTCCAAATCCTCCAAAGGAAAGCCCAAGCTGAGTCATATTCACGACTTCATGGAAGTATCTTTTTCCATGCAATCCCTTGCATCATACTGCCATAAACACATAATTGTTAGTACATAAATAAATATATCAATATACCATTTATCTTACCTTGTTGTGCCAATCACATTCCCTTGCAACTGAAAACGTCCATGCCATCTCTCAAGGGACTCCAATTCCCTTGACATGTCTAGCTCTAACTAGACACCAACTATTATACCTATCAAATACATGTCCATGAATATAGTACATACCCACATAATATTAGATGAAATCAAGGTTAAGAAGACTTCCTTTATGAGAATCACTCATTTGTTTGGAATTAAGGTTTCCAAACATAGCCAAATGAATTATTTTCAATTCCTTTCCTTTACCCTTTTTACCTTGTTGCAATCAAGGATTACTATGTACTTTCACATCACCCAATTGTTAGTTATATAAACACATCAATCATTATCTTGTCACGCTAATACCAAGCATGTTTCATGTAACTGTTTACACATGTCAACCACATGTTCCAAATATCAATAAAATCATATCTATCAATTTGAAATCAACCTTTACCAAGACTACAATCATGTCATAATCCATAGTCAAATCATAGTCATTAGATGTAATGCTACAACTGCCATCTATTACACTCAAGTACATATCAACTGTCTCAAGTACAATTATCCTAAAACAACATCATTTAAAAACATACTCATATTATGCAAAACATCCAACAAACATGCAAACATACCATGTTCAATTAATCCACTAGACAACATAATCAAACAGCCAAGCACCAAATATATGACATAAGCAAACTCATACCTTAATGCATCTCAAGGGAGGTTATATTTTCTGCACAATCAATCTAGTTAGAATGATATAACTTCATGACATATCAACTAAAACATAAATAAGGTCATGATATTCATAATAGTCACTAGCTAACATGTTCACATCATAAATTCATAAACAATTATCATTCATACATAATAATCACATATGCATAGTTAGTCTAGATTAGTACGACATAATATCACATCAATTAACTCATACATGAATGTCATAACCCTAATAATTTTCATAGATCAATCCAACTCAATGTGATACATGTAACATCAAGATCTTAATGTAATAACCCTAATCATCAAGTTACTAGCATATAACGATAACAAATTATATATCATGCTCATCAACAACATATAACCTAATCATCAAGCTAACTATCATATAACAACAACACGTTAAGCTAGAACATACTCATCAACAACATATAACATAAGCATCAAGTTATCTAACCTCAAACAATAATAACAATGCACACAACCATAGGTTTCTACCATTTATAACTATCTAGCACATGTGCATATGACTACACTAATCAACTAGCATCTATCATGTATGTAACCATAACATCAATAGAATAAAAGGAATACACATAACCATAATGCATATAACAATCCTTAACCTATATACCTGCATTCCTAACATACAAACCTGTATGACAACATGCTCTTGCCTCGAGGTCCAATGCTGCAACTTCACTTTGATGATCTGCATCTCCTGCTCTATCTCAACCAACACATTAGCATCATAACATACCAATATCATCACAATGCCATGATTGCATACAACGACCTCATGCACAACATCCTTCACCATGAAAATGCATGTGTAACAACATATAAACACTAACATGCATGACAAATGCATATACAACCATACACTCATGATGACGAATTCCACAACAACCCATTAATATTCTCATGGCAACATCACTAAAACCATTATCAATGCCATGTAAATGCGACACACACATGGACTACAAGAATAATCAACACATATGCAATCGATAGGAATGCATGACCAACAAACCTCCCATCCAGTTTTAGGGGTGAACCATGCTCTGATACCACTCTGTAACACCCTCCTCCCACATCTACCCAAGTAACCGGCCAACTGGGGTAAACATGTGATGAGAGGCTACTATGATTGGATTCAACCTCCTATGTGACCTTAAGGAAGTGGAATCGATGTAAAAACAACATACAAACCTTTCACATCAGTTGAAAGACTCCTAGGAACCATCCCAACCACTTAGGTAGCTAGCCCCTAGGTCCCACTGAAGTTTTTGACCACTTGACCTCTGAACGCTCTCATGCTATATGCCTGCCAATGTCTAGGAGGCTCTAGATGCTCACATGACAAGGAATGTCAGCATCCAGGGACTATTTTTCTCAGTGATGTGCCAATTTCCTTGGGATTTAAGCCACTTTTTGAGGCCTAGAGCCTAGGTCACTGCCCAAAATTAATGACACCTTTAGAACAAACAGATAACAATGAAATAATGATGTAAATGTAAATACTTGAACAAGCCCTTGACTGGACCCTACTATCCATGATAAGCATTTCATCGAACATATCACAAATATGTACTCGAAAGGTGTAAACAACATATTTAAGCATAGGGATCTCATACTTATTTGAGAATCACTAAAAACCATTATTCCCTCACATCATTGCCTGCATTATCATTTACTAGGTCATAGATACATTGCTCATCCATTTACAAGTAAAAACTTGATGAGACCCATACATATTCACTATCATAAAGGATATACATAACCAGCCTAATAACAATAGAAATACCAAGGAAATCATAGCCATATGATCCACATATAAACCAATATAATACTCATAGAAATACAAGGAGAAATAACTGCATATTGATGATGTAGAATCAAAACCTAGGATGAGGCTACCACATTCCACACAATCATAGAATGGCTGAGTGAAATATCTCTTCAACCATTCACCCCCGTGCCATATTCCAAGCATGAATGTGGGACTCAAACCGAAAGAACCAACCAGGGCATCCTGAGCCTATACCACCTTGCCCTGATGAATAGAAACCAGGATGTACTGTAATCCATCCCAGATCACTTTAATAATAGGCTTTACCATGATATCCACCAGATCACTAGGCCAAAACAAGCATGGATTCCACTAGATTTCGCCACCTACACCGTGATTAATTTTCCTGTCTCCTAGTTTCTCAAGGTTTACGCAATCCACACTGGATCACTAGGCCCTAAACTAAGACCCACTCTCCAAGATTTACTACATATTCCAACCCAGGATTACTAGGCCCAAAAGAGAGCAATACAGATCTTTGATTTACCATATATCCTGCCATTCAACAACAAGGATTCCTAGGCCCACTGAGGCAACACAATCCTAACTTTACCGCAACCCATAGTTTGGCTCAGGGGTCACTAGGCTAGTGGCTTTACCATGATCAACATTCTTGTCTAGGTACCACTAGGCCATATGCTATATCATTCGAAGGTCCACCTTAGTCAACTTTGAATCCATCTAGAAATCCAACTCAACCAAAACATGAGAACCCCATCACACCATGGCTATTTGGAAATGGAAAGGCTAGGCTAGAAACACTGTCAAACCTAGAAAAACCCATGCCATAATAGCTAAATAACCACATGCAATAACACACATGCCAAATATAGCAAGGAAAATACACATGCAAATCGATACCTGTAAATAATAATGTTGTAGCTTCTTGATCCTACTCTTCCTTGCTTGCTCCTTCCTTCCTATTACCTTCTTTGCATTTCTTGCTCCAAAGAAAAACCCGAATGAAATATTAGCAACTGATCCTTAGAAGCATTTTTATCAATGAGGCCTCTATTTTCTTCATTTTCCACTATTTTCCTTCATTTTCTAGCTCACATGCAACCTGTGACCTTTCACCTCCCTTTTCTCCTAATTTCCATTATTTTAATAAATAAATGTGCCAAAATGCCATTTTGCCTTTCCAAATCCTTTTCCTTTGCCTTTTCCAATTTTCTTTAGCCATAATAACTGAAATGAACACCCACTAGGATTTTTTTCCCACCATTCAACTTGGAATATGTGTCCCATCAATTGTGGTCTTATATAGTTTTACATGGAGTTTTAACTAGGGTTGTTACAAGGGTGAAGGGAGTCCCTTGGATTTAGCTAAAGGGCTTGACAAATTCATTCAAAGATTATGGAGAACAAAATTCATTATTTTTGGCAATTATAGCTCTTTTACTTAGGAGGTATCGAGCTTCACACCAGGTGAAAAATTATGGGAAATGATGAGTCTGGGGGAAACAAAACAGAGGGAGCAAGCATTCCCAGAAGGAAAAATCATCGTTGGCATCTGCATACTTCTAGAATTCCCAATTGTGAATCTCATACAGATCAAATTCATAGCGGGTTTTTGTGATTTTGAATTGGGTGTCAATGAGAGGTAGTTCATTTAGGTTAATTACAGAGGGTAGGAGGGGACTCTCAACAACTACCTTTCATTTAAACTTATGGTTGGACATTTTGGAAAGAATAAAATCACATAAATTATTGAGAATTTTACATGGGAGTGATGGCAACTGCTAGCTGTTGATCACTAGAGTTTGCTTTAATAACATTCATAATGCGATGGTTGTAGGTGGAAGGTGAAAGAGTTTATTTTAACAGGGATAATGGTTTTATTATGATTCTCATAACAACTTTTTTTGGGTTAACCGTTAATGGCGTGGGGAATTGAATGAATTAGAAATTGGTAGGAGTAATTAATACTATACCAGTCGACTGGTTAATTTATTAAGAAATATAGTTGTTAGTGTGAAAATTCTTGGAAGGTGTACCAAAAATACTTCACTTAAGTCACTAGGTGGAAAATGAACCTAACAACAAGTTGATGGCTATTTTCCTCTTAGATCTGAGACACAAATATAAAACTTGGAGACAAAGAAGATATAACCCAAAACAGAAAGCATCAATATAAAGAATCCAATATAATAACCCAATTGGAAAGACAATTTTAAATGAATTAATCTTTTATTGATAACACCTAGTGAAGGAGATCTATAGATCGGTATGTAAGCGCCCTTCCATGGGATGGGTCCTTCGATATCCTTGATGCTTTAGAAAATTGATCATCTCTCTCAATGTTAAAAACCTAAAAAAAAGCGAAGAACTCAAAATGGGAGATCAGAAAAATGGCGATAATGTTGATGATGATAATGATCATGGTGAAGAATGAATGAAAAACCCTCCTTTATATAGCAAAGTATGGAGTTAATCTAAAAAATGGAGAATAATAAAATATTATTAACCAAATTCAGGTCTAACTACTTGGAATACTTTATTATATTTATTGGAGAGAGAAAAGGAATTCAAAATGGTTAAATACCTTTACTTAGAAGTAATTAACAAATAAAATGATTTGCGAGAAACAAGAAAGTTGTCAAATCAAAATAATTATTAAATAGTGATTTAATAATTATTCTAATAACATAAATAAGGAAATTCAAATAAATAATGATTTATTTAAATATTCCTAAGGGATTTAGTCAAATGTGACAAGGAATAATTATTAAATAATGATTTAATAATCATTCCTAGAGAAAATTAAATAAATAATGATTTATCTAATTATTCTCATGAGGTTTTTTTTATTTAAATCAGAAAATAATGTAATAAAAGTGTTTTACTAAATTATTTTCCACAGTGAAAGTGATTTTACTATGGTAAAATTAAATCTACATGGTGTATTTCGATCCACCTAGTTAGAAATGGTTGGGTGATCATTTTTTTGTGATATCAAATTGCCCCCACACATATGACTATTAGGAGAAAATAGTATGACCAAAATACGTTGTAAGTTACACTTCCACAAGATGCCAAAAGGGGAGTCAAAGAGAGAGAGAGAGAGAGAGAGAGAGAGAGAGAGAGACAGAGAGAGAGAGAGAGAGAGAGAGAGAGAGAGAGAGAGAGAGAGAGAGACAGAGAGAGAGAGAGAGAGAGAGAGAGATCTGAAGCAAGTCAAGGATGGACAAATAATGGAGGGTGAGAGACCTACAATACTTATAGAAGTCTCCTTTTTATGTGGTAGTACATGATCACAAATGATGCAGGGAAGGCATACCCATACTTGCTGAGATAACTAATTACAAAGAATAATGGTGATCCCAACAATGTGGGATAGAGCTATAGAGTACATGATACATGATACATGATACACTGACATCAATGGGACAAACAATAATACAATGGATCCCGTATACATAATGCGTCAAGGAAAAACATAGGCCATGAATGAATACAATAAAATCTGAGTAAATAAGATATAATGCCCCTCAAGTTGACAATGATACATGATACATGATACACTGACATCAATGGGACAAACAATTATACAATGGACCCCATATACATAATGTGTCAGGAAAAAACATAGGCCATGAATGAATACAATAAAATCTGAGTAAATAAGATATAATGCCCCTCAAGCTGACATGGAGACGTAGGATCATAACCAAGGAAGCCCTATTGAACAAGAAAGGGCTATGAAGATATGAATGGATCATTTGGAGGAGATATGCATGATGTTGGCACTGCAAGTGACAAAAACCGAACCCATCAAATCTATAGAACTGCATTGGAGGCTAGATCAATAGCTGTGGTCATTCGGGCATGTGGGGGGCTACCTAAAAGGACACCCCTTCATGAGGTCTAAAGCATCTCACACACACCCGGGAATCACTAGGACAATCATCTCGATCATCGAACTATCAAGTATACAAATCTCAATCATGCGATCAGGAGTTGATGTCTAGCATGTGAGAAACAACCAAGTCAAAGGGAAACAATGAGTCCCTGTGCTTGATCTGAGGCATCAAACAAATATGGAATCTAGAAGCAAGGTACACCACTCTCTAGACTACTCTTCTGGAATAAATGTGTTGAGCTCGATAGAAGAAAGCCCGCAAGAGTTAAGGCAATGAGTAATCCTTAATAAAGGCATGAGGGAATATAATAGAGCGACTGATGGAATGACACCAGGGATAATGATGGAAGTAAAAAATATGGATGGAAGAATGGTGACTTCCATTGTCAGAGCATAATAAAAAGTGGTTTACCTGGTAGCAACTAACTCGATTCTAGAGGGGATGGTTTAGGACTCAAACGAGGGTTTGACAAAGATGGAGCAGAAGGACTGGAGGCAAGATATGAATAAAATAAAATAAATGCGACATGGGGACGAATGAAACACTGTAATTGGACTCAATGGGGGCTCAAAACAAACTCCATAAGTACAAGGGTGACTTATCTCAGATGCTCTTAACAAGGGTGACTCAATGATGCTGCCACGTGGAGGAGACCTGATGGGGATCATGAAAACATGAGTAAATAATGGTTACTCATGAAAACAATCAACATTTGAGTCAGCCATTGCAAAGGTAAAGTGGTACTAGAGTATGGGTGTCTCAAATGTAGAGATTCGGTTTTAAGAGGCAGAAAAGTGATACCACATGGAAAAAATGGCTTCCAAGTGAAGTTTTAAATTACCAAAAACAGAGAGAGAACCATTATATAACCGATGAGAGTGTTCTAATGGTGCTAATAGTTATTCAAATGGAGCGAAGATTTGGTCGCAATGGGCAATAGAAAAAACTAGGGTTTTCCCTATAAAACGACTTTTTGCCTCCAAATCTGATTCATTTGCATAGTGAGATGTGGAGAATTTGGAGAGGAGGAGAAGGCCCTAAATCTTATGGCAATTGTAGCAGACAAACCGACTATTGGAATAAAGATCTGCAAGTTGGAGGTAGGCGGCCTAACCATACTCATTAATTTCAATGGTTTAGATTTCTAGATTACGACCTTTGTTTCTTGTTGGGGACCCCTGCTCATCCTCATGATCACAACACATGTTTTGGGGCATGATTTGTACTTTGGAGCACAAAAATGGGGCCCATAAGTGCATTCAACATAGTTTTGAAGGCAAAAACTGTGCTCTGGACTAAGAAGATGGGCAAGACTAGTGTTCTACTGGAAGCTGAAGCTGAGTTCTGTCATGAATTTATTTTGTACTCTTGAATGAAAGAACAAAATTATCTCTTGCAGGTATGGCAAAGTTAAGTATATTATGGTGAGAACAAGAGTTTGAGTCCCGTTGTGTTGAGATTCAAGGGGTTCAAGTAGTGAGAGGGATACTGGCACGATGTGGTGTGCTGAAGTTCTTAGAGAACCATTTTATGAGGGTTGGTGAGCCCTTGTTGTCGAGGATAGTGAGTTACTAGGACCTAGATCAGGAAGCCTTTGTAGTACAAGGGCATAGGATCAAGCTCACAATCCAAGACATATAATTTCTGAAAGGATTAGCCCCCTTGGGGGTGGTAGGGGAGATAAATCCAGTGCTGCCTCATGGGAGGCATATCGATGAATTAGTTGAGCATCATTATGTACGGGGTAGATGTGCAAAGGGAACTACCATTTGGGTAGATGACTTGGAGAGGCTTGAGACATGAGCTATAGCGCAAAATTGCTATAGATATGTGGTAGCCATGCCTTCCACCATATCACTGGAGGGTAGATGATGTCAGTGGAGTGTTTTGGGAGGGACCTACTATGGGTGGGCCTAGATGTTGTTGTCGTCATTGAAACAAAATTTGACATTATGCAGACGGGGGACCAAAAATAACTGTTCATTTGAGGAAGTCTTATGCTCACTCTTCTTTGAGAAGATCCCCACTATATGACCTCATGTTTAGATCCATGATGGTGACCCATAGGAGCCCAAGATGCACCGCTGGGGGCAGCTATTGAGACAAGGAGGTGGAGGGGGAGTTAAACGAGTGTTCTAACTTAACTTTTTGGCTTATTGGGACGAGATGCCACTATACATAGATGAATATCCATACAATGACATGAACTATCAGGGGGATCTTGACTTACCACTTCCACTAGGACAAGCATGGGGCCTAGATGGTAAGTGAAATTCGCTATGTGTTTGGTGCATTTAAGAAATATGTGTATGTGGTACTAATTTCTAAAGTTTTTGGTATGAAGATATAGCACCGCTGAGGTTGGAAGGATACGCAGGATGAGCTGCAATGCTTGAGGCTACAGATTAAGGTGGGACTTCATCATGACAAAGACCAGATGATGGTGCTCTACTAGAGGATATACGACGTAAATGCAACATACTACTGATCAGGGTGACAGAGCGTGGGTGGCATGAACTATAAGATTGGTATGCAACTTAGTGTATGGTTTTTCCCTCTGAGTGGTGAGGAATCATGCAGAAAATGATGATGGCCGATTAGGATATTCTAGACCTGCGGGCTGGTGGGATGGAGTTGTTGGCTTGGGAATCTCCAGATGATAATGATTAGGCATAGGGACATGTGGGTCCCCATTTTTGTTTTATTACAACATGCTAATGGGCATGTCGGATGTATTTAGAGTAGTGGAATCAAAACACTGTATGACAATATATATCTATATATATATATATATATATATATGATTATGCATCTTTTTGTTTGTGACGATTATGGTTCGCCATTTGTTTTATGGATGTCTTCTTACATGTGATAAATGCCAATTTAGAATGTTATTAGAAATGGTATCTACATAGTGATTTTGGGCTCTAGGCACATGATTGAATGAAATGGATTCAAATTCATGCATCAAAAGCTTCACTCATAGATATTTTCTAAATAGGACAGGATTATGCACATGATAAACGACATTCAATTGCATGACAAGTAGCAAGGAATCTAGACAAACATGAAGGTGAAGGATGCGACGGTCAAGGGCATCGGCTAACAAACGTATAACACCATCATATTCGGCTTGGTTATTGGTGGAAGATCCAATGCAAACATTGTTGGAGTGGACTAACAAATGCAAGGGGGTGAAAATGGCCCAAGCTGTTGAGGCAAGATTCTTGGTGAAGTGACTCACACCATCAGAAAAATCGATATAAGGTGTGGATGATGGATCCATCTGAAAGACACAAGAACACAATATGTAATAATGTGGGGGATGAAAACTACCTAAATTCAAGAAGAAATAAATATATACACGCATTTTGATGGGAAATGTTATGGGTAAAATTTATTGAGGTAGAGTGCATTTCGAGGATTAGGAAGGATTTCTCCTTCTGGATCCTCTAATAGGTATGCCCCCTTGCCCAAACACGTATGAATGATATAATTCCCTAGCAATAATGGTTCAAAATTCCATGTCTTAGGACATCATGAGCTTGTTCATACATGAGAATAAGGTCACCTTTATGGAAGGTATGAGGATGGACTTTGCGGTCATACTCAGCTTTGGTGCATTTATTATCCACTTTGGTAGTTTTCAACGCAACACAACGGTCTTCAGAAGTGCACTCAAGCATGATGATTTGTTGTTCTAAGGGTTAGGTGTCTGGGAGGAGTTTGACGACAAGGAGAAGGGAAGGGATTTCACACTCGATTGGTAAAACTGCCTCTTCTTTAAAAATAAGGTGGAAAGGAGTGAACCCGGTGGCGGTCTTGATAGAAGTTCTATAGGCCCATAACATAGGGAAGATAATTAAATACCAACTGGTCTTATGTTTATTCACTGTCCGCTAAAGCATAGTCTTAAGAATCTTGTTGATAGCTTCAACTTGGCCATTGCCTTGGGGATAATAAGACGATGAATATTGATGTTCAAAGCCTAATAGAGAGGATATCTCACGCCATATCTCATCATCAAAGTGTCGGCCATGGCTTGAGACCAATTGTTTTGGAACCCAAATTGAGTGATAACATGGTTGAAAAAGAAGAGGACTCCACTAGCCATGATATTAGTGGGTGTTGGCATGTCTTCAACCCATTTGGTAAAATAGTTGATACCCACGATAATATACTTGTGGTTATTAGTGGATGGGGGTCGAAACTCCATAAATTCAATAACCCATTTATAGAAAGGACTCGCTGTGTCAACTAGATGGAGGGGAGTAGGTGGAGCTTGTGCCTTGTGGGCATATAACTAGTAATTGGGATAGTGTTTCATTGTCGCAATACAATCACTGATGAGAGAAGGAAAAAGTACCTGGCACACATGATTTTCTGGGTAGTGGCCATACCAGAGAGGTGGCCACCACAAGCGCTGCCATGGCAAGCATTGAGCACTTTCTCAGCTTCAGGATGGGTGACACAATGACGAAGGACAATATCGACACTGCAACGATAAAGATCATCACCGATGAGGAAGTAGCGGGGGGCTTGATGTCGAACTCATCGTCGATGATCATGAGTGAGATGCAGGGTGAATTTTTGGGTTCGCATATATGTATGGATGTAACCATACCATGGATCATTGGAGGTGATGGTGAAAAAGTGTTCATCCAAGAGATCATCATTAACCAGTGGATCATGTGCACTAGTGGGGAGTTTGGAAATAAGTTCAGCAAGGGCCAAACCTTTCTTACTTTTGGTTGTTCCAACTCGAGATCATATTATTGCAAGATAATAATCCAACAAGCATACTTCTTGTTGATGATCCATTGACTCAATAGGAAAGCCATTGGGTTGGAATTCGTCACCACTTTAGTGGGACGCGTGAGGATATAACGATGAAGTTTCGGAACGAAGAACACGACAACCAATGCTAGATTTTCTTCGTGTGAATAGGACACAAGGGGAACGTTGAGGTTCTTACTAACATAATAGATGATGTGTTCTATTCCGTATGAATATTCCTATATTAGGACCTCAACAACAAAATAGGTGGATGCAGAGATGTATAGGATGAAATCCCTTTCAAAGTTTGGTGGACAAATCAAGGGAGTGGAAGTGAGAGCACGTTTTAGGGCATCAAAAGACTGTTGAACTTGGTCATCCCAAACAAACAGAATGGTAGATCTAAGGTGTATGATTAACCCATGAGTGGTTGTGGAACAATCAATAATGAACTGACGAAGGAAGTTAGCCTTACCTTGGAGGCTTTGTAGCTAGCGGAGGGTATGAGGAGGAGGGAGTTCAAGAATGGCTTGAACTTTTAATGGGTTAAGAGAGATACGGTCCTTGGACACAATGAATCCAAATAGGTGACTGATAGGAATGTAAAAGACACACTTTAGGGGGTTAAGGTAGATGTTATACTTGTGACATCGTAAGAATACGGTACACAAATCATGGAGGTGTTGTGACCAGAGTCTAGAATGAGCAGTGAGATCGTCGAGATAGGAAAGGATAATGTGAGCCAAATTGTGGAAGAAATAGGACATGGCATGTTGGAAAGTGGCCCCAACATTATTTAAACTGAAAGGAATGACCTTGTAAGAAAAGGTTCCCCACAGACTAGTGAAAGTAGTTTTTAATTGATCGACAATGCAGATACGAATCTGATTGTACCTGGAGAATCCATCCATAAAGGAAAGAACCTCATGCCTTTCACACTCATCAATGACCTGGTTAATGAAGGGTGTGGGAAAGTTGACTTTGGGACAAGCTTTGTTCAGATCATGAAAGTTAGTGTAGAAATGGATGGTGCCTTATCTTTTAAGAATAGGAACCGGGTTTGACACCCATGTGGTGTATTCAATAGGATATATGAATCCAACCTGCTTGAGCTTTTTGATTTCCTCCTTGATGGCATCACGTTTGGAAGGGTGAATAGGCCATTTCTTTTTATGGATGGGTATGGAATCGGGCCAAGTGTCGATATGATGTTTGACAATGGCTAGATCAAGTCCGAGCATTTTAGAATAGGACTAGGTGAAAACATCACATAACTCCTTGAAAAACCTGGTGTAAGAATCAATTTGTTCCAGTGTGTAATGTGCCCACAAGACAATATTTTCTTCAACCCCTGGTTTATTCAAAATGTTTATTTTTATGGTGGGTGAAATGTTATCCATATTCCATTCTTCAAAAGCATCTAGTGCAGGGATGTTATTTTTGAACCAATCAACCTCACCATGAATGAAATCATTAGATTCCACAACATATTGGTCATGGGTCTACTGCAGAATGAAGTACGCACAATGGTGCATATCATCCCAAGGATAATTAGGGGTGGTCATAGCTTCCATAATGTCTTCATCATAATGGAAGATGGGTGAAATAGAGGAAGAAAGACCACATGGTGGCAAAGATCTACCTAAAGCCTCCTCATGAGAGACAAGGTTCACATACGCATTGTCAAAAATGGGAGACATATGACTAGTAGATGGAATATCTACTGATGTTGAGACCGATGTGTTCGATAAAGAAGGTTAAACCAAATCATGAAAGGAAATTTCAGGGGAGTTTCCAGGTAATGATCTCATGAATGCCGATAAGTAGAGAATATGAGTAGAACTATTTGTAATCTTGACATTTGGGGGAGGGATAACAATGGGTGTTGTAGAGACCTCCTGTTATAGACATTTTTGTGCCTTACAGTTCTAAGCATGAAATGTCCATAAACAAAAGGGCTCCTAAGTCCCTAAAAGTGTTGTTCTAACCCCTAAAGGAACAAGGTCAACAAATTACAGCTTCTCCCAGAAGTTCTCCACCAGAAACTGCTCAGAATAAGTCAAAACAGGATCATTTCAGCTGCTCCACTAGCTAAGTGCGTTGCATAGAACCTAAATCCACTGGCTAGGTGCATTGCAATGCACCTAAATGCACTACCAGGGTGCGTTGAGCGGGAAATGACAAATGGCAGTGTCATTCCGCGAGGTGGAGAGACAATGGAAGCTTCCAGAATCTTCTCCTATGACACTTGCCTCACTGAATTCGACCAAGGATGAGTAAGAGGCCTTCAGTCTCCAAGTGGAAGCAAGAACTGAGAGAGAGAAGCCACTAATCAAATCACAAGCTGACTCATCCTCCTTGCATACATCTATATATGGATCCCTCACCCCAGAGATCCAGAGGCTGGAATTTTGCACATTGTAAGGAATTGCTGTTGGTTTTGAGACACGTATCAGAGAATTGGGTGATCTATGCTTTGTTGGAGGTTAAGAGGGGCTTCTTTGCTGGGAGGTTGATGCTGGGTCAGGAATCATCGGTTGTAACTCCTCCTGGATCTTCTTGTATATCAATAAAAACTATTTGAGTTTCTCCTCCATGCTTTTGTATCATTGATGCTTGTTACATTTGTATGGTTAACTTAAATCTGATCCTAAGTTATTTATGAATATAAATCCATGTCTTTGTATAGTTTTCTTCTTCTGTGATCTTACAGGTACTTGGTGAAGCTGGGCAAGTAAGGGAGCACGTAGCTGGAAGCTGTCAAAGAGGAGAGAGATTGGATCAAAGGACTAGCGCAAGACACAGGTTGGTTCTTCCTATTCCTCTTTGTTTATAGTTCATAAAGGAGATACAAAAGTAGTTTTCTCTGTTTGTTTCTAAGGCAGCTGTCACACCTTAGTGGGATAGAGCAGTTCTAAATAGACACTTTTCCCGGTAACAAAATGGTGACTCCGCTGGGGAGAATGTCTAATTAGTTTGTTTGTGTTTCTCTTGTTGTTTGTTTCATAAACTTATAAGTAGCAATCGAACTGCATTTGCCATAACAAATGCAAAGTAGACATCTGCTGCTTCAATCCATTCACTGGATTTGTTTATGATTTGAACAGCTGATTCACAGACCATCTGATTGCCCTTGTGATAGTTCTTAGACCCTCCTTAGATCTACCCCTGATTGTGCATTACTGATTGCTTTTACTCGGCCAAAAACCAAAGACTAAACTGTAAATTGTGACCCAGAACCCGGATAGAATTCTCGTTTCTGCCCCAGTGCAGGCACTGTGAAGAGGTTCTGCATTTCAACGCACTTCTCGAAAGGGCAACCTGCGCTGCAATGCAGTTTCTCTGTGTAACAGGTGCGCTGATCAGCCTAGTCCTGTGCAGCTGAGGTTCTTGTGCTTCATTCTTTCCAGTTTTGTCTTTGAATTTTGCAGCCTGTGATCAGTATATGACTGTCTCAAACCCCTTTTCCTTACTGATATTCCGCCTCATTTGTACAAAAGAACTGTAGATGTTTTTGTGTGTTTGTTGAGTCGTTTACAGTTTTCCATTGCAAAAGTATAATATTCGTACTGTCGTCCTTTGATTTAGATCTGTCGCAAGTGTCGATTTCGATCATAGGAGAAAGTTTATTTGCTGTTGATAGTCGATTATACTTTTACTATTGCCTTTGGTCTGAATTTGTGACTTTCTAGTGTCAAAACGAGTATTTATTTCAAAATCATAAAGTGTCATAATCATCTCTACCTTTTGATTTCGAAAAGAAGCTTGTTTGTGTTTGTCGCTTGAAAGCAAATTCAGATTTGTACATCAACTTTCTTTTTAGCATCAATACTAAGAAAGTGAAAAACAAATACATGCATGTGCATTTGCATATAGACAGTCTGTTTGGCTTGATTTAGGAAAGTGCATTTACAGTGTGCTCTTTGCTCTTTGTGAAAAGATTGTGTCTTTCTTTTCCCCTAGTAGCTAGGATTTTCATTGCTGAAAAGAGATAAAAGTTTGTTTATCATCTTTAGATTGCATTTTAGGAATTAAATCTACATCTCGTGGTGAACCGAAAAGGCAAACTTCATAAGAAAGATCAACTTAAAATAAATTCAATGAATCTAACAACGCTTTGGAACTTAACGCACAACATTTAGAGGTCTAAGCTAGAGACGTATTCCGGTGTCGTAAAGCCTGGTAACTGTTGTCCTCACTGATGGTTGGGTGATTCCTCCACTTTGAGACGATAAGTGCCAGTACGGACTTGTGCTCCCACGTACCGTCGAGTATATTTTGGGAGACCCCTATAGGCTTAAATCCTTTATCCATAGGAAGCCGTGTCAGCCGCCCTACTGATCGCAATGCACTGAACACAACATTTGGGAAGATTGACTGTCGTACTGTAAAAAGTATTCTGCAGTTTTGCGATTGGTTTGGTACTCCCTCTACCTAGAACTCCAGAGCAGTCCCTTTCATTCCTTTTCAGACTCTTTAACGGAAAAGGTCCATCTGAGCACTTGTCACTTCAGGCTCATTAAAAATCAAAGGAGACTAGAGTCATCTTTTGTTTTTTCTCGAGTCTTAAAAACTGAAAAAACAAGTTGCGTCAAAGCGTGTTAAAATTTATTTTAAACGGAATATTCATACCCCTTTCCTACGTTGATCTTGGGTTGAGAAAATGGAGTCTACCAACCAAGGAATTCCCCTTGGTGGAAATCCTAGTCCCTTCTCCTCTTGGGGAGATGTTGGTGCACCCCATATGGCCACATTGTTGCTTCCAGGGCTGACAATTGGCTTGCCAGTATGGCTCTTCTCAACCTCTGTCGTTCAGAACACCACTATTCCTGAACAATCGAATCAGCAATTAGACGAGTCCAGAGTTTCCCACCAGCCTTCTACTTCCTCTAACTCTTCCTCTCCTCCTTCCTCTTCACTTGATGGGGCTGGTAAAGCCAAAAGTCAAGTTCCTAAGGAGAAGAAGGAAAAGAAGAAGAAAGAGAAGAAGAAGAAGGAGCCAAAGGCAAATGGGGGAAAACGAGTGTCGTCTAACGAAAATCCACACACTGCACCGACCAGGCCTAAATCGCCATGTGTCATTTGCAAGGGAGATCACTTTCACAGAGATTGTCCTTGCATCCCTCGGATATTAAGGGACTGGTCTCCTCGTTTGCACAATCCGGTGTCGTCAACCTCTGGTGATCATGTTGAAAGCACACCATCAACTAGTGAAAGTGAAGCCCCAGGACAAAAAGGGAAATGTAGATTTCCTTGTAAACTGTGCGAAGGCGATCATGCCATCCACCGTTGTCCCTTCTTAGATGAAGCTAAAAGAGTTTTGGATGATCGTCCGGTTTCACCGTTACGACTTCCTCCTGGATATAAAAAACTCTTGCCGAGTCCGTCACTAGTTGAAAATCCGGCTGGCCCGCTCAGGTGGTCGGCTGGAGCACCTATCATTGATGATAAATCATCTGGATTCATACCAGACGAAAGTCAAAAGGTCGAGGCGGCAGTTGACCCGGTCTTGCCTTCAGAGGTTTCATCTTCAGATGATACAGTCACTGAAGAGAACAAGGATGACACCGTCCAAATTCTCTTCATAAACACAGACTCCGACGAACATGGGGGCAATTTACCCGTTCCTTTACCGCAGGAAGGAAGTTCGTCAGAGCCATACCCGGCCGTCTATTCGGTCCCACCTCCAAGCAACCTAGTTGTCTCCTTCGACTGGAATCAACTAGGCAGACCCCGTTTACCAGCAAGCATACCATTCCGAATTATCGTTCAAATATATAGAATGGTTATGGCTGGTAACATCATAGACGAGGGGGCTTCTGTGAGTATCCTTTCCTCAACTGCTTGGAAAGCGCTTGGTTCGCCATCGCTTTTGCCTGAGATGAGAAATCTGACAGGCTTTGATAAAGGAACCAGTCGACCTTTAGGGATCCTTCCCGATGTGCCAATAACATTGAGAAGGAAGACAGTTCACATGAATGTAATGGTAGTTCAAGGACCCTTTGATTATAACCTACTCCTTGGACGAGACTATATTTATTGCATGGGAGCGATTGTCTCCTCACTCTTTAGAGTAATGTGTTTTCCGCACGAAGGAAGAGTGGTGAAGCTCGTGGACCAGCTTTCATTTCCCGGATCACGCATAGCAAATAGTCATATACCATCCCTAAATGGTCTTTTCACGCAAGAAATGTCTCGATCTCCAGTCCGTCCTCCCAATGAGCGCGAGTAATTCGGAGGGATATGACTGAAACCCAGGGGGCATGCGTCCTGGTCTGCTTCGGCAAGAAAACTTCGGGTATAGGGTAGGTTTCCGCGGGAGAATATGACTAGTCTGTACCCCGTCCGTGATTGGAAGAGGGGTTATTCTAGAATAATATTCTCTTGTCAAAGTTATGTGAGTTGGTAGGCATCGTCGCTCACCGTTGTTTATCTCGGTAGACATTGCCAAAGAAGTGTTTTGTTTGCGCCGCGAATAGAACAATCTTTGGGTGACCTGTAAGAGGTAGGCCTCTCTCGGTAAAACAAATGTTTTGGCGGATAGAAGTAGAGGTAACCTTGAAACTCTGTTTTATACTTGGGGGCATGCAAACCTTTTGGAGTGCAAGCAAAGAACGATTATTTATCTATTTTCTGGATTAGTCGTTTCCTAACTTGCATAAAGAAAGGATGTGGGGCAAAAATCTAAAAATTGCCATTTTATATGAGACATTCTTATCATATGACTGGATTAATCGAGCAGTGTTACCGCAGGGTTCAAGCTCATTAAAAAATAAACTGGCACCGAGCAAATGTTTCCACCTGCGTTTAAGCTCGTTAAAAAATGAACTATTTTCTGGTAAATAACCACCTTGAATGTAGTACTTCAGCCATTAAAGCCTTGGCCGTGTTTGCACCGTCACCTCCACTTTTTCATTGGCTGATCATTCACCTCCATTTGATAGTTTACCCATTTTGAGGAACAGCTGCGAAGAGTGATTTCACTAGCCATCCTTATGACACTGTCGTGATTGGAAAATTCCAAACCTTACCTGGAATCAGCTGCTACCCATTTTATCACTCGTTCCTCAAAAGACGAGTCTTCTTTAAGCTCTTTTCAACTGACTCGTAAAATATGAAAAGATTGCCGAGTCCTTGGCCTTCCAGCTTGTTAAAGGGACAGGAAGTGCTATCCCTCCTCTAGATTTTAATCTTTTTGGACCTGAGGGATTATTGCACAAAAAGATCGAACGCTTGTTTTGTTCGGCTCGTTAAAGCTATCGAAAATTCATCCCTTCTGTATTGTTTTATACTTTTTCGGACTTAAGGGATTAGATGACGAAAAAGGAATTTTGGAGTTACCTTTACGTACCTTTTCAAACTCTCTAAAAATGAAAAGGACCGAGTTATCTTTGTCGTTAAACTCGTTAAAAAGATTAATAGCGACAAACTTGTCTTTAGACGAGAACGAGTTTCACTATCGCTAGGCTCATTAAAACATAGCGATGGGTTTGCCCAAAGGGAAAATTACAGAACAAGCATATGTTATCCTCCTCAAGCTTGACAAAAATAAAGAGGTACTGGTCAGCAATGACTGGGGAAAAATTGGGAAGAAAACTCAAAGAATCTTTATTGGTAGCAAGTAGCTCTTGAACATGACACTTCCACTCCGTGCTCGAGTCGGGTTGGGTTGTTTCATTCACCGGTCACATCGCCATGGTCACGCCATACCATCCACATTTGGGGTTAATGCTACCAATCCATCACATCAGTGTCACCGACATGTTCAAGAGAAGTCATCCAGAAAGGCCACCTTGGTCCCACCCACTACCGTACATTATACTCCATTCTTTCATGACCGCCACCCTGAACCGTATATCATCAGATCGTTTTCACATCCATCAAAATCATTTGCTCCGTTTCGTGTCATTGATGTGGGATTCATTAAGGCCCTCCTATGACGGATCACTTCTTGTCGACATCAGCTCATTATCCAAGAAGTTGGTCTAGGAACACCCCATTCAGTACTTTGAAACTTGCATGCCTCAATGGCAAGTTTCTCACTTCCGGCGACAGGTTTACATCAATGACCTTCGACAGAAAGATTTTGCGTGGTGTTCGACACCAAGTCCTTTATTCACACCACGTGAATTGTACTACAGTACCTTGAGGATCATTATCATTATCGGTGATTCCTCTCACGCTTGTTAACAGTTTACATCATTGACTTGTAATCAAGTGATGTCTTTCCATGTTCGACTTCAAAACATTTCTCACATGGATCGACTTGTACTTCGAGTGAAGATCGGACGAGATTGAAGACCCCGGATCTAGTTTCATCCATCCAGGTTGCGATATATATTCAGGAAAACAAAGACATTGAAATGTACAACATTGCAGCACAGATAATCATCCTACCAAAAGGATGATTGCTCTACCAGAATCATCAGTCTACCATGAGACGATTGTTTGTCCTATGTACATGAAAATGAATTTATAAAGCTGAGCATGGAAATGCCCGCCTCAGCTAGATCATGAAAGCAGTATGAAGATAATGTATTGTATTGTATCTTATTACAGGTCTCCTCCCAGCATTGAAAGAACTTCGGATCCTCATAATAAAGCATTTCACCCGATAAACGGCCTCATACTTTACGGGGCAACTGTTATAGACATTTTTGTGCCTTACAACTCTAAGCATGAAATGTCCATAAACCAAGGGCTCCTAAGTCCCTAAAAGTGTTGTTCTAACCGCTAAAGGAACAAGGTCAACAAATTACAGCTTTTCCCAGAAGTTCTCCACCAGAAAATGTTCAGAATAAGTCAAAACAGGATCATTTCAGTTGCTCCACTATCTAAGTGCATTGCATAGCACCTAAATCCACTGGCTAGGTGCGTTGCAACGCACCTAAATGCACTACCAGGGTGCGTTGAGCGGGAAATGACAAATGGCAATGTCATTCCGCGAGGTGGAGAGACAATGGAAGCTTCCAGAATCTTCTCCTATGACACTTGCCTCACTGAATTCGACCAAGGATGAGTAAGAGGCCTTCAGTCTCCAAGTGGAAGAAAGAACTGACAGAGAGAAGCCACTAATAAAATCACAAGCTGACTCATCCTCCTTGCATACATCTATATATGGATCCCTCACCCCAGAGATCCAGAGGCTGGAATTTTGCACATTGTAAGGAATTGCTGTTGGTTTTGAGACACGTATCAGAGAATTGGGTGATCTATGCTTTGTTGGAGGTGAAGAGGGGCTTCTTTGCTGGGAGGTTGATGCTGGGTCAGGAATCATCGGTTGTAACCCTCCTGGATCTTCTTGTATATCAATAAAAACTATTTGAGTTTCTCCTCCATGCTTTTGTATCATTGATGCTTGTTACATTTGTATGGTTAACTTAAATCTGATCCTAAGTCATTTATGAATATAAATCCATGTCTTTGTATAGTTTTCTTCTTCTGTGATCTTACAGGTACTTGGTGAAGCTGGGCAAGTAAGGGAGCAGGTAGCTGGAAGCTGTCAAAGAGGAGAGAGATTGGATCAAAGGACTAGCGCAAGACACAGGTTGGTTCTTCCTATTCCTCTTTGTTTATAGTTCATAAAGGAGATACAAAAGTAGTTTTCTCTGTTTGTTTCTAAGGCAGTTGTCACACCTTAGTGGTATAGAGCAGTTCTAAATAGACACTTTTCCCGGTAACAAAATGGTGACTCCGCTGGGGAGAATGTCTAATTAGTTTGTTTGTGTTTCTCTTGTTGTTTGTTTCATAAACTTATAAGTAGCAATCGAACTGCATTTGCCATAACAAATGCAAAGTAGACATCTGCTGCTTCAATCCATTCACTGGATCTGTTTATGATTTGAACAGCTGATTCACAGACCATCTGATTGCCCTTGTGATAGTTCTAAGACCCTCCTTAGATCTACCCCTGATTGTGCATTACTGATTGCTTTTACTCGGCCAAAAACCAAAGACTAAACTGTAAATTGTGACCCAGAACCCGGATAGAATTCTCGTTTCTGCCCCAGTGCAGGCACTGTGAAGAGGTTCTTCATTTCAACGCACTTCTCGAAAGGGCAACCTGCGCTGCAATGTAGTTTCTCTGTGTAACAGGTGCGCTGATCAGCCTAGCCCTGTGCAGCTGAGGTTCTTGTGCTTCATTCTTTCCAGTTTTGTCTTTGAATTTTGCAGCCTGTGATCAGTATATGACTGTCTCAAACCCCTTTTCCTTACTGATATTCCGCCTCATTTGTACGAAAGAACTGTAGATGTTTTTGTGTGTTTGTTGAGTCTTTTACAGTTTTCCATTGCAAAAGTATAATATTCGTACTGTCGTCCTTTGATTTAGATCTGTCGCAAGTGTCGATTTCGATCATAGGAGAAGGTTTATTTGCTGTTGATAGTCGATTATACTTTTACTATTGCCTTTGGTTTGAATCTGTGACTTTCTAGTGTCAAAACGAGTATTTATTTCAAAATCATAAAGTGTCATAATCATCTCTACCTTTTGATTTCGAAAAGAAGCTTGTTTGTGTTTGTCGCTTGAAAGCAAATTCAGATTTGTACATCAACTTTCTTTTTAGCATCAATACTAAGAAAGTGAAAAACAAATACATGCATGTGCATTTGCATATAGACAGTCTGTTTGGCTTGATTTAGGAAAGTGCATTTACAGTGTGCTCTTTGCTCTTTGTGAAAAGATTGTGTCTTTCTTTTCCCCTAGTAGCTAGGATTTTCATTGCTGAAAAGAGATAAAAGTTTGTTTATCATCTTTAGATTGCATTTTAGGAATTACATCTACATCTCGTGGTGAACCGAAAAGGCAAACTTCATAAGAAAGATCAACTTAAAATAAATTCAATGAATCTAACAACGCTTTGGAACTTAACGCACAACATTTAGAGGTCTAAGCTAGAGACGTATTCCGGCGTCGTAAAGCCTGGTAACTGTTGTCCTCACTGATGGTTGGGTGATTCCTCCACTTTGAGACGATAAGTGCCAGTACGGACTTGTGCTCCCACGTACCGTCGAGTATATTTTGGGAGACCCCTATAGGCTTAAATCCTTTATCCATAGGAAACCGTGTCAGCCGCCCTACTGATTGCAATGCACTGAACACAACATTTGGGAAGATTGACTGTCGTACCGTAAAAAGTATTCTGCAGTTTTGCGATTGGTTTGGTACTCCCTCTACCTAGACCTCCAGAGCAGTCCCTTTCGTTCCTTTTCAGACTCTTTAACAGAAAAGGTCCATCTGAGCACTTGTCACTTCAGGCTCATTAAAAATCAAAGGAGACTAGAGTCATCTTTTGTTTTTTCTCGAGTCTTAAAAACTGAAAAAACAAGTTGCGTCAAAGCGTGTTAAAATTTATTTTAAACGGAATATTCATACCCCTTTCCTACGTTGATCTTGGGTTGAGAAAATGGAGTCTACCAACCAAGGAATTCCCCTTGGTGGAAATCCTAGTCCCTTCTCCTCTTGGGGAGATGTTGGTGCACCCCATATGGCCACATTGTCGCTTCCAGGGCTGACAATTGGCTTGCCAGTATGGATCTTCTCAACCTCTGTCGTTCAGAACACCACTATTCCTGAACAATCGAATCAGCAATTAGACGAGTCCAGAGTTGCCCACCAACCTTCTACTTCCTCTAACTCTTCCTCTCCTCCTTCCTCTTCGCTTGATGGGGCTGGTAAAGCCAAAAGTCAAGTTCCTAAGGAGAAGAAGGAAAAGAAGAAGAAAGAGAAGAAGAAGAAGGAGCCAAAGGCAAATGGGGGAAAACGAGTGTCGTCTAACGAAAATCCACACACTGCACCGACCAGGCCTAAATCGCCATGTGTCATTTGCAAAGGAGATCACTTTCACAGAGATTGTCCTTGCATCCCTCGGATATTAAGGGACTGGTCTCCTCGTTTGCACAATCCGGTGTCGTCAACCTCTGGTGATCATGTTGAAAGCACACCGTCAACTAGTGAAAGTGAAGCCCCAGGACAAAAATGGAAATGTAGATTTCCTTGTAAACTGTGCGAAGGCGATCATGCCATCCACCGTTGTCCCTTCTTAGACGAAGCTAAAAGAGTTTTGGATGATCATCTGGTTTCACCGTTACGACTTCCTCCTGTATATAAAAAACTCTTGCTGAGTCCGTCACTAGTTGAAAATCCGGCTGGCCCGCTCAGGTGGTTGGCTGAAGCACCTATCATTGATGATAAACCATCTGGATTCATACCAGATGAAAGTCAAAAGGTCGAGGCGGCAGTTGACCCGGTCTTGCCTTCAGAGGTCTTATCTTCAAATGATACAGTCACTGAAGAGAACAAGGATGACACCGTCCAAATTCTCTTCATAAACACAGACTCCGAAGAACATGGGGGAAATTTACCCGTTCCTTTACCGCAGGAAGGAAGTTCGTCAGAGCCATAACCGGCTGTCTATTCGGTCCCACCTCCAAGAAACCTAGTTGTCTCCTTCGACTGGAATCAACTAGGCAGACCCCGTTTACCAGCAAGCATACCATTCCGAATTATCGTTCAAATATATAGAATGGTTATGGCTGGTAACATCATAGATGAGGGGGCTTCTGTGAGTATCCTTTCCTCAACTGCTTGGAAAGTGCTTGGTTCGCCATCGCTTTTGCCTGAGATGAGAAATCTGACAGGATTTGATAAAGGAATCAGTCGACCTTTAGGGATCCTTCCCGATGTGCCAATAACATTGAGAAGGAAGACAGTTCGCATGAATGTAATGGTAGTTCAAGGACCCTTGGATTATAACCTACTCCTTGGACGAGACTATATTTATTGCATGGGAGCGATTGTCTCCTCACTCTTTAGAGTAATGTGTTTTCCGCACGAAGGAAGAGTGGTGAAGCTCGTGGACCAGCTTTCATTTCCCGGATCACGCATAGCAAATAGTCATATACCATCCCTAAATGGTCTTTTCACGCAAGAAATGTCTCGATCTCCAGTCCGTCCTCCCAATGAGCGCGAGTAATTCGGAGGGATATGACTGAAACCCAGGGGGCATGCGTCCTGGTCTGCTTCGGCAGGAAAACTTCGGGTATAGGGTAGGTTTCCGCGGGAGAATATGACTAGTCTATACCCCGTTCGTGATTGGAAGAGGGGTTATTCTAGAATAAGATTCTCTTGTCAAAGTTATGTGAGTTGGTAGGCATCTTCGCTCACCGTTGTTTATCTCGGTAGACATTGCCAAAGAAGTGTTTTGTTTGCGCCACGAATAGAACAATCTTTGGGTGACCTGTAAGAGGTAGGCCTCTCTCGGTAAAACAAATGTTTTGGTGGATAGAAGTAGAGGTAACCTTGAAACTCTGTTTTATACTTGGGGGCATGCAAACCTTTTGGAGTGCAAGAAAAGAACGATTATTTATCTGTTTTTTGGATTAGTCGTTTCCTAACTTGCATAAAGAAAGGATGTGGGGCAAAAATCTAAAAATTGCCATTTTATATGAGACATTCTTATCATATGACTGGATTAATCGAGCAGTGTTACCGCAGGGTTCAAGCTCATTAAAAAATAAACTGGCACCGAGCAAATGTTTCCACCTGCATTTAAGCTCGTTAAAAAATGAACTATTTCCTGGTAAATAACCACCTTGAATGTAGTACTTCAGCCATTAAAGCCTTGGCCGTGTTTGCACCGTCACCTCCACTTTTTCATTGGCTGATCATTCACCTCCATTTGATAGTTTACCCATTTTGAGGAACAGCTGCGAAGAGTGATTTCACTAACCATCCTTATGACACTGTCGTGATTGGAAAATTCCAAACCTTACCTGGAATCAGCTGCTACCCATTTTATCACTCGTTCGTCAAAAGACGAGTCTTCTTTAAGCTCTTTTCAACTGACTCGTAAAATATGAAAAGATTGCCGAGTCCTTGGCCTTCCAGCTTGTTAAAGGGACAGGAAGTGCTATCCCTCCTCTAGATTTTAATCTTTTTGGACCTGAGGGATTATTGCACAAAAAGATCGAACGCTTGTTTTGTTCGGCTCGTTAAAGCTATCGAAAATTCATCCCTTCTGTATTGTTTTATACTTTTTCGGACTTAAGGGATTAGATGACGAAAAAGGAATTTTGGAGTTACCTTTACGTACCTTTTCAAACTATCTAAAAATGAAAAGGACCGAGTTATCTTTGTCGTTAAACTCGTTAAAAATATTAATAGCGACAAACTTGTCTTTAGACGAGAACGAGTTTCACTATCGCTAGGCTCATTAAAACATAGCGATGGGTTTGCCCAAAGGGAAAATTACAGAACAAGCATATGTTATCCTCCTCAAGCGTGACAAAAATAAAGAGGTACTGGTCAGCAATGACTGGGGAAAAATTGGGAAGAAAACTCAAAGAATCTTTATTGGTAGCAAGTAGCTCTTGAACATGACACTTCCACTCCGTGCTCGAGTCGGGTTGGGTTGTTTCATTCACCGGTCACATCGCCATGGTCACGCCATACCATCCACATTTGGGGTTAATGCTACCAATCCATCACATCAGTGTCGCCGACATGTTCAAGAGAAGTCATCCAGAAAGGCCACCTGTGTCCCACCCACTACCGTACATTATACTCCATTCTTTCATGACTACCACCCTGAACCGTATATCATCAGATCGTTTTCACATCCATCAAAATCATTTGCTCCGTTTCGTGTCATTGATGTGGGATTCATTAAGGCCCTCCTATGACGGATCACTTCTTTTCGACATCAGCTCATTATCCAAGAAGTTGGTCTAGGAACACCCCATTCAGTACTTTGAAGCTTGCATGCCTCAATGGCAAGTTTCTCACTTCTGGCGACAGGTTTACATCAATGACCTTCGACAGAAAGATTTTGTATGGTGTTCGACGCCAAGTCCTTTATTCACACCACGTGAATTGTACTACAGTACCTTGAGGATCATTATCATTAATTAGTAATCACACAAAGCACAAGGGTGGTTTGTATGTAACGATCAGATCTTCTTAGTTGACTCAGGTAAGGTGACATGGACCTTAGGAATGTTAGAGTCAGGGAAGGTATCAGTGACCACACCCTTAACATGAGGGAGACTAGGATAGTTATTGGTGGCATGACTAACAACATCACACAAAGCACAAGGAGGAAGAGGCTTCAATGGATTAGAAGGAGTTGGAGTTGCAGGGGGAGCCTTTTCTTGGTTTCCATTCTTTCAGTATTTGCCCCCTTTTTTATATGGTTTTGCAATGGGAGTAGGATCCTTTTGAGGTTGTTGAGGAATTGAAGCAAATGTAGGGGTAGGAAAAATGGGTTGGACTGAGGTCAAAGTAGTGTAAGGTTTCAATTGATTAGGTGGAGTGTTTACGGGGAGGGTAAATGTACCAAACTAGGATCCCTAAGGTAATATTGGGTAGACTCAATGTAGCCATGACGGTGTAGAATAGACTCTAGGAGGTGGGAAAAAGAATGGTATCTGACTAAAAGGATAGTGGTCTGGAGGAACTGCTCCATAATGGTTAAGGCTCGGGGGAACGGTTTTGGGTGGAAATGGATTAGGAGAGGTACTAGGAGAAGGAAGTGATCCTTGAGGAGTTGTATCAGCAAGAAAAGTTAAGTCAAGAACAACAGGTTGTGATTGTGTGGACTATTATGAAGGCATAATGGTCCATTTGTGGGCGGTCCACGATACTTGGAGCATGAAAACACTCGATGAGAAGCTTAGAAGGAGTAGATAGGGGGCTATAGTAAGCACCAAGTAAAGAGGAATATTTATAGATTCTTGAAGAGATAGATGAGACAGTCTTATTTTCATCCATGGAAGAAATGTCAGATTGAGGTAAAGTCTAGGCTTTTGGATCATAATATGTCAATTGATCAATTGTGATGATCTTTCCATTGTGGGGAAATCACATCTTACGGTGAACTGAAGATGTGATAGTTGACATGGCATAAGTATAGCTACAACCCAAAAGGATGATATGGTCACAGGGTGCATCAATGACTTTGATATCAATACAAATAGTCTTTCCAACAACTATGAGTAGGCAATTGCGGTATAAGCCAAGGGGCTATGAAGGATGATCATCCAATGCACACAGAGTGATGGTGGACAGAGATAGGTCAGGGGAAACAAGTTGTTTCCAAACATTGGTGGCCATCACACAAGTAGATGCACCTTCGTCAATGATACACCACTAGATAGTGGGATTTCAAATGGAGACTGGAATTTGGAAAGCAACAGATGAAGGTAAGGGAGGGTTATCTGACTTGTCAACATTAAAGACAATCATCTGATAATCTTGAGGATCCATGGTTCTTAGAGAAGATAGTAGATATTTTCATTGTGATGGGCACACTTGGAGAACTTCCAGTGTTGACATGGGAGTAGGACACTGCGCAAAGTCATATACTATGTTATATGTATGGGCGGCTTTGGCAAAAGCAACATTTCAACATAACAGACCTTTTGGGATCTTGGGTATGACCTCAACCTTAGGTTGAGGGATCTGTAAGGTACCGTTGGGTGATGATAGAGGCTTGATAGACCTGTTGGGTTGGGACTCAGTCACATACTTAGCAGATAGCTTGTGATATTGGTGTGATTGAGTTTGGAGGTTGACTTGTTCGATATTTACCTCATCAGAATTCATCATGAGAATTTGATAATCACATTGACCAGGTGGTGGAGCTGGTTGAGTTGCTTGACCTTGTGTAGGTTGAGCAACTATGTGTCCTTGTTGAGGAAAAGGGTTGTTAAGCATGACCGATTTGGATGAAGTAGGAGGAGGAGGAGGAGCAGTGGGCTATGATCATCAAGAAGATGCTTGAGCTTCACATGCTTGTCGCATCTGATGTAAAGGAGGTCACTCATGGGTATAATGACCATAGAATCTGCAACAAGCACATGGTTTGTTTGTATGAAGATTCTTGTTATGCTTGGGTTGACAACCCTATTACTGGGTTGCGGGATTAGGTTGAGTACCTTGAGGGTCATTGGGTGGAGGACCCTAGTTGCCTTGATTACCTTGGGCTACTATTTCCTATTACTCTTCCCCTTGTTCATTTTCTTGGGGTTAGGGGGATTAGGTCCACTCTACTGAACATACACTTGTCCTTGAGGAGGAGGTGGTTGTTGTGGAAGAGGGGGAGTAGGCATGGGGGGATGAGGCACTGGTGCCGAAGGGGATGAAGTGCTAGGATATGAGTACATATAATTGGGGGAGTGGGGGACATTGGTATAAGCAAGAGGAGAAATAAATGGACTTAGAATCTATTGATGCAAAGGAGGATTTCATATGGTGTGCTAGGACCTAGATAAGGATTCCCCTAATGAGGAGTGGGGGAGGGATAATTGTCCATGGAACGGGTCCCTCCCTGAGGTTGGCCATAACTCATATGAGGTGGAGCATATGGATGGGGGTGGGATATGGTACCAAATATGCCATCTGTGGCATGAGATGTCCCCAACGCATTAGCATCACCAAGCCGAACAGATTGAGGATGAGAGTATAAACATAACATGACTTGGTGTAAACCAGGTCAAATTTGAGAGCTATTTGGAGTGATTATTCATCGAATTGAGGAAACTGTGATGTCAAATCATTTGAAATGGGCGCCAAAAATGATCTAAGAAACAAACCCATGTAGACTTGGTCTTTGAATTTAGGATCTCTATAGATACTCCTCCTTCTATGACATTCCTGAATGCAGTCAAAAGTTCAGTACCGTATCATAACAGAGAGGTAGCTAAAAGTATGAAAGAAAGGTTGTGGCAAGTGTCGCTAAAGTGGAATGGGTTGCCTTGGTCTAGTCTACATCCCAATTCATAGCAGCTCCATTGATTGTGCATTGGAATAACCAAAGATTAATGGAGTCTTCAGTAATTGAGTTGGATGAATACTACATATGGAAGGAGCAAACATGATGATTTGGATCTTCTCCAGGATTACCTTCAAACTTTGGGATGTTTGAAGGGATTTTAGTAGGCATTGTTGGCCATGCGGGATCGTGGAGAAGAGGATCATTGATAAGTTTGTTAAAATATGGGAGACTTAAACCAACGACAAAAGGAAGTAAGGGAGTAGGAGCGACCACATTAGTTAGGGTTCCGCTAGTGGGGGTACCTTGGTTGGCACCTGGGTTACCATCCTAGGTTCCTGCACTCGCATTGGTGCCTAACTTGATCATGATATGGGGTTGAGATGATGTGGAATCAGAGGATGAATGAGATGAATCAACATAATCAAAATCAGAATCAAAATGATGACTCAATGGAGGACTGGGAGGATGAACATGAACTTGATGGGGAGAAGTAATATGGCCTAACAGGAACTAAGGGTGAAGCCCTCGAATTTAATGTGAAAAATGCCTTGGAGGTGTTATGGTGTCTATACTAAAGAGAAATGATAGGAATAAAAGAACAACAAACAACAAGAAAACACCTAGTGCAGTGGTGCCAAGTGTAAACTAACTATTTTAATGATGTTACTCTAATACAAGAAAACATATATTATCAAAGAAAAAGGCCTCTATCCTACAGGTGATCAAAATCCTCAAAAAATCCTAGATCTACTGTTTCATATGGCCTTCCAAAGAACTTCTCACTTGATGGAATCCCATCCCCACAAGCAGAGCTATCCAGAGAAAGGTGTGGTAGAGGACCAACTGCTTCCCATTACCAGTCCTATAAGGAATTTCCTAAGATTGGTCACTACAGTTACCTTTGTCACATGAGCGTGGTCGAGTCTTGAGCTTCTTAGTAGTCAGTCACCACACGAAATTCCTTGCCATGGGATTGGTAGCCCTGAGGAGAACTGCTCGCATGATGACCTAGACTAACCCCCTCTAAATCGGGTTCTGACACACTCTGGCTTTGACAGTGGGATGGTGAAGGATTTTAAGCTCCCTAATTTTTCAACTTCTATGTCTAAATAAAAAGTGACCGATGGGTGTTATTGGAAGTCTATCCCATCGAGACTACACCTACAATACAAATATTGTTTGGCATTGATGCCCAAGTAGGCTTAATCTATGTGTGTTTATTTATTAAGGTGTAGTGTTTCAAGTCTTCGCTTGGCAATGTTAACCAATCTCATGTTTGCTTAAGGTGTGAGTGTGTGAAAATGATGGGTCAAGTGGACGAGTTAATTAAGCATGTTTCATGATGCCATGTGCTGCTGAAAGTAAAATGCTAAAAATATTGTAAATAAATATGAAAATGGCAAAAAAATTAACAGCCAATCAAGCATACCAAACCCCACCCACAAGGGCTATGAAACAACTAAGAAAGAGAAGGAAAAACATGCAACTCAAAGAGACAAAGAATGATCCAAAAATATCTAATGTCAAGGGACTAGGATCTAAAGGCTCTAATCCGTTGTAAATGATGCAAATAAACAAAAAAAATCAGAAGTGAAAAATGTTTCAAAGGACAGGTGTGAAGCTCACAGACCTAGGATTCTCAAGGGGATCCTAAGGGGAAAAAGGAAAACCAAAAATCTAAAGGGAGAAAAGGTAAAATAAACCTATCCAAGAGATATGAAAAGTAATGGATCAGATCTAAAAAACAGTGGTTGAAAATGCTGAAAACCATAAACTCCTCACTCAGCAAATCTCTTCCTAACAATGTGTAGGTGTAATACAAACCCTAGGGAGCTTTTCACCCCCCCCCCAAAAGAGACAAATCATGTGGATCTAAGACTAAGGGAGACTGAAAAAAAGATGAAGTACCCAAACCAGTCTATAGACAAAACTCTTAGCAAATCTGTAAAAAAATTGAAAAATTTCCAAAACGCAAGTACTGACTTCGAATTGAGGAAAAAAGGTTTTGAGCCAAAAAGTGCACTCTGCAACTCACTTATGGGGCCAAAAAGTGTGTTTTATTCCCGAGAGTCTCGGTCGACAGATCTCGCACAGATTTTTCCATCTCTTGCTCAACTAGTACTTGTGACCCGTAGAAAAGACCAGAAACCCAACAGAATCCTAAAATTTGACAAAATAATGTTTAATACTATAAATAAAAATTGAGAGAAAAAATAGCTGAATAAAACCCTAAATTTTTTTGAAACTTCAGTAACCCAAGAATGTTGTTATTACACTAGTGGAGTCACCATTTGTTAGTGTGAAAATTCCTAGAAGGTGTACCAAAAATACTTCACTTAAGTCACTAGGTGACAAGTGACCCTAACAACAAGTTCATGGCTGTTGTCATCTTAGATCTGAAACACAAATAGAAAACCCGTAGAAAAAGAAGGTATAACCCAAAACATAAACAAATAATATAAAGAATCTAGTATAATAACCCAATTGGAAAGACAATTTTAAGACAATTGGAAAGATAATAACCCTTTGGATCTCTCTTTCCCAAATTTCCTAATCAATTCCTTGGTGTTCCCTCCTCAATCTCTAATCCTTCCCTCCTTGACGGTGATCTTTCTCTGAGCGTTAATCATTTGTCCTCACCTCTTCATCGTGCGGTCTTGAATTCTTATCATGGCTGCGTCTCCCAATCTTCGATTTCCCTATCTGGTGGCGCCTCCTAGCCCTCGATTTCTCAACATGGATGTGTATCCTCATCATCTCAAGCCGGATGCGTCTCATTAACCTCTCCTTCGCAACTGGGTTGTGTCTAACCTTCTCATTCGGGCTGCATCACCCTGTCCTCCGCTCAACTGGCTGAGGATTCTCCCTCTATGGCCTTTGTGTTCTCCCCCATGATAGAGTCCTCATTCATCTCTTTACCATCATCAAATTTTTGTGCCTGCGTCCAACCCTCTCTTGTCAATCCCTGTTCCATAAACTCCTCTTCACTTCCGGGGTCAACACCTTCGCTACACTGTCTGGTTACCACCTCAGCTCTATCATTAAATCCTGCTTTGACCTGCGTCTTATCCTATTATCCTTTGACCCATTTGATGAGCCTCATAAATGGGTAATTATATGGGCTCATTTTACCTCCTAACCTAGTCAAATCAACCATTCTCTTAGCTTATTATATGGTTTTCGGATTATATTTATGCTTATAGAGTGAGTTGAGTTAGTTATTGTGCCATGTGGTCTAACATGTATTTAATGTATATTATTGATGGATTTCGAGGTCAAATTCAAGGATCCAGTAAACAAATGGTAGCAATAACTTGAAGTGGATAGAGGAGAGGACTTATAGGAGGGAATCCCCCTCATTTATTACTCCTCACTTCGAATTCCCCTTCATCCAGTTTGGAGTACAAGCAACCAAATCATGCACTAGAAGGCAGCCGAGCAAGTGGAGGATGGCTGATGATTATCTCAAGTTTTGGGAGACAAGCCTCCTTGATTTTAAGGAAGCTGTTGGTAGCTTCATTTGTATAAGTAGAGAGGCCTAGGGCCTCACTAGGGTCAGATTTTTGCATATGTAAACTCTACTCAAATTTCGAGTGAGAGTTTCATATAAACTTGCTATTGTTTTGAAAATAAAGATGGAATCCTTTTTGAGCTAGCACTGAGTTACCTCAAAGGGCTGAAGCTCTTAGGTTAGGGACCAATCCAAGTAGCCAATCTCCTCTTTACTTGTATTTGTATGCTTTGTTTCAGTTTGTAGATTAGTTTGTTTTTAGATGTATTACTTTTATGGTTAAGAATAGGTTGATTTTGATGATTTAGTAGTTTTCTTCCATTTGTGCTCTCCGTAGCAGGTTAAGAAGCAACCAGAAAAGATTCAAAAGGCTAGCAACAGGACCTTGGACTCTATTCCTCCCTCTCGGACCATGATTTGAGGCAAAGATTCTCTTGCTGCCCCAAAATCACAGATTTTCCTCCTTCACAGGGCTTCTAGTGTTTGCAGCTTTTTAGTAGGTTAATAGTCCAACTTTTCTTTGCTTTAGATCTTCTTCATCATACTCACTTCCTGATTTGCAATAGAATTCTTTCATGTTTTCCTTTCCTACATCATTTCTCAACATTTCCTTTCATAGATCATAGTTTAGACTACTTTTATGCAAAACCCTGTTTTTCCTAAATGCACTCATTTCACTTGTTGCTTGATTTCCTTGGTTGACTATCAATTTATATGTAGTAGATCTCTTCCCGCAATAGGCTTGGTGAGCTCTAGTATTGCAGAAATAATGCTACAACTCCTGGGACTCCCTTCTTTACATTTATCAACCCGGTAGTTCGTAACAAACTTGGAAGCGACGGTGCTGTATGCATAAGTACTAGCTCTTGCCGCAGTTGTCACTTGGTCAGCTGGGACAAGTCCGCTAGGGGCTCAAGCCAACTTTTATGAGCTCTGAGAAGAAGCTTTTTAACTGATGGATGGAAGCTAATTTAAAGAAGGCTGATCTACTTGCAGAAATACATTGAAAAGCTAAAAGAAAATGAAAACCTTAGCAAACCCTAATTCTACCATCTAACCCTACTGATGCCAGAAAGAGGATGCAAGCTACTGAAATAAATTCCATTGACTTCTAGGAAGGTAAATACATGTATCTAAGCTACTTCTACAGTAACATCTGAAAAAAACATCTTTTTGTATTTTTGAATAAGTTGCCAGAGTTATTATGCATATGATTTGACTGTTTTTGGCTGTGCAGAGGTGGATGGGTGAGAGGAAATGATTGGAGGAGGTCAAGAAGGTTCGGAGAGGGCCTAAGGGGTCCCTAACACCCTTCCATATAGTTTCACTGAGTTTGGCTATCAAGAACCCTCATTCGTGAGCCTTTACAGGAAGTCTGCAGGGGTTCTACAGGATGTTCGCGATTTTCTACAGGATGTCTGTAATTTTCTACAGGATGTTCAGAAATGAGGTTTTTGGTGGATGAATGGAGAGGGAAATGTGAAGGAGTGAGTGTGGAGGTAGGGTGAGGGTTGGAGATGGTCTAGAACTCGGCGGATGGAGTTGTGGACAGGTGTGGATGGAGGTATTTGGTTCAGGGAAGACTGAAGCAATGTTGCACACAAAACTAGGGTTATGGGAGCAAAAGGCGAACAAGAGGCAAGGATTCTAAGTAGAGGGTGGAGTGGATGGTGCTGATAGAGAACAAATAGATGAAGGAGTGGTATAGGTGCTTTGTAAGGCGTTTTTTCCAACTGATCCAACGAAGACTTGTAAATTCAAAAACCTAATTACGATGACCTAATCTGCTAGCTGCCAGTAAAGAGAATGAACAGAAGTGTGACCTGCAATGAAACTGTGTATTTTAACTCATGCAACTAAGCAAATGAAAGTCTGAACTTGTAACCAACTTCTACACATGAAAATCAAACACTAGTGATTGCATGGCAAAGCAAAATCAGTGTTTTTGTGGGCAACAAAGTTATCTTGATCCCAGCTCCAGATCCTACTGAAGGAGAGGTGAAACAAGAGATGTTTGATGGCCCTTTTCTTGAAGCTTTTTCTGTTGACAACCTATCAACTAAATCTGAGCATTCAAAAAGTATTTCTAACCATTAACAGTGACCTAGTTAATCAACAAAATTTAATCTAGTTAACAGAAATGTTTTTGCAAATGCATAAAGAACAACTAACAATACATAGAGGAGGCCTTAGCACTTGGGTTGGGCCCAACCCCAAGAGCTCCAGGCTCCTATAAAGAACTCAGATCTGATGCCAAGTAAAGCTGCTTCTCATTATTAAAAAATAAACATCATATGAAAGTTGTACAGCAGTAGCTACAATAAAACAGGCTGAGCAAAATGACAGCACTATAGTGCAAAAATAACAATAGTTCCAAAAGTAAAATATGAAGGCTGAGGCCTTCCTATTTGTACAATATGAGGGGGCTAGCATCCCTCCTAGATTCAAGGGACTCGGCTGTCCCAACTGCTAGTGAACAGTCACTCCTCCAAAAACTGCTTGGCTGCCTTTAAAACTCGTTTTGGTGGCCTGTGGAGCTTGGTGTTGAGGGTGGAGATTTCGAGGAAGGCCATTTAATGCAAGAGACAACCTCCCTACAAATCCTCACCTCAAGCTTGGCTGTCGGCTGACCCATGATTGCTTGGTTTTGCTCCAAAATTTGTCCAAAAATCCTGAAATAACCACGTATTAGCCTCCTAGGTAGAGTGATCACCCTTATTCATTCAAATAACATAAAAATACTAGAAAAACATGCATAATCTTTGAAAAATGGAGGATTGAACAAGGAAAATTAGGCAAAATGAGCCCAATAGGTTACCCAATTTGGGGGCTCATCATGACCCCCTTGCTGAATCAGTTGCTCATCCTCTGATCAACTAGTCCAACTCATCATCCTTTATGGCTTTGATCGCCTCCCTCATGTCCCAAGCCTCTGCTATGATATCCTCTTCCCAGTCATGGAATCCTGCCTTCCTCTCCACTTCCTGCCATTGTCTACCTTCCTCCTCTTCCTTCACTCCTTCCAGCAATCCCAGAAGTAAAGGAGGACTGAATTTCAAGCCAATCCAATTGGCCTGCAAGTTCTGGATCAACTGTTTGTAGAGAGGTACCCTTGCCAAGGCCTCCCTCATCCTAGTGGGAGAGTGGTATTCCCTTATCTTCAGGCTGTGAGGCAGTGTGTTCCACCGCCTTGTGCAGACATGCATACAGTTTTCTCCCAACAGTGTCTCCATGTCCTCAAAATTGGCAATGGCTTGAGCCTGTTGCTCAATGTATTTCGGTAGATCATGAGGACTCTTGGCCAAGTGCTGGTGGGTGCTTATCACTACTGATGGGTCATCTGGCTCTTCTATGATCATGAGAGGCTCACTGAGCTCTCTGCCTATGATACTGCGGACCTCTGCTGCTCTCTTCTCTTCATGGCTCATCCAAGAGGCCATGGCCATAAGCTGGACATCTCCTATCACTGTGTTGGGATCCCATGCGTTCATGTCCAGAAGGGCAAAGTTGTGCAAGTAGAACTCTGCCAATTTGGCCTTATCCTCAGATGAACTACTGCCACATAAAGCTGCAAAATGATGATAATTTTGGAAAGGGGTGATGCCCCTTTGGGCCAAGGTATTGATTTGAAACTGTAACCATTGGTCCTTGAGGTATAGGGCATAGGATTTGGCAGGCTACCTGCACTGCAGGGCTTCCATTGCCCAGCTGGCCATGCAGGCCAGTTGGGCCTCCTTTTCTTGCAGCTGTTGTTTCAGAGAATGTATCTGCAATTCTTGTTCCTGTAGCTGCTGGTTCAGTGCCTCAATTTCAGTTTGTGTCCCTTCCTTTCTTTGTTGTTCATAAGGGGTATCTGTGGCTGTTGTGGGCCCCTCCTGTTGCTCTTGTTCCCCCAAGATGTGAGGCCTGTCTTCCTTCCTCTGTCCCTGTAATTGCAGCTGCTGTCTAAGCAGCTCATTTTCTTCCTGTAGCCTGACCCGCTGGCTGCTCTCCACATGTCGTACCATAGCCAATTCTCTTCTGGCCTCCTTGAGCTGCTCCTCCAGAGGACCTATATCTGCCACTCCCTTGGACTTAGCGATTTTCATCCAAGTGTGGGTCCTCACTCTCTCTTCCTCTAGTGCAAGGAAAAGTGGCACTGTGAATTTCTGAGGAATGATCTTTCCGGCCTCCAAGAAGTTATAGTAGGAGCCCAAGCTGGGCTGGGGGCTAGGTTCCATAATGTGCTCGACCTCTTCTTCCTTCTGTGGTGATTTGGCTGCCTCACCTTCCATTTCTTCGGTCTCCTTGAGCCTGGCCAATGTTTCCTGTAGAATAGCCTCAACATCCTATAGAGTGGCCTTGGTGTCCAACATTTTCATCCTCTCCCTCTAGGTGGATGTCTTCAGGCTTCCCCGTTCATAAGTGATGGATACCTTGGAGGGGGACCTCTCCCTTGGTGTGGGAGGGGTGTTGACAATGGTGATTGGTTCTTTGGACGGTGGTTGGGGTCTACCGGTTTTAATTCTTACACTTCTTCTTGCATTAAAGTACAAGGGAGGCTCCCTCTTTCGCTTTTCCTTCTGCTTGGGCGATGTGCTTAATGTGGCCAACACAGCTGCTGCCTCCCTAGCTAAAATCTCAGCTGATTTCTCCTTCTGCTGCCCTTTCCCCAGACTTCCTGTAGAAAGTCTTGTAGTGGCCGTTTTCTGGCTTCCTGTAGAAGCAGTTTTCTGGCTTCCTGTAAAAACAGTCTGCTGGGTTCCTGTAGAACCATTTTTCCCTGATTTGGCTTGCTTGGCTGAGGGTGCCTTCTCTTTGACTTGTGCTGTGGTTTCCTTGGGTGTGCCTTTACTTGTTTGGACTTTTTCAGTCCTCTCTGCCCGGGTTTGCAACCGCTTCTCCCTTGGCGTTTGTGTTTTTACTCCACTCATAGCTTTGGCCTCAACAGCTTGTCCTTTTTCTTGCTTTTCCTCTTGCCTTTCCTGTGGCTTTTCCTGTGATGGCCTACCTTGGGTTTTCTTACCCTTAGCTTCCTTACCCTTAGTTTTCTTCTCTGCCTCAATATGCTCCTTCTCCTCACTGCTGGATGAAGTGAGTTCTTCTGCCAGAGTCTGGATATCATCATCCTTGGACATATTGCGGAAAATCTCCCAGGAGATAGGGATAGTATAAGTATGGAGGGCATCTTCTACGAGGAGCTTGATAAGCCCATGATGAGCCAGCTGGTCTGGTGTCCCCTCCTTCAGTTTGGTGCCACACTCAATCAATGACTATAGGAGGAAGTATGGGATGCTCAATTTTTGTTCTGAGGGCAAATCCATCTTATGCCTGAGCTCGGTTAACAAGTGGAAGTGATAACCATACACAATACTAAATCGCCCCTCACAGGTAATATATTTCATAATTTGAAGGCTGACCTCGCTCCAAAATGGCTGAAGGCTGGCTCTCCGGACCCCATTCTTATCCTCTGAAAACTGTTCTTCCGGTAGGAAAAATTCCTTTTTGGCCTTCTGGCCCAATTTCCTTTCCTCTTTATCCCACGGTATCCCCAATGGCAACTCCGTGACCCGACTAATGAGTTGTGGAGTGAGTTTGAAGGTCAATCCTCTGAACTTTACAGTGGCCAGTGTTTTTGATTTGGGCTGTAGGGACCTTAGGAACTCCTCTATTATTTCATCATCGTGACCTTGAATTCTGTCACAGAAGGTCATCCAGTGGGCACGAGTAAACAGTTCTACCACCTCGGGAGTTTCCCTCAATTTTCTGGAATCTGAGGGTTCCTTTCTGATAAACCCTCCTGGCATGATGAAAACACTCTGTTTTTGGCTTGAGCTCTGGGTAGAATGGAAATTCGGATATGGTTTCCTCCTTGACTCTCAGGACAGGGTTTCTCTGCTGTGTGTATCTCCCCTTTCACCAATTCTCTGGTTATAATACTGCTGCCGCCCAAAACTTGACTTGTCACAAGGAATTAAGCTCTCACTGATAGAGTGCAGAGCTAATGTTCACACCAACCATGTAACAGTCACAATTTTTTTTATATGTGCACAGGTGAGCCTTACAATGGTTTGTCGTTATAATGGGGAGAGTTTGTTAACAGGAACCATGGGGGTGAATATGACACAACACCATTTAAAAGAAATTCTGTGTATCATATAAGCAAACCACCATTCTTTACCCACAAGCAGACTGGTTTCAATTTTCCCCACTTCAAACAAGCTAGTTCACCACCTTTCGAAAATTAAGCATGGGGATGGCGTGTTTGAGCCTACCTCTCTTTGAGATTTTGAATTCCGATGCAACAGACATGGGTTTCTTTGCTCCGGGAGCTTTCGCTGTGCTTCCTGTAGAGCTCCTTCCTGTAGAGAGCTTCTGCTGCTTCTGGAGGACGTCACGGCGCTGTGGAGCAAGTCTAGGACGCGGGAAGAGTTTGAACTGGGCTGAGAAACTCGGGCTAACGAATTGTAGAGGTGGAGGATGCCCACGTTGCTGAAAACCCAGTTGTAGGCATAAATGACAGTGGTTAATGCGAGTGCTCTGGTCGAATGATTTTGAAATACAGCGCAATTCATGGCGCGTGGGGTGAGGTATCCAGGCCGAGCCGTTAGACAATGTCACAGCCATCATTCCTCGACATGTCTCTGACCGGCAATATCTATCTTCGCCATTACCCGCCGTCATCCCTGTCAGTCCGCCAATTTCACTGCAAATTTCTTATCTCCTGACTGGACACTTCCCACGTGTCAGCTCCACGTCCTTTTAGCGAAATCGAGCGTAACCATGCTCGTTCGGATCCCACGAGGCCATTCTACTGGCTGTGGGTGGCCAGTTGACTGGACATTGCATTCGTTCAATCTGCCCATTCACAGATATGCAGTGTTCATAGTATAGCTTATGCAATTTGATGAAATAAGGTTAGGAACTTACCTGGGGTGATCGTGGACTTGTTTCGCAGGATTTTGGACGTGAAAAAATGGCTTTGCTCACTGCTGCTTCATGCACAGGCGTGTGAATTCCCTCGTTCATTTGCTGATGCTGGATGCAAGGCTTTCAGGACCCGGTCCTCTGGTGGTGAACGTTGCATGCACGGCCCCGTCTATTCTCAGCTATTGAGGAGGTGTTCATATTTACGCAAAGCTGGTTGCATGCCTCCTGTGTTGATTTCAACTGCTCTTGACTCCATAGTGTGTATTCTAGGCGGATCAGCTGCTACAAGATTCCTGTAGGACATCCTGTAGCTGCTTCTCCTCCTGGGCTGCATGTTGAAATGGGCACGGCTACAGTCACGGATGAAGGGTCCTATTGGAGCTTTTGATAGGTAGAGTGTGTGGGCCTTCATGTATTTGATTTGTCCCTTGGAAAAAAATGGCGATCTGAGGAAAATAGGACTTTTTGCATGACTGTGCAGGAGTACAGGACCAAATTGTGGTAATGGCAGAGGAAAGAGAGGAAATAGGTGATGGATGGGACAAAGGGGTGGCTGCAGGCCTCACCAACAAACTTCAAGTTTTAAATCCTCCTCCAGAATCGATTTTGGCTTGCCAAAAGGTTCTATAGGATGTTTCCTGTAGAAATCCAAAACTTCCTATAGAAAGCCCTAAAACTTCCCGTAGGAGGTTGAATCTTGACCCGAATGTGTCCAAATCCTAGAAAAAGTGTGTGGCCATGGAGGGAGTGTCGGTGAGGATGCCTGGTAGCTTGGGATGGACCCCTGTCCTTGATTTGTGTGACCCTCTTTATCTGCATTATATCCCTGCAACCTACAATAATTTCAAAGATCAGACTTGTTTTTTTTTTTTTTTTTTTGAGAGACAGCAGGGGCGCCTCTATGAGGTTTTCACCCCCACTATCTGCCCTGGGCACCTCAAAGAGGTTTTCACCCAAGGATCTTTTTTTATTCCATTTCTTTATTTTCTCAGAAACAGCTGGGGCGCCTCCATGAGGTTTTCACCCTCACTGCCTGCCCTGGCTGCCTCAGAGAGGTTTTCATCCAGGGATCTTTTTATTCCTCCTTTTTTTTTTTTTATCAAGGTGTGGCCAGAACAAAGGCAGAACCCTGCTCTACTACCAGCACTGATTTTTCCACAGTTTTAATGAATTCCTGCCTCAAGAGGGGTTTCTTGTAGATTTTCAGTCGATGTCCATTGACAAGCATGGGGATGGCCTCTTCATCAATGGTCTTGATAAGGACTGAACCATTATCGTTACGTTTCTCCATTGTATATGGTCCTAACCACCTTGTCCTCATATTTCCTTTGAAATCCTTGTATCTTGAGTCATACAGCAGCCCCCAATCTCCTGGTTGGAATTGCTTCTCATTAAGGTGCCGGTCATGCCATATATTCCTCTGGAGTTGAACTACCTCTTAGTGGAGAAGGGCCTGCATCCTTTGTTCATCTAATCCATACAGCTGCAATAATATTTCACGTTGAGCATGGCTGAGATCTAGGTCCAGCTGAGCTACCACCTTCAATGTATTGTACTCGGACTCTATGGACAACAAAGCTTTCTTCCCGTAGACCAGCTCATAAGGTGTGAAACTGGTTGTGGTCTTCCAAGTGGTGTTGTAGGCCCAAGTGGCCTCAACCAGGTGGTCTGCCCAATCCTTTTTGCTGCTACTCACAACCTTGGTCAAAATCCTTTCCAATGCTCGATGGCCCATTTGCTTGAGGATGATAGGGGGTGGAAGTCTTTTGCTTGATCTTGTGATGCACGAGCAAGTCTTCAATCAGGTTGGAGGTGAACTGGCTTCCTTGATCTGTGACTAACTCTCTTGGGTAGCCAAACTTGTAGAAGATATTTTCCCTCAGAAACTCAGCCACCTTTTCTTCTGTTGCTGCTTTGATTGCCTTCGTTTCTGCCCACTTGGTCAGATAGTCGGTGCACACAATGATGTAAGACAATTGCTTTGAAGGAGGGTTGATATGACCCACAAAATCGATGGCCCACTTCTCAAATGGCTCTAAGGTCACTTGAGGTTGGAGAGGCATTTCATCTCTTGGAGTCGGTTTCCCCATCCTCTGACATCGGTCACACTGGCTGATGTATCTTCTGACATCTTGATGAAGAGTAGGCCAATAGTAGCCTGCCTGTAGAATTTTGAAGGCAGTCCTTTTTGCTGCAAAGTGGCCTCCACAAGGTCCATCATGACAGGTTAGGAGGATGTCAAAGACTTCCTCCTCCCTAACACAACATCTCAAGATCTGATCTAGGCCAAGTTTAAACAGGTTGCCCCGGATCCAAGTGAATGGGGCACTCTTCCTTACAATTCTTCTCTTCTCCTTTGAGGACAGATGCAAAGGGAACTGTGCTGAGACCAAGTAATTTGGTATATCAGCAAACCATGGAGAGACTACTGAGATAGTAAATAGATGTTCATCTGGCATCTGGTCATCCCCTATTCCTTCCTCACCTGCAGGCAAGTCCAATCTAGACAAGAAATCAGCAACAACATTTTCCTTACCCGGCTTGTCGACAATCGTCAAATCAAATTGTTGTAACAAAAGTAACCATCTAATAATATGAGCATTGACATCAGGCTTATTAATTAAATATCTGATCGCAGCATGATCAGTGTGTACAAATGTTTGATAACTAGTGATGTAGTGTCTGAACTTGTTTAGGGAATGGACTATGGCTAGGAACTCTTTCTCGGTTACAATATAGTTCATTTCTGCCTTGGAAAAGTTTTTGCTGACGAAGTATATGGCATATGGGATTTTCTCCTCAATTTGTCCTAAGGTTGCCCCTATGGCTTTGTTCGAGGCATCAATGTGGATGTGGAAAGGTAGGGCCTAGTTTGGACCTCTCAGGTTCGGGGCGGACACCAGCTTATCTTTCAATTCGTCCAGTGCCCCTTGACAGTTGTCAGTCCATTTAAACTCAACATCTTTCCCTAAGAGTCCAAAAAAAGGCGAGGCTAGCTTGTTGAAGTCTTTAATGAATCTTCGATAATATCCTGCTAAGCCTAGGAAACTCCGAACATCTCTTACCTTTTGAGGAGACGGGACCTTTTGGATGATAGCAATTTTATTAGGATCCACCTGTAACCATTGGCAAGAAATGGTATGTCCTAGCACTGTCCCTTCAGTCATCAGGAATTCACATTTTTCAATATTGAGAGACAGGTTCATCTCAATGCACTTGGTTAGAGCTTTTCTCAGATTGCTCAATGCTTCTTGGAAGTTGGACCCATAAGGAGTGAAGTCATCCATATAGATTTGTACCGAATCATGGACCAACTCAGAAAAGATGGTCAATAATGCTCTCTGGAAAGTGGCAGGAGCATTGCATAGCCCAAAGGGAAGGACTTGATAGGCAAAGGTACCCCAAGGACAGGTGAAGGTGGTTTTATCATGGTCTTTCGGGCTGATTTAGATCTGGTTATACCCGCTGAACCCATCTAGGAAAGAGAAGAACTTCTTCCCTGCCAGTCCATCCAACACCTGATCTATGAAAGGCAAAGGGAAATGGTCTTTCTTAGTGGCTTTTTTAAGTTCTCAGTAATCTACACAGATTCTCCACTTCCCGTTCTTCTTAGGCAGAAGCACTAGAGGTGAAACCCCCTCACTATCGGAGATAGGATAGATGAATCCTGCATCCAACAATTTTTGCAATTCTTCTTTGACAATGTCCTTAAGGGCTGGATTCATTCTCCTTTGAGGCTGCCTGACTAGTTTACAATCTTCTTTAATGTAGATGTGATGGGTATAGACCAAAGGATGGACTCCTTTCATCTCCATATAGTTCCAGGCGAAAGCAGCTAAATGATTGTTTAGTAAGCTACACAACTCCTTCTCCTGGGAAGGAGATAGGGAGGAGCTGATATTTAAAGTTATTCTAGGACCAAACTCCACATTCTTAACTCTGGGAGAGGTTGGATCAGTCACACAGAGGTCCACTAAGGTGCTGGCTTGGGTATCCTCCACCAATTCCTCTAAGGATAGTGCACTTAGAGGTGGATTTTGAATCAAAGTCTCAATCAAATCATCCTCAGTTTGAGGACCTCCCCTAGTGGTTTCTATTGTGCACAAGGGTGCATAGTAGACCTCATCCTCATCTCCTTCTTCCAACCAGAGTGGTAAGTCATGTTCTAGCAGAGGCTGGGCAGGAGGGTATAGGACTAGCTGCTTGGACATAGGACCATTTTTGATGGTCATGTTTCCAGCTCGGCAACTGATGTAAGCATCCGCAGTGGCTAACCAAGGCCTTCCCAAAATCAGGGGGTATCCAATAAGCTTTTCCTTTGGTTGAAGGACCAAGAAGTCCACAGGATACTCCCAAGAGTCAACAGAGACCAAGACATCCTCCACAATCCCTTCGGGAGTCACGGTGGAGCGGTCTGCCAACTATAGGACTATCGAGGTCTTCCTTAAGGAACTTTGAAGTTTGAGTTTAAGCATGGTGTCCTTGGTCATCACATTAATGGTAGCCCCTAGATCAATCAAGGTATGGGGGATAATGGTGCCATTGATGTGGAAATCAACTACAAGGCTCCCAGGGTCCAAATACTTTGGACAGATTACTTGCCCCAACATTAGATCAGACAGTTGTCCTATGACATTGATAGTCGAGGCATCTCTCTTTCTCTTGCTTGGGTGCCTGAAACACTTCTCCTTAATCAATTTGTTGTATATCGGTACATTTTTTGATGGCTTGTAGAAGGGGTATTTTCACACATAACTGTTTTAGTTCTCCCAGAAGTTCAGTCTCCTCTGGGTTTGGTTGCGTGGTTACTATTAGTCGCTCAAGAAAGGGTGGAATGGCTTTGGGTTCACTTTCCTGTTTGTCTTCCTCGTCCTCATGGGGAGGAGGTTGGCGATATGGAAGGATCTTTCCGGATCGCAGGTTGATCTCCTGGATCTCCACAACATAGGTAGGACATGTTGTCTCCCCAGTGTATACCTACTGGGCCTGTCGGTTGTTGGGGTTCAGGTTCGGCTGGGCAGGCTTTTGGGGTTGTCTTGGAGGAGCAGGAGGTAATGGTTGTGGGTGAGCTAGTGGTGGAGGCAGAATGGCGGGAGGAGAGTTGTATTGGGGCCTCCACCCTGGTTGAGGTGCATTCCACTGAGGATGTGGCTGGACATGTGAGTGAAACGAATGAGCAGTGGGCTGAGTATGGTATTGAGGTGGATAAGACCACGGAGGAGGTACAGACCAGGAAGGATGAGCAGAGGGACCCCAAGAAGGCATGTGAGCAGATTGGTTGGGGCTATAATAAGCTTGGGATGTCCCTTGCATCCCCTGATGGTAAGGTCTGGGTCCATGCAGCCTCCTTTGGTTGAGGAAGTAGAGAGGTTCAGTGGGTGCCTCAGTCCCTTGGTACATGGCTTTGAATCGGGGCAAGGTTGGGCATTGGTTTGTGGGGTGGTCCTCCTTTCAAATGAAACATACCTCTACTGAGTGCAATGGACACTCATTCTTAGGGTGCTTCCTCGTACATCTAGGACAGAAAATGGCCAAAGCCCTCTCAGCTTCTTCTTTCTTTTGTTGGATTTGGAAAGTATCAAGTTACATGGAAATGGTCTGTCTCATCTCACTTTTTAGGTCTTCCATATGATTAGCAAACTCATGCTTGGAGAAGGTAGTACTAGCTGAAAGTGGATTCCCCCTACCTCTTTTCCGGGCTGCCCTAGAGTGGTTTCTAAACACAGTCTTAATGTCCTCATAAGGTAGTTGGTAAATATCTCCTCCAGCTAGCATGTGAAGCGTATCTAGAAGGTCTTCAGGGACTCCTCGGAGCAGAACCAGCTTTAGAGATTCAGGGTCAAGTGTGCACCTGGCCCGTTTATAGCTAATTTGGAACCTTTCCTCATAGTCCTCTAGAGACTCATCATTTCCCATGGTCATCCGAAAGATTTCTCCCTTGGTTTCCTTTGACCTACAGTAATCTCGGTATTTGTTGTTAAAGGTTTGCTGCATCTGAGCCCAAGTAGTGATACTATTTCCAGGTAACCCCATGAACCAGTGTAATGCTACATCCTTGAGGGTAGAGGGAAAGAGTTTCAACTTTTGCTCCTATTCTGTATAGTCATAAGTTCGACAAAGGGCAGCAAACTCAAATAGGAAGGTATCAGGGTCTTCAGTGGTCAATCCATGGAAATGAGGTAAGGCTGAGGGACTTATGTTCTTCATTTTCATGTCCCCGTTAGTCTCTCGGATGGGGAAGGTACCTTCATTTCTCTCATCGTCGTCTTTACCATTTCTGTTGCCAGCCATAGTCTCAAAAGAAATGTTTTCTTGCTCTTCTTCTGTTATAGGATCTTCGTATATCTCAGGAGGTTCACCTATAGGTTCTTCTGAATCACTACCACCAAAGAAGAGCGAAGGGTGACTCAGTGAAGTGGTGGGGGTGTTGGGTAGGAATTTTCTGGTATTATCTCTGTTCCTATGAGGCATGAAAGGACTTTTGGTTGGTTTTTGCTTTTTTCTGCTTGTACCTGCAAAACTGAAACAGGTGGAATTGCAACTAACTAAAATCTATCTTGCAGAAATGAAAATGCGGAATTGAAATGAAAGTAGGAAAAGACTAATCTATTTTGCTGAAATCAAATTGCGAGAAGGAAATACTAGACTACACTTGCAAAATTGAAATTCTATTTTACGCTTGCAGAATTGAAATTCTATCTTACGCTTGTAGAATTGAAAGGTTAATCTACGAAAGCAGGAAATGTCTAATTTACTTTTGCAGAAATGAAATTGCAGAATGGGAATGAAATGAACTACTTAGCAGAAGACGAGAGTAGGAAAATAGAAGAAAAGAAGCAATCACAAATACTCTGACGATTCCCCGGAAACAACACCAAGAAGAGGTGGTGAGCTCCAGTATTGCAGCAATAATGCTACAACTCCTGGGACTCCCTTCTTTACTTTTATCAACCCGATAGTTCGTAACAAACTTGGAAGCGACGATGCTGTATGCAAAAGTACTAGCTCTTGCCGCAACTGTCACTTGGTCAGCTGGCACAAGTCTGCTAGGGGCTCAAGACAACTTCTATGAGCTATAAGAAGAAGCTTTTTAACTGATGGATGGAAGCTAATTTAAAGAAGTTTGATCTACTTGCAGAAAGACATTGAAAAGCTAAAAGAAAATGCAAACCCTAGCAAACCATAATTCTACCAGCTAACCCTACTGATGCCAGAAAGAGGATGCAAGCTACTGAAAGAAATGCCATTGACTTATAGGAAGGTAAATACATGTATCTAAGCTACTTCTACAGTAACATCTGAAAAAAAAAACATCTTTTTTGTATTTTTGAATAAGTTGCCAGAGTTATTATGCATATGAATTGACTGTTATTGGCTATGCAGAGGTGGATGGGCGAGAGGAAATGCTTGGAGGAGGTCAAGAAGGTTCAGAGAGGGCCTAAGGGGTCCCTAACACCCTTCCATAGAGTTTTATTGAGTTTGGCTATCAAGAACCCTCGTTCGTGAGCCTCTACAGGAAGTCTGCAGGGGTTCTACAAGATGCTTGCGATTTTCTACAGGATGTCTGTAATTTTCTAAAGGATGTTCAGAAATGAGGTTTTTGGTGGATGAATGGAGAGGGAAAGGTGAAGGAGTGAGTGTGGAGGTAGGGTGAGGGTTGGAGATGGTCTAGAACTCGGTGGATGGAGTTGTGGACAGGTGTGGATGGCTGTATTTGGTTCAAGGAAGACTGAAGCAATGTTACACACAAAACTAGGGTTATGGGAGCAAATGGCGAACAGGAGGCAAGGATTCTAAGTAGAGGGTGGAGTGGATGGTGCTGATGGAGAATAAACAGATGAAGGAGTGGTACAGGTGCTTTGCAAGGCGTTTTTTCCAACTGATCCAATGAAGACTTGTAAATTCAAAAACCTAATTACGATGACCTAATCTGCTAGCTGCCAGTAAAGAGAATGAATATAAGTGTGACCTGAAATGAAACCGTGTATTTTAACTCATGCAACTAAGCAAACGAAAGTCTGAACTTGTAACCAACTTCTACACATGAAAATCAAACACTAGTGATTGCATGGCAAAGCAAAATCAGTGTTTTTGTGGGCAGCAAAGTTATCCTGATCCCAGCTCCTGATCCTACTGAAGGAGAGGTGAAACCAGAGATGTTTGATGGCCCTTTTCTTGAAGCTTTTTCTATTAACAACCTATCAACTAAATCTGAGCATTCAAAAAGTCTTTCTAACCATTAACAGTGACCTAGTTAATCAGCAAACTTTAATCTACTTAACAGAAATGTTTTTGCAAATGCATAAAGAACAACTAACAATACATAGAGGAGGCCTTAGCACTCGGGTTGGGCCCAACCCCAAGAGCTGCAAGCTCCTATAAAGAACTCAGATCTGATGCCAAGTAAAGCTGCTTCTCATTATTCAAAAATAAACATCATATGAAAGTTGTACAACAGTAGCTACAATAAAACAGGCTGAGCAAAATGACAACACTATAGTGCAAAAATAACAATAGTTCCAAAAGTAAACTACGAAGGCTGAGGCCTTCCTATTTGTACAATACGAGGGGGCTAGTAGCCCTCCTAGATTCAAGGGACTTAGCTGTCCCAACTGCTAGTGAACAGTCACTCCTCCAAAAACTGCTTGGCTACCTTTAAAACTCGTTTTGGTGGCCTGTGGAGCTTGGTGTTGAGGGTGGAGATTTCGAGGAAGGCCATTTAATGCAAGAGACAACCTCCCTACAAATCCTCACCTCAAGCTTGGCTATCAGCTGACCCATGATTGCTTGGTTTTGCTCCAAAATTGGTCCAAAAATCCTGAAATAACCACGTATTAGCCTCCTAGGTAGAGTGACCACCCTTATTTGTTCAAATAACATAAACATACTAAAAAAACATGCATAATCTATGAAAAATGGAGGATTGAACAAGGAAAATTAGGAAAAATGAGCCCAATAGGTTACCCAATTTGGGGTCTCATCAAGGCCAACTTATCAGCAATCACGCTCTCCATCTGATCCATGCCCTATAGGTCTCCCAAATCTCACCTCAATTTTGCCCTAGTTTCCTGAATTTTTCCATAGAACTTCTTCCTCTCTCCTTCAGCAAACCCAATCATCTTTTTCTCTCCTGGTGATTCATGGTAGACCATAGGCACCCTAAAACCTCATTCCAATTTTCATCCACCTTTTTCACCCACTCTCACACCCTCAAAATAGTGAAAACTGCTCTCGGCTTCCTCCTGTAGGCGGCCTGTAGTTTCCCTGTTTTCCACTTGTAGATTTTCCTGTAGGCTTTCTTTTGAAGGATGAGTGTGGGAAAAGCCGATAGAAGGCCACCTTAGACCTCCTAGGACCCATCAAAACCATCCTACATCCTCTCAAGTCCCAAAACCGCCCTTCAACACCACCTATTTGCTGCCACACTCACACACAATAAACTACATGCATGTCAAATTCACATAAAAATACATAAATCCAAAATTATGTTTTTGGCTTATTTACTTCTAGAAATAGCATAGTTAGATGTTGTTTACTTCCTTGAGTAGGTAATGGCATTCCTTTCATGGTTTTCATAGTTCTTTCTGCAAAAGTAGAATTAGTTGGTTAATTAGGGTTCACTAGGTTTTCTTTACATTTAAGTGTTTCTCCTTTCTACAGTTGGAATAGCATCTGTAGAGTAATCTTTCTTTCCTTTCATCACATATAGAGATTCTTCTGGAATCCATAGAAGTTGGCTTGAGCTCCTAGTGATCTTGCACCGACTGACCAAGTGACAACCTGCAGTGAGAACTAGTACTTGTGCATACAACACCGACACTTCCAAGTTTGTTACGAATTACCGGGTTGATAAGAGTAAAGTAGGCAGCCCAGAAGTTGTAGCATTATTGCTACAATATTGGTGCTCACCACTTTTTGGCACCATTTCTAGGGAAGCGTCAGAGTATTCTGTGATTATTGCTTTCTTCTATTTCCTATTGCCACATTCTACTAATAGTTTATTTCAGAAAAAGTAGATTAGTCATTTCTTTTCTTTCAAGTTCTACATTTCCTTGCTTTCCTTTTCAATTCTTTAACTTCCATTTTAGCAAGTTCACTTCAGCTAGTTGCAATTTGTTTTTTTCAATCACAATTTCAATTTCTCCAAGTACTATCAGTGTGGGGAAAATAAAAAACCAACCAAAAATATCTCCTTTCATGCCTCGTAGGAATACAAATAACTTAGGAAATTTTTTTCCCAACACCCCCACTGCTTCACACAGCCAACCTTCTCTCTTCTTCAGTTGCTGCAATCAAGAAGAAACCTTAGGTGAACAGCTAGACATATTTGAAGAACCTATAGGGGAGGAAGAAGAAGAAAACATTCCTCTGAAACCAATGGCTGAAAACAGAAATGCTAGGGGAAATGGAGAAAGAATAGAGGGCACCTTTCCCATTCGGGAGACCCATGGGGACACCAAAATGAAGAATATAAGCCCTTCAATTCTACCTCATTTCCATGGTCTGACTACAGAAGATCTTGACACCTTCTTGTTCAAGCTTGCTATCATTTGTCAAACTTATGACTATGCAGAAGATGAGCAAAAGTTGAAATTGTTCCTTTCTACTCTCAAGGATGCAGCACTACGTTGGTTCATGGGATTACCTGGCAATATCATCACAAATTGGGCTCAGATGCAGCAAGCCTTTAACAACAAGTATGAAGACTATTGTAGGTCAAAAGATACTAAAAAAGAAATCTTCCAAATGACCATAGGAAGTGATGAGTCCCTAGAAGGCTATGGAGAAAGGTTCCAACTCAATTTCAAAAGGGTCGGGTGTACACTTGACCCTGAGTCTTTGAAGTTGGTCCTGCTCAGGGGAATTCAGAAAGACCTTCTAGACACCCTCCATCTACTGTCCAGGGGAGACATCTACCAACTATCCTATGAGGACATAAAGATTGTTTTTAGAAACCATTCTAGAGCAGCCAGAAAGAAGGGTAGGGGGAGTCAACCCATAGCCAATACCTCTTCTTCCAATTCATCCATTAAAGGTGAAATTGGAAACATGCTGGAAGATTTCAAGAGTAAGATATTGCAGACTCTTGCCATGCAAATGGATACCTTACATATCAAAAGAAAGCAAGAGGAAGTAGAGAGGGCTTTGGCCATTTTTTGCCTTAGATGCACCAAGAGGCATCCTAGGAACGAATGCACATTGAACTCTATAGAGGTTTGTTCAGTTTGTGAATAAAATCATTCTACAAATAAGTGCCCTTCCTTTCCTGGACTTAAAGCTGTATACCAAGGGGCTAAAGGAGTCACTGAGTAGATCTATTACATAAGCCAAAGGAGGGACCTAGACCATACCAGCAGGGGATGCAAGGGACATCTCAGGCATACTACAACCCGAACCAAGCCCCTCCATACCTTCTTGGGGTCCCCCTGCTCATCCTTCCTAGTCCACACCACCTCCTTGGTCCTTCACATCTCAATATCATGCCCAACCAGCAACCCATTCATTTCAATCCTATGCTCAGACGCAGCCTCAGTGGAAGGCATCTCATCAGGGGTGGAGGCCCCAATAAAATTCTCTTCCTTCTCTTATGCCTCCACCACCTGCCCAACCACAGTCGTTACCTTCTGCTCCACCAAGGCAACCCCAAATGCTTTCCTAGCCAAATCCGAACCTGAACAACAGACAGGCTCAGTAAGTGTATAGTGGGGAACCGTCATGCCCAAATTATGTTGTGGAGATTCAAGAAATCAACTTGTGATTTGGGAAAGTTCTCCCAAATAGCCAACCTCCACCCAGGGAGGCTGAGGAAGATAAAGAGGAAAGCAAATCTAAAGCAAATCCACCCTTTCCTAAGAGATTATTCATGACAATCCAACCTACCCTAGAAGAGACTGAACTCCTGGGAGAATTGAAACATTTATGTGTGAAGATACCACTTCTCCAATCCATAAAAGATGTCCCTATCTACAATAGGTTGATCAAAGAGAAGTGCTTTAGGCATCCAGGAAGGCGCAAGAGAGATGCCCCAACCATCATTGTCATAGGAAAACTATCTGACCTGATGTTGGGGCAGATAATTTGTCCAAAATATCTAGACGCTGGAAGCCCAGTAGTTGATGTCCACATCAATGGCACAATGGTCCCACATACCTTGATTGATCTGGGAGCTACCATTAATGTGATGACAAAGGACACAATGCTCAAACTTAACCTCCAGGGCTCCTTGAGGAAGACTACGACAGTGCTTCAGTTAGTGACTGCCTCAATTCTCAGAGGCCCAAATTGGGCTCTACCTTTCCATATTCACACAGATGCTTCGAACAAAGTGATAGGAGCAGCCTTAGGAAAAGTTGATGAAAAGTTACCTTATGCTATATACTTTAGAAGTAAAAACTTGTCAAAGGTAGAGTTAAACTATACAATGACCGAGAAGGAACTCCTAGCTGTCGTGCATTCCTTACACAAATTTAGACATTATATCATAGGCTATAAAACCTTTGTGAAAAATGATCATGCTGTAATTAGATATTTAATAAACAAATTAGATGTAAATGCTCGCATTATTAGATGGTTGCTTTTACTGCAGTAGTTTGATTTGACAATTATTGATAAGCCTGGTAAAGAGAATGTTGTTGCTAACTTTTTGTCTAGAGTGAATTTGCCTGCAGGTGAAGAAGGAATGGTGGATGACCAAATGCCAGATGAACACCTATTTGCTATATCAGTACTCTCTCCATGGTTTGCTGATATAGCAAACTACTTGGTTTCAGCACAGTTCCTGCCACACTTGTCGTCAAAAGAGAAGAGTAGGATAGTAAGAAAAAGTGCCCCTTTCACCTGGATTGGAGGTAATCTCTTCAAACTTGGCCCAAATAAGATCTTGAGAAGATGTGTCAGGGAGGAGGAAGTCTTTGGCATCCTCCTAACCTGTCATGACGAGCCTTGTGGAGGTCATTTTGCAGCAAAAAGAACCGCCTTCAAGATATTACAAGTAGGCTCCTATTGGCCCACTCTTCATCAGGATGTGAGGAGATATACAAGCTAGTGTGATCGGTGTTAGAGGATGGGGAAACCTACCCCAAAGGATGAGATGCCCATGCAACCTCAAGTGACCTTTGAGCCATTTGAGAAGTGGGGCATGGACTTTGTGGGGGCCTATTAGACCTCCTTCAAAGCAGAAACAATACATCATTGTGTGCATTGACTACCTGACAAAGTGGGCAGAGACAAAAGCAATCAAAGCAGTGATAGAGGAAAAAGTAGCTGAGTTTTTGAGAGAAAACATATTCTACAAGTTCGGGTATCTGACAGAGTTGGTCACAAATCAAGGCAGACAGTTCACTTCCAACCTGATTGAAGACCTGCTCACACATCATAAGATCAAACATAAGACTTCCACCCGTTACCATCCACAAGTCAATGGGCAAGTGGAGGTCACTAGCAGAGCATTGGAAGGGATCCTAACCAAGGTAGTGAGCAGCAGCAGAAAAGACTGGGTGGACAGATTAGTTGAGGCCACTCGGGCCTACAACACCACATGGAAGACCACCATTAGGTTCACACCCTGTGAACTGGTCTATGGGAAGAAGGCTTTGCTGTCAATAGAATTTGAGTTCAATACACTAAGAATGGCAACTCAGCTGGACCTAGACCTTAGCCATGCACAGAAGGAGATATTACTTCAGATCAATGGATTGGATGAATACAGAGTGCAAACCCTTCTCCATACAGAGGTAGTACAACTTCATAAAAAGATATGGCATGACAGAAATATCAAGGAGAAGAAATTCCAAGAGGGATATTGGGCACTACTCTATGATTCAAGATACGAAGATTTCAAAGGCAAGCTGAGGACAAGATGGATGGGACCCTACACTATGGAAAAATGAAATGACAATGGTTCAGTTCTGATAAGAACCATTGATGATGAAGCCATCCCCATGCTTGTAAGTGGACATCGGTTGAAAGCCTACAAGAAACCCCTCTCCAAGTGAGATTTTATTGAAGGTCTGAATAAAACAGTGATGGTAGTGGAGCATGTCTTAGCTTCCACTTCACCCACTCACTGAAGAAAAAATAAAAAAATAATAAGGACTCAAGTGAAAACCTCCATGAGGTGCTTGAGTCCCATCATTGGGTTAACCTCTTCTGAGGCGGCCCAGTGATATCAAGGAAAAGAGAGAAAAAAATAATAAGATCCCTGGGTGAAAACCTCCCTTGGAGGCACCTAGGGCAAGCAATTCACCTCTCTGAGGTGCCCTAGTTGTTTTCAAAAAAAAAAAAAAAGAGAGAGAGAAAAAATGAATTGGTGTGCATTGCAGGTTTGCAGGAGGACTACAGGAAGCAGAAGAAGGTTCCAAGGGGATACTGACATTTATAACAACACCCATCTCATCTTCTCCACACCTTCCTCCAACATTTTTGGCATTTCTTTCACCCCACTGTACCTCTTTTTCAAAAACTGTGTTTTCTACAGGAGGCTCCTGTAGGAATTATAGAGAGTCGGAAGTGGCTACAGAAGATAGTTTGAGGGAAAAAGAAGCTTCATGAAGAACCTATAATCCCTCCTATGATCTTCAAGCTTCCTTGCCATAATTTCCAAACCTGAATCACACCCCAAGCATCATTTTTATTCTTGCCCAAGAAAAACACAGAAAAACAAATTTTCAGTGTTAAAAAAGAAATTAAAAATTGAGAGGAAAAAGCACCATCAACCTCATTTGAAGCCTACCTACTACCTCTCCATATTTATCTACACCTTTGGCATCATCCTCGAACTCCAAGCACAGGAAAAAGCTGAAGTTTCAAGGGGAGAAGAAGCTACAGGAGCTCCTAGAGGAATTCCTGTCGCAGCTAATCCCATAGAAATCCAGCACCAATAGCAAGAGATTGCAAACATGAAGGTTGAAAAGGCACCTAAAGCTCAGATCTAGCTAGAGAAGAACCTGCACAAGCACATGCCCACCCATTAGCAAGCAGGGATAGCATGCAAAAAGGGAAATAAAGGCATGCAAAAGAGAAAGCCACAACACCTCATAGCAAATACACTTAGATCACAGGTAAGTAACTAAGTCACTCCTCTGTTTGCATTTGTGTAATTAGAATTCATGCAAAAGAAACAATATGGTTGAGGTTGAATGAGGGAAATGTGGCTAGTTAACTTGACCACCTTCATCTAGTTGACTCCACTCATCCGAGATGTCACCCACATGTGCGCACAATCAACTCTAGCACAATATGCCAAGGACAGGTAGTGGAGGAAGTGTGAACTCTGATGCAATAATGAGGGATGATTACGAGGAGGGGCCATGATGACCAAGCAGGTGGGGACCAACAGTTTGAATAGGGCCAGCATATACCTTTCCAGCTTAGCACTCATCACCGAAAATATCCATAAAGGGTAATAAGTACTCCTCCTCGAACATTCTCACCACCTTTTCCTTAATTCTCTCCTCCTAGCTCAACTACAACAACCTCTTTGTGCCCGCACATCATCATAACCACCGTCCACCATCAATCTCTCCCATATTCTTGCTCTCGGTATTTTCTACAGGAGCACCTACAGGTTTTCTATAGGAGCACCTATAGGAAATCTACAGGAGGGACAACAGGCTTCTACAGGAGGGGCAGTGAGTCGTTTTGAAGGGAGAAAACACAGTTTTTAGCACGACTTTTAGTCTGAAGAGGTAGGTTTCATACATGCCCCCTGTTGAATATCAATATATGAAATAAGTGGTCTCAATTTGAGGAGGAAATAAGTCTTTAGGAGAGGAGAAAATACATAAAAAAATTTCTGCTTATTTAAAAAAAACACAGTCTCCTCTATTTCTCTATTTTTCTCAAAATTCTTTGTCTCCACCTTCATATTTGGTTTTCCAAAAGAGTATAGAAAATATTACAGTAGGGTTTATGATAAAGGAGCCCACTAACTCCACTAGGCTCCATGCACATCCTCAAGTGGTGGAAATCTTCACAAGGGAAAATGGAATGAATTTCTTTGAGAAATTTCAAGGGTTTGATGAGGAAATTTCCCAAGAGTTTTCTCTCTCTCTGGTCCCTCACACAAGAACTCATGCCACTGTCACCATTAGAGGTCTTTCCATGGAGATAACCCCTAAATTTATCAGTAGGGTCACTACCCTTCCTCTTGGGCTACCTTGGAGTAAAGATGAGAAACCAATTGGCTAGGCTGCTAAGAAGAACTTTTTCCAAAATAATGAAACCCCTGTTGAGGATGTTGGCCATATGGAAAACAAACTCAGGGAAATGGGCAAAGAGTTGAGTGCTCTCAGAGATAGGGAAGCAATTACAAGAAGCAACCTTAAGACTGAAAATGAATTGCTAAGGACGCAACTGCAAGAGAAAGAGACCTAGCTGGCATGCATGGCCAGCTTATCCATGGAGGCATTCCAATGCAGAACACCAGCAAAATCCTATGGCCTATATCTAAAGGACCAATGGTTACAATTCCAAATAAAGACTTTGGCACAAATAGGCACAATGCCTTTCCAAGATTACAGGTAGATCATGGACTTGTGTGACCAGAGCACCTTAGAGGATAAGGTAAAGATGGTAGAGTTATACTTACACAACATGGACCTCATAGACATGAATATGTGGGACCCCAATGCCAAGCTAGGGGACCTGCAATTAATGGCCATGGCCTCTTGGATGAACCATGAAGAATTGAGGGCAACAGAAATAAAAAGATTGATGATAAAGGAGCAGAATGAGCCATTAATGATAAGAGCTGAGCCATCAGATCCTATGGCACTCATTAGAACACACAACCTACTTGCTAATGACCCTCAAATTGCCCCTAGATATCTCACCAATCAGGCACAAGCCATTGCACACTTTGAGGATATGAAAAGGCTACTTGGGGATGACTGTGTGCATGCATGCATGAGGAGATGGAACACCTTACCACATAGTTTGCAAATCAGGGAATATCATTCCCCCATGAGTGTGAAGGAGGCACTGAAAAGAGTGTCAATTAACAAGCGCTCCATGCAGAGGCTGAAGGTCAACTGGATTGGCCTTAAACTGAGTCCCCCACCGCTATTAGGCATGCTGGAAGGCAAAAGAGAAGAAGAAGAGGAGGAGTAGTGGAAGGACATAGATAGGAAGGTAGGATTCTATGGCAAAGAATAGCAGACCACATCAGAAGCCTGGGATGATAGGGAGGCCACCAGGGCCATAAAAGATGAGGAGATTTACTAGGTTTCTTAGAGGATGAGCAAAACCTTCAGTAGGGGGTGATGATGAGCCTCATAAATGGGTAATTATATGGGCTCATTTTACCTCCTAACCTAGTCAAATCAACCATTCTCTTATCTTATTATATGATTTTCTGATTATATTTATGCTTATAGAGTGAATTGAGTTAGTTAATGTGCCATGTGGTCTAAAATGTATTTAATGCAGATTATTGATGGATTTTGAGGTCAAAGTCAAGGATCTAGTGGACAAATGGCAGAAATAACTTGAAGAGGACAGAGGAGAGGACTTATAGTAGGGAATCCCCCTCATTTATTACTCCTCACTTCGAATTCGCCTTCATTCAGCTCGGAGTACAAGCAGCTGAATCATGCACTAGAAGGCAACTGAGCAAGTGGAGGATGACTGATGATTATCTCGAGTTATGGGAGCCAAGCCTCCCTGATTTTAAGGAAGTTGTTGGTAGCTTCATTTGTATAAGTAGAGAGGCCTAGGGCCTCACTAGGGTCGGATTTTTTCTTATGTAAACTCTGCTCAAATTTCGAGCTTATTTTTGTGTGAGAGTTTCATGTAAACTTGCTATTGTTTTGAAAATAGAGATGGAATCTTTTTTGAGCTAGCACTGAGTTACCTCAGAGGGCTGAAGCTCTTGGGTTAGGGCCCAATCCAAGTAGCCAATCTCCTCTTTACTTGTATTTTTATGCTTTGTTTTAGTTTGTATATTAGTTTGCTGTTAGATGTATTTCTTTTATGGTTAAGAATAGGTCGCTTTTAATGATTTAGTAGTTTAATTCCATTTGTGATTTCTATAGCAGGTTAAGTAGTGATTAGAAAAGATTCAAAAGGCTAGCAACAGGGCCTTGGACTCTCTTCCTCCCTCTGGGACCATGATTTGAGGCAAAGACTCTCTTGCTCCCCCAAAAACACAGATTTCCCTCCTTCACATGACTTCTAGTGTTTGCAGCTTTTTAGTAGGTTAATAGTCCAGCTTTTCTTTGCTTTAGATCTTCTTCATCATGCTCACTTCCTAATTTTCAATGGTCTTCTTTCATGTTTTCCTTTCCTACAACATTTCTCAGCATTTCCTTTCATAGATCATAGTTTAGACCTTTTTTATGCAAAACTTTGTTTTTCCTAAATGCATTCATTTCACTTGTTGCTTGATTTCCTTGGTTGACTGTCAGTTTCTATGCAGTAGATCTCTTCCAGCAATAGGCCAAATTATCAGAAATCACACTCTCCATCTGATCCATTCCCTATAGGTCTCCCAAATCTCACCTCAATTTTGCCCTAGTTTCTTGCATTTTTCCATAGAACTTATTCCTCTCTCCTTGAGCAAATCCAATCATCTTTCTGTCTCTTGGTGATTCATGGTAGACCTTAGGCACCCTATCACCTCATTCCAGCCTTCATCCACCTTTCTCACCCACTCTCACATCCTCAAAATAGTGAAAACTTCTCTTGGCCTCCTCATGTAGGCCTCTTGTAGTTTCCCTGTTTTCCTCCTGTAGATTTCCTGTGTCCTACTGTAGATTTTCTTGTAGGATTTCTTTTGAAGGATGAGTGTGGGAAAAGCCTCCAAAAGGCCACCTGAGACCTCCTAGGACCCATCCACACCATCCTACATCCTCTCGAGTCCAAAAACTACCCTTCAAGGCCACCTATTCATCGCCACACTCACACACAATAAACTACACACATGTCAAATTCACATAAAAATACATAAAAATCCAAAAATATGTTTATGCTTATTTACTTCCAGAAATAGCATAGTTAGATGTTTTTTACTTCCTTGAGTAGGTAATGGCATTCCTTTCATGGTTTTCATAGTGCTTTTTGCAAAAGTAGAATTAGTTGGTTAATTAGGGTTCACTAGGTTTGCTTTACATTTCAGTCTCTCTCCTTTCTGCAGTTAGAATAACATCTATAGAGTAATCTTTCTTTCCTTTCATCACATATAGAGCTTCTTCTAGAATCCATAGAAGTTGGCTTGAGCTCCTAGTGATCTTGCACCAGTTGACCAAGTGACAACCTGCAGTGAGAACTAGTACTTGTGCATACAACACCGATGCTTCCAAGTTTGTTACAAACTACTGGGTTGATAAGAGTAAAGTAGGCAGCCCAGGAGTTGCAGCGTTATTGCTGCAATACTAGTGCTCACCACTATTCCAATTCAAATAGTTATTTTCTTAACAAGAATTTGTTTGATAATAATTTTAACATTAACTTGGATAAGCATATAATACAAAATATTAAGTTTAGTAATAATATTATTAAATCGAATAATAATAATAATAATAATAATAATAATAATAATAATAATAATAATAATAATAATAATAGTGTTTTTTCCTCTCTTCCTTGTTTTAAGAATGTCATTAAGCTCTCGAGTTCTAAATTTGATCCCTCCATATTTAGTCTCCTTAAGAAAGGGCTTAAGCTTTCCCTTTCCCCTAGGAAGATCCCCATCGATGATATTATTTGTAACATTGAAGATGGTATTAGGGATCTTCCTAATAATACCGAGGCAATAAGACAATATTGTGCTATCATTCTTAGGAAGGCTAAGACTCCTAAAGGAGACCTTAGCGGAGGTGAGTTTCTCGCCCTTAAAACCTTGAAGGAGAACCCCGACATTATCGTCCTAAAAGCGGACAAAGGTGGGGTCATTGTCATTTTGGATAAATTTGACTATGTCAACAAAATGATCGACCACGTCTCTAATAGTGGTTGTTACATAAAGCTTAAAAAGAATCCCTTGAACTTTGTTTTTAGGGATGTAGTGACAACCTTTAAGGCAAATCCATATCTTAATCCTCTTTCCAAAAAGCTCTTGGAAAGCAATCTCATCCCCTTAGAATTTATGTCCTTCCTAAGATCCATAAACCTGGAGCCCCACTGAGACCTATTGTTAACACAATAGATGGGCCTTCTTATCTTCTTGCTAAATTCTTAGCTCTTAAGCTTAAACTCCTAGTGGGTTGCATTGATTCCTTTGTTAAGGACTCTGTGTCCTTTGTTAAAGGATGGATTGATGTGAGGTTGGACCCCAGGGATATTCTTGTTAGTTTTGACGTCGTCTCGTTATATAGCAAAATTCCCATTCAAGAGGCCATTGATGTCATAAGTCGAATCACTGACCAAGATACTGCCAAATTGGTAGGCCTCTGCCTCACCTTGACATTCTTCAGTTTCCAGGGTGAATTCTATGAGAAAACCTATGGGATTGTGATGGGTTCACCTCTTTCCCCTATTATTACTAACTTATTTATGGAAGATTTTGAGACCAAGGCCCTAGCCTCGGCTCAATTTTTCCCAAAGAAAAGGAAAAGGTTTGTTGATGACACTTGTGTCGTCTGGCCCCATGGCCATGATAAATTAAACATGTTTCTGAACCACATTAATTCCCAATCTAAATCTATCAAGTTCACAATGGAAGTTGAGGTGGATGTGCGCCTTCCTTTATTAACATTCTCCTCTCTATAATGAGGGATGGTTCCATTTCTCACCAAGTTTTTCACAAAAAAACTCAAATGGAACAATATCTTCATGCTAGTTCTCATCATTTTCCTACCCAGAAATTCGATGTTCTCAACACCCTTGTTACCCTTGCTCTGATAATCTCTGAGGAAAGCCACCTGGAGCAAGAAAAATCTCATATCCTTGAAGTTTTCAAAAATAATGGGTATAGAAAAACTCAGAGCCTCAAGGCCTTTGAAAAAGCCTACAAAGGACCAAGAATTAAAACTACTCTTTCTTATTCTATCCCAAGGTTTCATCTCCTGTTTATTCAAGGAACCACTGATATGATTGCCCATATCCTTTGGAGGAATAATGTTTCATCTTTTTTCAAACCACTTAGAACCATTAAAATTTCTCTTGGTTCAGTTAAGGACCTTATAGATCCAAAGGACATGAAAAATGTTTACCTGGTTCCATGTTCCTGCAATATTCCATATATTGGAGAAATGGGTTGATCAATTAACCAGAGGATCCATGATCACGTTGCAGACATAAGACACAATTGTTCCTACTCATCGACCTTAGCTGAGCATGCCGAGAAATCCAAACACCATGTCTGTATTGAGGATTCCAAATTCATTGCTAAAGTTGATTATTTACACCATAGGAAACTTAGGGAGGCTATCGAAATTGAGAGGCATGCCATAAATATTGTTAGATCTTAGACCGACCTCAGGCTGAATGAAGGCAATCCTAGGAGAACCACAAACCAAGCTTAACCTGGTAGCTAGCCCTACCAGGTCAGGAGAGGGCTCTCTCCTTATGAATCTCAGTCAAGATGACTGGATCATGAACAAGATTTTATGCTAGGTATAGTAGCTCAAGGGTTTTGATTGATTTTGTTGGTTTTTTTGCTGGATTAGATGGAGCTAGGAAATTTGGGTCTGGGAAGTTATGTCAGAATGCACAGTGTTCTATGGGGCAAGGTAGGTATAGAATTTTACACTTGAAATTGTGTGGGGTGAGATGTATAAGACTGGTGAGGAGCTGAGGAGGGCATGTATAGATCATGTATCCTTCTCAAACAACAGAAAACATAGAATACTCAATGGTTTCCCAAGGTAGAGCACTGTAAACATGAATTCTACCTATCTATCTTGATATCATTCAGTTAGAAGTAGTGAAATAGATGATGGTACACATAAAACATGTAAAGAACTAAATACAAAAGAAGGAACTATGCAAAAGTACCATACCACAGGTATCCCATAAAAATAGCTGCAACTCCTATTAATTTCCTTGCCAAACTGCTTACAATGATGTAGCATCCAAGTGAATCCAACCTTTTCAAATGAGAAAGAAAATACATAATATAGACAAAAAAACCACTCATCCTGACCATCAAGGGTCGAATCCATGAGAAGAGGGGTGGTTTTAACCATTTCCAAACAAGAACCAGGAATATAGGCAGTCAAACAACTTGCCTCTATAAGTAGGGAAACTGATTCATTTGCTCCAAAACCACCTCTAACTAATGGATCTACCCTCTAAAACTATTTTAGCATCACAATTACATACCATGTCATTAATTACATCAGTAAAAACAACCATGAGAAGAGAGAAATCAGATTCCAGTCAAAACAGGTGAAATTTTGATTTTCTGAGCAAAATGGTGAAAAGCACAGAGTCACTTTCCACCTGCTTTTGGAGGCCTTCCCCTTAACCAAATTGAGCCCAACATAGCTCATTAGAAAGGTATACAAGTATAGCTTCTGGAAAAACTTGAATTTTTGACTTTGGAGGTCATTTTCCCCTTCGAAACTTGAATCTACCAAGACTACTTCTATGTGTCCAAAAAGAGGCAGAGAGGTCATTTTTTGGTATTTTTTGGACCTTTTGGTGACCCAGATCTGCTCCAAAACTTCTGAAAATTTCCAGGGTGTAAGTTCCAATCATGATGAATCCAAAAATACAAAATTTTTCTCCATCTAATGCTCCAGGAAAAAGCACAATGCCACCTTCTGGGCAAAATTCCCGTGTTAAAAATTACAAAATTTCAAAAATGCAAAATGTTTCCAAAATTTGCCCAAATTTGGCATGGGACACCACCATCAACTGCTTTGATGAGCTGGGGAGGCTTAAGCCAACTTTATCAATTTATCTTGCTTCTTTTTTCCTTTCAAATCTCTCCTCAGCCTTGCCTTTAATTTTTTAATTCTCATGTTACAAATATTTTTGCGGGTCAAATAATGGTATGCCATGTGTTGGAGCATCTTGTTTTCCCTATTGGCCTTCTCAATAAGTCCTTCAAGATGTATTTTGACCCTCTCAAGCCATGTTTCCCTATCATTCTAAATATCTTGCTCAATTGGAGTCAATGTGACATGAGTCTCTTTGGCCATTTGCCTATTGGCTTTGACTATCTCTAGCTCCATGAGGACTTGTTTGTCACTCAGCTACTTGTTTTCCTATTCCAAATATCTGATGAGGAACTTGGATCTCTCTAAGTTGTCTACCAATGATTGTATTTGAGCTTCCCTTTCTTGAATGATGATGTCTTTGAAGGTTTTTTCATCATGAGCCTCCAAGTCTATGATGCCACCTCCATGACGAGTAAAGTGCTTTTGTGGCTCCTCATGCTCAATGAGACCAAAATATCTTTCCTCCTCATCACCAAGATCTTCCTACTACACCTTTTCCTTACCTTTGCTGAACTGCTCAACCTGTAGCTATTTTTTTGATGACGAAGGTAAGGTCCCTTCCACACCTTGCAGAGCAAACACTTGCCTAGCAGCTACAAAAAGTCTCCTTATGCCTCTCTGATATGTTAAATACATTGGCACCTCAGTAGTTTTGGTTTCCTTGGCCTCTTCCCTTGTTTCTCCATGGCTAGAAGGCCCACCTTCTTCTTGATGCACTGGTGAAGGGATCTATGTGCCTTTGAACATCTCATGAGCAATGAAAGTCTCCCATGGAATGTTAAGAAGGCTAAGCTGGTGTAGAACAATGATTTTAATCAAAGAGTAATGATAAATGCTGTTAAATTGCTCTGGGTATGATTTCCTCTGTACAGTATGTGACTTTTTTTCAATGTTTCTAAACATGAAGTAAGGGAGATTCAACGTCTTCACGCTAATGAAATGCATGAGGAGTCTAATATGATAGGAATACAACCGGGAGAACCTACCTTCACAAGTGAAGTACTTGATAATAATCTTCATCAAAGGAACATACCTGTTTTCCAAAAATTTAAAGGGGAATAACCTCTTCACTTGATTTCTATCTTTAGCCTTGATATAGGGCTCATAGTAACTCTCATCAAGGTCTTGACTTTTGTACAATTTTTCACCAACATTAGGGATTCTAGTAGCCTCTGAAATGACAGCTGATGATATTGTGAAGGTTACTCTGGCAAGTGTCACCTCATTGTTATGAAAATGAGTCACAAAAAGTCTAGCCAACTCGTGGTGAAACTGAACTTTCTCCACCATTTCACAAAATTAAAAACATGCTTGATGTCTGAAACAAGAAACTGCAAGTGGGAAACCCTGTAACTCCCTCAAACTAGTGGGCTACTCTTTGATGATTCTTCCTCCTTTATGGGGTTTCCTCTGTTGCCTGTGCCTTTTCATGGAGTTGTCACTAAGTGTCTCTTCTTCATAATCATAATCACTGTCTTTGTCCATGTTTTCCTTTGGCTTGAACAATATGGTTATATATGGATAGTGTTATTGATAATGGTGTGGAGGAATGTAGTGGGCAGAGTGTATGGATGAGGGGGTTTGGGAAAATGTGTGTGTGAAAAGGGTTTAGGGAGAATGTATGTGGGAGTGGGGTTTAGGGAAAAATAAAAAGTGGATAGAGTAAGAAAAAAATGGTAGAGTGAGTATTTCAATTCATGAATATGTTTGTAGGAAACTAGGGTTTTGATTTTGGGGGTGAAAAATCACAAAAACTTGATGTAAAAACAATAAAACATAAGATATTTTGATGTACTTACTTTCAAAAGAGGTAAACTTGGAAATTTGAGGTGAAATTGGCGTTTTGAGGTGATTTGGGGCTCTACTGAGCAAAGCACAGTGCCACCTACAAGAGCGCAGTGCCGGCTTGAAATCATAGCACCCTTGTATTTTTACACTGTGAAAACTTGCTAGAAGTGCAACACTTTGTTGAAAGTGCATCACCACCTCTCAGAAGCGCAGCACTGCTCCAAAACTCCAAAAATGTAGCGCTTTGATCTGTTTTCTCAATAACACTTGAAAATCGACCTTTGCTTTCTTCTTGGCTCTTTAATCTTCAATAATGACACAATGGGATGAAAAATAGGAGGATGGGTTTATATAGTTTCACCTTTTGATTTTTTGTTTGTGAAAACCCACTTTTATAATGTCTATTTGTCTTTTACAATGCTCTGTTTTTCATGCTTGTTTTCTTTTGCTTGGCAAGTGAATTGATGCTCAAAATCACTCGATTTTTGTAGTGGCAGGTAATTGGCAGCATCACAAGCTTTAGGAGGAGCTTGGGAACAAATATTACATATAGAAACAATAAAATTAATCATGAAGAAAGATAAAAAACATAATACTCTGTTTTCACCTCAAAACAAGTTTTTAGGTGAGAACTACATTAAGCTTTCAAAATAACAAATTATGACTTTATCCATCATTATTGACCTCCTCATGTGCTTTTTGACCATTATTAACATATAATCACTGAATTTTACCATGGAGGAAACCATAAGAGCTAATGAGACCAAACCCTAGGATTTGATGAAATGGATTGCCAAATGAACATGAATCATGACTAAAAGGTACGAAAGAAGATCAACAAGTACATTTCATGAGGGAAAACCTGATGTAAACCCTAACCCTACCATCAGTGAATACATGACCTAATGGAATGACTCATCAATATGGGACTCCTACTATGAAATGCAAAAGAGCGAATTTTAATCATTGATGGTAGTGTGGAGACACTGACACTAACATTGGCTCCAATGGGGATGGTAGCTCCTTGGAGGTGCCAAGAACACCGTAGAACTAGTAGCCTTATCCATTTGGAAATGGGGTAAAAATACTTCAAAGACTAAAAACTGAAACAATGCAAACTGACTTTGAAACTATCTTTAAAATGACTATAAAAATGACTGAAGACTTAATTAACTGAAACAAGTACTTACAAAGCTTTTTTAATGGCAACAGGCCATCGAGATTTGAGGGCTTCAAATAATGATGACAACCACCTGCCTACTGATGAAATATGTAAAATCATGTGAAGTGGGCCTTCCAATGTAACCAATCCAACAGATGGCTACTTACTAAAATTCTACTCTCACTTTCCCCAAGCAAGTAGAATGATGTACATGTAGGCAACTTAAAATAACAACTGAAACCAAGGCTTATGCTAACGAACCAGGAAACATTCATATTCTCTAATGCTTGCAAAAGAATGCCGAAGGGATCTTGAAAATCTTGAAGCACTAGCTTGTCTTGAAATCTGGCAGCAAAAATACAAGTACTCCCTTCATTCTGATATGAAAGAAAAGTTGGTTGCTGATTGATAGGAAGGCATAGAGAGGTATAAGCTTCTGCTATCTGAGTGTTAGCTGTAAATTCCTCGAGCATGAGAAATTCTGACTCGATTTCTGGCATACTGTCTTTCTCAGGCTCATACCCCTTAATTTCATAGTCTAAGTCATTCTTAAACATAAAACATTCTTCAAGATTATCAAACATGACATCCCTATCATCTTCATGAAAGAAAACAATATCTATTTGTTGATCTATAAATCTAATTTCAAGACTGTCATCATTTTCTAAAGTGGAAGAAGATTCACTAAGACCTTCTTGACTATGTGGACACTGCAAACCTGCATTAGCTTGGGCTTGACCTTTGAGGAGTTGATCTATCTCATCTTCAGATAGAGGAGAGAGCACTTTTTGTTTCCTTTTTCTAAAATAGTAATTGTCTTCTTTCCCTCCTAAAGATTCACAAGGTTGTTGAATATCTTCATTAATTTCAAGGAAAGGAGTATATAAATTTTCCTCAGACTATTGATTCATTTCATATGGTTGCTGTTGACTATCAAGATGCAAAATTCCTTCATCTTCAAGCAAATAAGAAGCTACCGTATACTGATTATGATCTTGTGTAACGAAGTGACTAGATTTTTAAGACTGTTTTTGAGGGGAAAAATCACAGAAGGCTTCAATGATTTCTTCATCATCACGATCTGAATCTAGATCTGGAATAGCCAACTTGACTTTATCACAATCTGAAATTGGAACTTGGTTCTCCTCCATATTGTTTTCCACTATGATTAGATCTAAAATAAGACCTTGTCTTCCATCATTTTCAATTGTACTAAGATCTTGAACTTGCTGCAAATTTTCCTGAGCATCTTCACAAGTATCCTCTAAACTCTCTCTATGCTGTTGAAATGGATTTTCATACAGGGCTTCCATGATCTCATCATCCATGAAGTCATCATTCTCATAATTTTTCTCAAGATTTTCAATAAAACTATAAACATGTTTGCAATAGTTCTGAAATAACATTAACGATGGACAAGATTCTTTATACCTTTCAAAGAACATGGTATGAAAATCTTTTAAATAGTAAATACAAGTAGGCGGAAAACTTTCATACCAAGATTGGGCTTCACCTTCCAGAGTGGCCATGAATATCTTCATCAAGCAATCTTCAGGAAAATCAACCTTCAACTTGCGAATATGCATGTGAAATCGAACTAGATGTAAAGCGACATCATTCCTATCATCATCTTTAAACATAGGCAAATTCCTTTGCCAATCTACCTTAGGAATTTTATTTGGGAAACCTGCAATGTGATCTCAGCTCATGGCAGCATACCTTCGAGCAAGCAAATCTATTTTGATAACAATGAATTCACCAAGAAATTCTTCAGGCTACTAGTTCTTGAAGAGTAGAGTTGCCATAAAAATTCTGAACCTTGGGATTTTTCGACACTGGAGTTGCCAAGTGAATGATTTCAGCCTTCAGGTATCTAATCTTTGTCCACCATTAACAATCAGATATAAACTTGATACATTTTGCTAAGGAACATAAAACTACGTTCCCCAATATGGTCACCACTATGTTAGAGCCAAGACTGACCTCGGGCTGAATGAAGGCAATCCTAGGATAACCACAAACCAAGCTTAACCTGGTAGCTAGCCCTACCAGGTCAGGAGAGGGCTCTCTCCTTATGAATTTCAGTCAAGATGACTGGATTATGAACAAGATTTTATGCTAGGTATAGTAGCTCAAGGGTTTTTATTGATTTTGTTGGTTTTTTTGCTAGATCAGATGGAGCTAGGTAATTTGGGTCTGGGAAATTAGGTTAGAATGCAGGGTGTTATATGGGGAAAGGTAGGTATAGACTTTTACACTTGAAATTGAGTGTTGTGAGATGTATAAGACTGGCGAGGAGCTGAGGAGGGCATGTATAGATCATGTATCCTTCTCAAACAGTTGAAAGCATAGAATACTAAATGGTTTCCCGAGGTAGAGCACTGTAAAAAATGAATTTTACCTATCTATCTTGATATCATTCAGTTAGAAGTAGTGAAATAGATTATGGCACACATAAAACATGTAAACAAATTAATACAAAAGAAGAAACTATGCAAAAGTACCATACCACTGGTATCCCATAAAAATAGCTGCAACTCCTATTAATTTCCTTGCCAAACTGCTTACAATGATGTACAATAATGTTCAAAGCATCAAAGTGAATCCAACCATTGAAAATGAGAAAGAAAATAGATAATATAGACAAAAAAACCACTCATCCTGACCATCATGGGTTGAATCCATGAGAAGAGGGGTGGTTTTAACCATTTCCAAAGAAGAACTAGGAATATAAGCAGTCAAACAACTTGCCTCTATATGTAGGGAAACTGATTCATTTTCTCCAAAACCACCTCTAACTAATGAATCTACCCTATAAAAATATTTTACCATCACAATTAGATACCATGTCATCAACTACATCAGTAAAAACAACCATGAGGAGAGAGAAATCAGATTCTAGTCAAAACAGGAGAAATTTTGATTTTCTGAGCAAGATGGTCAAAAGCGCAGTGGCGCTTTCCACCTGTGTTTGGAGGCCTTCCCCTTAACAAAATTGAGCCCACGATGTCTCATTGGAAAGGTATTCAAGTCTAGTTTCTGGAACAACTTGAATTTTTTAATTTAGAGGTAATTTACCCCCTCAAAACGTGAAGCTCCCAAGACTGCTTCTGTGTGTCCAAAAAGAGGTAGAGAGGTCATTTTTTGATAGTTTTTGTGTTGGGCTGTGTTATATTCTTTCCATGTAGTTAATAGGGGGTTTGAAGGGCACCCGTAACCCCACTTTATGGGGTCCGGGGCAGCACCCCAGAAAATTTTGGTTTTGGACCATATGTTAGGTTGGGCGGACCCACCTATGGTTTTGTGCATGATTTTCGCACATGTTTTTTGGACGCGATGGTTTTCGGTCCATGGTATTGGATGCTTCGGCATGTATAAATATATATTGTAACATTGAAAGGAACATAATGAAAAATCAAGCTGGTAGTCCCAGTTTTGGGATCTAGGGAAAAATCTCTGTGCATATGTGTTTTATGGGTTATGCTCTCGCATTGTTTATTTTCTTTGTTTAAGAATTCATATGCAGGTAATTTCTGTAGAGGGTTAAAACCTACATTTGGTATCAGAGTTGTTTTGGCTTCAAGGGGATGCCTTTGTTGCTGAGGGGTTTCGCTCGGGCCTGTGGTAGACCCTGTTCAGTGGGAGATCTGCGAGATCGATTCTGGTGGTGAAAGAAGATGGCGAGCAGTGGAAAGATAGAGATTGAGAAGTTCAATGGTTAGAATTTTGAGTTGTGGAAACTCAAGATGGAGGATCTGTTGGTGGATAAAGATCAGTGGAACGTGGTAGATCCGGGTACTAAACCATCGGGAGTGACCGATGAAGAATGGAAGAAGTTGGATCGGAAGGCAAAGAGCACAATACGATTGTGTGTCTTGGATTCAGTATTGTTGAATGTATTAGGGGAAGCTACGGCAAAGGCTTTGTGGGTCAAGTTAGGGACTTTGTACCAATCTAAGTCTCTGGTGAATAAATTGTTCCTGCGGAAAAAGTTGTATAACCTGAGGATGAAAGATGGAGACTCGGTGACAGAGCATCTGAATGCGTTTAATACTGTGGTAAGTCAGTTATTATCTGTTGATATTAAAATTTCAGATGAAGATAAGTGCATCAGTTTGTTGTGTTCTCTACCAGATTCATAGGATAGTCTGGTTATTGCAATAGGTAGCAATGCAACTGCTTTGCAGTTTGATGAAATAGTCTCAGCCTTGCTGACGAAGGAGATGAGATGGAAAAATATAGACAACCAGAATGGTGATGCCTTGTCTGTACGAGGACGGTCCCAGAACAGAAATAAGTCATCGAGTGGGAGACCTAAATCTAGAGGGATATCTAAATCTCCAGGAAAACCTACAAAGGTGGTGTGCTGGAAATGCGGAAAGGAAGGGAACTTCAGAAGGGATTGTAAATCTAAAGCTCCTGATAAAGGAAAGGGATCTGATGATGCTCCTTCTGCAGAGGCAAAAACCACCTCAGATGAAGGTGGGGATGTGTACTTGGCTTCTTCAAGTACACATGTAGATCATGAAGCATGGTTGATTGACTCAGGTGCATCCTTTCACTTCACTCCCCATAGAGAGTGGTTCTGTGAGTATGAGAAATACGATGGTGGTGATGTCTTCTTCGGAGATGATAGGAAGGCTAGAATCATTGTTCGGGGAAAAGTAAAGTTGAAGTTGCAAGGTGGAAGGGTTAGAACACTTCCGGGTGTTCTACATATTCCTGCATTGGCCAGAAATCTGATTTCTATAAGCAAGTTGGATGATGCAGGTGTAAAGACGGTGTTCGAGAAAGATACCTACAAGATGGTTCGAGCAGCACTGATATTAATGCGGGGAGTTCGGATTGGAACTTTGTACAAGCTGCAAGGTAGCACTGTTGTTGATGGGTGCAATAGTTCTATGGTTCCTGAAAATGGAGTAGAGAATCTAGTGGTCTCTGGAGAGAAGACCATGTTGTGGCATCAAAGGCTTGGGCATATTGGAGAGAAGGGCCTTCGAATACTTCATGGTAAAGGTATGGTAGAAGGTATGAATAATAGCTCTCTGGATTTTGATTTCTGTGAAAATTGTGTATATGGGAAGCAGAATCAGGTGAGTTTCCCCTCTGGTGGTAAGAGGACGAAACAGATATTAGAGCTTGTGCACAGTGATGTGTTTGGACCTGTGAAGGTTCCATCACTGGGTAAGTCTGTGTACTATGTATAATTCATAGACGACTTCTCAAGGAATACATGGATATATATTCTTAAGAAGAAATCTGAAGTCTTTGACAGGTTTAAAGAATTTAAGGTTCTAGTGGAAAATCAGACAGAGAAGAAGATAAAGGTGCTGAGGACAGATAATGGTGGAGAATTTTGCAGCAAGGAATTTGAAGAATTTTGTAAGAAGTGTGGTATAGCACGGCAGAAGACTACTCCATATACACCTCAGCAAAATGGAGTCGCAGAAAGAATGAACAAGACGTTGATGGAAAGGGCAAGAAGCATGCTCAGTGGTGCCGGGTTAGGACAGGAATTATGGGCAGAGGCGGTGGATACTGCATGTTACCTGATCAACAGATCACCTTCATCAGCGTTGGAGGATAAGACTCCACAATAAGTATGGACTGGTAAGAAACCCTCTCTTTCACATCTAAGGGTATTTGGATGTGATGCATATGTACATGTTCCAAAGGAGAAATGAACCAATTTGGATAGTAAATCTGAAAAGTGCATCTTTATTGGGTATAAGGATGGTTTAAAGGGTTATAAGATTTGGAACCCAATCACACGGAAGGTTGTGTACAACCGAGATGTGTTGTTCAGAGAGGTAAAAGATGTTATTCAACATGAAGTCCAACCAAAGGAACCTGAGAAGATAGAGTTTGAGCCAAAGGAGGAAGAATCAGACTCTGCAGCAGAGGAGGAATCAGAAGATGAAGAGCCACAAACTCCGGCTGTGAGAAGATCAGTTCGAGAAAGAAGGCAGCTAGAAAGGTATAGTCCATCTGCTTTCAGTTCAAATTTTGCTTTGTGTTGTGGGGAAAAATGCCTATTTAGGACGATCCTATCCTCCTAAGGTGTGATAGCGCCTTAGCAACAAACGAATACAGCTATTATGATTTCTTCCTTTATGAAATGTGAAAGAGGGGAGATTGGCAGACTTACCGTTGTCTTCCAGTTGTCCCTCGATCTAGATCCTCTTCCCCTTTGTATGTCTACAGCTACTCGCCTCCTCGCTCGCTCAAGAGAACAGCTACTTGAATCCCACGAGGTCACAAGAGAGCAGCTACCTGTGACAAGAGAACAACTACTTGCGACAAGAGAAGAACACAATACAAAGGCACATATACATATTCATAAATGATTCAGGATTAGAAGTAAATCAAATACACTAATGCAATCATACAAAGTACACCAGCATATAGGAAAGAATCAAGATAGCTTTATTGAAAGTAACAGGGTTCAGGAAGAGATACAACCCATGGGGCTCCAATCCAGCATCTCCTTCCCAGCAGAATGGAATTCCCTCTTCAGCTCCCTTCAAAGCATAAACACCCAATGTATCCAGCCACAAACCAACAACAATTCTTTACATTCACAAAATTCCAGCCTCCCTGACCTCTTGTAGGAGAGATCTATATATAGGGATATTGGAGAGAGGATGAGTCAGCTTGAGACTGGTGTGAAACTGACTAGTGTCCTCTCCCTCTCATAGTTCTTGAGTCCACTTGGAGGTTCTTGCTTCCACTTGGAGATTTGGAACCTCTTACTCATCACCAGTCGAATTCCCTGATCCAAGTGTCATTTTGGAAGCTTCCTGGGCATTGACACCTTGAGAAATGACTTTGCCACTTGTCCAAACTCGCTCAGCGTAGGTAGCCTTTGTTGCAGTTGACATTCAACACAGGTAGACAGTGGAGCAGTTGACATTCAGCGCAGATGCTCAGTGGAGCAGTTGACATGATCCAGAATTGGCTTGTTTTTGAGTGTTTTCAGGTGGAGAACTTCAGTGAATTGCTGTGGCTAGTTGGCCTTGTTCCTCTAGGGGTAGGAACAACATGTTTAGGGACTTTGGATCCCTCAATTATCGACATTTCATGCTCAGTGATGCAAGGCACAAAAATGTCTATAACAGTTGCCCCCTAAAGTATGAGGCCGTTTATCGGGTGAAATGCTTTATCCAGGAGGGTCCGAAGTTCATCCATCTGCTGGGAGGAGACCTGTAATAAAATACAATACAATACATTATGATTCATTCTGCTTTCATGATCTAGCTGAGGCGGGCATTCCCATGCTCAGCTTTATAAATTCATTTTTGTACATAGAACAGACGATCGTCTGATGGTAGACTGATAATTTTGGTGAAATTATCATCCTTTGAGTAGGATGATCATCTGTTGCAATGATGTACATGTCAAATGTCTTTATTTTTCCTGAATATATATCGCAGCCCAGATGGATGAAACTAGATCCGGGGTCTTCAAACTCGTTCGATCTTCACTCTAAGTACAAGTCGATCCATGTGAGAATTGCGCTGAAGTCGAACATGGAAAAAAATCGCTTGATTACCAATCAATGATGTAAACCGTTAACAAGCGCGAGAGGAATCACCGATAATGATAATGACCCTCAAGGTACTGCAGCACAATTCACGTGGTGTGAATAAAGGACTTGGCGTCGAACACCACGCAAAATCTTCTAGTCGAAGGTCATTGATGTATACTTGTCGCCGGAAGTGAGAAACTTGCCCTTGAGGCATGCAAGCTTCAAAGTACTGAAGGGGTTGTTCCTAGATCAACTTCTTGGATAATGAGCTGATGTCGACAAGAAGCGATCCGTCACAGGAGGGCCTTAATGAATCCCACATCAGTGACACAGAACGGAGCTAATAACTTTAATGGAGGTGAAAACGATCTGTGACATATGATTCAGGGTGGCGGTCATGAATGGATGAAGGATAATGTATGGTAGTGGATGGGACCCGATTGACTCTTTCTGAACGACTTCTCTTGAACATATGGCGACACTGATGCGATGGATTGGTAGCATTACCCCAAATATGGATGGTATGGCGAGACCATGGTGATGTGACCGGTGAATGAAACAACCCAACCCGAATGTGGTATGGAGGAAAAGTGTCATGTTCAAGAGCGACCTACTACCATCAAAGTTTTCTTGATTTTTCCCAATTTTTCCCCAGTCATTGCTGACCAGTACCTCTTTATTTTTGTCAAGCTTGAGGAGGATAACATATGCTTGTTCTATAACCTGCCCTTCGGGCAAGCCTATCGCTATGTTTTAACGAGCCTAGCGATAGGGAAACTCGTTCTCGTCTAAAGACAAGTTTGTCGCTATTTAATCATTTTAACGAGTCTAACGACAAGGATAACTCAGTCCTTTTCATTTTTAGAGAGTCTGAAAAGGTACATAAAGTCAACTCCAAAATTCCTTTTTCGTCATCTAATCCCTTAAGTCCGAAAAAGTATAAAACAATACAGAAGGGATGAGTTTTCGATAATTTTAACGAGCCGAATAAAACAAGCGCTCGACCTTTTTGTGCAATAATCCCTCAGGTCCAAAAAGATTAAAATCTAGAGGAGGGATAACTCTTCCTTTCCTTTAACGAGCTGGAAGGCCAAAACTCGGCAATCTTTTCATATTTTACGAGTCAGTTGAAAAGAGCTTAAAGAAGACTCGTCTTTTGAGGAACGAGTGATAAACAGGGATAGCAACTGATTCCAGGTACAGGTTGGAATTTTCCAATCACGGTAGTGTCACAAGGATGGCTAGGTGAAATCACTCTTCGCAGTTGTTCCTCAAAATGGGTAAACAATCATATGGAGGTGAACGATCGGCCAAATGAAAAGTGGAGGTGGCAGGTGCAAACACGACCAAGGCTTTAACGGTTGATAAATTTACGATCACTGTGGTTATTTACCGGGATAGGTTCATTTTTTAGATAAAAATGAGCTTAAACACTGGAGGAAACTTTGCTCACTGCTTTTATTTATTTTTTAACGAGCATGAAGACCGCGTTAAAACTGCTCGGATCTTGCGTTTATTTTTTAACGAGCATGAACTTTATGCTAAAACTGCTCGAATACCCAGTCATAAGATAAGAGTGTCTCATGAAAGATCCCATTTTTTATAGAGCTTGCGCCTTACCAAAGCTATGCTCACTCTTCCTTTCTTTATGCAAGTTTGGAAACGACTAATCTTACGAGTTTAAAGGGTTAGACCTACAGGTTTAAAGGGAGGACCTAAAAATTTTAAAAAATAAATAGTCGTCCCTTGCTTGCGCTCCAAAAGGTTTGCATGCCCCCAGGTATAAAGTACGATTTCAAGGTTACCCCTCAATTTGCAGATAAAACATTTGTTCTACCGGGAGAGGCCTACCTCTTTCAGGTTACCCAAAGATTGTCTCGTTAATCTTTTAAACAAAACACTTCTTTGGCAATGTCTACCGAAATAAACAAAGGTGAGTGACGACCCCCCGCCCTCTCATAACTTTGACAAGAGAATCCTATTCTAGAACAACCCCTCTTCCACCCACGGACGGGGTACGAACTAGTCATATTCTCCCGCGGAAACCTACCTTATACCCAAAGTTTTCCTGCCGAAGCAGGCCAGGATGCATGCCCCCTGGGTTCCGGTCATATCCTCCCGGATTACTCGCGCTCATCAGGAGGACGGACCGTGGGTTGAGACACTTCTTGCATGAATAGACCATTTAGGGATGGCACATGACTATTTGCGATGCGTGATCCGGGAAACGAAAGTTGGTCTACGAGCTTGACCATTCTTCCTTCATGCGGAAAACACATTACTCTAAAGAGTGAGGAGACTACAGCTCCCTTGCAATATATATAGTCTCGTCCAAGGAGTAGGTTATAATCCAAGGGTCCTTTAACGACCATCACGTTCATTTGAATGGTCTTCCCTTTCAATGTTATAGGCACATTGAGGAGGATCCCTAAAGGTCGACTGGTTCCTTTATCAAAACCTGATAGATTTCTCATCTCAGGTAAGAGCACTGGCAAACCAAGTGCTCTTCAAGCAATAGAGGAAAGGATACTCACAGATGCCCCCTCATCAATGATAGTACCAGCCATTACCATTCTGTATATTTGACAAATAATTCTGAATGGTACACTGGCTGGTAACTGGGGTCTGCCTAGTTGGTTCCAATCAAAGGATACAACTAGGTTGCTTGGTGGTGGGACCGAATATACGGCCGGATAACGCTCTGATGAACTTCCTTCCTGCGATAAAGGAATGGTGGCATTGCCCCCTCGATCATCAGAGTCAGTGCTGATGAAGAGAATCTGGACGGTGTCGTCTGGATTCTCCTCTGTGATGGTGTCATTCGAAGATGGAGCCTCTGAAGGCGAAACTGGGTCAACTGCCGTATCAACCTTTTAACTTTCGTCAGGCATGGATCTAGATGGTTCATCTTCAATGACAGGTGCTTCGACTGACCACCTGAGTGGCTCAGCCGGATTCTCAACTAGTGAGGGACTTGGCAGGAGTCTTTGATATCCAGGAGGAAGATTCGCTCGTAAAATCGGGCGATCTTCCAGAACTCTTTTTGCCTCGTCTAAGAAGGGACAACGGTGGATGGCGTGATCGCCTTCACACAGTCTACAGGGAAATTTAGCTTTCCCGCTCTGTCCTGGAGCTTCACTCCCACTAGTTGACGGTGAGCAGTCGACATGGCTATCAGAGGTCGATGCTACCGAATTGTGCAGACGGGGGGACCAGTCTCTTAGTATCCGCGGGATACAGGGACAATCTCTATGGAAGTGGTCTCCCCTGCATATGACGCATGGCGATTTAGGCCTTACGAGTGCGGTGTGCGGATTTTTGTTAGATGACTTTTGTTTGTCCCCAGTCGCCTTAGGCTCCTTCTTCTTCTTCTCTTTCTTCTTCTTCTCCTTCTTCTCCTTAGGAACACGGTTTTTAGTTCCGTCAAGCGAAGAGGAAGGAGGGGAGGAAGATGAAGTTGAAGGCTGGGAGGCAACTCTTGTCTGATCTAACTGTTGACTAGATTGTTCAGGAATGGTGGTATTCTGAACGACATTGGTTGAAAAGAGCCAAACTGGTAGGCCAATTGTCAGTCCTGGAAGCGACAATGTGCCCATGTGGGGCACACCAACATCTCCCCAAGAGGAGAAGGGACTAGGATTTCCACCCAAGGGAATTCCTTGGTTGGTGTGCTCCATCTTTTCAACCTAAAGATCAACGTAGGATAAAAGGGTGATTGTTCCATTTAAAATAAATTGTTAACGATGCTTTAGACACAACTTGCTTTTTCAGTTTTAAAGAGTCGAGAAAAAGCTAAAGATGACTCTAGTCTCCTTCGATGTTTTAACGAGCCCGAAGTGACAAATGCTCGGATGGACTTTTTCTATTATAGAGTCTGAAAAAGGCCAAAAGAAACTGCTCTGGAGATCTAGGCAGAGGGTGTGCCAAACTTTTCACAAAACCACAGAATACTTTTTATGGTACAGGTGGTCGATCTTCGTGAATGCTGTGTTCACTGCATTGCGATCAGTAGGGCGGCCGACACGGCTTCCTAAGGATAAAAGATATATGCCTATAGGGGTCTCCCAATATATACGCGACGGTACGTTGGAGCACAAATCCGTACTAGCGCTACCGTCTCTCAGGAGGAATCACCCACCTTCTTCGAGATCGACAGTCACTAGGCTTAACGACGCCGGAACACGTCTCTAGCCTAGACCTCTATGTTGTGCATTATGTTACAAAGCGTTGTTAGGTTCATTCAGTTTATTTTAGGTTGATCTTTTTAAAGTTTGCCTTTCAAGGTTCACCACGAGATGTATGATACAAATTCCTAAATGCAGTCTAAGATGATAAGCAAGCTTTATTATCTTTCAACTTTGAAAATCCTAGCTACTGAGGGAAAAGAATAACATTATCTTTTCTCAAAGAGCAATCAGCACACTCTAATGCACTTTCACTAAATCCAACATGCAAACTTATCAAATGCAAAATGCACAATGCAGGTGTTTGTTTTCCACTTTCTTAGTATAAATGTCTACAAAGAAAGCTTTTTGCACAAATTTGAATTTGCTTTTAAAATGATCAATACAAACAAGTTCACTTTCTTCGAAATCAACAAAGGTAGAAGAGATTACAATCACTTTGCTATTTTTCGAAATAAAGACTTGTTTTGACACTTAAAAGACACAAATTCAAACCAATAAGCAAAAGTAAATCTATAATCAATCTGCAATCAGCTAATGAACTCTCTTCTAAGATTATAATCAAATCTGAATCAAAGGCTACAGGATGATTACTTTACTCATGCAAAGGAAGACTGTAAATGACGCCACAAACACATAAAAACATTCACAATCTTTTTGTACAAAAACGAGGCAGAATCAAGCAAAGAAAAGCTTATCAGACTGGCACCTATGCTGGTCAAAGGCTGCAAAAAACAGAGATCAAAACAGGGCAACAAAGGACAAAGAACCCCAGCTGCACAAGGCCACACTGGTTCAGCGCAGGTCCAACACTGTCAGTTTGACATTCAGTGCAGGTAGCCCCTTCGGGACCTGCGTTGAAATGCAGACTGCCTTCACAGTGTCTGCGCTTAAAGGGAAAACTCTCGTTTCCCTTGGTTTCTGGGTCACAAAAATGCTCAAAAATCAACTGTTTCAGGTCAAATCAGAAACACAAGCAAGGTATAAACAGAGGGATACTTTGATAGGGTACTAAAGACTATCACAAGGATCATCAAATCATTTGTGGATCTATTTTAGATCATAGACAAGTCCCACCACTGGATCAAAGCAGCAACTTTTTACTTTGCAGTTCAAAGTTACTGTCAAGTCTATGAAGCAAACAAATGATAGAAACACAAATGAAATGAATAAACAAGTTCTTCCCCAGCGGAGTCGCCAATTTTGTTGTGGGGAAAAATGCCTATTTAGGACGATCCTATCCTCCTAAGGTGTGACAGCGCCTTAGCAACAAACGAATACAACTATTATGATTTCTTCCTTTATGAAATGTGAAAGAGGGGAGATTGGCAGACTTACCGTTGTCTTCCGGTTGTCCCTCGATCTAGATCCTCTTCCCCTTTGTATGTCTACAGCTACTCGCCTCCTCGCTCGCTCAAGAGAACAGCTACTTGAATCCCACGAGGTCACAAGAGAGCAGCTACCTGTGACAAGAGAACAGCTACTTGCGACAAGAGAAGAACACAATACAAAGGCACATATACATATTCATAAATGATTCAGGATTAGAAGTAAATCAAATACACTAATGCAATCATACAAAGTACATCAGCATATAGGAAAGAATCAAGATAGCTTTATTGAAAGTAACAGGGTTCAGGAAGAGATACAACCCATGGGGCTCCAATCCAGCATCTCCTTCCCAGCAGAATGGAATTCCCTCTTCAGCTCCCTTCAAAGCATAAACACCCAATGTATCCAGCCACAAACCAACAGCAATTCTTTACATTCACAAAATTCCAGCCTCCCTGGCCTCTTGTAGGAGAGATCTATATATAGGGATAATGGAGAGAGGATGAGTCAGCTTGAGACTGGTGTGAAACTGACTAGTGTCCTCTCCCTCTCATAGTTCTTGAGTCCACTTGGAGGTTCTTGCTTCCACTTGGAGATTTGGAACCTCTTACTCATCACTAGTCGAATTCCCTGATCCAAGTGTCATTTTGGAAGCTTCCTGGGCATTGACACCTTGAGAAATGACTTTGCCACTTGTCCAAACTCGCTCAGCGCAGGTAGCCTTTGTTGCAGTTGACATTCAACGTAGGTAGACAGTGGAGCAGTTGACATTCAACGCAGATGCTCAGTGGAGCAGTTGACATGATCCAGAATTGGCTTGTTTTTGAGTGTTTTCAGGTGGAGAACTTCAGTGAATTGCTGTGGTTAGTTGGCCTTGTTCCTCTAGGGGTAGGAACAACATGTTTAGGGACTTTGGATCCCTCAATTATCGACATTTCATGCTCAGTGATGCAAGGCACAAAAATGTCTATAACACTTTGTTTGTTACTGATAATGATCCCAAAACTGTGAAGGAAGCAGTGGATTCAGAGGATGGAAAACTCTGGAAAGAGGCCATGGTCGATGAAATGGCATCTTTGCACAAAAATAAGGCTTGAAATCTGGTGGAGTTGCCGGATGGAAGGAAACCCATTGGCAGCAAATGGGTGTTCAAGAAGAAGACAAATGCAGAAGGAAAGGTGGAGAAATACAAAGCTCAGTTGGTAGCAAAAGGTTATTCCCAGGTGCCGGGAATTGATTTTGGTGATATTTTTTCTCTTGTTGCCAAGGTAACTTCTATTAGATTACTTTTATCTGTTGCTGCTGCTTTTGATTTTGAGGTAGAACAGATGGATGTGAAGACAACATTTCTTCATGGGGATTTGGAAGAGGAAATCTACATGAAGCAACTTGAAGGCTTTATGGTGAAGGGTAAGAAAGAACTGGTATGCAAGTTAAAGAAGTCTCTGTATGGGTTAAAACAGTCACCAAGGATGTGGTATCAGAAATTTGATACATTTATACGGGGACTTGGCTTCACCAGAAGCAAAGCAGATCATTGTGTGTATTTTAAATTAATTGGTGACCGTATTATTTATCTGGTCTTGTATGTGGATGATATGTTGCTGGTTGGAAATGACAAAGAAATTATCCAGGATTTGAAGACCCAATTGTCCTCCAAATTCGACATGAAAGATCTTGGTGCTGCAAACTATATTTTGGGCATGGAAATTAAAACAGATTGGTCAAAGAGGAAGCTCTGGTTAAACCAGAGGAAGTATGTCGAGACAATACTCCAGAGGTTTAATATACAGGATAGTAAACTGGTGAAGGTTCCTATTCCTGTAGGTGTGAGGTTATCTGCTGAACAGTGTCCCAAGACACAAGAAGAGGAAGAGGACATGTCCCGTGTTCCATATGCAAGTGCAGTGGGTAGCCTGATGTATGCAATGGTCTGTACTAGACCAGACATTGCACATGCAGTGGAAGTATTGAGCAGGTTTATGTCAAAACCTGGGAAGGAGCACTGGACAGCAGTGAAGCAGGTTTTCAGGTATTTGCGTGGCACTAGTGATTATGGTTTGTGCTACCAAGGAAGACCAGGATTGGACAGAGTGTTAGATATTGTTATAGACAATTTTGTGCCTTACAACAACAGACATGAATTGTCAATAATCCAAGGGATCCAAAGTTCCCTAAACATGATGTTCCTACCCCTAGAGGAACAAGGTCAGCAAACCAACAACTCTCAGATTAGTTCTCCACCTGAAAATACTAAAAAACAAGCAATCCTGAAATCAAAGCAGGTGCTCCACTAGGTTTCTGCGCTGAAACTCAGTTCCTCCATGGTGTACCTGCGTTGCAAAGCAAGTGGGACAAAGGCCACCTGCGCTGAGCGAGATGGGACAAGTGGCACACTGAGTCATTGCTCTGGAATCTTCCAAAAATGACACTTGGATCAGGTATTTCGCCTTGTGATGAGTCAGAGGCTCTGTTTCTCCAAGTGGAAGCAAGGTTCTCCAAGTGGACTCAAGAACTGAAGATCAACTAAAGATTAACTGAAGAGAGAGAGGACACAAGGCAGCTACACATCAGTTGCAAGCTGACTCATCCTTTCTCAATTCATCTATATATTGAGCTCTCTCCTATGAGCTCAGGAGGCTGGAATTTGGTGCAAAGTAATGATATGCTGTTGGTTTCACTATAGAGCTATTGGGTGATTGTTTGAGAGAGGTGAAGAGGAGAAATTCTTTCTGCTGGGAGGTGTTGCTGGATTGGAGCCTTCAATGGTTGTAATACTCTCAGAACCTTTACTTCTTCATTAATAAAAGCTATTGAGGTTCTTCTATGTGCTCTTGTTTCAATAATATATTGTGATAATTGCATGTTTGGTTTACACTAATCCTTGAACCAGTTATGATTGCATGCTTCTTGTAGTTTCCTTCTTTGTTATTTTACAGGATCTCATTGTAGCTGGGCCAGCAAAAGAGCAAGGAGCTGGGAGCAAGCAGCCAAAGAGAAGAGTTTGGATTCGACATTAAGCGCAAGGCAACGGTTAGTGCATTTCTCCATTCTCATTTGCTTTCATAAAGAAGTAAACCTTAAGTAGTTTGTTTTACAGTTGTTGCTAAGGTACTATCACCCTTAGAGTGGGATAGGGTCATCCGAGTCGGATACTTTTCCCTACAACAAACTGGCGACTCCACTGGGGATCGTATCTGTTTGATTGTGTTTGTAGTATTTTGCTATTCATTTCCTGAACAAAAGAGTACCAAATCGAAAAGCTTTTGACTATATCAAAAGCGAAGTAGAGGGCAGCTACTCTAGCTCATTTCTGAGCAAGTTCATGATTTGAAGAGCTGATCTACAAGGATCCTTGTAAGCTCTTAGTGATAGCTTTTCACCTTCCTAATCATCCCTTTGAGTGTGCTTGACTGATTGTCTCTGATTTGAGCAAAAACTGTGCATTTTTGAGAAAATTATGACCCGGAAACTGTGAAAACGCAAGTTTCGTTTTCCAAAGCAGGTAGTACACAGGCTACCTGCTTTGCAACGCAGGTCCCGAAGGGGCTACCTGCGCTGAGAGCCAGATTGGCTGTGCAGCACCTGCGTTGGCCCAAATTTGCCTAGTGCATTTGGGGTTTCCTCACTTTCTCTTGCTTGTTTTCACTTAGATTTTGCTGCTAGGTGTCAGTCTTGTACCTGTTCTGAAACCAATATTACTTGCCATCATTCTACCTCTGTTATATAATGAAATTGTACTTGTTCTTTGTATTTCTTACTCATTTACAATTTCCCATAACGAAGAGTAAACTAGTCTTGCTTTTGGCCTCTTAGATCTGAACCTGTGTTAGGCATTTTGCTGGTCTAAAGAGTTAGCTTGTTTGCTGTCCATAGCTGATTAGTCATTTTACTTTCGTCAGTATGGTTTGATTTCATATATTTCCAGTGATTAAGCAAGTGAATCTTAAGGTGTCTTTTGATTTTGGACAACTTGTTTGTTTTCGCTCTAAATTGAAATCAAAGTTATATAACCACTTTCTTTTTGTAATCCATCAACATTAAGAAAGGGAAAAGAAAATACATGCATTGTGCATTTTGCATTTGAAAAAGTTTGCATGATGATTTAGGAGAAAGTGCATTAGTTTGTGCTGTATGAACTGTGTGAAAAGAATTTGCCTTTCTTCTCTCTCAGTAGTTAAGATTTTCATCAGTCAAAAAGATTTGGAAAAAGCTTGCTTCTCATCTTAGGCTGCATTTAGGAATTTGTCATATACATCTCGTGGTGAACCTTGAAAGGAAAACTTTAAAAAGATCAACTTAAAATATACTGAATGAACCTAACAACGCATTGTAACATAACGCAAACATCTAGAGGTCTAGGTAGAGACGTGTTCCGGCGTCGTTAAACATAGTGACTGTCGATCTCTACGAAGGTGGGTGATTCCTCCTGAGAGTCGGTGGCACTAATACGGACTTGTGCTCCCACGTACCGTCGCGTATATATTGGGAGACCCCTATAGGCAATTATCCTTTATCCATAGGAAGCCGTGTCGGCCGCCCTACTGATCGCGATGCAGTGAACACAACATTCACGAAGATCGACCACCCGTACCGTAAAACGTATTCTGTGGTTTCGCGAAAGGTTTGGCACACCCTCTGCCTAGATCTCCAGAGCAGTTTCTTTTGGCCTTTTTCAAACTCTATAACTGAAAAGGTCCAACCGAGCATTTGTCACTTCGGGCTCGTTAATACATCGAAGGAGACTAGAGTCATCTTTAGCTTTTTCTCGACTCTTAAAACATGAAAAAGCAAAGTTATGTTTAAAAGCGTCTAATAAAATTCATTCAAATCGGAAACACAAATTTTCCCCTTTATATTTTAGTTGATCGAGTAATCCGCAATCGTGGAAGAAAGTCAATTGAATATCCGTCGTTCTCGGAGACTTGCGAGTCAACCGTCTTTGTCTCCGGAATCGAAAACAATCCGGGCAAAGCGAACTCGTCGAACCAGTTCAAAATCTCCTTTAAAAGTTAGAACAAGTGTTCCAACAACATCTGAGATTCTGGTCACTCCAAACATTTCCGGAAACCCTGCCTCCATAGAAGAAGTTCAACCGCCACAGAGGGACAGTAATATTGATCCTAGTCTGGGGGCAAATACTCGTATGACTGAACCAGTTCCATCTGTAACCGGTCCAGAGAGTTTTGTTCCTCAAACATCTGTCGTTGTCGATCCAACCCCTTCTTCGGCACCGGAAATCTTTTACGGACCTGACGGTCTTCCTCTTCCACCTGGTCTGATTGCGATAGAGGAAATTATAGAAGAACCGCAAGTATCCACTCCAATTCAATTTGGAGTAGGGGTCACTCTATTTCCTGCTACAACAGAAGTTTGTCCATCACCAGTGGAAGTTCCTGTAGAATCACTAGACGATCAACTGGATAGACTAAAAATTTCTGAACAACCGTCGACATCTAGGACTGTGTCAAATGACACGGCGACGACAGAATTACCTGCCGCAAATCCAACAATGTTCGCCGGCATACCATCTGTCCCAACTAGCTCTCAATCGCTAGAAGGAGTCCACCAAGGGACTATCTCGACAGTATGGTCTGTTCCTGTTTATTCCGGAGTAATGTCTGGTAACTCCCATGGTGAGACTCATCAAATTGACCCTTTTGGGAATCTAATTAGGCCATCCAGTCCTCCAGGACAATCAATTGCCTTGAGTTCTGGATTGCTACCGTATGGGGGGCAGTATGCCCTTTCATTACCCCCTCCGGGAGGGTACCCATATGGGAGTTCTCAACCTTATTCAAGTTATGGTGGAATTGCAACGAGTAGTTGGGTACCTATGCTATCCCAGCCACCAAGAGTTGTATATTCTATGCAACAGTGTGTACCTGTGACAAACATCCCAACTACACCGGCTATTGTGACCGTGTCGCAAGTTCAAACAATGCCTGTTGTGTGTCAACCTCAGATTTCTCAGGTTCTCATGCAACAGCCCCTTGACCCTGCGACCCAACCACAATCGCCTATTGGTGGGGCAACACAAGTACAGTCGGGTACAACTACCCCACATCTTGGTCCAATGGTTAGTATAGCGCAACAACCCATGGTGTCGCAACCGTGGATAATGCAATACCAACAGCCGCAATTCCAACAAGTGTACCAGGGTTCTGAATAGCAAATCTTTGCGAATACGGGACAACCATATATTCAAAATGGTCAAAATCAACCACTTTATAGTGGTCAAGTCCATCAACCGTATCAATCATACCAACATCAACTCCATTATGCTGGTATGCAAAGACCAACTGTTCAGGCGATTCCATCGTATCCTGGTTACGCTTCACCTAACTTGAATCAACAGTTAGCATTCGTGGCGACTTTAGAGTTGCCTGATTTACATCGGTTAACCAATGATCCAATTGCTTATGCCCCATGGTGCCCAGTGATTCCGCACAAACTTCCATCCGACATTCCTAAATTCAATGGAAATCCAGGTGAAGACCCGTCGAATCATGTGATGACTTTTCATCTATGGTGTTCGTCGAACACTTTGAATGACGATTCGATAAGGCTTCGCCTCTTTCAGAGGACATTGACAGGTCCAGCGGCAAAATGGTATATAGAATTGCCTAGAGCTTCGTTCGACAATTTTGGCTCCCTTGCCACGACATTCTTAACCCACTTTCAATTACCAATAAGGTATGAAACGGGAACAGAGATATTGACCAACTTCAAACAGACAACCGCAACTCATATATCGGATCATATACATGAGTGGTGACGTCGACGAAGAATGGTTAAAACATACGTTCCTGATCAGCTTTTAGCTGAGTGGTTTATAAAGTTGTTACTTCCGGCCATAACGGAAGATGTGGCAAAGGGAGGAGTCGTAACAGAAGAGCAGGTTATCGCTCGTGCACAATATTTGGACTTAGTATATACTCAGTCCGGCACGCTCTATGACAAAATACCAGACGCCCCTAGACCAGAGTTTTCAATCCCTCCTCCTCCTAAATCAAACAGTGACTCTCATGCCGGTGATGGCGTGATAGGCACGGCAAACACGAATCCGAAAAAGACCCAACAAAAGAAGGCCCGTAAGGATTCGAATCAAAATGCGCATGAAGAAGTTCTTGCTTCGGAAGTAAATGCCGTATCGACAGATAAGGGCAAAGAAACCAATCAACCAGGAAGCAAGAAGAATCAAAACGAAGGGAAGAAAGATCAAAGAAAGTCATCTCCTCGAAAAAATCCTCGTAGAAAGGAGAAAACGTCTAGGAGATGTCACATATGTGACGATGATCATTGGACGGCAGATTGCCCGTACAAAGCTGAGTTTAAAAGATTCGTAAAGAATCCGCACACTCCAGCCGTATTGACTGATCCATTTCCCGACCCAAGTCAGAATCTGGTTGACAGTGGAAATGCTTCCCCATCACAAGTTATGATGTTGTCAAGTTTTAAGCGCCAAGATGATGCTTTAATTTCAACATTAGACAAAAGCCATGGGAATTCACAGTCGTTGAATGGCGAGAGAAAAGGTCGATCAGGCAGTTCGACAACAACTTCGACAGAAGTTGTGCCGCCATCCAACACGAGAGGCATTCCAACGATCCATGGAGGCAATCATCCTCTCCAATATATCGGAGTAATTTTCCTAAAAGGCCCTTCTTTAATGGGCACTTTTGCCCCACCATCACCGAGTAATCTTACGGAGATGGGTGCAACGGGATATGAAGCCTTCTATTTTTAATGGATCTAAAGGTTTCGAGGATAGTTCCTATCTCAAGTCAACCTCGTTTAAAAAATGAAATAAAGAGTAAAGAGGATAGTTATTTACGATGTCAACCTCATTAAAAAAATGAAATGTCCCCTTAAGAATTAGAGGACATATGCCTCGTCCGAATTTTTATGCTGGGGGCATCAAGATTGAGCAGTTTTAGCAATGTTCATGCTCGTTAAAAAATAAACGCAAGAATCGAGCAGTTTTTGTGTAGAGTTCATGCTCGTTAAAAAATAAACATAAATTGTGAGCAATCTTTCCCTAGCAGTTCAAGCTCACTCAGAAAAAATGAACCGGTAAATAACCATTGAGAAAAGTAACCTTTGAAAGCCATATTAAAAGCCCTTGGTCGTGTTTATATGCCATCACCTACATCCGTTCATTTTGGCCAATCGTTCATCTCCATATGTGTGTTTACCCATTTTGAGGAACAGCTGCGAAGAGTGATTTCACTTAGCCATCCTTGTGACACTGCCGTGATTGGAAAATTCCAACCTGTACCTGGAATCTGCTGCTATCCCTGTTTATCACTCGTTCCTCAAAAGACGAGTCTTCTTTGAGCTCTTTTCACTGACTCGTAAAATATGAAAAGTTTGCCGAGTTTTGGCCTTCCAGCTCGTTAAAAGGACCGGAAGAGCTATCCCTCCTCTAGATTTTAATCTTTTTGGACCTGAGGGATTATTGCACAAAAAGATCGAGCGCTTGTTTTGATCGGCTCGTTAAAGAAATCGAAAATTCATCCCTTCTGTATGGTTTTATACTTTTTCGGACTTAAGGGATTAGCAGACGAAAAAGGAATTTTTGGAGTTAACTTTCCGTACCTTTTCAGACTCTCTAAAAATGAAAAGGACCGAGTTTTCCTTGTCGTTAGACTCGTTAAAATGATTAAATAGCGACAAACTTGTCTTTAGACGAGAACAAGTTTCCCTATCGCTAGGCTCGTTAAAACATAGCGATGGGCTTGCCCGAAGGGCAGGTTATAGAACAAGCATATGTTATCCTCCTCAAGCTTGACAAAAATAAAGAGGTACTGGTCAGCAATGACTGGGGAAAAATTGGGAGAACCTCACAGCATTAATGGTAGCAAGTCGCTCTTGAACATGACACTTTGTCCTCCGTATCACATCGGGTTGGGTTGTTTCATTCACCGGTCTCATAACCATGGTCCTCGCCACACCATCCACAATTGGGGTAATGCTACCAATCCATCACATCAGTGTCGTTATATGTTCAAGAGATGTGGTTCTGCAAAGAGTCAACCGTGTCCCATCCACTGCCATACATTATCCTTCATCCACTTCATGACCGCCACCCTGAATCATACATCACAGTTTGTTTTCACCTCATCACAATCACTAGCTCCGTTCCGTGTCACTGATGTGGGATTCATTAAGGCCCTCCTTTGACGGATCACTCCTTGTCGACATCAGCTCATTATCCAAGGAGTTGATCTAGGAACACCCCCTTCAGTACTTTGAAGCTTGCATGCCTCAATGGCAAGTTTCTCACTTCCGGCGACAGGTATACATCAATGAGCTTCGACCAGAAGATTTTGCATGGTGGTCAACGCCAAGTCCTTTATTCCCACCATGTGGATTGTACTACCGTACCTTGAGGGTCATCATCCTTATCGGTGATTCCTCTCGTGCTTGTTAACGGTTTACATCATTGACCGGTAATCAAGCGATGTCTTTCCATGTTCGACTTCAAGAAATTCTCACATGGATCGACTTGTACATCGAGTAAGGATCAGAAGAGATTGAAGACCCCGGATCTAGTTTCATCCATCCGGGCTGCGATATATATTCAGGACATAAAGACATTTGATATGTACATCATTACAGCAGATGATCATCCTTCTCAAAGGATGATAATTTCAGCAGAGAATTATCAGTCTACAATCAGACGATCGTCTGTTCTATGTACCAAAATGTATTTATAAAAGCTGAGCATGGGAATGCCCGCCTCAGCTAGATCATGAAAATGTATGAAAAATAATGTATTGTACTATATCTTATTACAGGACACTTCTCAGCAGATTGAATGAACTTCGGATCCTCTCAATAAAGCATTTCACCCGATAAACGACCTCATACTTTAGGGGGCATCTGTTATAGACAATTTTGTGCCTTACAGCAACAGACATGAATTGTCAATAATCCAAGGGATCCAAAGTTCCCTAAACATGATGTTCCTACCCCTAGAGGAACAAGGTCAGCAAACCAACAGCTCTCAGATCAGTTCTCCACCTGAAAATACTCAAAAACAAGCAATCCTGAAATCAAAGCAGGTGCTCCACTAGGTTTCTGCGCTGAAACTCAGTTGCTCCATGGTGTACCTGCGTTGCAAAGCAAGTGGGACAAAGGCCACCTGCGCTGAGCGAGATGGGACAAGTGGCACACTGAGTCATTGCTCTGGAATCTTCCAAAAATGACACTTGGATCAGGTATTTCGCCTTGTGATGAGTCAGAGGCTCTGTTTCTCCAAGTGGAAGCAAGGTTCTCCAAGTGGACTCAAGAACTGAAGATCAACTAAAGATTAACTGAAGAGAGAGAGGACACAAGGTAGCTACACATCAGTTGCAAGCTGACTCATCCTTTCTCAATTCATCTATATATTGAGCTCTCTCCTATGAGCTCAGGAGGCTGGAATTTGGTGCAAAGTAATGATATGTTGTTGGTTTCACTATAGAGATATTGGGTGATTGTTTGAGAGAGGTGAAGAGGAGAAATTCTTTCTGCTGGGAGGTGTTGCTGGATTGGAGCCTTCAATGGTTATAATACTCTCAGAACCTTTACTTCTTCATTAATAAAAGCTATTGAGGTTCTTCTATGTGCTCTTGTTTCAATAATATATTGTGATAATTGCATGTTTGGTTTACACTAATCCTTGAACCAGTTATGATTGCATGCTTCTTGTAGTTTCCTTCTTTGTTATTTTGCAGGATCTCATTGTAGCTGGGCCAGCAAAAGAGCAAGGAGCTGGGAGCAAGCAGCCAAAGAGAAGAGTTTGGATTCGACATTAAGCGCAAGGCAACGGTTAGTGCATTTCTCCATTCTCTTTTGCTTTCATAAAGAAGTAAACCTTAAGTAGTTTGTTTTACAGTTGTTGCTAAGGTACTATCACCCTTAGAGTGGGATAGGGTCATCCGAGTCGGATACTTTTCCCTACAACAGATATTCATGGCTTTGTTGATGCAGACTGGGCTGGAGATCTGGATCATAGAAGATCTACAAGTGGGTATGTGTTTAACCTATTTGGAGGTGTAGTCAGTTGGATGAGTAAGAAACAATCTGTAGTGGCACTATCAACTACAGAGGCATAATACATGGCAGCCACTCATGCAAGCAAGGAAGAAGTTTGGTTGCAGAGATTGTGTTCAAGTATGGGGTTAGTACTGGGAGCTATAAGAATAGACTGTGACAGCCAAAGTGCAATTTTCTTGGCAAAGAACCCTGCTTATCATTCAAAGACAAAGCACATTGATGTTCAGTATCACTTTGTGAGGGATATGATAGAAGACAGAAAGGTGTTGCTGGTAAAGGTGGACACTTTGAAGAATACTGCAGATGCATTGAAAAAATCTGTGAGCTCTGAGAAGTTCTCTTGGTGTAGAGAAGCAATGGGAATCTTAGGGTTGAAAAAATGACTAAGCTCTCCTGTGGCCCCTTGTGGAAAGAAAACAACAAGTGGGAGATTGTTGGGTTGTGTTATATTCTTTCCACATAGTTAATAGGGGGTTTGAAGGGCACCCGTAACCCCACTTTATGGGGTTCGGGGCAGCGCCCCAGAAAATTTTGGTTTTGGACCATATGTTAGGTTGGGCGGACCCACCTATGGTTTTGTGCATGATTTTCGCACATGTTTTTTGGACGCGATGGTCTTCGGTCCATGGTATTGGATGCTTCGGCATGTATAAATATGTATTGTAACATTGAAAGGAACATAATGAAAAATCAAGCTGGTAGTCCCGGTTTTTGGATCCAGGGAAAAATCTCTGTGCATATGTTTTTTATGGGTTATGCTCTCGCATTGTTTATTTTCTTTGTTTAAGAATTCGTATGCAGGTAATTTCTGTACAGTGTTAAAACCTACATTTTGGACCTTTTGGTGACCCAGATTTGCTCCAAAACTTCTGAAACTTTCCAGGGTGTATGTTATCATCATGATGAATCTAAAAATGAAAACTTTTTCTCCATATGATGCTCTAGGAAAAAGCGCAGCACTGGTGGCATTGTGCTTCTGGGCAAAATTCCTGTGTTAAAAATTACAAAATTTCAAAAATTGCAAAAATTTTCCAAAATTTACCCAAAGTTGGCATGGGACACCACCATCAACTTCTTTGATGGGATATAGAGGCTTCAACCAACATTCTCAATTTATATTGCTTCTTTTTGCCTTTCAAAGCTCTCGTTAGCCTTGCCTTTAATTTTCTAATCCTCATGTTACAGATTTTGTTGCGGGTCAAATAATGGTATGCCATGTGTCAGAGCATCTTGTTTTCCCTATTGGCCTTCTCAATAAGTCCTTCAGGATGTATGTTGACCCTCTCAAGCCATGTTTCCTTATCATTCTCAATCTCTTGCTTAATTGGAGTCAATTGACATGAGCCTCTTTGGCCATTTTCCTATTGGCTTTGACTATCTCCAGCTCCATGAGGACTTGTTTCTCACTCAGTTGCTTGCCTGTTCCAAATATCTAATGATGAACTTGGCTCTCTCTAGGTTGCCTGCCAAAGATTGTATTTGAGCTTCCCTTTCTTGAATGATGATGTCTTTGAGGGTTTTTTCATCCTGAGCCTCCAAGTCCATGATGAGTAAAGTGCTGTTGTGGCTCCTCATGTTCAATGATATCAAAATCTCTTTCCTCCGCATCACCAAGATCTTCCTCCTGCACTTTTTCCATGCCTTTGATCAAATGCTCAACCTGTACTTGTTTTGTCGATGATGAATGCAAGGTCCCTTCCACACCTTGCGGAGCAAACACTCACCTAACAGCTGCGAAAAGTCTCCTTGTGCCTCTCTGATATGTTAAATACACTGGGACCTCAGCAGTTCTGGTTTCCTTGGCATCTTCCCTTGTTTCGCCATGGCTAGAAGGCCCACCTTCTTCTTGATGCACTGGTGGAGGGATCTGTGGGCCTTTGAACATCTCATGAGCAATGAAAGTCTCCCATGGAATGTTAAGAAGGCTAAGATGGTGTAGAACAATGATTTTAATCAAAGAGTAATGATAATTGTTGTTCAACTGTTGGGGGTATGATTTCATTTGTACAATATGTGCCATTTTATCAATGTTTCTAAACATGAAGTAAGGGAGATTCAACATCTTCACTCTAGTGAAATGCATGAGGAGTCTAATATGATAGGAATACAACTGGGAGAACCTACCTTCACAAGTAAAGTACTTGATAATAATATTCATCAAAGGAACATACTTGTTTTCCAAAAATTTAAAGGGGAATAACCTCTTCACTTGATTTCTATCTTTAGCCTTGATATAGGGCTCATAGTAACTCTCATCGAGGTCCTGAATTTTGTACCATTTTTCACCAACATTAGGGATTCTAGTAGCCTCTGAAATGACAACTGATGATATTGTGAAGGTTACTCCAGCAAGTGTCACCTCATTGTTATACAAATGAGTCACAAAAAGTTTGGCCAACTCGTGGTGAAACTGAACTCTCTCCACCATTTCACAAAATTCAAAACATGCTTGATGTCTAAAACAAGAAACTGCTAGTGGGAAAGCCTGTAACTCCCTCAAACTAGTGGGCTCCTCTCTAATGATTCTTCCTCCTTTATGGGGTTTCCTCTATTGCCTATGCCTCTCCATGGAGCTGTCACTAAGTGTCTCTTCTTCATAATCATAATCATTATCTTTGTCCATGTTTTCCTTTGGCTTGAACAATATGGTTATATATGGATAGTGTTATGGATAATGGTGTGGAGGAATGTAGTGGGCAGAGTGTATGGATGAGGGGGTTTGGGAAAATGTGTGTGTGAAAAGGGTTTAGGGAGAATGTATGTGGGCGTGGGGTTTAGGGAAAAATAAAAAGTGGATAGAGTAAGAAAACAATAGTAGAGTGAGGATTTCAATTCATGAGACAATTTGTAGGAAAGCTAGAGTTTTTCCCTAGAAACTAAGGTTTTGATTTTGGGGGTGAAAAATCACAAAATCTTGATGTAAAAACCCTAAACCATAGGAGATTTTGATGTACTTACTTTCAAAAGAGGTAAACTTGGAAATTTGAGGTCAAATTGGTGTTTTGAGATGATTTTTGGCTCTCCCGGGCAAAGCGCAACGCTACCTACAGGAGCACAGTGCCGGCCTGAAAGCGCAACGCCCTTGTATTTTTAAACCACAAAAACTTGCTAGAAGCACAATGCCTGGTTGAAAGCGTAACGCCACCTCTCAGAAGCGTAGCACCACTCCAAAACTCCAAAAACACAACGCTTTGCTCTATTTTCTCAATAACACTTGAAAATCGACCTTTGCTTTCATCTTGGCTCTTTAATATTCAATAATGAAACAATGGGATGAAAAATAGGAGGATGGGTTTATATAGTTTCACCTTTTGATTTTTTGTTTGTGAAAACCCACTTTTATAATGTCTATTTGTCTTTTATAATGCTCTGTTTTTCATGCTTGTTTTCTTTTGCTTGGCAAGTGAACTGATGCTCAAAATCACTTGATTTTTGTAGTGGTAGGTACTTGGCAGCATCACAAGCTTTAGGAGGAGCTTGGGAACAAATATTACATATAGAAACAATAAAATTACATCATGAAGAAAGATAAAAAAACATAATACTCTGTTTTCACCTCAAAACAAGTTTTGAGGTGAGAACTACATTAAGCTTTCAAAATAACAAATTTATCCATCATTATTGGCCTCCTCATGTGCTTGCTGACCATTATTAACATATAATGACTGAATTTGACCATGGAGGAAACGCTGAGACCTAATGAGACCAAACCGTAGGATTTGATGAAATGGATTGCAAAATGAACATGAATCATGACTAAAAAGTATGAAAGAAGATCAACAAGTACATATCATGAGGGAAAAACTAAAGTAAAACCTACCATCAGTGAATCCATGACCTAATGGAATGACTCATCAGTATGGGACTCCTACTATGAAATGCAAAAGAGAGATTTTTGATCACTGATGGTAGTGTGAAGACACTGACACTAACAAATATCAACAAAGATGATGGTTGGAAGTTGAGTAGGAGTTCGATTCTGGCCCTCTCCTTACGATCCTATTGTCTCTTCCCCCTTTATTTTTATTTTTTCCTTCCTCTCCCCTCTCTTTATCCTTCTATTGATTTTATTTAATTCTCTTGCTTCTTAGTTCTTTACATTTTTCTAGCCTATATTACCCCCCTCCTTGTTACCGGGAAAAGTGTCTATTTAGAACTGCTCTATCCCACTAAGGTGTGACAGTTGCCTTAGAAACAAACAGAGAAAAACTACTTTTGTATTTCCTTTATGAATTATAGATAGAGAAGAATAGAAAGAACCAACCTGTGTCTTGCGCTAATCCTTTGATCCAATCCTTCTCTTCTTTGATAGTCTCCAGCTACCTGCTCTCTTGCTTGCCCAGCTTCACAAAGTACCTGTAAGATCACAGAAGAAGAGCACTATACAAAGACATGGATCTATATTCATAAACAACTTAGGATCAGATTTAAGTTAACCATACGAAATGTAACAAGTATCAATGATACGAAAGCATGGAGGAAAGCTCAAATAGTTTTTATTGATAAACAAGAAAAGATCCAGGAGGAGTTACAACCAGTGGTTCCGACCCAGCATCAACCTCCTAGCAAAGAAGCCCCTCTTCACCTCAAACAAAGCATAAATCACCCAACAATCTGATGTTTGTCTCTAGAAACCAACAACAATTCCTTACAATATGCAAAATTCCAGCCTCTGGATCTCTGGGATGAGGGATCCATATATAGATATCTGTAAGGAGGATGAGTCAGCTTGTGATTTGATTAGTGTCTTCTCTCTGTCATTTCTTTCTTCCACTTGGAGACTGAAGGCCTATTACTCATCCTTGGTCGAATTCAGTGGGGCAAGTGTCACAGGAGAAGATTCTGGAAGCTTCCATTGTCTCTCCACCTCGCGGAATAACACTGCCATTTGTCATTTCTCGCCCATCGCACCCCACAGAAGGGACTTCTGAAATGCAATTCACCCTCACAGTGTATTTAGGTGCAATGCAACGCACCTAGCCAATGGAGCAGCTGAAATGATCCTGTTTTGACCAATTCTGAGCAGTTTCTGGTGGAGAACTTCTGGGAGAAGCTATAATCTGTTGACCTTGTTCCTTTAGGGGTTAGAACAACACTTTTAGGGACTTAGGAGCCCTTGGTTTATGGACATTTCATGCTTGGAGTTGTAGGGCACAAAAATGTCTATAACAGTTGCCCCTTAAAGTATGAGGCCGCTAACCTTTTGGTGTCGGGTGAAATGCTTTATTATGAGGATCCAAAGTTCTTTCAATGCTGTGAGGATACCTGTAATAAGATAAAATACAATACATTATCTTCATACTTTTTTCATGATCTAGCTGAGGTGGGCATTCCCATGCTCAGCTTTATAAATTCATTTCCATGTACATAGGACAGACAACCGTCTGAGTGTAGACTGATGATTCTGATAGAGCCATCATCCTTTTGGTAGGATGATTATCTGTGCTGCAATGCTGTACATTCAATGTCTTTATTTCCCTGAATATATATCGCAGCCCGGATGGATGAAACTAGATCCGGGGTCTTCAATCTCGTCCGATCTTCACTCAAAGTACAAGTCGATCGATGTGATAAATGTTCTGAAGTCGAACATGGAAAGAAATCGCTTGATTACCAGTCAATGATGTAAACCGTTAACAAGCGCGAGAGGAATCACCGATAATGATAATGATCCTCAAGGTACTGCCGTACAATTCACGTGGTGTGAATAAAGGACTTGGCGTCGAACACCACGCAAAATCTTTCGATCGAAGGCCATTGATGTAAACCTGTCGCCGGAAGTGAGAAACTTGCCATTGAGGCATGCAAGCTTCAAAGTACTGAATGGGGTGTTCCTAGATCAACTTCTTGGATAATGAGCTGATGTCGACAAGAAGTGATCCATCACTGGAGGGCCTTGATGAATCCCACATCAATGACATGGAACGGAGCAAATGATTTTGATGGAGGTGAAAACGATCTGGTGATATAAGGTTCAGGGCGGTGGTCATGAAAGAATGGAGTATAATGTATGGTAGTGGGTGAGACACAGGTGACTTCTCTGGATGATTTCTCTTGAACATATCGGCGACACTAATGTGATGGATTGGTAGCATTAACCCCAAATGTGGATGGTATGGCGTGACCATGGCGATGTGAACAGTGAATGAAACAACCCAACCCGACTCGGACACGGAGTGGAAGTGTCATGTTCAAGAGCGACTTGCTACCAACAAAGTTTCTTTGAGTTTTCTTCCCAATTTTTCCCCAGTCATTGCTGACTAGTACCTCTTATTTTTGTCAAGCTTGAGGAGGATAACATATGCTTGTTCTATAATTTTCCCTTCGGGCAAACCCATCGCTATGTTTTAACGAGCCTAGCGATAGTGAAACTCGTTCTCGTCTATAGACAAGTTTGTCGCTATTAATCTTTTTAACGAGTTTAACGACAAAGATAACTCGGTCCTTTTCATTTTTAGAGAGTCTGAAAAGGGACATAAAGGTAACTCCAAAATTCCTTTTTGTCATCTAATCCCTTAAGTCCAAAAAATTATAAAACAATACAGAAGGGATGAATTTTCGATAATTTTAACGAGCCGAACAAAACAAGCGCTCGATCGTTTTGTGTAATAATCCCTCAGGTCCAAAAAGATTAAAATCTACAGGAGGGATAGCACTTCCTGTCCCTTTAACGAGCTGGAAAGGCCAAGGACTCGACAATATTTTCATATTTTACGAGTCAGTTGAAAAGAGCTTAAAGGAGACTCGTCTTTTGAGGAACGAGTGATAAAACGGGTAGCAGCTGATTCCAGGTAAGGTTTGGAATTTTCCAATCATGGCAGTGTCACAAGGATGGCTAGTGAAATCACTCTTCGCAGTTGTTCCTCAAAATGGGTAAACAATCAAATGGAGGTGAATGATCGGCCAATGAAAAGTGGAGGTGATGGTGCAAACACGACCAAGGCTTTAATGGCTGAAGTACTACATTCACGATGGTTATTTACCGGGGAATAGTTCATTTTTTAATGAGCTTAAACGCGGGTGGAAACATTTGCTCATGTCTTATGTTTATTTTTTAACGAGCTTGAACTATGTGCTAAAACTGCTCGATTAATCCAGTCGTATGATAAGAATGTCTCATATAAAAATGGAAACTTTTAGAGTTTTGCCCCACATCCTTTCTTTATGCAAGTTAGGAAACGACCAATCCTACGGGTTTAAAGGGTTAGAGGTCCTAAAAATTTTTAAAAATAAATAGTCACTCTTCGCTTGCATTCCAAAAGGTTTGCATGCCCCCAGGTATAAAACAGAGTTTCAAGGTTACCCCTTCTTTAGTTCGTTAAAACATTTTTTTTACCGAGAGAGGCCTACCTCTTACAGGTTACCCAAAGATTGTTCTATTCACAGTGCAAACAAAACACTTCTTCGGCGATGTCTACCGAGATAAACAAAGGTGAGCTGCGGTGCTCGCCGACTCACATAAATTTGACAAGAGAATCTTGTTCCAGTCCAACTCCCTCTTCCAATCACGGACGGGAGTACGGAGGTCATATTCTCTCACGGAAACCTATCCTATACACGAAGTTTTCCTGCTGAAGCAGACCAGGGTGCATGTCCCCTGTGTTTCAGTCATATCCCTCCGAATCACTCGTGCTCATCGGGAGGACGGATTGGAAATTGAGACATTTCTTGCGTGAAAAGACCATTCAGGGATGGTATATGACTATTTTCTCTGTATGATCCGGGAAATGAAAGCTAGTCCACGAGCTTGACCACTCTTCCTTCGTGCGGAAAACACATTACTCTAAAGAGTGAGAAGACAATTGCTCCCATGCAATAAATATATTCTCGTCCAAGGAGTAGATTGTAATCCAGGGGTCCTTGAACTACCATTACGTTCATGTGAACTATTTTCCCTCTCAATGTTATGGGCACATCGGGAAGGATCCCTAACGGTCGACTGGTTCCTTTATCAAAGCCTGTCAGATTTCTCATCTCAGGCAAAAGCGATGGTGAACCAAGCACTTTCCAAGCAGTTGAGGAAAGGATACTCACAGAAGCCCCCTCATCTATGATGGTACCAGCCATAACCATTCTATATATTTGAACAATAATTTGGAATGGTACACTATCTGGTAAACGGGGTCTGCCTAGTTGATTCCAGTCGAAGGAGACAACTAGGTTGCTTGGAGGTGGGACCGAATAGACGACCGGGTATGAATCTGATGAACTTCCTTCCTGCGGTAAAGGAATGGGTAAATTGTCCCCATGTTCATTGGAGTCTGTGCTTATGAAAAGAATTTGGACGGTGTCATCCTTGTTCTCTTCAGTGATTGTATCATCTGAAGATGGAACCTCTGAAGGCAAGACCGGGTCAACTGCCGCCTCGAACTTTTGACTTTCGTCTGGCGTGGATTCAGATGGTTCATCTTCAATGATATATGCTTCGGCCGACCACCTGAGCAGGTCAGCCGGATTTTCAACTAGTGACGGACTCGAAAAGAGTTTTTTATTCCAGGAGGAAGTCATAACGGTGAAACCGGATGATCATCCAAAACTCTTTTAGCTTCGTCTAAGAAGGGACAATGGTGGACGGCATGATCGCCTTCGCACAGTTTATAAGGAAATCTACATTTCCCTTTTTGTCCTGGGGCTTCACTTTCACTAGTTGACGGTGTGTTTTCAACATGATCATCAGAGGTTGACGACACCGGGTTGTGCAAACGAGGAGACCAGTCCCTTAAGATCCGAGGGATGCAAGGACAATCTCTGTGAAAGTGGTCTCCTTTGCAAATGACACATGGTGATTTAGGCCTGGTCAGTGCAGTGTGTGGATTTTCGTTAAATGACACTCGTTTGCCCCCATTCGCTTTTGGCTCCTTCTTCTTCTTCTGTTTCTTCTTCTTTTCCTTCTTCTCCTTAGGCACTTGACTTTTGGCTTTACCAGCCCCATCAAGTGAAGAGGAAGGAGGAGAGGAAGAATTAGAGGAAGTAGAAGGCTGGTGGGCAATTCTGGACTCGTCTAATTGCTGATTCGATTGTTCAGGAATAGTGGTGTTCTGAACAACAGAGGTTGAGAAGAGCCATACAAGCAAACCAATTGTCAGTCCTGGAAGCGACAATGTGGCCATATGGGGTGCACCAACATCTCCCCAAGAGGAGAAGGGACTAGGATTTCCTCCAAGGGGAATTCCTTGGTTGGTTGACTCCATTTTCTCAACCCAAGATCAACATAGGAAAGGGGTAATGAATATTCTGTTTAAAATAAATTTTTATACGCTTTGACACAACTTGTTTTTTCAGTTTTTAAGAGTCGAGAAAAAACAAAAGATGACTCTAGTCTCCTTCGATTTTTAATGAGCCTGAAGTGACAAGTGCTCAGATGGACCTTTTCCGTTAAGGAGTCTGAAAAGGAATGAAAGGGACTACTCTGGAAGTCTAGGTAGAGGGAGTACCAAACCAATCACAAAACTGTAGAATACTTTTTACGGTACGGCAGTCAATCTTCCCGAATGCTGTGTTCAGTGCATTGCAATCGATAGGGCGGCAGACACGGCTTCCTATGGATAAAGGATTTAAGCCTATAGGGGTCTCCCAAAATATACTCGACGGTACGTGGGAGCACAAGTCCGTACTGGCACTTATTGTCTCAAAGTGGAGGAATCACCCAACCATCAGTGAGGACAACAGTTACCAGGCTTTACGACGCCAGAATACGTCTCTAGCCTAGACCTCTAAATGTTGTGCGTTAAGTTCCAAAGCGTTGTTAGATTCATTGAATTTATTTTAAGTTGATCTTGCTTATGAAATTTGCCTTTTGGGTTCACCACGAGATGTAGATGTAATTCCTAAAATGCAATCTAAAGATGATAAACAAACTTTTATCTCTTTTGTGCAATGAAAATCCTAGCTACAAGGGGAAAAGAAAGACACAATCTTTTCACAAAGAGCAAAGAGCACACTGTAAATGCACTTTCCTAAATATGGCCAAACAGACTGTCTATATGCAAATGCACATGCATGTATTTGTTTTCGACTTTCTTAGTATTGATGCTAAAAAGAAAGTTGATGTACAAATCTGAATTTCTTTTCAAGCGACAAATATAAACAAGCTCTTTTTCCGAAATAAAAAACAGAGATGATTACGACACCTTACGATTTTGAAATGAACACTTGTTCTTGACACTAGAAAATCACAAATTCAGACCAAAGGCAATAGTAACAGTATAATCGACCATCAACAGCAATCAAACTTTCTCCTATGATCAAAATCGACACTTACGACAGATCCAAATCAAAGGACGACAGTACGACTATTCTTCTTTTGCAATGGAAAACTGTAAATGACTCAACAAACACACAAAAACATCTACAGTTATTTTGTACAAAGGAGGCGGAATAACAGCAAGGAAAAGAGGTTTCAAACAGACATATACTGATCACAGGCAGCAAAATCCAGGGATAGAACTGGAAAGAATGAAGCACAAGAACCACAGCTGCACAGAGCTAGTCTGATCAGCGCACTTGTAACACAGAGAATCTTAAATGTAGCGTAGGTTGCCCCTTCGGGAAGTGCGCTGAAATTCAAAATCTCTTAACAGTACCTACGCTGGGCCAGAAATGAGACTCTGTCCTGGTTCTGGGTCACAGTTTGCAGTTCAGTCCTTGGTTTTTGGCCGAGTAAAAAGCAATCAGTAATGTAACAATCAGGGGTAGATCTAAGGAGGGTCTAAGAGCTATCACAAGGGCAATCAGATAGTTTGTGAATCAGTTATTTAAATCATAAACAGATCCAGTGAATGGATTGAAGCAGCAGTTATCTACTTTGCATTTGTTATGGCAAATGCAGTTCGAAAGCTACTTATAAGTTTATGAAACAAACAACAAAGAATGATACACAATCAAACTAATTAGACAATCCCCAGCGGAGTCGCCATTTTGTTACCGGGAAAAGTGTCTATTTAGAACTGCTCTATCCCACTAAGGTGTGACAGTTGCCTTAGAAACAAATAGAGAAAAACTACTTTTGTATTTCCTTTATGAATTATAGATAGAGAAGAATAGAAAGAACCAATCTGTGTCTTGTGCTAATCCTTTGATCCAATCCTTCTCTTCTTTGATAGTCTCCAGCTACCTGCTCTCTTACTTGCCCAGCTTCAAAAAGTACCTGTAAGATCACAGAAGAAGAGAACTATACAAAGACATGGATCTATATTCATAAACAACTTAGGATCAGATTTAAGTTAACCATACGAAATATAACAAGCATCAATGATACGAAAGCATGGAGGAAAACTCAAATAGTTTTTATTGATAAACAAGAAAAGATCCAGGAGGAGTTACAACCAATGGTTCCGACCCAGCATCAACCTCCCAGCAAAGAAGCCCCTCTTCACCTTAAACAAAGCATAAATCACCCAACAATCTGATGTTTGTCTCTAGAAACCAATAGCAATTCCTTACAATATGCAAAATTCCAGCCTCTGGATCTCTGGGATGAGGGATCCATATATAGATATCTGTAAGGAGGATGAGTTAGCTTGTGATTTGATTAGTGTCTTCTCTCTATCAGTTCTTGCTTCCACTTGGAGACTGAAGGCCTCTTACTCATCCTTGGTCGAATTCAGTGGGGCAAGTGTCACAGGAGAAGATTCTGGAAGCTTCCATTGTCTCTCCACCTCGCGGAATGACACTACCATTTGTCATTTCTCGCCCATCGCACCCCACAGAAGGGAATTCTGAAATGAAACACACCCTCACAGTGTATTTAGGTGCAATGCAACGCACCTAGCCAGTGGAGCAGCTGAAATGATCTTGTTTTGACCAATTCTGAGCAGTTTCTGGTGGAGAACTTCTGGGAGAAGCTGTAATCTATTGACCTTGTTCCTTTAGGGGTTAGAACAACACTTTTAGGGACTTAGGAGCCCTTGGTTTATGGACATTTCATGCTTGGAGTTGTAGGGCACAAAAATGTCTATAACACTCCTACCCCGACCTTTTTTTTAGTATTTCATATAAAATCCTAGTAGTGGTTTTTACATCTTACTCTAAATCCTCTTATTAATTTATGGATTATTCTTAATAATAATAATTTTTAACTTAAATTTATATTAGTAAATAATATTCTCCCTCATATAATATTTTGAAACTTGTGCTTGACCTCTTTATACCCTTTTCCTTTTAATTATATAACTATGTTTTTAATTCTTATAATTTATAATTTATTATGATTTAGTATTATTTTTAGTAAATCTTATCCTTATTCTCGTTATTAATTTTCTTAACTATATTCTTATTATTCTTATTATTATTATTGGTGCTTAATTTTAACTATAATATTTTATTAAATATAATTTATAACTAATAAATATTAAATAATTCTTTTTTAGGATTTCTGGTTACCTAATCTCCAACAACTAGTCCTCAACAACTAGTTTTAACCTTGGACAATGATGCATCCTTACTATTCAATCATGAAGATTGTATGATTTTTTCCACCTTGTCCTGAGGATGAACCACATTAGTTGGTTTGAAACGTCGACCCAATCCTGAAAATGTGATTAATCCGAAAGACATTCATCTGAATTAATCTTTTATTGATAACACCTGGTGAAGGAGATCTACAGATTGGTCTATAAGTCTGCCTCCATGGGATGGGTCCTTTGATATCCTTGACCCTTAAGAAAATTGGTCCTCTCTCTCAATGTGAAAAACCCAAAACAAATTGAAGAACTCAAAATGGGAGCTCTGAAAAATGACAATAATGTTGACGATGATAATGATCATGGTGAAGAATGAATGAAAAACCTCCTTTATATAGAAAAATATGGATTTAATCTCGAAAATGGAGAATAATATAATATTATTAACCAAATTCAGATCTAACTACTTTCAATACTTTATTATATTTATTAGAGAGGGAAAATGAATTTAAAATTGTTAAATACCTTTATTTATAAATAATTAACAAATAAAATGATTTGCTAATTATTTCGCGAGAAACAAGGAAGGTGTGAAATCAAAACAATTATTAAATAGTGATTTAGTAATTGTTCTAATAATGGAAATAAGGAAATTCAAATAAATAATGATTTATATAATTATTCTCATGGGGTTTTTTATTTAAATAAAAAAATAATTTAATAAAAGTGGTTTAATAAATTATTTTCCATAGTGAAAGCGATTTTACTATGGTAAAATTAAATCTACATGGTGTATTTTGACCCACCTAGTTAGAAATGGCTAGGTGATCATTTTTTGGTGATAATAATAGTTATGACCATAAATAACAGAGAATTAGTGGAGGCTAGAAAATAACGGGAAGGTTGGCAGAGGGGAAAGTGGTTTGTGGGGCGTGTTATATGCCATTTTGTCTCATTAGGTCAATATGGATTCAATTGGATCAATCAACATCCTGTGACCCCTTTTCATCATCCTTGCACAAATCCGTAAGAATGAATCATTCTAATCCCTGAGTTTCTACCTGAAAACAATTTGTTTCAGTCATTATAAGGACCAATACACCCTGGCCCCTTACATGCTAGTGTTGTCTACAAGTTTTCCCTACTCTGCACCTATGATGATCACAAATAGTTTTCTCAGTGTTGGGGGTGCGCCGATTCTATAAATTTAGGAAAAAAAATATCTCGAAGATTCCTCTTATAGAAGCTTCTAGGATCTCTTCTTACCATTCACCTCATATAAAAATCTTGAATCCTATCCTATCCTACCTTCGAGTTTTCATCCCTTATCATTTGAGCTCATTCTTCGATCACGAGTGGATCTCAAGCCCATATTAGTAAAAGGATAAGAATTCATGAACTAAATCCTTCACCTATATATTTACTACCATCCATAGGCAAGGGGTTGGATTTTGGAGAGTGATTTTATCCTTATTTTGTTGTTGTGAGAGATATATTTCCATGCATTAGGGTGATTAGAGGTGCACTTTGTGACAAGGAAAGGAAAAATAAACTTGGAGGAGCTCTTCTGCAGGATCAACACCTATTTTTGGTTGTAATTCACTCCATTTCTATTAATGGAAAGAGTTCTTTTTTCCTATATATGATGTTATTGTTTGATATATTTCAATACCATGTTGATATATTGAATAAAGTGATTAAATAATGTTGCATAGATTCCGTAGATTGTTGGCTTGTGTTAGATGTCTGTGTAGGTTCTAATTATAGCACTTAGAGCTAGGATTGGAGCATTCAAGCCAAGGAAGGAGTGAAGCATATGATAGATTCCAGGTAGGCTTCATCCTGTTATCTATTTAATTTAAGGAAAACATTAGTCCCTTTTTCCTTCTATTGTTCTAGGTCAGTCCACTAGGCCAAGGGAAGATACTTCTGTTCATAGTCATAGATTCTGCATAACAAATTGGCGACCATACTGGGGAGAGGTGTATTCCCTTGGTGGTTTCTTTGTCCATTATGCTTGTCTTACCTCTTCTTTAGACATTTACTGTCTTATTCAATTAAGAACAAACCTAGGAAGGCCTTTCATTGAGTCTTAGTTGTAATTATTGTGTCAGAACTTTGCATCCCTAGACCAATTCACCCTATGGTCTTGTGACAGAGCGTTTCACCCTAGCTGAACCTTCTTTGTGCCTATGTTACACAACACTTTTCCCTCCTTTGCACCTACGTTGGTGCCTATTCATGCACAATTTTTATTTTATGTTGATTTTTCTCTCTGATCATTCTTGTTCCAGTTGCTCTTCCTTGAGTGTTTGAGTGTCTTGTGGTCCTTCTGAAGCCTCCATTTGGTTTGCTTTCATTTTAGTACCTTTGGTAAGGATTTGTTTAAATATTTTCCTTTGTTATTATCATTAGGTCATTTACAAACTGATTTTATTTGATAATTGAGTGCTTAGATGAAATGGTGTTCTAGTCATCGTTTTTAAAAGCTTGTTTGAATAAGTGATTATACTTTGCATCTTAGTTTTCTTCATCTTCGAAAATTAAGTGACTTGAAAAGAAAAAACTTTTCATTGGAATTTAGGGTTTTATGTGTGCATCAAAATTGGGACAATTGCATTTAAAAGGGAGTTACATTTTGCACATTGTTTGTTGCATACTCTTTGTCTCTTCCCTTCCTTAGATTTTCATTGAATGAGAAAGATTTCATTTCCTCATGCTAGTTTGCATTTTAGGATATTCAGGTGACATTCATGGTGAGCCCTAAAATTGAAACTTAATTGAAGATAAACATTAAACTTTATTGAATCAACCTAAGGAGCATTTGTAACATTAACACAAAAATTTAGAGATCTAGGTTAGGGACGTGCTCCAATTTCATTAAACGTAGGAGCTATCGTTGTTTTCCAGTGTTGAATCTCGGGGGTGAAATCTCATTACATGTATGTGAGTGTATGAGATCATTCTCCACATACCTTTAGGTATATTGGATGGTGCTCCACACACGTAAAATATATGGGAATGCTTTCATCAAATGGTTACGCATTAGACAACACTAATACAAACTGCACTTCCACATACCATCAAGTTTATTTTGGAAGTCCCCTATAGGTTTCTATCCTAGCTATAGGTAACCAAGTCAGATGCCTTGTCTACCGTAATACACCGAACATAGCATTGAGGGAGATTTCCTACATATAAATTAAGTACTTTGTTCGCTAAGGTGTATATTACAGTTCACGGTTACTTGGTGTTGGGACAGGGTCATCTAGGGTCAATTTTGGGGCAAAAGCCCAAGTTTTGGGGCAAAAAGGCCAAATTTTCTTGTAATGAATGTAAAGTCTTCGAAAGATGTGGTTTTAGAGCGTGTAGATAGTAAAGTGTCATAAATGGTTTTACCCTTATTTTATGTAAGTTGTGTCGGCTTTAGTAGATCTACCCATGGTCTGCAGAACATGGGATTGTATAAAATGGAGAGTCTTAGAGATTCTAAGGCATAATAGATGTCAATTAAGATGAATGTAATGGGTCAATAGAGGAAACAATGAATAAGTCTCAGAGTAGAAGAGAGGCTCTACAACTATGTTTGCAAAGGCCTAGATTAGAGCCTACAGCTGAGTGCGTAGATCCCTGCAGTTGAGTGAACATGGAAGTCTGGAGTCTGTGAGAAGAATTGAAGTATTAATAAAGAGATTATTCTAGAAATTCCTGTGTTTATCTATTTTCTTTTGTTATGAATGAATGCACTATTATGTTATCATGAATGATGGGTTTATGAATTATTACTGTATTGATACGTGATTTTACCTGATTTATATTATCATATGAATGAAAGTAATAATAATTGTTTACGTGAAGAATATCTTGTTGCATGTTAATGTTATTGAAAACTTAAGTCAATCTGGGTAAATACAGAGTTACGAGTAATCACAAAGGTGCGTAAGTGGTTGATTCACCTATTTAGGGTCCGCAAAAGGTAGTCGTAGACCTTCGTGAAGGTCTAGAGGTGAGTAAACGAAAGTTATATCATTAAGCCTTAAGGGCATATCAATCTGTGCAAAGATAGGTTAAGGGCGTAAACGACATCACACTCATCTATGGGTGTGGAAACTTGGTTCCAACATCCCCCCATACTGCTTCAGCTGAGACTTTAGTCCGCGCTCTACGGGTTGATGCTGAAAGGACCAGTAGTGTAGGGATTTGTTTGGAAAACTTAACTCTGAACCTGGGTCAGGACCCACTAAGCCAACAAATGGTTACATTTCCTGGACATGTATTTGCATAAATAAATGTGTGATGTCGCATTACTCGAATCCAGCAAAGAGAGAAATTGAGGAGTGGTTGGATAGAAAGATCCACGAATTCACAACACAAGGAAACAAAATCCACGATTGATAAAAGAAAAGTAGTTGGACAGGTATTGATGAGCACGAGTATTGCAGCAAGGATGCTGCAATGCCTGGGCTACCAGCTTTACTTATCAACCCAGGCTTCGTACAAACATGGAGGTGACAGTGCTGTATGCACAAGTAAAAGTGATGGTTTTTCTTGTTGTCATTGTTCAGCTGGCGAGAGATCACTAGGGTTCCAAGCCAGACTTCTATGGAGTCAGAAGAAGCTTGATTCTTTGATGGAAGAAAGGTAAATCTACTCGAAGAGAGTTACTCTACTATAGTAATGGAGAAGGCGAACATGTGATGCTAAACCACACCATACCCTAATTAACCATTTAAGAAGCTATGCTAAGCAGAAATTCTAAATCAACATAAAACAAATGCTACTATCTAAGTTGCAGAAGTAAGAAGCATCAAACAATACTAAGGTGTAAGTAAAGAAACCAAACTAAATCTATTTTCATTTTTTTGGTATTTTTATGCAAAATCAAGTATCCAAACTAATTGTTCTTGTGGATGTGACAGGTGGATTAAGGGTGTTTGACGATTGATAGAAGGTTTATGAAGTGTTTGGATGGTGCAGAGGGTCCCTAGGAGGATTTTTGTGACTTCCTAGAGGATTTCACTCAATTTGGCCTCAAAATAGGCCGTTTCAGGAAAACCTATAGGATGTTCTAGAAACCTATAGGATGATCTAGTAGGAATTATAGGAAACCTACCGGATACAGCCGAGAGCTAAATGTGAGGTGTTGGAGGTGATGGGAGGCTTAGGAAAGGTGTTTGATGGGTGGAATGGAGTGTTATAAGGTCTAGGATCATTCAGGAGTCAATATCCAAGATGATAGATGGCTAGATTCACTCAGCGTGTTTGGGAGACTTTTAATGAAAAATGATGAAAAACTAGTGAGGGTGATGGTGAAAACAAGGGATGGCTAAGGTGGATGAAGTGGAAGGCGGTTGCTGGCTATGAATTCTTAGTCTCCTCCTGAAGCACCTGCTCTGCATAAAACATGTGTGTCTTCCAAAAATCTATGCAACAAGATACATTTTCATAAACTAGAAAAGCATAATTAATGAGTCAACTACCTATACTATGTGTGAAGAAAGTTGCTAAAAGGAATGAAAGAATGAGTGAGATCTACTGTAGAATTGGACAATGAAAAATATGACAATGAAATATACCTTGAAACATTAACCAATTACTAAATTAAAGACAACAAACTCCAAAGCTCATAAAAGAACTAGAAATCTGTGATTTTGGGGTTGCTTAAGGGTCCCTTCCTCAAGTCATGGTCCCAGAGGGAGGAAGTGAGGCCGAGAAACCTGCTAACAACCTTGTGGTGATCCTTTTTCTCCTTGCTAACTTTCTACTTGAGATAAGGCACAAATGGAAGCAAAATATCACACAACCAATCTAATCTACACTACTTGTAATGGAAATGCATCTAATAAGCAAATTAACAATTAAGCTATGAATCTACACTAAACATACATGTACAATCAAGAGGACCCTTGGCTGATAGGGTTGGGCCCTAACTAAAGAGCTTTATCCCTTTGAATTAACTCAGTGATGGCTCAAAACAAAACTCATTCTTATTACCAAAACAACAAATTATATCCAAAGAACTATCACAAGTTTTGCAGCTCGAAAATGGAGTAGGGTTTTACAATAAAAAATCCAAATCCTACTGAGGTCCTAGGCCTCTCTACTTATACATATGAAGTCCCCAATGACTTACTTAAAATTAAGGAGACTTGACTCCCAAACTCAAGATAAATTGGTGCTTTGTCTCTCACTTGCTCAGTTACCTTATAGTCCTCATGATTTGGCTATTTACACTCCCAGCTGAAGTGATGAATGGAGTAATATTCGAATGGAGTAGTAAATGAGGAGGATTTATCTCCTATAATCCCTCTCCCTTGTCACATTCGAGTTTTGACCTTCATCTTTGCCCAAATTCCTTGATTTTCTCCTTTAATCCTACATTCAACGCATATTAGACCACAAAGCATAATATCCAACTCTAACTCACCTCATAAACAAAATATAATAAAAAACATGTAATACATTTTGAAAAAAGTTGGTTTGACTAAGCTAGAAAGTGAATTAAGGCCCACATAATTACCCAATGATGAGGCTCATTATCACCCCCTACTAAAAGTGTTGCTCATCCTTTGAGAAACTTAATCAATATACATATCCTTCATGGCTCTAGTGGCCTCTTTGACATCCCATGCCTCTGCTGTGGTCTCCTCTTCTTGTTCATAGAAGCCTGCTTTCTTTTCTACCTCATCCCCCTGCCTCCTTTCTTCTTCTTCTTTTCCCCCTTCTAGCATCCCTAAGAGTAGTGGTGGACTGGGTTTTAGGCATATCCAATTGACCTTCAAACTTTCCATAGATTGCTTATACATAGGTGTCCTATTGAGTCCCTCTCTCAACCTTTGAGGAGAGTGATATTCTCTTATCTTTAAGCTATATGGCAGGGTGTTCCCTCTCCACAGGCAAGCATGTATACTATCATCTCCTAGCAACCTGAACATGTCCTCAAAATGTGAAATTGCTTGCTCTTGGATAGCAAGGTATCTAGGTGCTAGCTGAGGATCATTTGTAGTCAAATTATGGGTACTGATGAGGGCCATGGGATTTGATTGTTTAGCTATGATCAGAAGAGGTTTAGTTTGCTCTCTTGCCAATATCCTTTTCATCTCTGCAGCTCTTGACTCCTCATGTTTCATCCTGTTAGCCTCCTGCTGCAGCAGGTTAATCATCTTTCATGATCGACTTTTTTACATGCCAAATATGTCGTACTATGCATGCTGCAATGCTCCATATTTGCTACAGATGGCCAGAGAAATATCCATGAGAATGTGCTAGTCTAAATGCCACTGTTGTGTTCCATTTTTGATAAGTAATCCATTTTGATTAGTTTTCAGTTAAGGGTAGGCCAAACAGCTTAATCTTGGCCTCCCTAGGTTTCAATTTCCTGTTGTAGAATATAGAGAATGAACAGCTGTCCAAACAGCTTAATTTTGGCAGATTTGTAGATAGGTAGAGAAACAAGGGTGCTCAACAGCTTAATCTGAGCCCCTGGATGCAATAAGTATAGAGTTAGATAGGAGGACAGCAAGAAGAAAAGAAAAAAAACCTGGGTATGCCAGTTCAAGTGCACCCAAACCAAAAAGAAGAGAAAATGCTAGGTGAGTAGGTCGGGTAGGTAGCTTTGTGGTTGCATAATCATGGCTTGTGATCCATTTCATATTGTCAAGTGTTATATCTATCATATCACAAGTTGAAGGCAGTTGTTCAGTTGGAGGACTTCAAGAAATGCATGTCTAACTTCCCCTTCTTCCTCTTTCCCCAAATCACTCATTAATTTCCCCTAAAAGAGGTCAAGATCTGCTTGATACCTTTTAGATTCATCATGTTCCATATCATCTGCCTTGGTGAAGATCTGCTTCACTAAAGGAATGTTCACACTTCTTCTATCAGTCATTTTCCCCATTGATAGCCTAAGACTTCATTCTTAGCGCTTTTTCTAATCACTATCATATTAACTACTAACTTTATTATGTAACTCCCTATCTCTTTTCCCTTCCCCTACTAAAACTATCTCTATAACTCCCCTATATACTTATCCCCTCCCCTTGGTTGAAAAATAACCATATACATCCTTGGGAATTGCTAAGTTTATCTGAAACTCAGCAAGAACCCTCATTGACCCCTCTAACCATCTTCCAAATGCAAAAGGACTCATTCCTTTGCATAGTTTACCTTCATATGTATAAAAATCATCTCTTTGGCCTTGGTTTGCCTTTATAAGGCATGAAACCCTCTTTGGCCACTAAACCCCCCTCAAAACCACATCACTTTCCCCCTAAGTGCCTTTGGACTCCTTCCAAGGCATAAGAATACAAAAACCATGCAAAAACCATGAAAAACCTTCAAAAAGGGATAAAATCCTCCGTTTTGGCTATCGGACCCCTTCCGATGCCTTAGAATCCATGCCAAACTATAAAGGAACCCTTCCGATTTCCCAAAAGACTTGGCAGTTCACAAAAACATGGGTCCGATATAATAAAGTTTCATTTGGACCCCCTCCGATGCGATATCGCTATCGGGAGGGAGCAATCATATGTTTAAAACATCATATATAACCCTGCCGTATCGCTCTTCCATGTCTGCGTCCCGTCATCCATCGGATCCGGGCCCTCCCATCCGACGGTCCTCGGCGATTTCGGACCGCCCCCGATCGCCATCCTTTAGCGCCCGAAAAGTGTCAAAGGGTGACGTAGGGCCTGTGGCGTGTGTCAACTTCTTGTTGTATCGGGCGGCTTCCGACACAAACTGGGCCCGTACCAAAAGTGGTTCGATAAAACCGCTTACAGCCAGTCCCTTTCTGCTGATGGGTCGGACCCGAAATAAAATAAAGAGGGCCTGTATAACTTATCGGGTCTGATAGGTTTCGACGTTTCTATGTGGAAACCCCATGACCCCGCCGATAGCGAATTGCCAAGTTAATCTCAGCCGCCAATTCAGGCCCAGAGATCAACGACCCATATTTAATCGCATCACTCCTATATGGCTTCGACCAGCGGAGCCGAAAAGTAATAAAGCAAAGCATAAAGAATATCGGGTCCGCTTACCCATTTTTACCAAATCCGCCGATATGAAAGCTCCGATGGGCCAGACCCGATCTCCATAAAGAAAGGGCATATAAGCATTTCGGGTCCGTGGCATTTCGGAGATTTTATGTGTTGGGGCCAATGGTCCGCCCCGATTTGATTTAGCGCCAGCCATTGGATCTGCCCTCGCGCGATCCAACGGCCAGGATTTAATCTCCGCTACAGTGCCGCTCCCGCCTATGTTTTTCACGAATTTTACATAGAAATTGGTCTTTTTCTGTGTAAAAGAAAAGGCAGCATTTGTTCATATTTTCACATATATGCCCATGCTCGGCTCCCGATAAGGGAATTCATGCATCCCTAAGCTTTCTCAGATCGCTCCAAAGCCCAGTTTTGCTTCAGATAGCCAGTTTCAGCCTCGGTGCAGTCAGCAGCATACAAATCCTCCTTTTTGCGGCATTTTTTGCAAGGTTTGATGCTATTTTTGATCGGCCAAGCGCCGATAGCATTCCAATGGCCACGGAAGCATTTGCAGTAGTTATTGTGCATTAAAAGGCAGAAGGGGGTGATGGGACAGTTTAAAGAGTATCAGCGGTGAGAAAAGGCCCAGATTTAGTGCCAAAGTGTATCAGAAGCGGCAAAGAGTATCAGTCCAGTTTCCAAAGCAGATGAAAGCAAAGCAAGCCCAGCAAAGTCAACAAAGCATCATTCAGCCATTAAGGCTCACCAAAACTTCTTTTGTTGCTTTAAAAGCCACCTAAAGGCATAGATGAAGGCTTTCAAGGCAGAGTTATTGCAGAGACATTGTTCCTAGTCATATTTTTGGAGCAGCGCTGCTTCCTTAAATGCACAGTTATCACACAGAGGACAACACGTGGCTCAAGGAACTCTTTTAGTCCATTTTTGAAGCTGCAGGACCATGCGCAGCCCTAAAGAGCCATTTTGATGAGGCTGCTCCCTCATGAACACCTGTTTTAGATATTTTATTGCATTTATTTCCAGCACAACTTAGCATTAGAAGCAATTATTGCACAGATCTCTTTTGAATCTATTTTGATAGATATTTTGAGATATTTTCTCCCTTGACACCTGTTCAAGGGATGCTTGTAAACATTTTCTATTTAAACCGCCCTCTGCACTGTTTTAAGGGTTGGTTGGTCGATAACTTCCTCTAGACTTGCATTGTATTTTCTGAGAGTCTCTATAATCAAAGATCACTAGAATGTTTGGGAGATGAACTGACTGTTGTGTTTTGATGTCTGAAGAGTGACTATGGAATCCTAACGCTTCTACATAGCCCAATAAGTGTTTCTTATCTCTGTTTATAGTTTATATGTTTTATGCCATCATGGTTTCACTATCTAAATAGCATAAAGAAAGAATGGTTCAGACCTCACTTAGTTGTATTCTGTTCTCAATTTCTGTGATTTATCTATGTTTTCCTCTGAATTAGTCCTGAATATGAATACATATTTGCTCATATTTATGCTAGTTCCTTCATATATGAATGTTGTTTAGGAATCCTTGACTGCTCCTATATAAATGTTCATTCACCTTCCCTCTGTTAGCACAATGAGAGCTACTTAGTTGCTTTTCATTCACTGACATTCATTCCATCCTTATTCCAGCTAGATATTGTTTTATGTGTAAGCAATCCTGCTCTGTATTCCTCTTGTGACCAAGAAAACGCAACAGCAAGCCTAATCCATGACTCCATGCCCAATGGTTTGAACTTCTCACACTACACATCCCAACTCTGTTTGAAAGAATCCTCCATCCCACCAAACTCAAAAAAAACCCATGTGCATCATATCTAGCCTAAAATCATCCCTTAAACAAAGCTAAATCCTAAAGAGAGAGCCCTCTCTGACTACAGGTAGGCTAGGACCTGCAGTTCAAAGATTGGTTTGTGGTTACCTTGGTTGTATCCCTTTGGGAGTCAAAAGGGACAACCTGAGTGATCACATAATGGCGACTCCGCTGGGGACAAATATCGTTTTCTGGAGAAAGTGCTCCTTTTCTTCAGAACTTTTTCATGTTTAGTTCTGATCTTTGATGGTGGACAAAGATCAGGCACTTCAAAGTTAAGTCATCCACCTGGCAACTCCACATCATTTTCAATCAAGACTCCACTGGAGGAACGAACCTGAAAGAGAAAATCTTTAAGTTTCCTCTGAAACAGTTCAGCAAAGCTATATTCCAACTCCTTCTATTATTTCCTCTTCCATCCCCGCTGTTCCAGCTGTTCTGTTTCTTCCTGCTGTTCCATTTTTCCCGGCAAATATGGCGAATCGTTATACACCTTTACAGTTACCTGCAAATCTAGGGGCTATGCCTCAGGATTACCAAACTAAAATCACTTATTTTGAGGGAACTGGTTCTTACACAGCCCTGCAACATACCAAAAAAATGCAGGACTATTTTGAGATTTATGAAATAGATGATGATGCTATAAGAATGAAGATTTTTGTCCAAAGTCTCAGAGGTGATGTTAGGCCCTGGTTTAGAGCTCTTCCTGCAAATTCCATAGCTGATCCAGAGGCTCTTTACCAAACATTCCTTAACAGATGGGAGAAAAAGAAGGATCCCCTGCACATATTATCAGAATATGATACTATCAAAAGAGGCCCTCAAGAGGCTGTCTTCGACTATTGTGCAAGATTTAATAATGTTTATAATGCAATCCCACAGAACCTCAGACCTCCACCTGATCTTGCTATGTATAAATTCCCAGATGGTTTTGATACCGACATGGCATATCAACTAAGGGAAAGAGCCCCTCAAAGCTTAGCAGACATGCAGAATATAGCTGCTAGTGTGGAGGTAAATCTGATTGCCAAGCGAAACAGAGAAAGAACTGAAAGAAAAACTACTTGCAAAGATGAAACTTCAGTTTCTGAGCAATATATGGATGAATCTCCCAATCTATTGTATGAGGATAATTGCTCTCCTTCTTTCAGTTGTTTGCCCAAGTATCACCAATATGATGAAGATTATGCACCCAATGTCCAAATCAGCCTTGCAGAGGAGTCAGAGCCTATTTTGGCAGAAAGCACAGTTCAGGATCAGCAGCCTGAACCCAGTGGTCAGCTTGCCTGTTTCAGCTATGAAGAGGAGGTGGAAAAAGCAGAGAATTTTGATTTCAGCGAAGGAACTTTACCTTTTTGTTTTGAATCTTTTCAGTTTATCAAGGATAATTATCATGCAGTTTGTAACCAAGTATCATCAAGTGTTGATATTGGCCATCTAGAGGAGAGTCAAATCCTTGCTCCTGATGCATTACCTCTAGATTTGCAGCCCCAGAGTGCCATTGAATGTCAGATTGAAGAAGAAGACTCGGAAGCAGCAGCATGTGATCAAGAAGTCCCAGATGATTCTCTGCCGCTTTGTTTTGAATCATCTGAATTATTTAAAGAAAAGGAGGAGCAGCAAGTGCAAATCTGTCAAGTGCCATCTGAGCCTGTTTGTAATGAGTTGCAAGTATCGCTCCAAGTTTTGTGCAATCCATTAGATGGCAGGCTGAGTGATGAAATAAGTCAGTGCTCTTCTCCATTAGCAGGCTGCAAGGCTCAGTATCAAAATGTTGATGGTTTCCACATTCCAAGGCATGATAACGATCCTAAACCTTTGTACAGTTGTTTATTTCAGCTCAGCACTATTGTATATATGTTGCAGGACCCTTTTGTATAGTCTTTAGGTTCAGCGAAGGAGATCAGTAGCTTCCTAATCTTCTCAAAGATTAACAAAGCCACATCAGATTGCAAAATCTCAGTTTTTCTCACCGGCAAGCACAAGCAGCAAAGCTCACTAATGTCTATTTTGCTTAAATGGTTGCATTGGTTATTTCACTTCACCTAACAGCAAAGTAAGTGCTGGTTAGGGTAGGTAGGTTAGTAGGACCAATAAGGCAGCCAGCTAAGGGAATTTTGCAGAGCACAGCAACAATTGAATACAAGGCAGTCTGACCTGCTGTTCTTGGCTTGTCACAAGGAAAAGCCATCCCCAAGTGGAGCCACTGTTAGCCTCCTGCTGCAGCAGGTTAATCATCTTTCATGATCGACTTTTTTACATGCCAAATATGTCGTACTATTCATGCTGCAATGCTCCATATTTGCTACAGATGGCCAGAGAAATATCCATGAGAATGTGCTAGTCTAAATGCCACTACTGTGTTCCATTTTTGATAAGTAATCCATTTTGATCAGTTTTCAGTTAAGGGTAGGCCAAACAGCTTAATCTTTGCCTCCCTAGGTTTCAATTTCCTGTTGTAGAATATAGATAATGAACATCTGTCCAAACAGCTTAATTTTGGCAGATTTGTAGATAGGTAGAGAAACAAGGGTGCTCAACAGCTTAATCTGAGCCCCTGGATGCAATAAGTATAGAGTTAGATAGGAGGACAGCAAGAAGAAAAGAACAAAAAGCTGGGTATGCTAGTTCAAGTGCACCCAAACCAAAAAGAAGAGAAAATGCTAGGTGAGTAGGTTGGGTAGGTAGCTTTGTGGTTGCAGAATCATGGCTTTTGATCCATTTCATATTGTCAAGTGTTATATCTATCATATCACAAGTTGAAGGCAGTTGTTCAGTTGGAGGACTTCAAGAAATGCATGTCTAACTTCCCCTTCTTCCTCTTTCCCCAAATCACTCATTAATTTCCCCTAAAAGAGGTCAAGATCTGCTTGATACCTTTTAGATTCATCATGTTCCATATCATCTTCCTTGGTGAAGATCTGCTTCACTAAAGGAATGTTCACACTTCTTCTATCAGTCATTTTCCCCATTGATAGCCTAAGACTTCATTCTTAGCATTTTTTCTCATCATTATCATATTAACTACTAACTTTATTATGTAACTCTCTATCTCTTTTCCCTTCCCCTACTAAAACTATCTCTATATCTCCCCTATATACTTATCCCCTCCCCTTGGTTGAAAAATAACCATATACATCCTTGGGAATTGCTAAGTTTATCTGAAACTCAGCAAGAACCCTTATTGACCCCTCTAACCATCTTCCAAATGCAAAAGGACTCATTCCTTTGCATAGTTTACCTTCATATGTATAAAAATCATCTCTTTGGCCTTGGTTTGCCTTTATAAGGCATGAAACCCTCTTTGGCCACTAAACCCCCCTCAAAACCACATCACTTTCCCCCTAAGTGCCTTTGGACTCCTTCCAAGGCATAAGAATACAAAAACCATGAAAAACCTTCAAAAAAGGATAAAATCCTCCCTTTTGGCTATCAGACCCCTTCCGATGCCTTAGAATCCATGCCAAACTATAAAGGAACCCTTCCGATTTCCCAAAAGGCTTGGCAGTTCACAAAAACATGGGTCCGATATAATAAAGTTTCATTTGGACCCCCTCCGATGCGATATCGCTATCGGGAGGGGGCAATCATATGTTTAAAACATCATATATAACCCCGCTGTATCGCTCTGCCATGTCCGCGTCCCGTCATCCGTCGGATCCGGGCCCTCCCATCCGACGGTCATCGGCGATTTCGGACCGCCCCCGATCGCCGTCCTTTAGCGCCCGAAAAGTGTCAGAGGGTGACGTAGGGCCTGTGGCGCATGTCAACTTCTCGTTGTATCGGGCGGCTTCCGACACAAACCGGGCCCGTACCAAAAGCGGTCCGATAAAACCGCTTACAGCCAGTCCCTTTCCGCTGATGGGTCGGACCCGAAATAAAATAAAGAGGGCCTGCATAACTTATCGGGTCATATGGGTTTCGGCGTTTCTATGTGCAACCCCATGACCCCGCCAATAGCGAATTGCCAAGTTAATCTCAGCTGCAAATTTAGGCCTAGAGATCAACGGCCCATATTTAATCGCATCACTCCTATATGGCTCCGACCAGTGGAGCCAAAAAGTAATAAAGCACATCATAAAGAATATCGGGTCCGCTTACCCATTTTTAGCAAATCCGTCGATATGAAAGCTCCGAGGGGCCGGACCCGATCTCCATAAAGAAAGGGCATATAAGAATTTCGGGTCCGCGGCATTTCGGAGATTTTATGTGTTGGGGCCAATGGTCTACCCTAATGCGATTTAGCGCCAGCCGTTGGATCTGCCCTCGCGCGATCCAATGGCCAGGATTTAATCTCTGCTATAGTGCCGCTCCCGCCTATGTTTTTCACGAATTTTACATAGAGATTTGTCTTTTTCTGTGTAAAAGAAAAGGCGGCATTTGTTCATATTTTCACATATATGCCCGCGCCCAGCTCCCGATAAGGGAATTCATGCATCCCTAAGCTTTCTCAGATCGCTCCAAAGCCCATTTTTGCTTCAGATAGCTAGTTTCGGCCTCGGTGCAGTCAGCAGCATACAAATCCTCCTTTTTGCGGCATTTTTTGCAAGGTTTGATGCTATTTTTGATCGGCCAAGCGCCGATAGCATTCCAATGGCCATGGAAGCATTTGCAGCAGTCATTGTGCATTAAAACTCAGAAGGGGGTGATGGGACAGTTTAAAGAGTATCAGCGGTGAGAAAAGGCCTAGATTTAGTGCCAAAGTGTATCAGAAGTGGCAAAGAGTATCAGTCCAATTTCCAAAGCAGATGAAAGCAAAGCAAGCCCAGCAAAGTCAACAAAGCATCATTCAGCCATTAAGGCTCACCAACACTTATTTTGTTGCTTTAAAAGCCACCTAAAGGCATAGATGAAGGCTTTCAAGGCAGAGTTATTGCAGAGACATTGTTCCCAGTCATATTTTTGGAGCAGCGCTGCTTCCTTAAATGTACAGTTATCACACAGAGGACAGCGCATGGCTCAAGGAACTCTTTTAGTCCATTTTTGAAGCTGCAGGACCATGCACAGCCCTAAAGAGCCATTTTGATGAGGCTGCTCCCTCATGAACACCTGTTTTAGATATTTTATTGCATTTATTTCCAGCACAACTTAGCATTAGAAGCAATTATTGCACAGATCTCTTTTGAATCTGTTTTGATAGATATTTTGAGATATTTTTTCCCTTGACACCTGTTCAAGGGATGCTTGCAAATATTTTCTATTTAAACCACCCTCTGCACTGTTTTAAGGGTTGGTTGGTCGATAACTTCCTCTAGACTTGCATTGTATTTTCTGAGAGTCTCTATAATCAAAGATCACTGGAATGTTTGGGAGATGAACTGACTGTTGTGTTTTGATGTCTGAAGAGTGACTATGGAATCCTAATGCTTCTACATAGCCCAATAAGTGTTTCTTATCTCTGTTTACAGTTTATATGTTTTATGCCATCATGGTTTCACTATCTAAATAGCAGAAAGAAAGAATGGTTCAGACCTCATTTAGTTGTATTCTGTTCTCAATTTCTGTGATTTATCTATGTTTTCCTCTGAATTAGTCCTGAATATGAATACAGATTTGCTCATATTTACACTAGTTCCTTCATATATGAATGTTGTTTAGGAATCCTTGACTGCTCCTATATAAATGTTCATTCACCTTCCCTCTATTAGCATAATGAGAGCTACTTAGTTGCCTTTCATTCACTGCCATTCATTCCATCCTTATTCCAGCTAGATATTGTTTTATGTGTAAGCTATCCTACTCTGTATTCCTCTTGTGACCAAGAAAATGCAACAGCAAGCCTAATCCACAACTCCATGCCCAATGGTTTGAACTTCTCACACTATACATCCCAACTCTGTTTGAAAGAATCCTCCATCCCACCAAACTCAAACAAAACCCATGTGCATCATATCTAGCCTAAAATCATCCCTTAAACAAAGCTAAATCCTAAAGAGAGAGCCCTCTCTGATTGCAGGTAGGCTAGGACCTGCAGTCCAAAGATTGGTTTGTGGTTACCTCGGCTGTATCCCTTTGGGAGTCAAAAGGGACAACCTGAGTGATAACACATCCATGATGTCAAAGCCATTACTTTTAGATCTCCTAGCTTGGCATTAGGGTCCCATACATTCATGTCTGTGAGGACCATGTTGTGCAAATAAAACTCAGCCATTTTGGACCTATCCTCTAGTGTAATTTGATCACAAAGATCAATAAACTTCCTGTAGTCCTGAAATGGCATGGTTCCTATATGTGCTAGGGTCTTAATCTGAAACTGCAACCATTGTTCTTTGAGGTAGAGAGCATAGGATTTAGCTGGCATCCTACACTAGATTTCTTCCAAATAGAGACTGGCCATACATGTCAATTGATTCTCTCTTTCCTGTAGCTTTCCCCTCAACCATGCATTTTCTGTCTCTAGTTGATTTCTCATTATATCTTCTCTGTCCCTCAAGCCACTTAGCTCTCTTTCCATCTCCTTGAGTTTCTCTTCCATGTGCCCAATTTCTTCCACCCCCTTTGATTTGGCGATCTACATCCATCGGTGAGTTCTGGCCCACTCCTTCTCAAGCTCAAAGAATAGTGGGATGGAAAAATTTTGAGGTATGACCCTACCTCCTTTAATAAACCACTAATAAGAGTCTAGGTTAGGTTGAGGACTGGGTTATTTTGTCTCTGGGTCCTCTTCTTTAGTTTCTTACTGCTCCCCTACCTTTCTTTCCAATTTATGTGCCTCCTGTAGATTCAACAGAGTATCCTGTAGGACTGTTTTTGATTCCTGTAGATTTTGTTGTGTATCCTATAGGATTTCTTTTCCCTTGGATGAATTGAATCTAGTAGTAGGCCTCCTCACATAGGTGATAGGGGACTTAGGGGAAGGAATTTTATCTTTTTGTGTAGGGGAGTATTCAATCACAATAGGAATTTTGGTTGATGTTTGGGGCTTCCGCTGTCTTATTCTTGTGCTCTTTCTCGTCTTGAAATATAATGGGTTCTGTGTCTGCCTTTTTCCTTTTTTCTTGATTGGGGTGCTAAAAGCAGTGAGGGAAGCTATTGCCTCTCTCTCAATGGCTTCTGGAGATACCCTAGGTGAATCCTCCTTGTTTTCTATCCCCTATTTTCTATTGCCTTCTTCCTCTATGTCCTTCTTGTCTTCTTCTTCTTGTAGATGTTCATCATCTCTATCAGTTTCCTCCTTAATTTCTTCCTCTGTTTCTTCATCATCTTCCTTCTCTTCTCCCTATTCTTCTTCATCTTCATCACATTCCTCTATGTTAGCTCCTTCTTCATCCATCTCATCCCTATCTCCTTCTATATATTCCTCTTCCTATTTTACTTCCTCTTCACTGACAGCAGGACTAACATCATAAGTGAGAGCTTTGATGTCATCCTCTGCTGGCATGTCTCTGAACACTGACCATGTTATAGGAGTTTTGAGGTTTTGGAGGGAATATTATATGAGGATCCTAATCAACCCATGGTGAGATAACTTTTTGGAATTCCCCTCCTTCACTTTGATGCTTGAGTCTATGAGTGATTGAAGCTGGAAGTATGGTATGTTGAGCCTTTGGTGAGGGGGTGTTTCTGGTCCAAATCTTAATTCTTCAATGATCTTGAAATTATAGCCATAGACCACACTATACCTACCCTCACATGAGATGTATTTGATCAGTTGGTAGCCTATCTCATTCCATGGATATGGTAGACATTCCCTCCTTACTCCATTTTTATCCTCAGTGGGTTCCTCACCTTCTAAAAAGAATTTTCTTTTGGCAACCTAGCTATCTCCTTTGTCTTTTTTTCTCCATGGTATTCCTAGGGGGAGTGTGGTGACTCTGTTGATGAGCTCGGGGGTGAGATCTATAGTGAGGCTCTTTATTACAACAATGGAATGAATTCTGGTGAGTGGAGCGAGGGAGAGAGAAAATTCTTGAGCCACCTCATCATCATACCCTCTGAATTTTTCGAAAAACCCCATCCAATTATGTCTTGTGAAGATTTCAAGCACTTGAGGGTGTTGTTGGATTCTCACAGTGTTTGTGGGTTCTCTCCTATTAAACCCTATTGTTATCTTGCTGGAGAAGCTTGAGGAGAAAATGAGAGGGTTGAAACAATTTTTCAAATGTAGAACCAAAACGGAGATGACTGTGTATGTAATTCCCTTCACATAGTTGATAAATTCATTCAAAGTTAGAGGATTGTTGGTTCATTAAATTTCAAAGAGGGATGTAATTATAGAACCTGCCTCTTTAGATTGTTTGTAGTGGCCAACTCCCGTGATATCCCTTCTGAACTCTTCTCTGCCAATCTTGTAGACAGTCTCTGTGTATCCTGTAGGAATTCCTGTGCATTCTCTTGTAGGAATTCCTATGTAGTGAAACGATGGAGTTTTACTTCCAGTGGGTTACTTGGGTATGAGAGTGACTAGAGTGAGGGAGTTTCGAGGAGGTGAAATGCATAAATGCATGTGAACGATGTTTTATTTCCTCTTATGGTGATTCGGGGTGAGGTGGTGTGCTGGCAGCAAAGGTACGTTTCCATTTTTGGACCATTGGTCCCCACTACCACCTCATGATTTCCCACTCCTCATAATCAGCTCCCACCTTATGGATTCATAGTTTTAACCACTTTTTGTCCTACTCCTTCTCTATCTTTGAGTTTACTATAGCCACGTGTGAGAGGACACCCGATTGTGCATGTGTTGACTGAATGAAGGTGGCCAAGTTTACTAGCCACCTTTTCACTTATAAATCAACTATCTTGTAACCCTTAATTTTTTTGATTACATGATGCATATGAGAGAGCGAGCGGGATACTTACCTATGGTTCCAATGCTATGCTGCAGTTGTTGAAGACCATAGGTGCTACTGTGTGTATTTGTTGCATGCTATTCTTCTTCCTCCTCTTGTTGTCTGCTAATGGCTTCATTGTTTTTACAGGTACCTATGGTTGAAGATATGATGGTGCTGCTTTGGAGCTCCTGGATCATCATGGTGAAGACTTGTTGCTAGTGTGATTGGTATTCTGTGGGATAGACTGCTACAGGATTTCCTACAGGATGTCCTGTAGCTGCTTCTCCCCCATAAATCTTTAATCATTTTTATTGCTGGGGCTGTGAGGATGGTGACATGGATGGAAAGAAGGAGAGGGAGTGTGGAGAGCAAGGAATATTCAAGTGATGCTCTTTATTCCTCTTTGTTTCCCTTTTTACGAAGGCTGAAAAAAACCCTTGAAACTGATATTTTTTTATGGTGAGTGCAGGGATGATGATGGTGGACAAGGTGTGGTGATAGATGATGACAAGGGTGAATTTTATGGGCCTAGCAAGTCCATAATTTGCTTTCAGACTACTTCTGTATGATTTCTAGGTCACTGTAATTCCTACAGGATCATCCTATAGGTTTTCAGGGGATCTTGTAGGAATACAGGGGATCATATAGAAAACAAAAATTTTTTATAAATTGAATCAATGGAGTGGAAAAACAATAGAAATCATGGAGGGATGCATGGTAATGAGTAAAAAAAATAAATATGTGAGTGGCAGGGGTCTCCTTGGGATCCTCTTTTTCTCCTTGACCGTCCTTCTTTCCCACCTACAAATGGAAATTTCATGATTAATATATATATATATATATATATATATATATATATATATATATATATATATATATATTCGGAAAACAACTAGGCTGCCTCTAAGAGGTTTTCACCTAGGGATCTTTCTTATTCTTTTTTTCTTCTTTTTTTCTTGTTTTTTTTGTTTTTTGCTTCTTTTTTTTTGGTTTTGACACCACTTAGCCGCCTCAAGAGGTTTTCAACCCAATGATGGGACTTGGGCGCCTCATGGAGGTTTTCACTAGAGTCCTTATTCTTTTTTCTTTTTTCTCAGTGATTTGATGAGGGAGGAGCTGGAACTTGCTCCACTATAATCACTGTTTTATTGATATCTTTAATGAACTCTTATTTTGATAAAGGTCTCTTGTAAATTTTCAATCAGTGTCCATTAACAAGAAAAGGAATGGATTCTTCATCTATGGTTCTGATTTGCAATGAACCATTATCATGGCATCTTTCCACAACATAAGGTTTGAGCCATCTTGTCCTTAACTTGCCCTTGAAGTATTTATACCTAGAATCATATAACAATGCCCACATTCTTGAAATTACTTATTCTTGATATTTTTATCATGCCATATTTTCCTCTGAAGTTGAACTACCTCTGTATGTAGGAGGGCCTGCATTCTAAATTCATCCAAACCATTCAACTGGAACAATATCTCTTTCTGTGCACTGCTAAGATCCAGATCTAGTTGGGTTGCCATCCTTAATGTGTTATATTCAAATTCAACGGAAAACAAGACCTTTTTCCCATAGACCAGCTCATAGGGTGTGAATCCAGTGGTGGTCTTCCATGTTGTATTATAGGCCCATGTGGCCTCAAGTAGCCTTTCTGCCCAATCCTTCCTGCTACTGCTCACCACTTTGGTCAAGATGCCCTCCAGTGCTTTGTTGGTCACCTCCATTTGCCCATTAGCTTGTGGATGATAGGGAGTGGAGGTCTTGTGTTTGATCTTGTGATGGTTGAGCAAGTATTCAATCATGTTGGAGGTAAAATGGATGCCTTGGTCTATGACCATCTCTCTAGGGTACCCAAATTTTTATAATACATTCTCCCTTAGGAACTCAGCCACCTTCTCTTCTGTTGCTGCCTTAATTGCCTTGGGTTTAGCCCACTTAGTCAAATAATTAGTGTGCACAATAATGTACTGTTTTTTCTTTGAAGGAGGGTCAATAAGTCCAATGAAGTCCATGCCCCACTTGTCAAATGGCTCGAAAGTCACTTGAGGCTGCAGAGGCATTTCATCTCTTAGAGTAGGCCTTCCCATCCTCTGGCACATATCACACTAACTAGTGTATTTTTTCACATCCTGATGAAGAGTGGGCCAATAATAGCCTGCTTGTAACACTTTCAATGCTTTCCTCTTTGCTGAAAAGTGACCTCCACAAGGCCCATCATGGCAGGTCATAAGGATGTCAAAGAATTCCTCCTCCCTGACACACCTTCTCAATATTTGATCTTGGCCAAGTTTGAAAATATTGCCCCCAATCCAAGTGAAGGGGGTGCTTTTCCTGACTATCTTGATCTTTTATTTGGAGGACAAGTTTGGTGGGAACTGTGCTAATACCAAATAGTTTTCTATATCAACAAACCACAGAAAAAGAACTGAAATAGAAAATAAGTGCTCGTCTGGTTACTTGTCATCCACCATTCCTTCTTCACCTACAAGCAGATTTACTCTAGAAAAAAAAGTCCACAACAACATTTTCCTTACTAGGCTTATCAACAATGGTTAGATCAAATTGCTGTAATAAAAGTAACCATCTTATAATTCGAGCATTCACATCTGGTTTGTTCATTAAATAATTGATTGTAGCATGGTCAGTATGCACACACGTTTGATAGCCTATAATATAATGACTGAATTTGTTTAATGAATGCACAACAACCAGGAGTTCCTTTCCAGTCACTGTATAATTTAGTTCAACCTTTGATAAATTCTTACTAATAAATAGATAGCATAAGGCAGTTTCATCTATCTAACCTAGGGCTGCTCCTATGGATTTGTGTAAGGCATCATCATGAATATGAATGGGGAGGACCCAATATTACCCTCGGAGAATCAGTGCAGTGGTTAACTTATCCTTTAGGGCGTCTAAGGCCTCTTGACAACTTTTTGACCATATAAAATCAGAGTTTTTGGCCAACAAACCAAATAAAGGAGAGGCCAACCTGCTGAAGTCCTTCATGAACCTTTGGTAGTATCTAGCTGGCTCTAGGAAAATTCTCACATCTCTCTGATTTTGAGGAGGTGGGACCCTTTGGATGATAACTATTTTGTTTGGGTCCACCTACAGTCCCTGCTGACATATTGAATGACCTCGCACGGTCCCTGCAGTCATTAAGAATTCACATTTTTTAGGACCGAGAGATAGGTCCATTTCAATGCATTTGTGCAGTAATTTTCATAGTTTAGATAGGGATTCTTGAAAATCACAACCATAAGGTGTAAAATCATCCATATAAATATCCACCGCATCATGAAATAATTTGGCGAAAATACTCAAGACTGCTCCCTGGAAAGTGGCAGGAGCATTGCATAGGCCAAAAGGAAGGAACCTACAGGCAAAAGTACCCCAAGGACAAGTGAATGTGGTCTTATCTTGGTCTTCTGGGCAGATCTAGATTTGGTTGTACCCACTAAATCCATCTAGGAAAGAGAAAAACCTTTCCCTGGCTAGGGCATCTAGCACTTGGTCAATGAAGGGTAGAGGAAAATGATCCTTCTTTGTGGCTTTGTTCAACTCCTTGTAATCAATACAAATTCTCCACTTACCATTTTTCTTTGAAACTAACACCAAAGAAGACACCCACTCACAGTCGGAGATAGGGTAAATGAATCCTGCATCTAGTAGTTGATGAGCCTCATCATTGAGTAATTATATGGGCCTTAATTGGGCTTAATTCACCTCCTAGCTTAGTCAAACCAACTATTCTCACAACTTATTGCATACTTTTGATTATATTTTGTTTATGAGATGAGTTAGAGTTGGATATTTTTCTTTGTGGTCTAATGTGCATGTAATGTAGGAATAAAGGATAAAAGCAAGGATCTGTGGCAAATACCTTGGTCAAAACTTGAATGGGACAAGGGAGAGGAATTATAGGAGGTAAATCCTCCTCATTTAGCACCCCTCCATTCGAATATTCCTCCATCAGCCCCGAGTGCAGATAGCCAAATCATGAGGACTAAATGATAGCCGATCAAGTGAAAGTGACATAAACCAATTTTTCTTGAGTGGGGAGCCAAGCCTCCCTAATGGGAAGGAAGTTGTTGGAGACTTCAGATGTATAAGTAGAGAGGCTTAGGACCTCAATAGGATTCAGATTCTTATTGTAAAACTCTACTTTATTTCTGAGCTGCAAGACTTGTGACAGTTTGTTATGTAATCCATGGTTTTTATAATAAATATGAGTTTTGTTTTGAGCCAACACTGAGTTAACTCAGAGGGCTGAAGCTCTTGGTTTAGGGCCCAATCCAAGCAGCCAAAGCTCCTCTTTATTGTACATGTATGCTAGCATAGATTTCTGGTTCTATTCATTTTCTTAAGTAGCTCCCTGGTTTTCTGTTCATTTGCTTAAGTAGCTGCATTTCAATTACAACAGTATAACATAGCTTCCTGGTTTTTTGTTCATTTTCTTAAGTAGCTACATTCCCATTATAGTAGTGTAGAGTTGATCGGTTGTGCTCTAGTTTACTTCCATTTGTGTTTTTTTCAAATAGCAGGTTAGCAAGGAGAGGAAGATCATCATAAGGTTGTGTGCAGGTGTCTCGGCCTCACCTCTTCCTCTGGGACCATGACTTGAGGAAGAGACCCTTCCATAACCCCAAAAACATAGGTTTCTCGTTCTCGCATGAGCTTTGGAGTTTTTTGTTTGATGCAGTTACTTGTTTCATTTCATTATCATCATTTTCCCTCACTCTCGGTCCACCCTCACCCTCATTGGTTTTTCTGTCGTTTTCATTAGAAAGCTCCTTCAACACATTCTTCATGCATCGTTTCCTCACTGTCCAATCCACAACAAACTTGACCAATCACTGTCTGAATCATTAGTTTACCCAACGGTCATCGTGCACGAAGTCTTCCACCTACTTTATGTGCTCTAATCTCCACCGTCGATCTATCTCTTGATCCAACGACTATCGTGTCACCTCAATACTTTATGCGCCCCAATCTCCACCATTGATCTATTTAGCTTGATTCGACGGCTATCACGCAATCTCACGTGGATTCTTGCACGACCATTATCCACTTGAGAGCACATGAGAAAGGTGGTTTTCCCCTGCTACGTGTCACCAAGATAGGCTAATCGCGTGAAATTTCAAAATATAGCTTACAACTTTGAGGGAACGTGAGAAATTGCTTACTGCTTTCGAAAACCCACTCTATCATTTCCACACATTTCTTTCGCGATAATATCTCCACTGTTCATCTGCCGATTAACCTTGTTCGTCCATCCATTCACTTAATTCCTCGCGATAAGACGTCCACTATTCATCTGCTTCGTTATCTTGTTTGTTCACCTATTCACTAAATTGGCCACGACAAGATCTCCACCGTTCATCCCATTCATTAACCTTATTCATCCATCTATTCACTTAATCCCCCGCAATAAGATCTCCACCGTCCATCTTCTATTCGTTGATCGATCCAACGGTACCTATGCAGTACTGCATCCTTACATCCTCCTTTCACCAATTTCAATCTCCGACTGCTCTTCCACTTGAAAATAGATTTAATTTAGTTCCTTTGCTTATGCCTTAGTATAGTTTAATGCTTTTTACCTCTGCAACTTAGATAGTAGCATTAGGTTAGTTTTGATTTAGCAATTCTGTTTAGCATAGCTCTTTAGATGGTTAGTTAGGTTATGGTGTGGTTTAGCATTACATGTTGTTTTCTTCATTACTGCAGTAAAGTAGCTCTCTCTTAGAATAGATTTTATCTTCTTCCATTAAAGAATTAAGCTTCTTATGACCCTATAGAAGTCTAGCTTGGAACCCCTGGGGTCTCTTGCCAGATGAGCAGTGGCAACAGGTAGTACCTTCACTTTTACTTGTGCATATAGCACTGTCACGTCCAGGTTTGTACGAACCCCCGGTTGATAAGTAAAGCTGGTATCCCTGGGAGTTGTATCATTCTTGTTGCAATACCTAGGCTCATCACTTTTTGGCACCATTACCGGGGAGGTGTCAAAGTAGAATGTGATTACTACTTTCTTCTATTTCTAGTCTCCAACTTTCTTTTCTTCTACTTCTTATCCTCAATTTTCTTCCATTAGTTTATTTCTACAAAAGTAATCTAGTAGCTTCCTTTCTTTCAGTTGTCATTATCTGCTTTCCTTTCCTTTATACAAGTATAATTTCAATTCAGCAAGTATTTTCTTTGTTAGTAGCTTCCTTTCTTTCATCTGTCATTATCTTCTTTCCTTTCAATTCAGCAAGTAGTTTCTTTGTTAGTGGTTTTCATTCAATCAACAATTTCATTTCTGCAAAGTACTTTCCTGCTAAAAAAGATCTTCCAAAAATCAACCCAAAAACATTTCCTTTCATGCCTCATAGGAATAGGGACAATTTAGGGAAATTCTTGTCAAATACCCCCACTGCATCCAACAATCAACCTTCTCTCTTCTTCGGTGACAGTGAATTGGAAGACCCTTTATGTGACCAACCTTACATATTTGAAGAACCTAAATGGGAAGAATAAGAGGAATAACCCATTCCTATTGAACCAATGGCTAAAAACTAAAATGATAGAGGGAATAGAGAGAGAACTGAGGGTGCCTTCCCCATCAGGGAAACCAATGGGGACACTAAGATGAAGAATGTAAGCTCCTTTGCTCTACCTCATTTCCATGGCTTGACCACAGAGGACCCTGAAACTTTCCTATTTGAGCTTTTTGTCATATGCCGAACCTATGACTATATAGGTGATGAGCAAAAGTTAAAACTATTTCCATCTACCCTCAAGGATGCAGCATTGCGCTGGTTCATGGGTTTACCTGGAGATAGCATCACAAATTAGGCTTAGATGCAATAGGCTTTTAAAAACAAATATAGGGACTACTATAGGTCAAAGGACACTAAATAAGAGATTTTTAGGATGACCATAGGCCAGGATGAATCCTTAGAAGACTATGAAGAAAGATTCCATGTTAATTACAAAAGGGCCAGGTGCACACTTGACCCTGAGTCACTAAAGCTGGTCCTGCTTACAGGAGTAAGGGAGGATCTTCTGGATACCTTACATATGATACTAGGAGGATATATCTACCAATTACCCTATGAGGATATTAAGACTATCTTTAGAAACCATTCTAGGGAAACCGGGAAAAAGGTTAGGGGTAGTCAACCTATGACGAGTACATCATCCTCCAACTCATCCGTCACGGGTGAAATTGGAAATATGCTAGAAGATTTCAAAAGTGATATGCTGCAAACCCTTGCCTTGCAATTGGACACCATGAACATCAAAAGGAAGCAAGAGGAAGCAGAAAGAGACCTGGCCATATTTTGTCCTAGATGCACCAAGAGGCATCCCAGGAACAAATTTCCATTGAACGGTATTAAAATTTGCTCGGTCTGTGAAGAAAACCACTCCAAAGACAAGTGACCTTCTTTACCTGGACTCAAAGCTGTATATCGAGGAGCTGAAGGGCCACTAAGCAGCTTTGTTCATCAACCAAAGGAGACCTCCTAGGCCTAGACCATAGCAGCATGGTATGTAAGGGTCATCCCATGCATATTACAACCCCAACCAAACGACAACTATACCTTCTTAGGGATCCCCTGCTCCTCCTTCCTTGTATACATCCCCTCCTTGGTCCTATACATCTCAGTATCATTCCTAGCCAGCCAGCCAGTCATTTCAACCTTATGTTCAACCACAACATTAGTGGAATACCCCACTCTAGGGGTGGAGGCCCCAATTCAACAATGTTCCAGCCCTATTGCCTCCACCACCTACCCAACCACAACTCCTGCACTCTGCTCCACCAAAGCAACCCTAGATTCCTACCCAGCCAAATCCAAACCCAAACAATAGGCAAGCTCAACAAGTATATGGGGGAGAGACATCATACCTAGCTTGTGCTGTAGAAATCCAAGAGATCAACCTAATATCTGAGAGAATTCTCCTTGACAACCAACCTCCCTCTCCACATAGGGAGGTTGAGGAAGAAAGAGAGGAAAGAAACCTTAAAGTAAAGCCACCCTTTCCTGAGAGATTAGCCCAACCACTCCAGCCTACCCCAAAAGAAATTGAACTTCTGGGAGAATTGAAAAATCTATGTGTAAAGATCCCCCTTCTCTAGGAAATCAAGGATGCTCCCATTTACAATAAGTTGATTAAGGAGAAGTGCTTCAAGCATCCAGGAAGAAGTAAAAGGCACACCCCTACCATTAAAGTCATTGGGAAGTTGTCTGACTTAATGTTGGGGCAGGTAATATATCCAAAATATTTGGACCCTGGAAGCCCTGTAGTAGATGTGCACATCAATGGAACCATTGTCCCACACACTCTGATTGATGTTGGGGCTGCCATTAATGTGATGACCAAGGACACCATTCTCAAACTCAACCTCCAAGGGTCATTGAGGAATACCACAACAATTCTGCAACTTGTAGACCATTCCACAGTCACCCTTGAGGGAATTGTGAAGGATGTGATGGTCTCCATTGACTCCTAGGAGTACCTTGTAGACTTCCTAGTTTTCCAGCCTAAGGTTAAGCTTACTGGTTGCCCTCTCATCCTTGGGAGGCCATGGTTGGCCACAACTGATGCTTACATTAGTTGCAGAGATGGGAACATGACCATCAAGAATGGGCATATGTACAAACAGTTAGTCCTATACCCTCCTTCTCAACCTACCCTAGAGCATTATTTACCTTTATGGTTGGAGGAGGAGGAAGAAGATAAGTTTTATGCTGCCCAACTTTATGCTTTGGAAGCAACCATACGAGGAGGAAAACAAGATGAGGATGACTTAATTGAACACCTGCTCCAAAGTCCAACTCCTAGTTCACTACCATTAGAAGAGGAAGTAAGGGGAACCCAGAAAAATCATCCAAGTGACTTATGCTTGGCCAATTCCAGCCTACTCTGTGTCAAAACCATAGAATTCGGCCCAAAGAAAACTTTGAAAATCAATCCATCTCTTTCTTCTTTAGAAGAGGAAAAACTATGCAACATGTTGAGAGAAAACCTAGAAGTCTTCACTTGGAGTTATAAGGAGATGAAGGGAGTACACCCGTCAATGTGTACTTCCCACATATACATCAAATAAGGTTGCAAGCCAGTCAAGCAACCACAAAGGAGGATGAATCCAACTCTTAAAGACATATTCAAAGAAGAACTGCAAAAACTGCTACATGCAAGATTCATTTACCCTCTCTCAGACAGTGAGTGGGTCTCTCCTTTAGTGTTAGTTCCCAAGAAAAATGGTAAGTGGAGGATTTGTGTTGAAGGGAGTTGAACAAAGTCACAAAGAAGGATCATTTTCCCATACCCTTCATTGACCAAGTGCTAGATGGCCTGGCAAGGAAGAAGTTGTTTTCCTTCCTAAATGGATTCAATGGGTACAACCAAATACAAATCTACCCAAAAGACCAAGAAATGACCACATTCACCTATCCTTAGGGTACTTTTGCCTATAGGGTCCTTCCTTTTGGCCTATGCAATGCTTTTGCCACTTTCCAGAGAGCGGTCTTGAGTATTTTTGTTGAATTAGTACATGATGCTGTGGAAATCTATATGGATGATTTTACACCTTATGGCTGTGATTTTCAAGAAGCCCTGACTGACCTAGGAAAAGTATTGCACAAATGCATGGAAATGAACCTGTCTCTTAGTACAGAAAAATGTGAATTTTTAATGACTGAAGGGATTGTGCTAGGTCATTCAATATCTCAACAAGGACTACAGGTGGACCCAAACAAAATAGAAATCATCCAAAGGGTCCCACCTCCACAAAAGTAGAGAGATGTCAGGAGTTTCTTAGGGTTAGCTGGATACTATCGAAATTTCATAAATGACTTTAGCAAGTTGGCCTCTCCTTTGTTTGCGTTTTTGGTCAAAGATTCTGAGTTTATATGGTTAAAGAGCTATTAAGAGGCCTTAGACATTCTAAACGGTAAGTTAACCACTGCACCAATCCTTAGAGGCCCAAACTGGGCCCTCTATTTTCATATTCATGTTGATGCCTCACACAAAGCCATAGGAGCAGCCTTAGGTCAAGAAGAGGAGAAATTTCCCTATGCCATCTATTTTACCAATAAGAACCTGTCAAAGGCTAAGCTAAACTATACTGTGACCGAAAAGGAACTTCTGGCTGTTGTGCATTCATTAAACAAATTTAGGCATTACATTATAGGCCATCAAACATTTGTACATACTGATCATGTTGCAATCAAATATTTAATGAACAAACCAGATGTGAACGCTAGAATTATAAGATGGTTGCTTTTATTACAATAGTTTGATATAACCATTGTTGACAAGCCTAGGAAATAAAATGTTGTTGCAGACTTTCTAACTAGGATGAATTTGCGTGTAGGTGAAGAGGGAATAGTGGATGGCCAGTTACAAAAATGAGCATTTTTTTCTATTTCAATTCTCTCCCCATGGTTTACTGATATATCAAACTATTTGGTATCAACACAGATCCCACCAAACTTGCCCTCCAAAGGGAAGAGCAAGATAGTTAGGAAAAACACCCCCTTCACCTAGATAGGGGCAATCTATTCAAACTTGGCCTAGATCAAATCTTGAGAAGATGTGTAAGGGAAGAGGAGTTTTTTGACATCCTTTCGACCTATCATGATGGGCCTTGCTGAGTTCACTTTGCAGCAAAGAGGAAAAAATTCAAAGTGTTGCAAGCAGGCTATTATTGGCCTACTCTTCATCAGGATGTGAAAAAGTACATTAGTTAGTGTGATCAGTGCTAGAGGATGGGAAAGCCTATTGCAAGAGATGAAATGCCCCTACACCCTCAAGTGACTTTCAAGCCATTTGACAAGTGGGGCATGGACTTCATTGGGCCTATCAAACCTCCTTCAAAGAAAAAGTAGTACATTATTGTGTGCACTGATTATTTGACTAAGTGGGCTGAAACCAAGGAGATTAAGGCAGAAATAGAAGAGAAGGCGGCTGAGTTCCTAAGGGAGAATGTATTCTATAAATTTGGGTACCCTAGAGAGCTAGTCACAGACCAAGGCAACCAGTTTACCTCCAAAATGATTGAAGAACTACTCAACCATCACAAAATCAAGCATAGGACCTCCAATCCTTATCATCCATAATGTAATAGGCAAGTGGAGGTGACCAACAGGGCATTGGAGAGCATCTTAACCAAGGTAGCGAACAACAATAGGAAGGATTGGGCAGAGAGACTAGTTGAGGCCACCTGGGCCTATAATACAACATGGAAGACCACCACTAGATTTAAAACCTATGAGATGGTCTAGGGGAAAATGGCTTTGCTATCCATTGATAGATTTGGATCTCAGTCATTCACAGAAAGAAAGATTGTTCCATTTGAATGGCTTGGATGAATTTAGAATGTAGGCCCTCCTACATACAGAGATAGTTCAACTTCAGAGGAAGATCTGGCTTGAAAAACATATTAAGGAGACACAATTTCAAGAGGGAGACTGGGCATTGTTATATGATTCTAGGTATAAAGACTTCAAGGGCAAGCTAAGGACAGGATGGCTCGGACCTTATGTGGTGGAAATATGCCATGACAATGGTTCAGTGCAAATTAGAACTATAGATGAAGAATCCATTCCATTGCTAGTTAATGGACATCGATTTAAAATGTACAAGAGGCCTTTATCAAAACAAGAGTTCATTGACAATGTCAATAAGATAGTGATTATGGTGGAGCAAGTTCCAGCTCCTCCCTCATCAGGTCACTGAAAAAGAGAAAAAAAATAAGGATTCAGGTGAAAACCTCCATGAGGCGCCTGAGTCCCATCTTTGGGTTGAAAACCTCGTGAGGCGACCTAAGGATGAGAAAAATGAAAAGAATAAGAAGATCCCTAGGTGAAAACCTTCCTTGAGGCGCCCAGGGAAAATATCTAGGGTGAAAACCTCTATGAGGCAGCCTAGGTGTTTTTCAAAATAATAATAATAATAATAATAAAAGAAAAAAAAAGAAAAAATACATAATTTTTATTTGCAGGTGGGTGAGAAAGACAATCAAGGAGCAATGAGAAGATCTAAAGGGAACCATACCTCACATATATTTGTCTCCTCCACTCCTTACCATGCATCCCTCCATCAATTCCATTTTTTTTTTACTTCATTGCTTCAATTTAAGGTGAAGATTGTGTTTCCTACATGATCCCCTGAATGGTATATTGGTTAGGTCCCCAAAATTCATTCTAGACATGATCTAACCCCTCGCCTCAACCATTACCATCATCCCTACATCCACACACACTCTTACTTCCTCTGACCATTCATTGCAGCATCCACACAGCCCCAACTAGTAACAATACATCAGCTATAGGACATCCTGTAGGAAATCCTGTGGTAGCCTATCCCACAGAATATCAATCATCAACTACAATACTTCACTAGGATGATCCAGGAGCTCCACAACAGTAGCAACATTAGATCTTCAGTCACAGACACCTAAAAAAGCCAATAAACCATTAACAAACAATAGAAAAGGAAGAAGAATGACCATCAACAACACCCCTGATCTTCAACAATTGCAACCTGGCATGAAGACCATAGGTAAGTATCTCGCTCACTCCCTCATATCCATAATTTGATCAAAAGTTGTAAAGGGTACAAGGTAGTTGGTTTATAAGTGAAGAGGTGGAAAAAATTTAAAAATTCAAAAGAGAATGCAAGAGTCTGAAAACAATGACGTAAGGTGGGGCCCTGACCCATATTAAAGTTCGAGCAGTAGCACAAGATTTAAGTAAATGTGGGTTCGAGAGGTAGATAAAGTGCTCTATTGGGGAGCAATGAGCACAAGTTATATCTCAAGCTCAACCCCCGTAGTTGACCATGACGTCACTGTGTTTGACAGAGATCTACGGCTTGATATTACTGTGGGGGTTCAATCCTGATGACCATCTTGTACACTCCCTACCACCACAGTGGGCTACCACCATCGCTCCACTCCATCTCATCTCCTCCATGTCATCCACCACCCTTGTTACACAGTAATTTATCACTGCCTTCCTGTCAGTCACCCTGCTGTGTCCAGAAGTCACAATCACTAAGTGTTTGATCCCTGAACTGGCTTAAAAACCCATTTTTCCAAAGTTTTGTGCATCAGCGCGTCTGTTCCTAAAATAACCGCGATGACCAGCGCCTCACAGTGTATTTCGTGCGCTGCCATCGCGGAAGAACATCACTTTTCCGCGATGACGCACAGCGCGGCTTTCCCGTGTTCTTCCGCGCTGACATGACTTGTTCAGTTATTGTTATGAGCTGACAGCGCGGCAGTCTCCATATAATCCGCGCTGATCCAGTTTGGGCGAATTTGTTCAAACAACCAGCCTTCCAGATCTCTCCAGGCTTGGTTGTTAGCTTTGTGAATATCGACTCCCTTCTATGGCATGTCTGTTCGACCCTTTGCAACTACTCCCCTTGAAGATAAGCTCATCCTTCCACCTTTTTAGGAGACTCCTTCTCCTATATAAACTTCCACCATTACCATGAGCAGCTAGTTAGAAACTAGTGGGAACTAGCTAGACTTAGCTTGGATTGTACAGAGCTTGTAGTGCTCAGATTGCTGCTATAGGTTTGGTGTGTTAAGAGTGGAAGTGATTGATTGCTTGGGGAAGTTTGTTTGTGACATTTGTGTGAGAGAGAGAGAGTTGTTTGTCTTGGGAGAACCATCCTCAAAGGTGAATGCTTGAGATACATGCTGACTGATCCCTCCTGAGAAGTTTATCGACGTCAGAACATTTGGTTGTACTCTTCTCTATTCTGATTAATAATAGATGACTGCTATTATTGTTCCATTCTCGTTTGTTTATGCAATGGATAAATGTGAATTATGTCTTTTCTGACTGGCATATAGTTACTTTTACTAGATTTCACGCTTGCGTTTGCCTTCTCTTCGTGTGTGCAGGTGTCCGTTCGCGGGGATCGCGGAGGACTGTGACCAGCCGAAGCGAAGGGGCGAAGGAGACATCTCTTCGTCCAACGACAGCGCAGGAATCCAAGTAGGTGCTCTTTACTTCTTGTTTAATTGTAACTAGGAACATGCGTGGCAGCATTGTGTGATTGTTGCTAGACCCCTATTGGGCTAGTAGGGATCGCCTCTATCCGTAGAGGGGATTTACCTCTCCAACAATTTGGCGACTCCGCTGGGGAATCAGCCTTTTTGTCTCTTGAGTCCATCTTTGTGTTTGAATTTGATTGCTCTCTTTTTGAAATTGGGGATTAATTATCAGTCGTTTGCATTTCCTGGGTTGATCTGGGAGATGCCCCTATTTGATTGAAAGATTGGTTGTTTTGATTTGGGAGTTTTGATTTGCCTGTCACTATTTTTGAGCTCCATCGCGGATTTAATTTTAACAGTCGCGCTGACATCGCGCTCACCCTTTTGCAACATCCTGTTCATCGCGTAAATACGCCTAACAGTCGCGACGATCCTGGAAAATCGGATCAGCGCGGAAAAGACGTGTATAGTCGCGATGTCAGCGCCACTTGCTAGCTTTCTACCCGCGCTGACCTTGGGTTTCTAGCTTAATTCCGCGATGACTGTGTTTTTCTGAGATCAGCTCGGTTTTTTGGGCAAAAGCCGCGCTGACAGCTCGGGTGGTCTGTGTAAAAGTTGCGCTGACATGGGTTTTTAGTGTAAAACTTGCGCTGACTCCTGAAAAGTTGTTTTTATAACTTTATCTCCTGAATTCATCAATCTTTCTTATCCCCTGTGGTTTCTTGTCCCTCATTAGCTTGTTTTGATTGCTTTTTGGTTAAGGGATGCTCTCTCTTTGATTTCATTCGAGTGACTCTTGTGTTTTTAGACCATGTGACCTAGCCCTTTAGAAGTTTCATCGAGAAACCGTTTGCTTGGGTTACTTGTCTATTCAACATTCATCCACAACCCTCTTATTGATTTGCTTGAGGCTTTTTCACTGCTTGTTGCTGGTTGATTTTTAGTGTCGATTATTGAACCACCTTTTTTATGTTGATTCGATTTCTTCACTACCAAGCATAGATTACGATTGTTTGGATCGATCAGTTCACATTCGCTTCCTCCTTGCTTGCAATCCTTGCTTGTCTTACAGAGCTTAGATTACATAGCTCATGCAGACCTTTGTTTTCCTTTGATTTGGAAGCTTTGGTTGAATGTTTAGGGAACTTTGTGTGCTTTCATTAAGTAGTTTACTTGGTGTTCCGGTTCCTCCAAATTATTTTAGATGCTTTGTGTCACTGAAAGAAAATCAAACTAGTAGCTTTGCTTTTGAAAATTGAAAAGGAAAGAACATTTCATTGATTTGCATCTTCAAAAGAAAAGTTTCCTTTCCTCGCTTTAGTTGCATTAAGTTGCTTGTTTGCTTGTACTTGTTTTGTTTGATAGAAAATTTCTTGCCCTCTCGTAGCTAGAATTCATCGAATAAAACAGAATTCTTTGGCATATAGATTGCATCTAGGTAGTTGTGAGCGAACATACGATAGAGCTTGAAATCGAAACTTAATCTCAAGATCAACTATAAAATGAACCAAATGAATCTAAAAACGCATTGGAACTAAACGCAAATATTTAGAGGTCTAGGTTAGAGACGTGTTCCGGCGTCTTAAAACATAGTCACTGTTGTTTCACATTAGGTTGGGTGATTCCTCCTTCTGTGACTCGATAGTGGTCTAATACGGACTGCGCTCCCACGTACCGTCGAGTATATAGGGAGACCCCACTAGGCTTTTATCCTTTATCCATAGGAAGCCGAGTCGGCCGCCCTACGATTCGCAATGCAGTGAACACAGCATTCACGAAGATTGACCACCCGTACCCTAAAAAGTATTCTGTGGTTTTGCGAAGAGTTTGGCACACCCTCTACCTAGAGTTCCAGAGCAGTCACTTTTGATCCTTTTCGGACTCCCTAAACGAAAAGGTGCCTGTGAGCGTCTTGTCACTTCATGCTCATTAAACATTCGAAGGAGACTGGAGTCATCTTTTGTCCTTTTCTCGACTCCTGAAATATGAAAAGGTCAAGTTTGGTTCTTGCGTCTTAAAATTAATTGGCCACGATAACATCACCCAGTTAGGTCTTGTGTGCGTTAGCTTGAGTAGGTTTCGTTTTCGTCTGCTATGGCAACTTTTCCAGGATTCACCAACCTAGGGTCCCCCTCTGAAGGGAATCCGGGACAATTCCCTCCTCTTGGGAATGTTGGTGCTCCGTATATGGCGACGTTGTCTCTCCCAGGGTTGACTGTCGGGTTGCCTGTGTGGTTGTTTTCAACCTCTTTGGTCTCTACCGTATCGGCTGTTAGTCCATCAGTCCCTCCACCTGAACAACGTCATGTTGATCCAAAGGTGGACCTCTCCCCTTCGACGCCTACTTCTACGTCCTCAGCTTCCGCTTCGCTTGGTGAAAGTCTTGACTCGAGTAACCAGGTGGCTAAGAAGAAGAAGAAGAAGACCAAGAAGAAGAAGTCCCCTCAGGGAGAGCCTACACACACAGTCCCCCTTTCAAGTCCAGCTCCCCCCTCCAGTATACCTGAAGTCGGGTCACCTTCTGCTCCTCCGCGGAAGGTCAAGTTTCCTTGTCGATTATGCAAGGAGGACCATCTCCTTCGTGATTGCCCTGGCATTCCCAGGGTATTAGAAGTTTGGTCTCATGATTTGGCCCGCCCTCCATCGTCCACTGATGATCATGGCGATGCTACCTCATCAGCTAGGAATGGTAAGGAGAAAGGGAAGTTTCGAATCCCCTGTCGACTTTGTGAAGGCAAACATCCCCTTCACCTTTGTCCACTCATGGATACAGCCTCTGCTGTGTTGGAAAGTCTTGCTGCCCCTCCGAATCCACTTCCCGCTGGTTATCAGCGTCTTTCTACAGCTATAAATCGCGCCCCTGTTGACAAAGAGATCACTTCAGATTCCTCTCTTGTCCAGCCCCCTCTTCCCGAAACCGGCTGTTCCCAGCCCATCCCAGACCCGTCATCGGTCGGACAGAGCATTGAATCGAGTTCGCCACTCGCTCACTCTGTTCCAGAAGAGAAAAATTCTCATGTTCTTCTCGTCTCCTCAGATTCTCCTGAGCTTGATAAAGGTTCTCCTGAAACCTCTCCGGAGAATTTAGATTCGGTTCTTTCCGAGCAGGGGGGCAACCATATGGTTCCCCCACCAAGTAGTTCGGTCATTTCCTTTGATTGGAGTCGTTTGACTACCCCTCCCCTTCCATCCCACGTGCCTTTCTGGGTCACCGCCTATGCTTGCAATAAGGCGCTGCCTGGCACTGTGTTAGACGAAGGAGCATCGGTTAGTCTTATGCCCGTTACTACTTGGCGAGCTTTGGGTTCCCCATCGCTTGTACCTGTCGCACCGCATCTCACCGCGTTTGACGGAGGAACGAGTCAGCCATTAGGGATCCTTCCAAAGTTTCCTATTACTTTGGGGGGCAAGACTGTCTATATAGACATCTCAGTTACCCAAGGTTCTTTAGACTTCAGTCTTCTCCTTGGTCGTGATTATGTGTATGCCATGGGAGCCCTTGTTTCTTCACTTTTCCGTGTGGTTTGTTTTCCACACGATGGAAGAATCGTGACATTCGATCAATTATCGTTCGTTCGTCCACAAGCCCCTCCGGCGCACTCCTCCTTCCCTCCTGGTTTTCATCCACAAGTTGCATCTGCCTCACCGCAAATCAACTACGTGGCCACCCAACCCGTGCCCGTACCCAGTGACGACACCATCGTACATAGTGTCCTGGGGGCATTAGGTCCTGATTTCCAAGATGTTGGACTCCCCTCCGGAGCCACTTTCTTGGGGGCCTCCACTTCCCGTTCATTATGATGAAGTCCATTCTGAGCACAGTTCCTTGTCTTGTGTCAAGCTCGCTAAAAAATGAAACACGGCGTTTGGAGCACAGTTCCTTGTCTTGTGTCAAGCTCGCTAAAAAATGAAACACGGCGGCCCGAGGATAGTTTTTACCTGTGTCAACCTCGTTAAAACAATGAAACATAAGCTCGTGCAATTCGAGCGCAATAACCATTTTGTCAACCTTCAACCCATTTTCAATGGCTTGAAGCTTGGGGGGCATGTACCTCGAATTGAGACACGATGCTGGGGGCATGCCCGTTCCTTTCCTATCAAGCATAGTTTGCATGTATATACGTGCCTTTAAGCTTGCATCAAAAATAAAATCCATTGTTCAAAGCATAGTTTGCATACGTGATTATCATGTGTGTTTTCAAGCTTTCATAAAAAAAAAATATGTGCATATTTCACGATGGGTCGTTTGTTATGCAAGTAGATACATCAGATAACATGTGTGTCGAACAGTTGCGTAACATATGAAACACATCATCATATGTAAAAGATCCATCTAAGAATAAGCATACATAAATCATTTCAAGCATAGTTTGCACGTGTGTGTTTTTAAGCTTGCATTAAACATATAAAATCCATGAGTCGAGTGTCGTGCAAATTCATACATAAGATCACAAATTGTACTGAACAAACGCATAACACAAGATAACACATCATCACATGTAACAACGACTCATCCAAAAATCGGTATGTATATATATATATATCGTGTGGCGCACTGAGGCGCTCAAAAATAGAAGTACATGTCCCAAAATCTCAATACATTTGAGTCATAATGTCTCAAAATAAACAGTGGAAATAAAACCTAGGTGACTAATCGGCTGGATGGTGCTCTCTGTAGTACACAGCCGCTCGTGCCACCCACCTCAGAAGGCGGTGCACTCTGGGTTCCACACCCACTGTGTGGATCTGATGCTCCACAGGAACCTCCTCGACCCCCTGGAAGTCCGGCACCCCCTCCAGCAACCCCTCAAGGTTGCGAGCCACAATCTCTGGTGTGTCGGCCCCTGGAGGGGCTAAGGCCAAAGCTCCGGCTCCCGGGCCCTCTCTCCGTGCCGTGGCAGCCAGGCCAATCGGTCTAGTAGGCCCCACATCTGCATGACAAGACATTTATTAGGACATGTACATAAAAAATTTAAAAACAATACAAAACTCAAAAGACAAAAAGTGTCATACCTGCATCATCCCACTGTTCACCCGGAGGCAGCACCAAGTCAGGATCATTGCGGAAATCCATCCCCGCATATGGCCAATCCTGTACGAAGATCTCCTGCTGGTCCAACCAGTCTCTGAAAAATGCCCCCCAGCTATGTGGTCGGCCGCCACCCCCACGTGGCATAATCCGAGCCCATCGTGACGCCCTCGTCTCTCGAGGATCTCTGGGGGCATCCACAGCCATAGACTGCAGTCGCATGGCTGGTACTCGCTCCAGAATGAGCGGGACCAGGATCGATCCATAGCCGAACTGCTTCGTCTCCCCACGACGGCAGTTGCTCAATTGCCTCTTCATGTTGTTGGCCACTGCCGTGCACCAATCAAACACGGTAGGCTCGAGGCACTCGAGAGCTAGTAGGAGATGGGTCTTGGACGCCTCGTGATTCGCCATGCTACCTGCCGCCCGGGTCACCATGAATAGGATGGTGCGCAGCACTATGTCTCTCACTGTGGGGATCGAGCACTTCCCACTCCGCGTTTTCACCGCCCCCGGGCAAACCTCAGCCATCAGGTCATCCAGAGTACCGCCGCTAGGTCGCTGCCCCTCCAAGATGGGCCTCGCACCTCGGCGCGACAACCCGGTCAAGAAAAAGATATCCATGTGGTCAAACTCAATGTCGTGACCACGGATGGTGAATTTTTGGTCCACCGGGTTCCATGCCCTGATCAGCAGCTCCAGCAGATCATGTTGGGCCCTCAGATGCGGCGTAAGGAAGAATTTCATGAATCCGCACGCCCGCATGGCGTTGCAGCAATTTACGTCTCCCCAAGCAGCCACATCCTCTACATCGTGAACTCTCTCTTGCCATTGAAAGGCCATGATGTCCTGCATGAACAATAAAAACCAATCAGAATTGTTTTCATGGAGAAATTTACGTTCATTTATTAAAAAAACAAAACTTTTCCGCGCCATCGCGGCTGTTTTAGGGACAGCCGCGATGACAATGGCGGCTCTGTGTAAAAAATGCGAGGTCAGCGCGGAAGAACACGCCTTTTCCGCGCTGACCCGAAGTTGGTTACATTGGCTATTTTTCGGTCAGCGCGACCCCGTGGGCAATTTCCGCGCTGACCGAGGGCGCACCCATGCAAATAAAAAATGCCCAATTGGGCCCATTCAACCGTTAAAAAACTCCTAAAATGAACCAGAATGCAGGGCAAAGGAATGAGAACCTACCTGGAAGAAGCAGATCTGAAAATGGTCTCTGGATGGGCTGGGAATCGCTCCGTCAACTTTTTAGCTTCTCCACGTTCTTCGCACTCCAAATAGTAAAATGGTAAAAATGACTTATTACCCCCCCTATTTATAGTAAAAACTCCTAAATTACCATATTTTTTGGGTTTTTACCATTTTTAGCCATAAAACTAGCCTTGGTTCTGTTTTCAAGCATGTTTCAATATGTTTTTTACGTATATCGAATGGATTTATGCGGGTAGTGCCCTTGTGCAGGTACAGGTATCGCAGCTTGGTCATGACAGTCCACAATTCATGTGATTCCCAAAGTGTCGTCTCTAAGCTCTTTTCCGACGTTAAACAAGAGAAGATGGCCGAGCTCCCTTTCAGCTCGTTAAAGGGAACGAAAGGCGGTCGTTTTTAAGCTCTTTTTCCGACCGTTAAACCAAAAAGATCGCCGGGTGTTTGTCGTTTCGCACTCGATATTGGCTCTAAAACGACGTGTCTTCGACCACTTTTTTACTTTTTCCGGTCGGAGACACTATTCATGAAAAGTACTCCTCGGTTGTAATGACCGGGCGGTTCTTTCGAGCACAGTTTTATACTTTTTCGGGCTCGAGAGACACAACTGTACGAAAAAGGACCCCCCTGGAGTCTCCTTTTCCGCATTCTTTTCAGACTCTCGAAACAAGAAAAGAAGCCGAGTTTTTCCTTTGTCAGGCTCATTAAACACTCAGTGACATCGGATATTGTCAACATGACACACATCAAGCATATGTTACCCCCGTCAAGCTTGTCATCCAAAAATAATCGGGGTACCTGCCTGCAAAGGTGGGGAAAATGGAACTTTGATTACAGTCGTCTCGGCAGTACGTCACTCTTGAACATGGCACTCCGCTGTTTCGTGTCTGGGTGGGGTCATCTCATCTCGTTTTCACTAGCCTCCATGGGTTTGGGATATCCTATTTGACCTCTCATCTGTTCATTGCCGTCATCATCCTATCCGCTGCTCATTCGATGTCAAGTACTGCCAAATCCGTTACAGTGCCGTTATATGTTCAAGAGAAGTTGTCCTCTGCCACAATGCAACCTCGTTCGCTATCTCATCACAAATTATTATACCTCTGTCTCATGTCGATGATGTGGGAATCATCATGGCCCACCTTCGATCAAGGCCACTTCTCGTCGACTTCAACTCATTATCCGAGAAAGTGACTTAGAGACTCCTTCCAGGTGCCTTGGAGCCTGCATGCCTCAATGGCAGGTTCCTCGTGTTCGACGCAAGGTTTACATCATTGACCTACGATCGAATGATTCCGTGGGTGTTCGACACCAGCTCATTGATTCACACGCCACGGATTGTACCTATAGTACCTTGAGGGCCATTGTCATTATTGGTGGTACCTCTCGCGTCTGTTAACGGTTCTCATCATTGGCCGGTAATCAGACGATGTTCATGCATGTTCGACTCCAACCCCTGTATTCACATGTGTGGATTTGTACTCTGTTCGGGTCGAGATGGAGCGCAAGACCCTGGATCCTTGCTCACTGTGGTCCAGGTTGCGATTTTGTGGATAATCATTACATGACTCATTGATGGATGGCTGCGCCCATACCTGAGTCTTCATGGATGGCTACGACCATACCTTGTCATTTTTATGGTCTCTTTAGCTGGGTGGCTGCGTCCATACCATAGACCAGTCTCGCATGTCTTTTGGATGGCTGCGCCCATGCCTAGACTGCATGTATATGATTGTCAAAGATTTTTCGGTACTTCCTGGCGGTATTCCAGTTCGGCGTGTGTTGTAAAGCATTTCACCCCTCCCACTCTCTCGGTCTTCATGCTTTAGGGGGCATCTGTTACACAGTAATTTATCACTGCCTTCCTGTCAGTCACCCTGCTGTGTCCAGAAGTCACAATCACTAAGTGTTTGATCCCTGAACTGGCTTAAAAACCCATTTTTCCAAAGTTTTGTGCATCAGCGCGTCTGTTCCTAAAATAACCGCGATGACCAGCGCCTCACAGTGTATTTCGTGCGCTGCCATCGCGGAAGAACATCACTTTTCCGCGATGACGCACAGCGCGGCTTTCCCATGTTCTTCCGCGCTGACATGACTTGTTCAGTTATTGTTATGAGCTGACAGCGCGGCAGTCTCCATATAATCCGCGCTGATCCAGTTTGGGCGAATTTGTTCAAACAACCAGCCTTCCAGATCTCTCCAGGCTTGGTTGTTAGCTTTGTGAATATCGACTCCCTTCTATGGCATGTCTGTTCGACCCTTTGCAACTACTCCCCTTGAAGATAAGCTCATCCTTCCACCTTTTTAGGAGACTCCTTCTCCTATATAAACTTCCACCATTACCATGAGCAGCTAGTTAGAAACTAGTGGGAACTAGCTAGACTTAGCTTGGATTGTACAGAGCTTGTAGTGCTCAGATTGCTGCTATAGGTTTGGTGTGTTAAGAGTGGAAGTGATTGATTGCTTGGGGAAGTTTGTTTGTGACATTTGTGTGAGAGAGAGAGAGTTGTTTGTCTTGGGAGAACCATCCTCAAAGGTGAATGTTTGAGATACATGCTGACTGATCCCTCCTGAGAAGTTTATCGACGTCAGAACATTTGGTTGTACTCTTCTCTATTCTGATTAATAATAGATGACTGCTATTATTGTTCCATTCTCGTTTGTTTATGCAATGGATAAATGTGAATTATGTCTTTTCTGACTGGCATATAGTTACTTTTACTAGATTTCACGCTTGCGTTTGCCTTCTCTTCGTGTGTGCAGGTGTCCGTTCGCGGGGATCGCGGAGGACTGTGACCAGCCGAAGCGAAGGGGCGAAGGAGACATCTCTTCGTCCAACGAAAGCGCAGGAATCCAAGTAGGTGCTCTTTACTTCTTGTTTAATTGTAACTAGGAACATGCGTGGCAGCATTGTGTGATTGTTGCTAGACCCCTATTGGGCTAGTAGGGATCGCCTCTATCCGTAGAGGGGATTTACCTCTCCAACAACCCTCATTCATTACTGTCCACCTATTCACCATACCTTGTCACCTCATCTTCCATTCCATAGATATAGTGTTTTTTATGGCTACGATTTTAGGATGCTTGAAGAACTAAGATTTGGGGTAGAAACCCCAGTTCACCAAAGACTCAACGTACCCTATTCCTTGATGAAATCACTCATAGAATCCAGTAAAAAAGTAAAGGAAGGGAATTCCCAACAGTTGGCTCATCGTGGTTTGATCAGAATCCTCATTGAGGATGCCCTCCAAAACCTCAGGATCCCTATAAAATGGTCCATCTTCAGAGACTTACTAGTAGACAATGACATCAAAACCCTCATCTATGATGTTAGTTCTTCTGTTAGAAAGGAAGAAGGCATTGAAAGAGAAGGGGAAGAACACAAGGAGGAGTCACCTAGGGTGTCTCCAGAGGCCCCTGAGAGGACAACTATAGGAAAAGAAAAACCAACTAGCATGTATGGTCAGCCTCTCCTTGGAGGCCATCCAGTGTAGGATGTCAGCTAGATCCTATGCTCTTTACCTCAGAGAACAATGGCTACAATTTTAGATTAAAACACTAGCACAAAGGGGCACCATTCCATTTCAGGACTGCAGACAGTTTATTGATCTTTCTGATCAAAGTGCACTAGATTATAGGGTCAAAATGGTTGATTTTTACTTACACAATATGGCCCTCATAGACATGAATATTTGGACCCTAATGTAGAGCTAGGAGATCTACAATTAATGGCTTTGGCATCATCGATGAGCCATGAGAAGTAAAGGGCTACATAGATGAAAATAATATTAGACAGAGAGCAAAATGAACCTCTTTTCATTAGAGTTGAACAATCAAATCCCATGGCCCTAGTTAGCACCCACAATCTAATTGCAAATGATCCTTTGCTAGCACCTAGATATCTTGCTGCCCAAGAGCAAGAAATTTCAAATTTTGAGGATATGTTTAGGCTGCTAAGAGATGATAATATACATGCCTACTAAAGGAGATGGAAAACACTGCCACACAGCTTGAAGATAAGAGAATATCACTCCCCTCAAAGGTTGAGAGAGGCACTCAATAGGACACCTATGTATAAGAAATCAATGCAAAGGTTGAAGGTCAATTGGATAGGCCTAAAACTCAATCCACCACTACTCTTAGGGATGCTAGAAGGGAGAAAAGAAGGATAGGAAAAGAGGTAGTGGGAAGAAGTAGAAAGGAAATAAGGTTTCTATAAACAAGAAGAAGAGACCAGAGCAGAAGCATGGGATGTCAGAGAGGTTACCCGAGCCATGAAGGACATGGACATTGAATAAGTTGCTCAGAGGATGAGCAACACCTTCAGTAGGGGGGTGTCGATAAGGCTCATCATTGGGTAATTATATGGGCCTTAATCGGCCTTAATTCACCTCCTAGCTTAGTCAAACCAACTATTCTGACAACTTATTGCATACTTTTGATTATATTTTGTTTATGAGATGAGTTAGAGTTGGATATTTTGCTTTGTGGTCTAATGTGCATGTAACGCAAGAATAAAGGATAAAAGCAAGGAAAAATGTAGGAATAAAGTATAAAAGCAAGGAAATATGGCAAATACCTTACTCAAAACTCGAATGGGACAAGGGAGAGTAATTATAGGAGGTAAATCCTCCTCATTTACTACCTCTCCATTTGAATATTCCTCCATTAGCTCGGAGTGCAAATAGCCAAATCCTGAGAACTAAAAGACAGCCAAGCAAGTCAAAGTGATAGAAACTAGTTTATCTTGAGTGGGGAGCCAAGCCTCCCTAATGGGAAGGAAGTCATTCGAGACTTCAGATGTATAAGTAGAGAGGCTTAGGACCTCAGTAGGATTCAGATTCTTATTGTAAAAATTTACTTTATTTTTGAGCTGCAAGACTTGTGATAGTTTGTTATGTAATCCATGGTTTTAATAATAAAGATGAGTTCTATTTTGAGCCAGAACTGAGTTAACTTGGAGGGTTGAAGCCCTTGGGTTAGGGCCCAAACCGAGCAGCCAAAGCTCCTCTTTATTATACATGTATGCTAGCATAGATTTTTGGTTCTGTTAATTTGCTTAAGTAGCTTCCTGGTTTCTGTTCATTTTCTTAAGTAGCTACATTTCCATTACAGTAGTATAGCATCGCTTCCTGGTTTTCTATTCATTTGATTAAGTAGCTGCATTCCCATTACAATAGTGTAGATTAGATCGATTGTGCTATAGTTTACTTCCATTTGTGTTTTTTTCAATTAGCAGGTTAGCTAGGAGAAGAAGATCACCATAAGGTTGTGCGCAGGTGTCTTGGCCTCACCTCCTCCTCTAGGACCATGACTTGAGGAAGAGACCCTTCCGCAACCCCAAAAACACAGGTTTCTAGTTATTGCAAGAGATTTGGAGTTTGTTGTTTGATGGAGTTACTTGTTTCATTTCATTATCATCATTTTCCCTCACTCTCAGTCCACCCTCACCCTCACCGGTTTTTCTGTCCTTTTCATTGGAAACCTCCTTCAACACGTTCTTCATGCATCGTTTTCTCACCATCCGATCCACAACAAACCTGACCAATCACTGTTCGATTCATTCATTTATCCAACAAGGATCACACGCGAAGTATTCCACCTACTTTATGTGCTCTAATCTCCACCGTTTATCTGTCTCATGATCCAACGACTATTGCGTCACCTCAATACTTTATGCACCCCAATCTCGACTGTCAATATGTCTAGCCTGATCCGACGGCTATTGCACAATCTCATGCGGATTCTTGCATGACCATTATCCACCTGAGAGCATGCGAGAAAAGTGGTTTTCCCATGCTACGTGTCACCCAGTTAGGCTAATCGTATGAAATTTCAAAATACAGCTTACAACTTTGAGGGCACATGAGAAACTGGTTACAACCTCCGAAAGCCCACTTCATCATTTCCGAACGTTTCTTTTGCGATAAGATCTCCATTGTTCATCTTTCAATCAACCCTATTCTTCCATCCATTCACTTAATTCCTCACGATAAGACCTTCGCCGTTCATATGCTTCGCTACCCTATTCATTCACCTATTCACTAAATTGGCCATGATAATATCTCTGCCATTCATCCTGTTTGTTAACCCTGTTCATCCATTGTTGGGAATGGAATCCCCCCACAGCATGTTTTGGGGCTCAAAGCCCAAGTTTTCATTAAAGGTTTTGTAAGTCTCTGCAAATTGCGGGTGCGGAGCGCGAAATATAGGTTAAGTGATAGGGTTGTCCACCCTAAAGTAATGTAATGTAATGTAAAGTCATGTCAACCTAACCATGGTCCGCGGACCATGGGATTGTATAAATAGAGTGAGGCTCTAAGTTGTGAAGATAGCTAAGGAAGAAAAGAGAGAAGAATAGGAATGGTTTGAGCTTAGAGTAGGAGTCTAAGGGTATTGGGTCGTAGTAGTAGGAAGAGGCTCTGCAGCTGAGTGCGCAAACCCCTACAGCTGAGTGCGCAGGGCGGTGTCGAATCTATGATCTAGATTGAAGATTAATAAAGAGAAGTTGATTCCTATTTTTGTGTATATGTTGTGCATTTTCTTCTTTACATTTATACTATTTTATTTATCACGCACACTGATATGATTGCTGAATATGTTGTAATAATCATTAGTCTTACATAAACAAGTTAAGTAATCGACTAATAACATATTAAATAGCAAGGAACTTGGGTATTATATAGGTTGAACCACGAGTAGTGCTATGTGGAAGCAGCATCGCAGGTTGTGAAGGGATAGTAAGTGCACGTAGCAATGGGTCAAACCGTGGACCTCCAGAAGCTCATCAGACATCCCCAGGGTGCAGAAACCTAGTTCTAGCACCCTCCCATACTACTTCGGATGAGACCTCAGTTTTCGCTCCACAGACAGTTGCCGAAAGGGCTAATAGTACCAGGATTTGCTTGGGTAAATCACCTCTGAATCTGGCTCAGGCCCATACAAGCCAAAAAATGGTTACGTTTCTAGGACTGGGATCTGTATAAGGGATGTATGATGTCGTGCCACTGGAATCCAACAAAGAAAGAAATTGAAGAGTGGTTGGACAAGAATATTCACGAGTTCGTGGCATAGGAAAACAAAAATCTGTGAGTATCTAAGGAGCAGTGGTTGGAGCACTACTTGTATGCAGAAATCCATGAAATTTTATTTGCATCCTTTCCTTCTAAGCTGTGTGAGTGGATCGCAGAGTTAGCAAACAACCAGGGAAGGTGTAGGCTCGACAAACCAATAGTGTGGACTTTGGAATTAGTGCGTAGATTAGAAGCATTAGGAGATAAGATAGCGTGAGCTATGGACCATTGGCTCGACTGAATAATAGGAGGATTTATCACTGAGTTTATGGTAGACACAACCATCAGCTATAGTGAGGCAGAGCGACGTTTTCTCAAAGTACCGTGAGGTAAGTATATTAAATATTTGAACATTTGGATTAATATTCTATTGTGTGAAAAGTGGGTTATGCGAATAAATTAATGCTTGGGACTACAGAAAGAGGGAAGATTTACAGAAGCAGAAGTAGTGAAGAATTGGAAACTAGTCCCTTAATTTCACCCTCGCGGGAAAGCGAAGAAGAGCTTGTGAAAGTTTCTTCGAGAAGCGTGGTCAATCTGATAAGGAAACTTATTCCACATTTACCACCTCCACCCACATGACCACCCATCTCACCCTCCTCACGTCCATCTCCACCCACCCCACCTCTGCCACCACCGCAGTTCAGTATGGTGATTGCGATCAAACTATTTGTATTTAGAGGAGTGGGAGATGAAGATTCGGACCAATTCTGGTTTGTGGTAAGAGTAGTATGGGAAGCACAGGGTGTTGTGGATGACAATATTAAAAAGGATATGCTAGTGAGCATGCTACAGGATTTCACATTAACATGGTATATCAAGCATTCTAATGATCACCCGAACACAGGAATCACAGAGATCTAGGCCGCATTGAACATGGAATTTAGCAGGCCAAAATCTGAAGTGTAATCAATCATCGAATTTAATGAGATCACGATGCTCCCAGGTGAGACCCCTTGGGATCTGGACCAAAGGCTGAAGAGTATGATCTACGAAGCCAATATGACATTAACATATGCACATCATCGCGCATGGTTTGCGGCCTCACTTACGCCACACTTAAGGACAATGTTGTCACAGTAGAAACTTTCCACCCAGGCCAAAGCATTGGAGATGGCAATGATATTACATGAGACTCCTATACAAGACCCTAGGTTGGGAGTCCAACAAATCCACGTGCAACTGCAAAATCTATGTCTGGAAATGCAAAGTTTGAAACAGGATAGGGCACCTTGGCCGGAGGTGCGCGAGGAATTATGGTGCATAAAATGCAAAGGCCAAGGGCACGACAAGGGCCACTGTCCAGTGTTCATGAACTACCTAGCAGGAGGAGGGCCAATGCCTTAAAGACCGGAAGCATAGGAAGGGACGAGCACGACATCTGCACTATGGTGTGCGATCTTCCAGATAGGAGGGAAACACACTATGGACAATTGCCATCTGTTGCAGAAGTATACATAGATGTCCCAACAATTGTTTTGTAATTTCTGCAGGTCGGTAGGCCATGATGAACGCACCTTCCGAAGCTACGAACTAGTGATGGATTAGACTCCTACCTACAGGGTGCAAACTAAAGCACGAGCCCTTGACCCAAATGCAGGGATGGCGCACGCTGGTTTTCAGGGGCGCGGTCGAGGTTGAGGTAGAATGGGACTAGGATGGGGTCACAGACAACTAATTTGTTACAATTGCGGAGGGCTAGGGAATTATGCCCATGATTATACAAACTCGACAAGGACATCATGTTGGTACTGTACAAAATTTGATCATGAGGCAAAATACTGCCTTTTGCTGATATCGAGGATGCGCAAAAAGAACGTACTCCAGCCCCCTCCAACTCAGAATTTATAGATGATGAGGTCTGAACCACGTGAAGAAGACCTGAATGTAAACATGATGCTCAGGAATGGTATGACTTGGGAGATGATAAAGGGAAGTAGCTAGAAGAAAGTGTGTGGGTTTGCAAGGCTCCTACAAAGGAACCTGATAATGATTTAGAACGCGTGAAGGAGACATTCATGGAAGCTAAGAAGAGCTTCACGGAGGCCTCCACTTTAGGTAGTAAGGATCAACTAGAACTAGGGATGGATCCTTCAATGCTCACTACCGTTCTGGAGACATGCATGAAACTACTGCATGACAACAAGGCAGTTAAAGTACTACAGAACTTATCACTAGGTGTGCGGGGTCAGGAGAACCACGCATGGTCTGGAAACTGGGAAAGCATGCATTACGCACAGGAAGGGAAATGAGGTTGACTGCACAAATTGGTGAGTATGAAATGGATCATAATCTTGGATTTGGATTCGGACATGAATGTGCTACCAAAGTAAACATGGGAACACATGGGTAGACTCGTGTTATAATGGTCCCCTATTCAGTTACGAATGGAAAACCAACAAAAGATTTTTCCCATGGGAATATTGCAAGGGGAAATAATAGATATTGAAGGTGCAAGCGTGCGGGAGGATTTTAAAGTGATAGAGATTGTCGATGATAGTAATCCCTATCTTGTGCTACTAGGAATAGACTAGGCCACCGATATGAACGGAATCATAAATCTGAATAAGCGCAAAATAATCTTTGAGAAAAAGTCACTACGCGTAATAGTACTGCTAGATCCAGCCGAAGGAGCGCGATAAACTGAACCAGTCTACGACGATGATAGTGATGACGATCTCGACTATATTTACAAGATAACTACGCGAGAAGAGGATTGGGTGAATCCGGTTGTAGATGGAAGGATTTCGTGGGAGCATGAAAGCTCCTGCACTTCAGATTCAGATGAAGAGATAGAGCAATGGCAGAATCAGCTGCACGAAGTAACAATGTTGAACTGCAACATGATGATCAGATCATTGCATTACGTGACAATAGAGGCAAGGGAGCTACCGACATATGTTGTATTTTCAGCGATGGATGGATTCATGAGAAAATTTGAAATCACAGTACTAGAAAAGAAGCAGTTCGATGCGTTGAAGTGGGCACTGCGCGCAACACCTGGAAGATGGTGGGGTACGCATCAAGGAAATTTTTAGGACTGGCGCAACTGTATAAGAATGATGCGAATACGATTTGGGAAACCACAAATATGGCTAGTAGACAGATATGATGGATGAAATGATCCACGCATGCACCTCATGAAATGGACCAAGGTCTACAAGGAAGAGCCACAGCCTGAATGGGTACATTTATTCTATCATACCCTAGAGGTCATACCCATGAATTGGTATACTGAGACAGAGCTCCACCATGGTACGCATGAATGGGATGTCTTACGCAAGGGATTTTTGTTAACGTTCACATTTGAAGATCATTGATAGGATATTGTTGACGATGTGCTGCAAGAAGTAAAATCTGCTATCTTCAAAATACCACAGGAGCCAATGGGAGTACTTCAGCCAGAATGGGTGACATAGTTAAGAAGTGGATTGGAGTGTTATAATGTAAATGTTGAAGAGGATGATGAGGACCCATGAAACCTTGACATTTCAGAAATGGAAGGCTCCTGTGAGATTCATGGACAATCACATTAAGACCCTGACATCACCATGCCACAAAAAACGAAGCAGGTCAACATTGGAACAGAGGTAGAGCCGAAGTACACAATGCTTGGGGACTATTGGGATGATGCCGCAGTTTATTAGGTCACTGAGTTACTCTGCGAATACCAAGACTTGTTCCCAACCAAAATTACAGACTTAAAAGGGATCGTTGGTGATTTAGGAATGATGAAGATCACCCTGAAACCCGACGTGAAGCCAGGTAAGCAACGACCTTACCACTTGAATCCAAAGTACAAAGAAAAGGTCCACAATGAATTAGACAAAATGCTCGCAGCCAGAATTATTGAACAAGTGGAAGAATCTGATTGGTTGGGTCCTATGGTGGTACAAGAGAAAAAATAGAAGGGTGAAATAAGAATATGCGTAGACCTCATGAAGCTGCACAATGCCTGTGTACACAATGCATTCCCAACACCATTCACAGATGAAGTGCTGGAGAATGTTGGCGGTCAGGAAGCATACTCGTTCACGGATGGGTTCTCAAGGTACCATCAGATCAAGATCGCACTGAAAGATAGGAGAAAATTGACCTTCGCTATAGAATGGGGCTGCTTTCAATACATCGTTATGCCATTTGGACTGAGGAATGCGCCAGCTATATTTTCACACATCGTTGTAGTCGCATTCAAAAAATACATCCACAAGTTTTTGGAAGTTTATCTGGATGATTGGACTGTCTTTGGATTAGATAAGCACCATGTAGTGAGCTTACGCTTGATGCTGGTGTTATAGACATTTTTGTGCCCTACAACTCCAAGCATGAAATGTACATAAACCAAGAGCTCTTAAGTCCCTAAAAGTGTTGTTCTAACACCTAAAGGAACAAGGTCAACATATTACAGCTTCTCCCAAAAGTTCTCCATGAAAAACTACTCAAAATTGGTCAAAACAGGATCATTGCAGCTGCTCCACTGGCTAGGTGCGATGCATCTCACCCAAATGCACTGTGAGAGTGTGTTGCATTTAAAAACTCCCTTCTATGGGGTGTGATGGGTGAGAAATGACAAATGGTAGTGTCATTTCGCGAGGTGGAGAGGCAATGGAAGCTTCCAGAATCTTCTCCTGTGACACTTGCTTCACTGAATTCGACCAAGGATGAGTAAGAGGCCCTTAGTCTCCAAGTGGAAGCAAGAACTGATAGAGAGAAGACACTAATAAAATCACAAGCTGACTCATCCTCCTTACAGATATCTATATATGGATCCCTCATCCCAGAGATCCAGAGGCTGGAATTTTGCATATTGTAAGGAATTGCTGTTGGTTTTTGAGACAAACATCAGATTGTTGGGTGATCTATGCTTTGTTTGAGGTGAAGAGGGGCTTCTTTGCTGGGAGGTTGATGCTGGGTCAGAACCACCAGTTGTAACTCCTCCTGGATCTTTTCTTGTTTTTATCAATAAAAGCTATTTGAGTTTTCCTCCATGCTTTTGTATCATTGATGCTTGTTACATTTGTATGGTTAATTTAAATCTGATCCTAAGTTGTTTATTAATATAGATCCATGTCTTTTTATAGTTCTATGCTTCTGTGATCTTACAGGTACTTTGTGAAGCTGGGCGTGCAAGGGAGCAAGTAGCTGGAAACTATCAAAGAAGAGAGGGATCGAATCAAAGGATTAGCGCAAGACATAGGTTGGTTCTTTCTATTCCTCTCTATCTATAATTCATAAAGGAAATGCAAAAGTAGCTTTTCTCTATTTGTTTCTAAGGTAACTATCACACCTTAGTGGGATAGAGCAGTTCTATATAGACACTTTTCCCTGTAACAAAATGGTGACCATACTGGGGAGATAATTAGTTTGTTTGTTTATCATTCTTTGTTGTTTGTTTCATAAACTTACAAGTAGCATTCGAACTGCATTTGCCATAACAAATGCAAAGTAGATAACTGCTGCTTCAATCCATCCACTGGATCTGTTTATGATTTAAACAGCTGATTCACAAACTATCTGATTGCCCTTGTGATAGCTCTTCAATCCTCCTTAGATCTACCCATGATTGTTGCATTACTGATTGCTTTTTACTTGGCCAAAAACCAAGAACTGAACTGCAAACTGTGACCCGGAACCCGAACAGAGTCTCGTTTCTGGCCCAGTGCAGGTACTGTTCAGAGATTCTTAATTCTAGCGCACTTCCAGAAGGGACAACCTGTGCTGCATTTCAGATTCTCTGTGTTACAGGTGCGTTGATCAGACTAGCTCTGTGGAGCTGTGGCTTCTGTGCTTCATTCTTTCCAGTTCTATTCTTGAATTTTGCTGCCTGTGATCAGTATATGTCTGTTTGAAACCCCTTTTCCTTACGGTTATTTCGCCTCCTTTGTACAAAAGAACTGTAGATGTTTTTGTGTGTTTGTTGAGTCATTTATAGTTTTCCTTTGCAAAAGTAGCATAGTTGTACTGTCGTCCTTTGATTTGAATCTGTTGCAAGTGTCGATTTCGATCATAGGAGAAATTTTGATTGCTATTGATGGTCGATTATCCTATTATTATTGCTTTTGGTCTAAATTTGTGATTTTCTAGTGTCAAAAACAAGTATTCATTTCAAAATCGTAAGGTGTTGTAATCATCTCTATTTTTTATTTCGAAAAGAAGCTTGTTTATGTTTGTCGCTTGAAAAGAAATTCAGATTTGTACATCAACTTTCTTTTTTAAGCATCTATATATTAAGAAAGTCGGAAAAAAAATACATGCATGTGCATTTGCATATAGACAGTCTATTTGGTTTGATTTAGGAAAGTGAATTTACAGTGTGCTCTTTTCTCTTTGTGAAAAGATTTTGTCTTTCTTTTCCCTAGTAGCGAGGATTTTCATTGCACAAAAGAGATAAAAAGTTTGTTTATCATCTTTAGATTTCATTTTAGGAATTACATCTACATCTCGTGGTGAACCCGAAAGGCAAACTTCATAAACAAGATCAACTTAAAATAAATTCAATGAATCTAACAACGCTTTGGAACTTAATGCACAACATTTAGAGGTCTAGGCTAGAGACGTATTCTGGCATCGTAAAGCGTGGTAACTGTTGTTCTCACTGATGGTTGGGTGATTCCTCCACTTTGAGACGATAAGTGCCAGTACGGACTTGTGCTCCCACATACCGTCGAGTATATTTTGGGAGACCCCTATAGGCTTAAATCCTTTATCCATAGGAAGCCGTGTCTGCCGCCCTATCGATCGCAATGCACGGAACACAGCATTCGGGAAGATTGACTGCCGTACCGTAAAAAGTATTCTGCAGTTTTGCAATTGGTTTGGTACTCCCTCTACCTAGACTTCCAGAGCAGTCCCTTTCATTCCTTTTCAGACTCCTTAATGGAAAAGGTCCATCTGAGCACTTGTCACTTCAGGCTCATTAAAAATCGAAGGCGACTAGAGTCATCTTTTGTTTTTTCTCGACTCTTAAAAATTGGAAAAACAAGTTGTGTCAAAGCGTCTAAAAATTTATTTTAAACGGAATATTCATTACCCCTTTCCTACGTTGATCTTGGGTTGAGAAAATGGAACCCACCAACCAAGGAATTCCCCTTGGAGGAAATCCTAGTCCCTTCTCCTCTTGGGGAGATGTTGGTGCACCCCATATGGCCACATTGTCGCTTCCAGGACTGACAATTGGTTTGCCTGTATGGCTCTTCTCAACCTCTGTCGTTCAGAACACCACAATTCCTAAACAATCGAATCAACAATTAGACGAGTCTAGAGTTACCCGCCAACCTTCTACTTCCTCTAATTCTTCCTCTCCTCCTTCCTCTTCGCTTGATGGGGCTGGTAAAGCCAAAAGTCAAGTACCTAAGGAGAAGAAAGAAAAGAAGAAGAAAGAGAAGAAGAAGAAGGAGCCAAAAGTGAATGGGGGCAAACGAGTGTCGTCTAACGAAAATCCACACACTGCACCGACCAGGCCTAAATCACCATGTGTCATTTGCAAGGGAGACCACTATGACAGAGATTGTCCTTGCATCCCGCGGATCTTAAGGGACTGGTCTCCTCGTTTGCACAACCCGGTGTCATCAACCTCTGATAATCATGTTGAAAACACACCGTCAACTAGTGAAAGTGAAGCCCTAGGAGAAAAAGGAAAATATAGATTTCCTTGTAAACTGTGCGAAGGCAATCATGCCGTCCACTGTTGTCCCTTCTTAGATGAAGCTAAAAGAGTTTTGGATGATTGTCCAGTTTCACCATTACGACTTCCTCCTAGATATAAAAAACTCTTGCCGAGTCCGTCACTAGTTGAAAATCCGGCTGGCCCGCTCAGGTGGTCGGCGAAACATCTGTCATTGAAGATAAACCATCTGAATCCATACCAGATGAAAGTCAAAAGGTCGAGGTGGCAGCTGACCCGGTTTGGCCTTCAGAGTTTCCATCTTCAGATGATACAATCACTGAAGAGAACAAGGATGACACCGTCCAAATTCTTTTCATAATCACAGACTCCAATGAACAGGGGGGAAATTTACCCGTTCCTTTACCGCAAGAAGGAAGTTCGTCAGAGTCGTACCCGGCCGTCTATTCGGTCCCACCTCCAAGCAACCTAGTTGTCTCCTTTGAATGGAATCAACTAGGCAGACCCTGTTTACCAGCTAGTGTACCATTCCGAATTATTGTTCAAATATATAGAATGGTTATGGCCGGTACCATCATAGATGAGGGGGCTTCTGTGAGTATCCTTTCCTCAACTGCTTGGAAAGTGCTTGGTTCGCCATCGCTTTTACCTGAGATGAGAAATTTGACAGGCTTTGATAAAGGAACCAGTCGACCATTAGGGATCCTTCCCGATGTGCCCATAACATTGAGAGGGAAAACTGTTCACATGAACATAATGGTAGTTCAAGGACCCCTAGATTACAATCTACTCCTTGGACGAGACTATATTTATTGCATGAGAGCCATTGTCTCATCACTCTTTAGAGTGATGTTTTTTCCGCACGAAGGAAGAGTGGTCAAGCTCGTGGACCAGCTTTCATTTCCCGGATCACGCATAGCAAATAGTCATATACCATCCCTAAATGGTCTTTTCACACAAGAAATGTCTCAATCTCCAGTCCATCCTCTCGATGAGCGCGAGTGATTCAGAGGGATATGACTGAAACCCAGGGGGCATGCACCCTGGTCTGCTTTGGCAGGAAAACTTCAGTTATAGGGTAGGTTTCCGTGGGAGAATATGACTAGTCTGTACCCTCGTCCATGATTGGAAGAGGGGGTTATTCTAGAACAATATTCTTGTCAAAGTTATGTGAGTTGGCGGGCATCGCCGCACACCTTTCTTTATTTCGGTAGACATCGCCAGAGAAGTGTTTTGTTTACATCGTAAATAGAACTATCTTTGGTAACCTGTAAGAGGTAGGCCTCTCTCGGTAAAACAAATGTTTTAATGGACTAAAGAAGGGGTAACCTTGAAACTCTGTTTTATACCTGGGGGCATGCGAACCTTTGGAGTGCAAGCGAAGAGCGGCTATTTATTTTTTAAATTTATAGAACCTCTAACCCTTTAAACTCGTAGGATTGGTCATTTCCTTACTTGCATAAAGAAAGGATGTGGGGCAAATCTCTAAAAGTTGTCGTTTTTATATGAGACATTCTTATCACATGACTGGATTAATCGAGCAGTTTTAGCACATAGTTCAAGCTCGTTAAAAAATAAACATAAGACATGAGCAAATGTTTCCACCCGCGTTTAAACTCGTTAAAAAATGAACTATTCCCCGGTAAATAACCATCGTGAATGTAGTACTTCAGCCATTAAAGCCTTGGTCGTGTTTGCACCGTCACCTCCACTTTTTCATTGGCCGATCATTCACCTCCATTTCATTGTTTACCCATTTTGAGGAACAATTGCGAAGAGTGATTTCACTAGCCATCCTTGTGACACTGCCATGATTGGAAAATTCCAAACCTTACCTGGAGTCAGCTGCTACCCGTTTTATCACTCGTTCCTCAAAAGACGAGTCTCCTTTAAGCTCTTTTCAACTAACTCATAAAATATGAAAAGATTGCCGAGCCATTGGCCTCTCCAGCTCGTTAAAGGGGCAGGAAGTGCTATCCCTCCTCTAGATTTTAATCTTTTTGGACCTGAGGGATTATTACACAAAAAGATCGAGCGCTTGTTTTGTTCGGCTCGTTAAAACTATCGAAAATTCATCCCTTCTGTATTGTTTTATACTTTTTTGGACTTAAGGGATTAGATGATGAAAAAGGAATTTTGGAGTTACCTTTACGTTCCTTTTCAGACTCTCTAAAATTGAAAATGACCGAGTTATCTTTGTCGTTAAACTCGTTAAAAAAATTAATAGCGACAAACTTATCTATAGACGAGAACGAGTTTCACTATCACTAGGCTCGTTAAAACATAGCGATGGGTTTGCCGGAAGGGAAAATTATAGAACAAGCATATGTTATCCTCCTCAAGCTTGACAAAAATAAAGAGGTACTGGTCAGCAATGACTGGGGAAAAATTGGGAAGAAAACTCAAAGAAACTTTGTTGGTAGCAAGTCGCTCTTGAACATGACACTTCTGCTTCGTGTCAGAGTCGGGTTGGGTTGTTTCATTCACCGGTCACATCACCATGGTCACGCCATACCATCCACATTTGGGGTTAATGCTACCAATCCATCACATCAGTGTCGCCGATATGTTCAAGAGAAGTCATCCAGAGAAGTCACCCGCGTCTCACCCACTACCATACATTATACTCCATTCTTTCATGACCGCCACCCTGAACCTTATATCACCAGATTGTTTTCACCTCCATCAAAATCATTTTCTCCATTCCATGTCATTGATGTGGGATTCATTAAGGCCCTCCTGTGACAGATCACTTCTTGTCGACATCAGCTCATTATCCAAGAAGTTGATCTAGGAACACCCCATTCAGTACTTTGAAGCTTGCATGCCTCAATGGCAAGTTTCTCACTTCCGGCGACAGGTTTACATCAATGGCCCTCGACCGAAAGATTTTGCATGGTGTTCGACGCCAAGTCCTTTATTCACACCACGTGAATTGTACTGCAGTACCTTGAGGGTCATTATCATTATCGGTGATTCCTCTCGCACTTGTTAACAGTTTACATCATTGACTGGTAATCAAGCGATGTCTTTCCATGTTCGACTTCAGAACATTTCTCACATGGATCGACTTGTAGTTCGAGTGAAGATTGGACGAGATTGAAGACCCCAGATCTAGTTTCATCCATCCGGGCTGTGATATATATTCAGGGAAATAAAGACATTAAATGTACAGCATTGCAACACAGATAATCATCCTACCAAAAGGATGATGGCTCTATCAGAATCATCAGTCTACACTCAGATGGTTGTCTGTCCTATGTACATGAAAATGAATTTATAAAGCTGAGCATGGGAATTCCCGCCTCAGCTAGATCATGAAAATATTATGAAGATACTGTATTGTATTGTATCTTATTACAGGTCGCCTCCCAGCATTGAAAGAACTTCGGATCCTCATAATAAAGCATTTCACCCGACACCAAAAGGTTAACGGCCTCATACTTTAGGGGGCAACTATTATAGACATTTTTGTGCCCTACAACTCCAAGCATGAAATGTCCATAAACCAAGGGCTCCTAAGTCCCTAAAAGTGTTGTTCTAACCCTTAAAGGAACAAGGTCAACATATTACAGCTTCTCCCAAAAGTTCTCCATGAAAAACTACTCAAAATTGGTCAAAACAGGATCATTGTAGCTGCTCCACTGGCTAGGTGCGTTGCATCTCACCCAAATGCACTGTGAGAGTGCGTTGCATTTCAAAAATCCCTTCTGTGGGGTGCGATGGGTGAGAAATGACAAATGGCAGTGTAATTCTGCGAGGTGGAGAGGCAATGGAAGCTTCCAGAATCTTCTCCTGTGACACTTGCCTCACTGAATTCGACCAAGGATGAGTAAGAGGCCCTCAGTCTCCAAGTGGAAGCAAGAACTGACAGAGAGAAGACACTAATCAAATCACAAGCTGACTCATCCTCCTTACAGATATCTATATATGGATCCCTCATCCCAGAGATCCAGAGGCTGGAATTTTGCATATTGTAAGGAATTGCTGTTGGTTTTTGAGACAAACATCAGATTGTTGGGTGATCTATGCTTTGTTTGAGGTGAAGAGGGGCTTCTTTGCTGGGAGGTTGATGCTGGGTCAGAACCACTGGTTGTAACTCCTCCTGGATCTTTTCTTGTTTTATCAATAAAAGCTATTTGAGTTTTCCTCCATGCTTTTGTATCATTGATGCTTGTTACATTTGTATGGTCAATTTAAATCTGATCCTAAGTTGTTTATGAATATAGATCCATGTCTTTGTATAGTTCTATGCTTCTGTGATCTTACAGGTACTTTGTGAAGCTGGGCGTGCAAGGGAGCAAGTAGCTGGAGACTATCAAAGAAGAGAGGGATCGAATCAAAGGATTAGCGCAAGACATAGGTTGGTTCTTTCTATTCCTCTCTATCTATAATTCATAAAGGAAATACAAAAGTAGCTTTTCTCTGTTTGTTTCTAAGGTAACTGTCACACCTTAGTGGGATAGAGCAGTTCTATATAGACACTTTTCCCTGTAACAGCTGGATACTTGGCGCTGACACCAGATTGTGGTGAACCTGAAGAAGTGCACATTCCTCATTCCTTTTGGAAACCTGTTGGGACATGTGGTTTGCAAACAAGGCCTAATGGTGGACCCTGCAAAGATTTCCATTATCCTAAATTTGGAAGCATGGTGAAGTGTTAAATAACTACGTGCTACCTTGGGACACACTGGATACTATAGGAAGTTCATCAAAAGTTATGCCCAAATAACCTCACCGATGGAAAAGTTATTGAAAAAAGATGTTACATATTGCTGGAATGATGATTGCATGAAGAGTTTGGATGTCTTGAAGGGGAAACTGGCCTCCGCTCCAATCCTAGTCTTTCACAAGTCGAAGATTGTCCAAAAAAGATAAGAACTCCTCTACCACTGAGCGTGAGGGGTTGACAATGGTGTATGCGCTCCAAAAGTACCGACACTATTTACTTGGAGGACATTTCAAGATGTATACTGATCATTCTGTGTTGAAATACCTGGTGAACAAGCTTATGTTGTGGGGGCGAATATGCAGATGGATTTTACTGTTTCAAGAATATGATTTTGAGGTCATAGTTAAGCCGGGATGCTTAGATGTAGGACCAGACAACTTGTCACAAATTGAGACAGGCGAGGAACCAAAAAATTTGGAGGAGGGACTATCTGATTCATAGCTCTTTGTAGTACACGTCACGGATGGACACTTCGAAGATATAATCCATTTTCTAACAATAGGGACTGCACCGAAGGAATAGTCAATCCAACATAAGAAGGAATTGGTGGTGTGCGTAGTGGACTTTTCTGTCATCGCGGGTCACCTATACAAGATGGGCAATGATGAGATATTATGAAGATACGTACCTGAATTTGAATGAGGTCAGATCCTCACGGAGGGACATGGGGGTGCTACAGGAGGACTCTATGCAGGACGTGTGACCGCACAGAAGATTCTTCGCATAGGGTTATGGTGGCTAAACCTGCACCAGGATTCGAAAGAGAATTGTAAGGCTTGCGATATATGTCAAAGGATGGGAAAACCATCATGAAGGGATGAGATGCCACTTAATCCACAAATGACACTGTAGCCGTTTGAGAAATGGGCAATCAAATTTGTGGGCCTAATCAAACCTTAGGGAAATACGGGTGCGCGTTGCATCATCACTGTGATGGAGTACCTGACACAATGGGTGGAAGCACAGCCGGTCAAGGACTTCACAACCACTACGACTGCGAAGTTTTTGTTCGGAAACGTGTTGACACGAATTGGCTGTCAAAAAATATTAATGAGTGATTACGGAACACATTTCCTGAATGAAACCATCAGCGCACTCATAGAAGAGTTATATGTATATCATCAGAAAAGCACACCATACCACCCACAAGCTAAAATACTGGAGACTACGCTGACCAAAGTATGTAATGCGCAGCGGAACAACTGGGACCTGCGGGTACCCGTAGTGTTATGGGTTTACAAGACAACGTGCAAGAAATTGATGGGATAGAAACCCTTTCGGTTGGTCTATAGTACAGAAGCTGTCATGCTAATGGAATACGTCATACCTAGTCAGTGAATAGCAGCAGCCACAAGCATGACGGACTGTGAAGCTCTGGAAGAAAGGCTCGCGCAAGTTAGAAGAACTCGAGGAAGAATAGTTTCTGGCTGGATTTCATCAGTAGGTAAAGAAGCAACGTGAAAAGGCCTGGCACGACCACCATATCAAGCTACACACCTTCAAGGTAAATGACTTAGTACTACTAAATGACGGTAAGTTATAATTTTTTTTAGGAAAATCCGGAATGCACTGGCTAGGACCATATGTGGTAAAGGAGGTCACAGATGAAGGCATGGTCTAGCTAGCGAAACTCAATGGAGAACCATTCCCAAGAAAAGTAAATGACAGCCACTTGAAACCCTACATGGGTGGGTTGGCCCTCTGACTAACCGGCCGAAGCACAGTCTTCACAACCCAAGGAGCCAGACAAGGGAATAGGACTATAAACACATGCACCAGATGCCGGTACCAAGGAAAGGACATTATTCAAACGTAGATGATTCAGAAGCAAGAATGAAGTAGGTCCAACAAACTGTAGAACAATGCATTGCGGAACTCCGAGCAGTATGGGACCAGTTGGAGGGGCTTCGCGCCAAGTTCGCCGCATCAACAAAGTGACTTGGGACGAGTCATGATGATTGTGTTGGTGGCCTTGTTGGGCATAGAATCCCCCCACAACATGTTTTGGGGCTCAAAGCCCAAGTTTTCGTCAAAGGTTTTGTAAGACTCTGTGAATTGCGGGCGTGGAGCGTGAAGTATAGGTTAAGTCATAGGGTTGTCCACCCTAAAGTAATGTAATGTAATGTAAAGTCATGTCGACCTACCCATGGTCCGTGAACCATGGGATTGTATAAACAGAGTGAGGCTCTAAGTTGTAAAGATAGCTAAGGAAGAAAATAGAGAATAATAGGAATGGTTAGAGCTTAGAGTAGGAGTCTAAGGGTATTGGGTCGTCGTAGTAGGAAGAGGCTCTGTAGCTGAGTGCGCAGAGGCCTAGTAGAGTCCGCAACTGAGTGCACGAACCCCTGTAGCTGAGTGCACAGGGTAGTTGGTGAGCTCCAGTATTGCAGCAATGATGCTGCAACTCCTGGGACTCCCTACTTTACTTTTATCAACCTGATAGTTCATAACAAACTTGGAAGCCACAGTGCTATATGCATAAGTACTAGCTCTTACTGCATGCTGTCACTTGATCAGCTGGCACAAGTTCACTAGGAGCTTAAGCCAAATTTCATTAATTCTTAGAAGAAGCTTTTAACTGTGATGGATTGAAGCTAACTCAAAAGAGACTAGTCTACTTACAGAAAGAATGATGAAAGCTGAGAGGAAATGCAAACCTTAGCAAACCCTAGTTTTATCGACTAACTCTACTGTTATAGCTCCAAATCTCACTCTTATGGTTTGTGATGCTGCACTTATGGCCTAGGGCAACCCCTCCTTCCAGACCTGGTCCAAAAATTTAAAAAACAGTGTTTTATTCCCTATACGCGACTTTGCCCTGTGTTAAACGCGTGTACACGCGGGTCTGTCATACCCAACCCGCGTGTATCTATTAAAACACTTAAAAAAATATAATTTCCTCTTTTTCGGGCGGTGATCGCGGGTTTACCTGCTGGATCACCTGTTAGTGCCCGTGGCCCAACTGTTCCCAACCAACTCCTAACTAAAAAACTACTTTGGAGAGGGTATAAAAAGACATCAAAGGGAAGGCCAAGGGGAGAGAGAAAGGAGAGCAAGATTATTATGCTGAGATTTTTCCCTTAGACCAAGTCTGAAGTCCTTGGTGCATTCTGCACTTCCCCCATTTTGCATAGGAAACCCTTGTTTCCATGTGTATTGGTGATCATTCATCCTTGACATCATCATTGAGTAAGACTTGGAAGGAGCTCTTGTTGGAGGCTTGAGGCTGGAACGAATCCGGGAGGAAGCTTGCTTGGAGCCTGCTGAAGGTGTTCAGGTGATATCTTTCCGATATATGTACTTTATTTGCCTTTATATATAAAGAAACACGTCTTTGTTCCCGAATAATCTTTCTTTATGCTTATGAGATTCTTGTGTTGAATTCTTATGAAAGTGGTTACTTAAAGATTTTTTTATAACTAACTTTATAGCATAAAGATGATTTATATATAAACTTCTATACATGTACTGTTGTGTTCTTTGATTTGTTTGTCTTGCAGGTCAAAGAAAGAAGAAGGGAACTCCAAGAAGGGTTTGCACCCTAACGGTCTTCTCGAACGTAGGACCTTAGGTATGTAACCTAAACATTAGAATTTGCTTAAAAGTAAAAAAGATGGCTGTGTGTGTGTGTTTCTTTGAATAAGCGATTTTCAGTCTGGTAGAGTCTTAGCCCAAAGGACCCTAGGGGTACTTTCCCTTCAACCAGAATTGGCGACTCCGCTGGGGACAACACTCTTGTTGTTCCTAGTTTGGGTAGTCCTCAAGCCAATCAAGGCTCAGTCCCTCTGTTTGTTGGTTCTGACTGTCTGATATTTTCTTGAACTCCAAGCTTTTCCAGTTTTTCAGTTTGTGTTTTTTTTATTTTTCTTGAAAGACTTCAGATACGCACTTTTTCTGGATTACAGAAGCGTATATACACAAGTTGCACTAAGTAAACCCGCGTATACGCAGGTTTCCTTAGTTACAGTCGCGTATACACGCATTCTGCAAATAATTGCAGGCGCGTATATCATATAATTTTCAAGATTTATAATTTTTCTTTTGCTGAATGTTTGTCTAGTGGTTTGGGTCAGTTTAAAACAGTCAATTTCCAGTGACAGTTCTCTGTTTAACAGGGGGCATCTTGTTTCGAACTCTCTCTAGTTATAAGGAGTGCTAGTCTTGTTTTTCGTTGATTGCAAGCGTCATTGATTTTTGACACACAAGATTTCTGTTTAAGAATCTTGATTGCTCTGTTTCGGCAGAGTGGGAAGATTGTCTTCAAATCTTTGTGTCCATTTTGTTTTCACGACATTTGTGTTTGCTTAACGAAATCATTTTTATGACCATTTACTCCTTTGTTTCGGGAAATTTGTTTGTTACCAGTTTCTTGAAACTTGTCTTTTGATATTTTGGACTTTCATTGCTGCTTTTGATTGTCAAAAGCGTTTTCGAACACATTTTATTTTTGTTGAGTTTTCATCATTTGAAAGGTGTCAATTCACAAAAGTGTTTGGTGGCTTGTTTATCAATCATTAGTGTCAGTATTTTTGAGAGTTTTCCTTTGAAAAAGACTTTTTGGTTTGATTGAAAGAAAATCTTTTGAAAGTTTTTGAGTTTCGCTTTCTTAAACTTGCTTCTCATTTGATTTCCTTTTTTGCGAAGTGAAAGTGCTTTGTTTTTATCTTAAAACTTGTTTTTATTGTTTGGACGAAATGATTAGTAACAAATCATCTTCTATCTAAGCATTTCAGTGGCAAGACAAAATTTGGTAAAGCAGCAACTTTCCTTCTTTGTTTTTAGAGTAGTCTTTGAATCGTGCATCCACATTTAGTTCTTGCATTAGGGTAAGATTTGCTTTTTTTTTTTTAGGCATATTTAGTTTTGTTAGTTTTTGTGAGTGTGGGGTCTGAAAAGAAAAAGAAAATTTGTTTATATTACAAGTGTCTCTGAACCTCATAGAAATTGCTATTCATCGAAAACAAAAGTGCATATGCATGTAGCTAAGTTTTATTAATTTCTTTTGCGTCCATAAAACACCACAAGTTTCACCTCCATTACCTTTGACTTAAAGAACAGCCTAATAAAATCAAGTGCTTAATTAAAATCCACTAGAACTTTTTGTTTTAGTTATTACACCAACAAGTTTAGGATTTTAGGGCCTTGGATTAGGCGAGTGGAGAGTTAACTCTCCAAGGCCACACAAAACGTCAAACATAAGAGTCTGATTAAAGAGAGTAAATCCAATAGCGTTAGGAAGACCAGGAAAGCTCCGGATCTGGGAGTTAAGCACGAGGGTCTGTGAAGACAGGGAAGAGAGATACCCCCTCTCCTACTTGTCCGAACTTACCTCACGACTGTTCCGCCTGGCTTCTGCAACGAGTTGGTACCCATAGTTGCCTCTCCTAGGGATCTGCATAGGTGGCTGCGGAGGGGAATCCCGTGGCACCTGAGGTCGATGTTGTATCACTCTCGACAGTACTTCCGGAGGGCACCCTTGCGAAGCTTGGGGGCTTGCACCGGCGCAGGCTGTTGTTAGGAGGTCAGCGTAACTTCCTCTGATACCTTCGCTGATAGGACTGGGCCGTCATCATCCCAGACTATCCTCGGAAGGCCCTTTGATTCACTTTCTCGTATTTTGGTGTCCGGTCTCAATCACCCGGAGCGGAAATACTTGAAAGTTGTTTGACTGGCTGTATCTTTAGGAACTTTATACTGTGTGCTCTGTGCTCCTAGTCGGCTTAGCTTTTAATTTTTTGAGTCTTTAGTTAGATCTTAACAAAAAAATTCAAAGTGGCTGACCGGTCTCCAAGACGGTCTCGAAGACTTCGTGGTCTCTCGCCACCTAGTTTAGAGCCTTCTCCTAGAAGGCGCAGAGGGAATACTACCGGTGGGGTCCGTCCCACGCCGGTTGACGCATCGGGGATTGATCCTCCTCTCGGGGATATTAGCGGCCAAGCAAGGCCTGGTACTTTTGAACAAGAAAGGGACACTCCAGTCTTTTCTCAAGTTCGCTTTCAAGCGGAGAATAACGTAGAGGTAGAAGAACTTTCAGAATCATTAGTGATTCCAAATTCTCCACTACCATCTAGTTATCCAGACGTATTGCAATACGTTGGGCCTCCATTATATAGACCAGCGAGTCCAGGTTACGCTACGCGCTTACCATTTATGATCACTACTGGAAGCATGGCTTCCACGAGTGCTACGACTATGCAAACCCCAACATCGGTGCAAGGGGGAGGAACCATTTCCATCCCCTCTGCTTCCTTGTTCGGATCGTTTGCTAGCACATCTTTGGTTGGGTCTACCTCCATTCCGTCCACGAGTGGAAATGCCCAAACCAATGCTTTTAGTACTGGTTCCTTCCTTTTTGGCACCCAATCACAGGGTATTCCGTCAGTTCCGTTCAGTGCCGCTACGTCCATGATGGGCGGATCGGCTTCATTTCAGGGTTTTCCTTTTGGAAGTGGTCATATCCCACATTCCAACCCAACGGTAGGATCCATGCCTTTTTCTTCAATAGGACAAAGCAGCAATCCTTTCCAAGGTTGGAATAACCCTGGGGTTAGTAACGCAGGAACTGCGAATCCATTCATTGGCCAACAAGGAAGTAGGCCGTATTCCACGGTTATCATGTTTCAAAGTATTCCTCCCCTCGCTTCGGCTTGGAACCCATATCAGGGGTTATCGACTCCTTACAATTCTTTAGGAGGAAAGTTTGCAAGCTATGGAGCTTATACGGCAGGAGTTGGTCAAACTCTGAATTTTGCTGGACCACAAGGCTTGCCTTTTGGTTCAGCTGGTTCTACTAGTCACTTGGGGCAGCCTGGTGCCTCTCAAATCCCAGGACAATCTTTTCAGAACTTTAGGAGTTCTGCCCAGTCTGGGTGGAATCCCCTAGGTCCTCCTAGGCTTCCATTTCTGGCAACGTTAAACTTGCCAGATCTCACTAAGCTAACGAACGACCCTATCAGATACAATCCGGCCTGGCCTCCGGTCCCAACCAAACTCCCTTTGGACATCCCAAAATTCGAAGGGAAGAGTGGTGAAGATCCGGGCGATCATGTAACCACATTCCATTTGTGGTGCTCATCTAACTCCCTCATCGAAGATTCGGTTAGGTTGAGACTCTTTCAGCGCACCTTGACTGGTAATGCGGCTAAATGGTACATAGAGTTGCCAGGGGGCAGCTTTACATCGTTCGCTGACTTAGCCAATATCTTCTTGAATCACTTCCAGTTGCCTGTCCGCTATGATGCCGGAACTGAACTTCTGGCTACCTTTCGTCAGGATAAGGCAACCCACATTTCTGATCACATACAGGAATGGAGACGGAGAAAAAGGCTCATTAAAGTCGAAATCCCTCCGGAGTACCGTCTAGAGTGGTTTTTGAAGTCTTTGCAACCTGAGATCTCCAAGGATGTCTCCATGTCTGGGGTCTATTCTGAGGAGCAAGCCATTTTCAGGGCCCAGCAATTAGAACTGATCTACTCTCAGTCTGGGATCCTCCAAAAGTACTTGCCAGATGCTCCTGGATCTAAGGTTGATTTAGCTAAGCCAAAGCCAGGTCCTCACGCGGATGATATCGTGGGGTCAGTAGACTCGACTACAGTGAACTTGTTGAATCAATTGCAGCAGTTGTCATTACAAACTGCTCCTAACAACCAAGTCACAATGTCTAATCCTCCCGCTTCCCAAAATTCTTCCATTAACGCCGTCCAATCCGATAACCCCAAAGGAAATCAAAATTCCAATGGGAAAAAGAAAGGACGTGGTAAAAAGAAGAACTCGGATGGGAAGCCCGATGCAAATAAATCCGGCAACAACGCTGGTGGTGGTAAGGGTGGGTCGAGAAAGAAAGTTAAGTTTCCTTGCAAGTTATGCAGTGGGGACCATCTAACTCATCTTTGCCCTAGAATCGAAGACGCTCAGCGCTTGTTAGGACAGCAAGGGACTTCTAGTTCGCAAGCTGTGTTGACTAACCCGTTTCCCCAAGGGCAACAACTTCTTGCTGGCGCAAATTCGAATCCTGGGACCTCCTCGGGGGGCAACCAGGAAGGGGAAAAAGCATCAAATGTTTTTATGATGGGTTCAAACGTTAACGTGACTACTCGGTCACGTGATTATGGTGAAGCCGAAACATCTAAGGATAAAACGGTTCCCGGAAGTAATGACCTTCATATTGAGCGACCTCCTGTTGAGACTATACCTAGGATACCGAAAGGTTCCGCCAAACGCGCGACAATTAACCCCAATGCTAGAGCTGCTCAAAATTACTCCATTGTGGAGGATTTGGCTCAAAGCCCATGTGCTATGTCCGCTTTGGAAGTTCTCCAGTCGTGTCCGTCTCAGAGAAGTGCTTTACTCTCCGCCATTGGAGCAGTCGATCCAGCTAACTCTCTAGTGCTCTCTTTTGACATGTCAAATGTCAAAAAGAGACTCCCTCATCATATGGCTTTTCAGGTAAAGTCAACATACCGGAAAATCAATATTTTTCGCACCGTTATAGATGAAGGAGCTTCCACATGCGTCATGTCCATGTCATGTTGGAAGGCTATTGGTTCACCTTCGGCTGTTCCTTCACCAACCGTCTTAACTGCATTTGATGGCCATTCTCACAAGCCGCATGGGATTATCCCGGCCTTTCCTATATGTGTTGGAGGGAAGGTCGTTAATATCGAAGTTGAAGTCGTAGATGCTAACCTAGACTATAATCTCCTATTAGGAAGGAACTGGGTGTACGAGATGGAAGCCGTTGTTTCGACTCTGTTTCGTGTCATTTGCTTTCCTCATGAGGGGAAAATCGTTAAGGTTGATCAATTGGACTATGCTCCAATCGATCCTCAAGCAACCTCCGACTCTACTGTTCCTTTGGTGGATAACCCTCGCCCGCCGACTGAGAATTTAGGAGTAGGGATGTATTCCTCATTGATGGGTACGTTTGATCTTCCCTCTCCTTTTGCAAGAATCAATGCTATTTCATCATCCAAGGAATCTTCTCGAGAGGAGTTCTTCCGAACTCATCATTTTTCTGACCCTTGGACCTTGCCTTCACCTACGACCACATTAGTTGAAGGGAAAGTTAATGGAATGGCGTTTCCTATATCTGCAGCTGAGCTTAAATATCAGGCTATCGTAGACTCTGCAGATAACCATTCTACTCCTTTTTCCGAAGAGGAGTTAGATGGTCATGTGGCCCCCGCTTGGAGCTTTGATTCTAACTCTGCCTTGGACTGCTTAGATTCGGTTCTACCTTCTGAAGAAGCAATCCTCGAAATTATGATGGGTATAGATCGAGCTTGGGAAGACTTACACCATCGCTCATATTTTCTTCCTCCATTGCAGGAAGTAGAATCTAGATTCTCCGAGCTCGTTGGTAATGATGTTTGTATGGTGTCGAACCCTTTGGCTCCAACACACGTGCGTGCCGAAGGTAATATGTCGGTAATCTCAAAAACGATACCTATAAACATCTCTAAGGATCCTAACATCATCGAGAATATCTTCATCGGAAGTGAGTGTTCCCCTGAAGAAATTCAAATTTACACCGACCTATTCAAGGAATACCGTGATGTATTTGCTTGGTCTTATGAGGAAATGCCCGGCATTGATCCTTCTATAGTCCAACATGAGATCAAGACGTATGAAAACGCAAAACCGATTCGTCAAAGGCTTCAGCCGGTTAACCCTAGGAAAGCAGCGGCTATCAAAGCTGAGGTTGAGAAGCTGCTAAGGGCGGGTTTTATATACCCTGTTCCTCTTACGGATTGGGTTTCGAATCCAGTCCCTGTGGACAAAAAGCAAGGAACAATCCGTGTATGCATCGATTTTAGGGACTTGAACAAGGCTTGTCCAAAAGACAATTACCCCACGCCATTCATTGACCAGATTATTGACGAGTGTGCGGGTAATGAAATTTTTTCCTTCATGGACGGTTTTTCGGGTTATAATCAGATCTCCATTCGTCCTGAGGATCAGCATAAGACTGCCTTCATATGTCCCTGGGGTACCTTTGCATATCGAAAGATGCCCTTTGGTCTTAAAAATGCTGGAGCCACCTTTCAGCGGGCCATGTCTTACGCTTTCCACGACATCAAACATATCATCGAAGCATACTTAGATGATCTCGCTGCTCGTTCTCGAAAGAGGACTGATCATCCTAGTCATCTTCAATTAGTCTTTGAGCGATGTCGTTTCTATAAAATCCGGTTGAATCCCAATAAGTGCGTTTTCGCGGTTACATTCGGTCGGTTGTTAGGGTTTATTGTGTCTAATGAAGGGATTCGGGTTGATCCCTTCAAGGTTGAGGCAATAGTTCAGTTGCCTCCCCCGTCTTCAATTCGTCAACTTCAAAGTCTTCAAGGGAAGGCCAATTTCTTAAGAAGGTTTATATCAAACTATGCCGAGATCACTAAAGGGTTCATGCGTTTGCTACGGAAAGGAGTTCCATTCCTGTGGGACGACTTTGCGCAGCGGTCGTTTGATGCTTTGAAAAAGGCATTAGTCTCTGCCCCGCTTTTGAGTCCACCGGATTATGGTAGAGACTTCCTTTTATATCTCGCTGCAGCAGAATCTACCATTGGTATGGTTCTAGTTCAGGAAGATGATGCTCTTGTCGAGCACGTGATTTATTATTTGAGCCGAGGCTTGATAGGCCCTGAACTCCGCTATTCTCCAGTTGAGAAGTTGGCCTTGGCAGCAGTACATGCTGTCCAGAGGCTCCGTCATTACATTTTGCTACGCAAAACTTTTGTCTTAGCAGCGGTTAACCCATTTCAATTTGTCCTCAGTAGGCGAGTGATTGGGGGCAAATATAATAGATGGATAGTCATTTTACAAGAATTCGACCTCGAGTTCTTGTCCGCCAAGTCTAAGAAATCTATGGTCTTCGCGGAGCTAATTTCTGAGCTTCCTTGTGGAGAGGATATTGTTTATGAGGAAAGTTTACCCGACGAACATATATTCCTCATCTCTTCACAAGACCCTTGGTATGGAGATATCATTGTTTATCTCCAGACTTCGAAGTTTCCCTCTACTTTCTCCAAGGATGAACGTCGCAAGTTACGTCACCTGGCTAAAAACTATGTTATCATTGGTGACACCTTATATCGTCGAGGGGTTGATTCAATTCTTCGACGTTGTTTAACCTTAGAGGAAGCAGACTCTGTTCTAAATGACTGCCACGGTGGAGCTTGTGGTGGTCATCTATCAGGGCTTGCTACAGCCCAGCGCATCTTACGTGCCGGCTACTTTTGGCCTTCACTCTTTAAGGACTGTGTGGAAGCGGTCAAACGCTGTCACCCATGTCAAATTTTTACTCGCAAGATGCGTGCGCATCCAGCTCCCCTTTTTCCCGTTGTCACCGTCGGTCCCTTTACTAAGTGGGGTATTGATTTTACGACTTGTAATCCGCCTTCAGTGGCAAATCACAAGTACATTATCGTGGCTGTAGACTACTTCACGAAGTGGGCTGAAGCCATGCCTACTTATAAGAACGACAGTGACACGGCAGCTTTGTTTCTTTTTAATCAAGTTATCTCAAGATTCGGTATCCCAAGAGAGATTGTCACTGACCATGGCAGTCATTTCCAAAATCAGCTAATGTCCGAATTGGCTTTTAAATTAGGTTTCCGTCAAGAGCATTCGTCTCCTTACTATCCTCAGGCCAATGGACAGGTCGAGGCGGTCAATAAAACTCTTAAGACGATACTCCAACGGACAATCGATAAAAATCGGTCCAATTGGCACATTATGTTGTATCCGGCTCTTTGGGCATACCGAACCTTCGTTAAAACGGCTACTGGTTTTACTCCTTTTCGGTTAGTTTACGGGATGCAATCTATCTTTCCGGTCGAATGTGAAATTCCATCTCTGAAATTGGCTGTCGAGCTTCTTCCTGAGACTTCGAGTCTCGAGGAGCGCCTAGTTCACCTGGAACATCTCGATGAGTAGCGTCGAGATGCCGCCACGACGAATGAGGCCCATAAGAAAAGGGTCAAAAATCAGTATGATAAGTCTGTCTGACCTCGTGTCTTTTCTGAAGGTGACCTTGTCTTGGTCTATGACCAAGATAAGGACGCCTTGGGGGCAGGCAAATTCAAGCCTATGTGGTACGGTCCTTTCATTATCAAACGAGTCTTAGAAAAAGGATCGTATGAGTTAATTGATTTCGAAGGAAACAAGCTGGCGGAGCCCCGAAATGGGCTCTATTTAAAGAAGTATTTTGCTTAGTTTTACCAGGCAATGGCTTCTTTGTATTTTATGTATATTTGTACATATCTTATCGAGCGTTTTCTGATATCAGCACTTTTTGGTCTGCTTTAGCAGGTGTTGATGGATGATTTGGTTTATTTTGGATTCGCCGATGGTGCTAGTCGGCACACTCGGAATCTTGCTTCCGCAGCTTGGGTACTTTATTACCCAACTGGTCAGTTGATGACATCGAGAGGCGTGTGTATCGGTCCTGCTTCAAACAATATGGCCGAGTATACAGCTGTTATCAATTTACTATCCGAGGCAATCTCTTATGGGATCGACTCGTTGGTAGTGTATCTTGATTCTCAATTGATAGTGTCTCAGTTAAATAACATTTATCGGGTTAGAGATCCATCATTATATCGCCAATATTTAAGGGTGAGGTTGTTGCAAAGATCATTTACTTACATTAATTATTTGCACATTCCAAGATCTCAAAATTGGTTAGCTGATTCTATCGCTAATCAAGCATTATACTGGCATATCAATCATTCATCATCATAAAATCATGCATCAAAAAGTCAAATTGTATATATATATATATATATCGCAAAGCGTCTCGAGTGTACATATGTGTGTCCAAAATATACAAAATTGGGACTCAAATGCCCATAATCATGTCAGGCATATCTAATGCCTCGGCTCTGGATGAGCAGCTAAATAACTAACTATAGCAGTGGCCACGCGCCGAAAGACGCGAACCCAGTCACGTGGCATCCCAACCACATGACGCTGCATATCTGGAGGAAGGTCCTCTATCTCAGCCATCGGTACTTGGTAGCTCAATCTCGCCAAGTGTCGCTGGACGTTGTTGAGGGTCCTTTCCGCATTCACAGCCTCCTCTTCGGCTCCTCGGCCACGCCGTCCATGCCGCGGGAATCCATCTGGTCGCACGGGCCCAATGTCTGGAACATGATCATCATATCAGTCATTTGAATCTCATCAAAAAAAAATATATTTTTCAAAGTTCATCATTATACTTGAAAAATCCTAAAAATCATAAAATCATAAAAATCAAAAAAAATCTTACCGATCTCGCCCCATGCTGCATCTGGTGGTAACACTAGGTCAGGATCTCCTCGGAAATCTAGTCCATCATAGGGGTAGTCGTCTATGGCGATGATCTGTTGCTCCCACCAAGCAAAAAAGTCGTCGTCGAATGCATTCCTGGGCACTTCCCCACCCCCCAGACGTTTCATCAAGTCAGCCCACCGGCCCATGCGTGGATCACGTGGACTACTGATGGGAACTGCTACCCTGGGGCGGAGTGCGGGAACCTTCTCGAAGAAAAAAGTGCATAAAATGGTTCCGTACCCAAAGTTCTTCGTTTGTCCCCTCCTGATAGAAGCAAGCTGCTCCTTCATGTTGGCAAGTAGAGGAGTACACCAGTCAAACACCGTGGTGAGACAGTCCACTGCTACGCTCATGTTTACCCGTGATGCCTGATGTAGCGAAGATGATCCGTTCACTCGAGCTATGGTGAACAAGATTATCCGCAGTGACAAACTCACCACGTGTGGGATCGAGATCTGACTCCCGACCTTCCGATGACCTGGGCAGTAAAGTTGTACATAGTCGTCTACACTGAGACTATTCCGGGTCCTGCCCCGGGAGTGTACTACCTCTCCCCTTCGGGAAAGGCCCGTGATGAAATATATATCTTCCACTTCTATCCTGAGTGGCATCTGATCAATCATAAAAGCTTCTTCCTCGACATCCCAACAATCAATAAGTCTCTCGAGCAGACGCACATTTGCTTTCATATTCGGCAACTTGAAGAATTTTAACAATCCGCATCCCCGTAAGGCATCTAATGCCTCATCATTGTCCATGACTTCATTATCTACAGCTGAGTGCTCTCTTTCACGCCATGTGAGAGTCATCCTGGAAGAAAAAATCATTTTCATCCATTAGTTTTATGTATAAAAATTTTTCGCTACGCACACGCGGTTTTCCCTATACACAGTCGCGTGTAGGGCCGTCGTATACACGATTTATATACATCCAACCCGCGTGTACGCCGCAGAATGATTTTTTGCAAAAATCTAACGGTGAAACACTAATTAAACTTCCTAAAAACTATCACAATTGATTGCAAGACAAGTTTAGTGCTTACCTGGAATTTTTCGGCAAGTTTGAACGGTTGAATAAGTCACGGGGAAAGTTTGCTCCTTTTGCTCCACAATTTGCTCTCCAAGTCAAACGGTGAAAATGGTAAGTATAAAATTTCTTTTTATAAGTTTTGAAAATGCAAAATTTTTTCAAAATTTTATTTTGTTTGGTTTCATGTCACTTTTAACTTGGGAGCTTGGAATGTCGAGATTGAGTTGTTTTTCAGGACATTTTGGACATTTTTCGATGGTTCGAGATGGTTCCATGACTGCTGACCCGTCATGGCAGGTATCGTGTTCTCACTGGCATATAGGTTAGGGACACCATTTTTCCATTGCATTATGCATACTAGCCTCCATTTGACCGATACATCTGCCGTAGGGTCGACCCCATCATGTTATGGTTCGCAAGCCATTTTCACTCGCCGATTCTTTAAATCATGACATGATGGTAGAGCCATCCTTTTACATGGGCATCCTAGTTAGCACCTCACTGACATTTGTTGCCCATGCTGCTTCGTTTTGAGTAGGCTCGGGAGTCCTCTGTAGTCCCGCCATGACTTATGCGTTGAAGACTCATTCTTCTTTGCTTCTTCGTTTCATTCTGGCCTTATACCCTAGAGGCTCCTATGTGTGTTGAGTTGTACTTCTGCATTGCATGTTGACCATTTGCACCTTTTGGCCTATAGCCGGCTTCACTTGGACTCGTGTTTAAGCCCACTTTTGACCATGACGTCTGCAAAAATCAACCTTGCATACCCTTGACCTCTGCAGCTTGACATACCCAGACCCGTGGAAGGGACATACCTCTGAGTGTCACTGACCAGTTTTTCACCTCCCTGCATTGAGCATAGGAACGTTCCTTTCCCAGGAACTAGATCATCTGTTTCACCGACACTCGTTCTTTCCACTGTACCATAGCATTCTTTTATTCTTTTTCCGGCTTATCAGAAAAAGACAAAAAAAATTAAATATTCCAAAAAGAGCGGGAACAGGGACATTATTTCCATTTATTGTTGGCAGCTAGAGTCAGTCGTGTCGCCCTTGAACAAAGCACTCAAAACAAAGTCTCCTCCGCATGGGTGGGATTTAGTTTGACTTAGGTAAGCCATAACCTTGTTATCGAGTCAGTTCTCCCCCGATTGGTTATCTCTTCCAATCATATGGAGGGTTCGTTCGTGCCTCCTGCATGACGAACTTATACAGATTCATTATATGCTGCCACATAGTCACATTGAGTCGTGCTTTTGTTCAAGGGAAGTTAGCCTGAGTCGGCCTTTCTGCGGTGTCTCTTGACTCATTTTTCAGTCGGCCATCCCTGGTTGTCAGTGTCATGTCTATCATCACATCAGTTATATTGGTCCTTCACTCGTGCCGGTTTGAGAAGGTCCCCATTGACTTCTTGCTGGCGGGTCTTGTCCTTATCGACGACGACACATTGCTCTGAGGGCAGACCTAGAGACCGCACCCTGGCCCTATTTTCATTATTGATAGGTCACCTTGTGCTCAGCATCGATCAGTATCATGGGTCTTTGACTGAGTGGTTTCCCTTGTGTTCGACATCAGCATAAATTATCACACATTGGGATTCGTGCAGTACCTTGGTTTCCATTTGACCCTATTGGTGGATACCTCGCCTCTGTGTCAGCTTTCATTATTGGTTGGTTCAGAGGGTTTCTGCCGTGCGCTAGCCACATCTTGTGTACGCCGGAAACGTACTTCGGTTGGGTTACTACATCTTTTTCGTCCGATTCCTTCCACATTATTGGCCTACGGGTTACACTCGCGCTAGATTGATGGAGGATGCCTTAATGCCTTCCTTCTAGCGGATCTTTCCCTATCGACTCCGACTCATTGCTCTGGGGCAAAGATCTAGAGTCCATTTGGCAGTACCTTGGGGTTTGCAGTCATTAGTGGCAGATTCCTCGCTATCGACAGTGGGAAACCATCATTGTCTCCTGATTGATAGATTCTTACAGGTGTTCGACTTCAGCTCATCTATTCACACTTGTTAGATTGTACTGGGTACCTTGACGCTCATTATCATTATCGGTGAGTAGTCTCGCGTTTGTTAACGGTATACATCAATGACCGGTAATCAAACGATTTCTCACATGGTCGACTTCAGATCATTTATTCCCATGGTGTAGAAATGTACCACGGTGGTCGGTGAAGACCTCAGGTTGTATCAGCATTCATTGGTTCACTTGACAGTTGCTCCTGTTGCTGCTAGTTGATACCACTCCACCTTATATGTTGCAGTCAGTCATGGCGACATTTTATATGCTGGCACCTGAGTTTGCAGTGTAGTACCATCCTATTCCATCATGTTCAGTTGGTACCTTATGGGATCAGTCTTTGATGTCAGTGATCCGTTGCATCTTTCAGCATCATTGACAGTTTTATATGTGATGTTCAGACATGTACTTACTCATTATGATCAGATGATCCATTATGTATTTTACAGTCATTTATACTTGTATACTTAGTGGATCCGCTTGTACTTGATATGCGGACATGCTTTACTTTTCCTGAGCATGGGTATGCCCGCCTCAGACAGTGTTTCTTTCTGATCTCATTTCGGTGGCTTGGCAGGCTGAATTCTGGTGAAGTCCTCCTCGGTTTTTCGGCAGAGTTCCTTTCCTTGTACTTACTTAATATATTTCGGCCATCATGTTCCCCTTCTGACCTCATACATTAGGGGGCATCTGTTATAGCTCCAAATCTCACTCTTATGGTTTGTGATGCTGCACTTATGGCCTAGGGCAACCCCTCCTTCCAGACCTGGTCCAAAAATTTTAAAAACAGTGTTTTATTCCCTATACGCGACTTTGCCCTGTGTTAAACGCGTGTACACACGGGTCTGTCATACCCAACCCGCGTGTATCTATTAAAACACTTAAAAAAATATAATTTCCTCTTTTTCGGGCGGTGATCGCGGGTTTACCTGCTGGATCACCTGTTAGTGCCCGTGGCCCAACTGTTCCCAACCAACTCCTAACTAAAAAACTACTTTGGAGAGGGTATAAAAAGACATCAAAGGGAAGGCCAAGGGGAGAGAGAAAGGAGAGCAAGATTATTATGCTGAGATTTTTCCCTTAGACCAAGTCTGAAGTCCTTGGTGCATTCTGCACTTCCCCCATTTTGCATAGGAAACCCTTGTTTCCATGTGTATTGGTGATCATTCATCCTTGACATCATCATTGAGTAAGACTTGGAAGGAGCTCTTGTTGGAGGCTTGAGGCTGGAACGAATCCGGGAGGAAGCTTGCTTGGAGCCTGCTGAAGGTGTTCAGGTGATATCTTTTCGATATATGTACTTTATTTGCCTTTATATATAAAGAAACACGTCTTTGTTCCCGAATAATCTTTCTTTATGCTTATGAGATTCTTGTGTTGAATTCTTATGAAAGTGGTTACTTAAATATTTTTTTATAACTAACTTTATAGCATAAAGATGATTTATATATAAACTTCTATACATGTACTGTTGTGTTCTTTGATTTGTTTGTCTTGCAGGTCAAAGAAAGAAGAAGGGAACTCCAAGAAGGGTTTGCACCCTAACGGTCTTCTCGAACGTAGGACCTTAGGTATGTACCCTAAACATTATAATTTGCTTAAAAGTAAAAAAGATGGCTGTGTGTGTGTGTTTCTTTGAATAAGCGATTTTCAGTCTGGTAGAGTCTTAGCCCAAAGGACCCTAGGGGTACTTTCCCTTCAACCAGAAAAGAGACGTACAACTAAAGAGACGTACAACTACTGAAATGGATTCCATGGACTATTGCAGAGGTAAAATACATGTGTTTAAGCGAATTCTAAAGGAAAACATGGAAAAATCATCGTTTTGTATTTTTGAGCAATTTTATGCAGAATTATTATGCATGTGTTTTAACTATTTTTGACTATGCAGAGGTTTATTGGCGAAAGGAAATAGAGTGGGTATTTGCAGGAGGTTGGGAAGGTGTGGAGAGGATCTAAGGGGTCCCTAGAACCTTTATAGAGATTTCCACTGTGCTCAGATCTCAAAAAATCGCTCGCGTTGTCTTCTACAGGAGGCTGCAGGGGATCTACAGGAAATTCTACAGGAAGTTCTACAGGAACAGGCCGAAAGTGGTTTTTAGAGGATTGATGGTGGAAAAATGGTGGGGAAGTGGAAATGAAGGATGGATAAGGATGCTAAGAGGTGTAGGACTGATCTGAATTTGAAACTACTTGAAATTTTTTTGCAAGGTATTCAATTCAGAATTAAACATGTTTAAAAGATTTCCATGTCTTGCAGAAAGAAAACACATGAAATTTTCAGCTGTTCATGACCCATTTAAGCATAGTAGAGTTATTTCCTTTTACTGTTTAACACATTAAAATGAATTTGATCTGCAAAATAAATCAACCACAAATGCAAAAGAAGTTGATAAAGCAGTTCACCCCCTCCAGGGCTACGTCTGCTAGGTCCAAAGCTCCCAACCGGGCTTGTCCTTGTTTTTATTAAATGCTCAAATTGAAAATACAGCTGAATAGAAGCATCTACAGGAGAAATATATGGTAAAAATGGATTCAAAACACTTGAATCCTTCAGGATTGACTATTAGATCACCTCCAATGGATACCTGCAACCCTATACAGTCTTCACAAAACTGGGCCCTGGTGGCTCCTAGAACTTTCACGGCTCCAAAACCTCTACAAATGACCTCAGATGGCTGTAAGACCTGCACCAATGGATTTAGAAGGTTGAAAACACCCAAAATCAAAAACAAATTCGTCCAAAATCGACTTTCCTAGCCAAAGTTATGGCCATTTAAAGTTTCTCCAGTTTGCCCCTAGAAAAACTCTAGCTAACTTTAGTTAACTCCAGTTAGCTCTGCCAATTATGGTGGGTCCGCCAAATTTGGTGCTCCTGCCAAAATTCCGCCAACTTAACTGCAATTACATTTAATGTTTGGTGGTTGCCTCGGATTTCGTGCAAGGCGGAATATTCCTTTTTTAATTTTTTTTTTGAAAAAAAAAAATTTCTATTGTTATGGACAAATTCTTCTTTTTGCCATAACTTCCTCATATGACGACCGCTTTTCGAACCGTTTGCAGCACCGGAATCGGGAAGATGAGCAATTTCCAGTCATTCAACTTTGAACCAGTTCTAAGCACTTTAAATTTTGAGAACTTTACGACACTTAGGACATGAGCACCTGATCGCGCCTCCCCATTGGGAAGCTTTTGGACCCCAAAAGCCTTCAACTACCTGTTAAAGAGGTGAGGGTACAGCTCCCTCACTCTGTCCACCTCCATCCACTTTGCCTTGTTCGGTTTGCTGCCTTTGAAACCAACCCGAACATAATCTACACTGCCCCTTCTTGAAGTGCGTATCCTTCTGTCAAGGATTGTATCTTCTTTTAGCTCATCTAAGAATTCTAGCGAGAAATCTTCTATAGATGGCAGCTGAACAACACTTTCATGATCAGCAATCAAAGGAGGTTCATACAAACGTAAGTTCTCCACATTGACAACAGAATACATTTGCATGTAGGAAGGAAAATCTAATTGAAAAGCATTATTTCCAACCTTCTTGAGGATTTTGAATGGACCATAACGAATAGGCTTTAGCTTTTTACCTTCTCCTTGCATCCTTTCCTTACTAATGTACAGCCATACCTCATCTCCTTCTTGAAACTTGTGATCGACTCTATGCTTGTCGTGTCTTTCCTTGTACTTGCCTTGACTCTTCTCAAGCTGTTCTTGAATTTGCTGATGTATTTGCTGAATTCTTTCAATGAATGAACGAGCTTTGTCAATGTCACTATGTCCCTCAATGGCAACATCTTTCTCAAGAATGAAATCAAGAGGTGATTTTGGAAAATAACCAAAACAAGCTTCAAATGGTGAGGTGTTTGTGGAAGAGTGCTTGGCACGATTGTAAGCATGTTGTATGTAGTGCAAATGTTCATCCCAAAGCTTGGGATGCTTGCTGCAATAACCTCTCAAGAGGTGCACAATGGTTCTGTTCACAACTTTGGTTTGTCCATCTGTTTGAGGATGGAAAGCAGTACTTTTCTTCAACTTTGTGTCCATCATCTCCCATAGGTTGGACCAAAAATTCCCCACAAATCTGGAATCCCTGTCACTAATAATGGAAGTAGGCAAACCAAAGTGAATCCATACATGATGAAAAATAATTCAGCAGTTTGTTCAGCAGTTATAGTTTTCTTACAAGGCATAAGTATACACATTTTGCTGAAACGATCAACTACTACATATAAATAATCATGCTGCTTTCTAGATTTTGGCAAACCTCCTACAAAATCCATAGAGATTCTCTCCCATGGTCTAGAAGGTACCGGCAAAGGAGTATACAAACCAAGCTTCCTATTGCTAGGCTTGCTTGTAGCACATAATGAACAACCTCTTATGAACCTTGAAACAGAATCTACCATGCGAGGCCAATAGCGATACCTCTGTAGATGTGCAACTGTTTTGCTCACACCAAAATGGCCAGCAATAAGAGAAGAATGAGCTTCTCTTATGACATTTATCCTCTCCCCCTGTGGTATACACAACTTTCCCAAATGAAACAGCAAATTGTTATGCATGTGATAGTCATTTTCCTCTACATGATTCCCTTTACTCAAGTTAGCATACACATCTTTAAAGTCATCATCAAATGCATATTGTTCTATGTAACTATCATGTACAATGGAATCATTCTTAAGTAAAATAACAACACCAATAATAGGCCTTGAAAGCATATCAACAACCTTATTCAAAGTACCTTTCTTATACCTTATTACCAAATGGAACTGTTGCAAGAAGCCCATCCATCTGAAGTGTCGTGACTGTTGTAACTTGCTTTGTGATTGCAAGTACTGTAAGGGCTGATGGTCGGTATGTATAACAGTTTCTTTGCCCATCAAGTAGTTTTTCCACTTTTTGATGCTTTGTACCAATGCATACAACTCCTTATCATATATAGGATAATTTACAACAGCACCATTAAAAGTTTCAGAATGAAAAGCAATAGGCTTACCATGTTGTAGAAGAACTGCACCCATAGCATAATCACTAGCATCAGTTTGTATCTCAAATGGCTGTCTCAAATCTGGTAATACAAGGACTGGAGCTGAACTAATCTTCTCTTTCAAAGATTTGAAAGCTTTTTGCTGCTTGCCTCCCCATTGGAAAGCATGCTTCACACTTGTCACTGCATGCATAGGAGCTGCTATAGAAGAGAAGTTAGAGATAAACTTCCTCCAATATTGAGCTGCACCCAAAAAACTTCTTACCTCTGTTATGGATTTGGGAGTAGGCCACTTCACAATAGCCTCAATCTTAGCAGGATCAATTCTCAAAGCACCTCCTCCTACTATGTGTCCCAAATAAACCAAAGAAGTCTTTCCAAATTCACACTTTGACATTTTAAGAAATAACTTATTCTTTTTCAAAACATCAAGTACTTTTCTAACATGCATGACATGATCTTCTCTAGACTTGCTGAAAATTAAGATGTCATCTAAGTAGACAATAACAAAATCATCAAGAAAAGGACGCAAGACATCATCCATTACCTGCATGAAAGTTGCAGGTGCATTGCACAAACCAAACGGCATCACAAGCCACTCAAAGAGTCCTTGTTTGGTTTTAAAGGTTGTCTTCCAAATGTCACTTTCTTCAATTCTTACTTGATGATATCCACTGCGCAAGTCTAGCTTAGTGAAATATCGAGCATCTTTTAGCTGGTCTAGCAAATCATCTATCCTTGGGAGTGGGTAATGATTCTTTACCGTTATCTTGTTCAAGGCCCTGAAATCAACACACATACGCCAAGTGCCATCTTTCTTTGGAATCAATACAATCGGTGACCCACATGGTGAAGTACTTGGCCTTATGAAACCCTTGTCCAACAAGTCCTTGATTTTCTTCTTTATTTCAGCATTCTCCATAATAGACATGCGGTACATGCCTATGTTTGGAAGAGGACAATCTGGATGCAAATGGATTTCATGCTGAATCTCCCTCTTAGGAGGCAAACCTGTAGGCTCCTAAAACATCTCATGATATGCATCAACTACATCATACAGATCTGATTTAAGTTTTGGATCAAAATTGTCAAATGACTCATGATTCACATCAACCTTGGGCTTAATCATAAGAAGAACAAAATTCTTACTTGAATTGACCAGCCTTTTTACCTGTCCTGCATTCACCATCGCTATATTTATCTTCTTGCGATGAGCTCTAACAATGAACTCCTTTCCATCTTTGAACAGATGATATTTTTTTTCATGGCAATGAAAGATAGCTTTCCTGTCAAACAAGTAAGGACTTCCCAAAACAATTCCTGCTATATCAAAAGGTACCACATCAAGTTCAACTGTGTCAATAAAATGTGCAGTAATTGCAAAGCGCAATGTGCACTTTCTTGAAACTGGTAAATTTGCATCCTTGCAAATCCATCCAAGTGGATGTGGCTTCGAATGTGGAATGGTCTCAAGTTTAAGCTGCTTGACCAAGTCCTCTGATATAAGGTTTGCTTGTGACCCACTATCAAAAAGTGTGTCAATTTTAGTATGTTTTCAAATCATCCTCACATGAAACAGTTCAATTCTTTCTTCCTCATTAGGAGCTTGTACATGGCAGTTTGAGGTACTAGTGTTGGCTTGAGTTTCAATTTCTTTTCCCTTCAAGTTTTTCAAACCCGTGGCTACAATTTTGGTTTCATCACCTGAATCTTCCCCTAAATCTTGTGGTGTAGATGTAGTAGCAGCAGTTTTCTGTTTCCCTTTGGATTTGTTAAATTGAGGTCTTTTTTCAGGATATAATTTCCAACAGTTTTTCTCCACATGGCCTGGTTTAGAATAGTGTTTACAGATCACTTTCTCACTCTCCTGTTTGACAGATGCATTCTTTTTTCCCTTTCCCTTGGAGGTTTTCTCTTCGTTTTTCCCCTTGGGGGGCTTGTTTCTACCCTCTTCAAATGTGTTTTTTCCCCTTGCCTCTAAATGGGTAGCTTGGACACAAACCTCGTCCAGGCTAGTAGGGTTAAACATCAAGATGGTGTGTCTAAGGTAGCTATGCAAGCCACCAATGTATTTCAGCAAGGTTTCTTGGGTTTGTAAATCTACCCCTAACAAGAGAGCTCTTCTCCTGAATTCTTGGGTGTAGTCTTGGACACTGTGACCCTTAAGTTGTCTGAAATTTTTCCAATTCATAATGGCTTTCTGCATGTGAGCAAGAGGATAAAACTATTTTTTAATGGCTAACAGAAATTCAGGCCATGTTAAGGTAACCTTACCAAATTTTTTGATCTCCTCTTTAGTCTTGGCCTCCCACCAGACCAGTGCTGCTCCATCCATTCTCAAAGAAGCCAACTGAATCTTTGTGGCATCATCATGCATATTTTGGATCCTCAAGTAAACTTCCAACTGCCTAATCCAGTTGTCAAGCTTTTCTGCATTCACTTCACCATTAAACATAGGTAATTTGAATTTTACATCAAGCTTCAAAAAAGGACTTTTTCCAGAGGATCTATGCTTATGAACAGAAGAAGACGAAGATGAAGAGGAAGAAGGTGAAGATGGGGGTGGTGGATCACCATTTCCTCCATGTCCTTTCTTGGAATGATCATCATCCTTCTTACCTCCTGAAGAGCCCTCTCCTTCATGTGGATGTTTAGACCCTTCTCCAGCCAATTTCTCATTTTTTTCTTGGTACAATATCCTCACCATTTCAGTGAGGTCCAAAAAAGCCTTTCTAAAAACTCTTTCTTCTTCTCTTGGATCTGTTTCTATAGGAATTTCTCCTTCATGTTCATACATCCTTGAAGCTTCTGCTGAGACTCTTGAGGGTGAAATTGAAGGTGGAGGTGATGGCTCCCTGGCCTTCCTTGACTGAGGATTCACTCGTTCTCTAGTCAACTGTCCTTCCCCTCTTTTGAGTTTCAACTTGGTAAGCATCAATAATTTGCAAGACAGTTAGAAGATCTTTGCACAAAAACCCTGAGCTCTGATACCAACTTGATCTAAATTTAAAACTACTTGAAATTTGTTTGCAAGGTATTCAATTCAAAATTAAACATGTTTAAAAGATTTCCATGTCTTGCAGAAAGAAAACACATGAAATTTTCAGCTGTTCATGACCCATTTAAGCATAGCAGAGTTATTTCCTTTTACTGTTTAACACATTAAAACAAATTTGATTTGCAAAATAAATCAACCACAAATGCAAAAGAAGTTGATAAAGCAGTTCACCCCCTCCAGGGCTACGTCTGCTGGGTCCAAAGCTCCCAACCGGGCTTGTCCTTGTTTTTATTAAATTCTCAAATTGAAAATACAGCTGAATAGAAGCATCTACAGGAGAAATAGATGGTAAAAATGGATTCAGAACACTTGAATCATTTAGGATTGAGTATTGGATCACCTTCAATGGATACTTGCAACCCTATACAGTCTTCACAAAACTGGGCCCTGGTGGCTCCTAGAACTTTCATGGCTCCAAAACCTCTGCAAATGAGCTCATATGGCTGTAAGACCTGCACCAATGGCTTCAGAAGGTCGAAAATACCCAAAATCAAAGACAAATTCGTCCAAAACCGACTTTCCTAGCCAAAGTTATGGCCATTTAAAGTTTCTCCAGTTTGCCCCTAGAAAAACTCCAGCTAACTTTAGTTAACTCCAGTTACCTCCGCCAATTATGGCAGGTCCACCAAATTTGGCACTCCTGCCAAAATTCCGCCAACTTAACTGCAGTTACATTTAATGTTTGGTGGTTGCCTCGAATTTTGTGCCAGGCGGAGTATTCCTTTTTTAATTTTTTTTTGAAAAAATAAAATTTCTAATGTTATGGACAAATTCTTCTTTTTGCCATAACTTCCTCATACGGCGACCATTTTTTGAACCGTTTGCGGCACCAGAATCGGGAAGACGAGCACTTTCCAGTCATTCAACTTTGAACCAGTTCTAAGCACTTTAAATTTTGAGCAATTTACGACACTTAGGACATGAGCACCTGATCAAGGACCTGGTAAATGAAGTTAAGGAGTGATGAAGATGGTTGGATTTGTTCAAGGATGGAGAAAGCAATGTTGCACAAAAATGTAGAAATTAGGGCAAGTTGGGAAAGTGTGGCAAATGAAGGGAAGAAATCTTGTGTTAGGGATTGGAACAGGTTGTATGATGGAGGAAGGGTAGGTAGGAATGTATTACAGGTGCTCTGCACACTACTTTCCAAAACTGATCAAAAAAAGACTGAAAAGAACAGAGATCTATCTATTTTGACCTAATCTACCCTTAAGAACCAGAAATATGATAAAAAAAAGTTTATAGACATAAAATCATGTAATATAGCTATGGAAATTGAGAAAGAATAGATATAAACATGGAAACACAACTGATATCAACTTCTTCAACTCAAAATCTAACACTAGCAATTGCATTGGAAGGAAAAAACTGTGTTTTTGTGCTAGCAAGTGTACCTTGGTCTCAATTCATGTTCCCAAGGAGGGAGAAATGAGATCAAGGACTACTTAGTAGCCTTTTTATGGATCTTTTCTGTTACCAAACTGTCAAATCAACCTAAAGCATGAACATCTATCTTAATCATCAAAAACAACCTAAGTACTAAAGCAAGATTTTAACCTAAATAACATAAATTATTCTAGGAATGCAAGGAAAACACATAAAAGTATAAAAATGATGTACTAGTGCTTGGGTTGGACCCAACCCCAAGAGCTACAGCCTCCTAAGAAAGATCAGAGCTGGTGCAAAGCTGGATTCATCTTCATTGATAAAAGATATAATAGTTACATCCCACAAACTGTCTACAAGAAGAAGCTCGAAAATGTGTTGATACAGGGCTACACTAAAGTGCGAAAATGGACTAAAAAAATGATCAAACTAACAAGGCTTGAAGCCTTCCTACTTATGCAAACAAGGACCCCCAACAATCCTCCTTAACTTTAGGAGCCTAGCTGCCCAAAACTATAGTTAATCAGCCACATCACTAGATCTACTCAGCTTCCCCTTGAAATCACCTTTGGTGGGTTGTAAAACTCTGAGCTGATGGTGGAGAACCCGAGGAAGGGGTCATTTAGTGTAGGAAACACCCCTCCTACAAATCCTCAGCCTTGTTTCTTTGTATTTGGCTACTAATCTGCTCATAAATGCCTGATCTTGGTCCAAAAATCTACAATAACCCCGTGTTAGACCTTGTGGTAAAGTGACTATTCCCTTTCACACAATTAACATAAATATATTCAAAAGGATGCATAAAACCATGGAGAATGGTGGATTAAATGAGAATATTAGGCAAAATGAGCCCATATAGTTACCCATTTCCAGGGCTCATCATCACCCCCCTGCTAAATGTGTTGCTCATCATCTGAGCAACTGATCCAGTTCATCATCCTAGATTTCTTTGACTGCCTCTCTGACATCCCAGGTCTCTGAGGTGATGTCCTCTTCCCTATCATGAAATTCTGCCTTTCTGTCTACCTCCTCCCATTGTCTTTGCTCCTCTTCTTTCTTGACCCCTTCTAATAGCCCTAGCAGTAGTGGAGGGTTGAACTTAAGGCCAATCCAATTGGCTTTCAAGTTCTGCATTGATTGTTTGTATAGGGGTACCCTTCTCATAACTTCCCTCATTCTGGTTGGGGAGTGGTATTCTCTTATTTTCAGACTATGGGACAAAGTGTTCCATCTCCTTGTGCAAGCATGGATGCAATTATCACCAAACAGGCTTTCCATGTCTTCAAAGTGAGCAATGGCCCGAGCTTTCCTTTCAACATAGTCAGGTGTGATGTGAGGGTTGTCTGTAAGGTACCAATGGGAATATATAAGAGTTGAGAGATCTTTTGGTTCTACCCTGATCATAAGTGGCTCATTTAGTTCCCTAGCCATAATCTTCTGAATCTCTACTCCCCTCTTTTCCTCATGGCTTAACCAAGAAGCCATGGCCATGAGTTGCAGATCTCCTAATATAGTGTTTGGGTCCCATAGATTCATGTTAGGAAGTGCCAAGTTGTGTAAATAGAATTCTGCTAACTTGGCCTTGTCTTCAGCTGAGCTACTGTTACACAATTGTAGAAATTGATTGTAATTCTAAAATGGAGTGGTGCCCCTTTGGGCCAATGTGTTAATTTGAAATTGCAACCATTGGTCTTTAAGATATAATGCATAGGATTTAGCAGGTTGCCTACATTGTAAGGCTTCTATTGCCCAACTGGCCATGTAGGCCATTTGGGCTTCTTTTTCTTGCAACTGCTGTTTTAAAACTTGTATTTCTTTCACTACTTGAGATTCCTATTCTTGCAGCAGTTTCGTTAGCATCTCCACATTAGCTTGTAGCTCTCCCTATTTCTACTGTTTCTCAGTTGTGTCCTTCTCTGCTGGAGGTCCTTGTTGCTGTTGCCCTCCCAAAATGGACAACATATCTTCCTTATGGACTTCCTATAACTGTTTTTTCAGCAACTCATTCTCCTCCTGTAGCTGGGCTCTTTTGCAACTTTCTACGTGCCTAACCATGGCCAATTCTCCCCTTAATTATTTTAACTTATCCTCCATGTGGCCTTTGTCCTCAACTCCCTTAGACTTGGAGATTTGCATCCATGTGTGTGTTCTGATCCTCTCTTTCTCTAATTCGAAAAATAATGTTACAACAAATTTCTATGGGATGATTTTCCCACCCTCTAACAGATTGTAATATGAGCCCAAATCATGTTGAGGGGTAGGTTCAGGTATTTCTTCAGTTTTTCTCTCCCCTTGTGATTTTTTAGCTTCCTTCTCCTCTAATTTCTCAGTCTCTTTTAACTTGGCTAGAGTTTCTTGTAAAGATGTTGCAGCTTCTTGTAGAACTACCTTGAGTCCATCAACTTAATTTTCTCTTTCCATGTAGAGGTTTTTGGGCTTCCTCTTTCATAGGTGATGGATATCTTGGAAGGAGACTCTTCCTTCTTTTTAGTGGGTGAGTCCTCAATGACAATCGGTTCCTTGGACGGTGGCTGAGGTTTGCCTACTTTGATCCTTGTGCTTTTTCTGGCTTTAAAGTACATGGAGGTCTACCTTTTTCTTTTTCCTTTTTGTTTTGTAGGTGTGCTTAATGCAGCAAGCACAACTGCTGCCTCCCTTGCCAACATTTCAGGGGATTTCTCTTTCTGCTATTCTTTTTCTTCACTTCCTGTAGAAATCTCTATGCCCCCTGTTTTTTCTTGTGTCCCTGATATCTTAGGGTGTGTCTCTTCTTTCTTTTGCTGGGTGCCTACCTTGGCTGTGGCACCCTTCTTTTGGGGCCTTCTTAGCCTTTTTCTTTCCAAGCTTTATCTTTTTTCCTTTATCTATTTTTGTTGTTTTCTCCCTTTCTATCTTAGGTTCAGTAGTCTTGTCAAATTCCTCTTTTTCCTTCTGTTCTTCCTCTGTTTTGCCCTCTGCTTGAGTGTCCTGTACTCCCTCATCAATGTTCTTCTCAATTTCTTCAGTTTGCTCCCCCTCATCACTGCTGGATGGATTGATGTTCTCAGCCAAAGTTCTGATGTTATCATCATTGGACATATTTTTAAAGATTTCCCAAGATATGGGGACAATATAGGTGTGTAAAGCATCTTCCACCAATAGTTTGATGAATCCATGGTGGGCTAAGTGATATAGGACTCCTACATTTAGTTTTGTACCACATTCAATTAAAGACCGAAGGAGGAAATATGAGATGCTCAGTTTCTTAGCTGGTAGCAAGTCCATCCCATACCTCAATTCATGTAGCAACCTAAAATGATAACCATAAATGATGCTAAACCTCGATTCACATGTGATATACTTCATGATTTGATAACTAACTTCACTCCAGAGAGGAGGCAAGATTGTCCTTCTGCCCCCATTTTTGTCTTCTACAAGGTGTTCCTTAGGCAGAAAAAATGTTTTCTTAGCCACTTGTCCCAATGACTTCTCCTCTTTGCTCCAAGGGAGCCCCAATGGTAAACCGATGATTATACTGATGAAATCAGGGGTAACTTCTAGGGTCAAACCCCTAAAACTGACTGTGGCATGTGTCTTCGAATGTGGTCTCAAGGATATTAAATACTCTTCAGTCACCTCCTCATCATAACCCTAAATTCTGTCAAAGAAGGATATCTAGTTTGCCCTGGTGAAAAGGTCCACCACCTCAGGGTTCTCATACAATTTGCTAGCATTTAAGGGTTCCTTCCTCATGAATCCTCTTGGCATGGTGTTGAGTTTGGGTTTTAACCAGAAAAGAAAATGCTTAGGTGGAAAAAAAAACAGTCAATCACTGAGACAGAGGATAGCTGAATTCGGTTTTTTCTGAACCCAAGAAGGAATTTCTCGTGTGCTCCTTACAATATCGAATGGCAATAATTCCCTTGTTTGAAACTGCTATCACCTAGAATTTGACTGTCTGTGTATGAAAGAAATTTTTTTCTTTTACAGAACAGAGCATAAGGACACATGGTCTCTTCTCAGTGCATAGATAGATAAGTAGATTTGTGTTTTTTCACACACAGGATAGCCTCTACTGCTACAGGTATCTTCCTTACAAGAGAAATCGAAAAATGATGAGGAGATTTTGGATGCAGAGAAAAGCTGGGTAAACTAAGTGAAATATGCAAGCAGACATTCACTTTTTTCTCAATGCACAAGCAGACTTTTATTCTTGTTTTTCAACGTAATGCCGTGTTTAATTCACCTCCTTGCACAAACAAATCATGCACAGAGAAGTTTTCCTGAGCATACCTCATTTTGAGCTTGAAATTCAATGAAAGTTCCGGGTTTTCTTTCTGCAGAGAAGTTCTCTGCTTTTCTTGTAGAACCCTTCCTGTAGAAGTCACCCGTCTCCTATAGAATGAAACTGTGCTTCCTGTAGAATCTGATGGACGGGAGATTTTTGAAAAACAGGCAGAAATCTGGCGAAGGATGACTGGTTAGCTGCTCTAGAAGTGGTAGATGTGTACTGCAGTCGAAAATGTCGTGAGTGCAGAATGAGCAAAGGGTGGTGAATGTCTTCACTGAGTTGTTTTTTTATCCGCGGGCGTGATTCATGGTGAGGTGGTGAGGTGGCTAGACCAGACCGTTGATCCTACATCATAGCCATAATGTTCCTGCATTTCATCTGATCGCCATCACCTCCCTTACTCCCGTTATCCACCGCCACCACTACTAGTCCCGAATATGTTGTCTTGAATGGACATCCCACACGTGCTGGTTGCGTATCTGGTCAACAGTTTTGAATTTGATGGGAGCTCATTTGGATTCCACGAGGATGTGTAATTGATCGAGGGTGGCCACTAACTGGCTACCAATTCCATTAAAATTGAATCATTCCCATAGTCACACAGCCTTGAAATATAATTCATGTAATTGCGGAATAGGTTTAGGCACTTACCTATGCAGTCGCGACCGTGTTATGCACATTTCGGATTTTGGAACCCATTTATTCATTGTTGTTGTTGCTTGCATTCTGCATGCTCGACCTCAAATTGTTGTTGATGTTTACATGCTCAATCAAAGGTCATGCATGTTTTATAGGCTATACTTTGTTGTCCCTGGCTCTATAGTATGTTTTTTAGGGGGATCAGCTGCTATAGGAATCCTGTAGGATTTCCTATAGCTGCTTCTCCTTCTGAGATTCAAGCTAAAATGAGTAGGGCTACAACTACTGATGAGGGTCTTTGTTGGCAAGGAATCTCAGATGGAGGGTAGCAGGTATGGTGAGTGAAAAAAACTGCTATTTTGATTTGTCATTAAAATTTGTTTGCAACATGAAAAACAAGATTTTTGTGTGACTGTGCAGGGACATGAAAACGAGTGGAATGGAGGTGTACAGAGATGGAAAAGGATGACATATGGTGAGGGATGGAGGCAGGGAGGTTTATAGGCCTCATAGATAGATCTCAAACCCTCGGGTCCTCTTCTGAGACCGATTTTGGCTTGTCTGTAGTTTCTACAGGATCCTCCTGTAGAAGATACAGAGCTTCCTGTAGGATGTGGAATTTCGGACCAAATGAGACCAGATCTTGGGAAAAGGTAACGATGATGGAGGAATGGATTGTGAGGGATGCATGCATCCTGGTCATGTCCTCTGTCTTTGACTTGCGCGATTCTCCCAAAACCTGTAATGACCTTCCTGCAACCTGCAATTTATTCAACAGAAATTAGATTTATTTTTCTTTTTTCTCTTTTTTTTTTGTCTGAGACAGCTGGGGCGCCTCCAAGAGGTTTTCACCCAAGGATATTTTATTCTTTTGTCTTTTTTCTGTGTTTTTTGTTTTTGCTTTTGTTTTTCTCATGATGTAAGTAGAGTGGAGATAGGGACCTACTCCATTACCAATACTGATTTGCCAAGAGTCTCAATGAACTCCTGCTTAGAAAGGGGCTTCTTGTAGATTTTCAATCTATGCCCATTGATGAGCATGGGGATGGCTTCTTCATCAATGGTTCGAATAAGGTCTAAACCATTTTCATTGCATGTTTCCACTACATATGGTCCCAGCCATCTTGTCCTTAGCTTGCTCTTGAAATCCTTATACCTTGAATCATATAACAGCGCCCAATCCCCTGGCTGAAATTTCTTTTCTTTGAGGTGCCGATCATGCCTTATCTTTCTCTATAGTTGGATTATCTTTGAGTGGATAAGGGCCTGCATTCTTTGTCCATCTAATCCATTCAGCTGAAGCAATATTTCCTATTGTGCATGGCTAAGATCTAGGTCTAGTTGAGCTGCCAACCTCAATGTGTTATATTCAAATTCTACAGACAGTAAAGCCTTCTTCCCGTAGACCAGCTCATAGGGTGTGAAACCTGTTGTAGTTTTCCAAGTAGTGTTATAGGCCTAGGTGGCCTCAACCAAGCGATCTACCCAATCTTTTCTGCTGCTGCTCACTACCTTAGTCAAAATCCCTTCCAAAGCTCTGTTAGTAACTTCCACCTGTCCATTTTCTTGCGGATGATAAGGGGTGGAAGTTCTGTGCTTAATCTTGTGATGAGTGAGCAGGTCTTCAATTAGGTTAGAGGTAAACTACCTTCCTTAATCTGTGACTAATTCTCTTGGGTAGCCAAACTTGTAGAAGATATTTTCCCTCAAAATCTCAGCTACTTTTTCTTCTGTTGCTACTTTGATTGCCTTTGTTTCCACCCACTTTGTCAGGTAATCTGTGCACACAATGATGTAGGACTTCTATCTTGAAGGAGGGTTGATAAGACCCACAAAGTCCATGCCCCACTTCTCAAATGGCTCGAAAGTCACCTGAGGCTACAAGGGCATTTCATCCTTTGGAGTAGGTTTCCACATCCTTTGACATCTGTCACATTGGTTGATGTATCTCTTGACATCTTTACGAAGAGTGGGCCAACAGTATCCTGCCTGCAGAATTTTGAAGGTGGTTCTCTTTGCTGCAAAGTGGTCTCCACAGGGCCCATCATGACATGTTAGGAGGATGTCAAAAACTTCCTCCTCCCTGACACACCACTTCAAAATCTGATCTAGGCCAAGTTTAGAAAGATTGCCCCCAATCCAAGTGAATGGGGCACTTTTCCTCATGATCTTGCTCTTCTCTTTTGAGGATAGGTATGGTGGAAACTGTGTTGAAAACAAATAATTTGCTATATCAGAAAACCATGGAGAGAGTACTGAAATAGCAAACAGTGTTCATTTGGCATTTGATCGTCCACCATCCCTTCTTCACCTATAGGCAAATCTAGTCTAGACAGAAAATCAGCAACAACATTTTCCTTACCTGGCTTGTGAACAATGGTCAAATCAAATTGCTACAATAAAAGTAACCATCTAATGATACAAGCATTTACATCAGGTTTTTTCATCAAATACCTAATTGTAGCATGATCAGTATGCACGACTGTTTGATAGACAGTGATGTAGTGTCTAAACTTGTTGAGGAAATGGACTACAGCCAGGAGCTCTTTCTCGGCTATAGTATAGATTAACTCTGCCTTGGATAAGTTTTTACTAATAAAATATATACCGTATGGTAGCTTCTCCTCAACTTGTCCTAAGGCTGCTCCTAAGTCTTTATTCAAGGCATTGGTGTGAATGTGGGAAGGTAGGGCCCAATTTGGACCTCTCAAGATTAGGGTAGTTATCAGCTTACCTTTCAAAGCATCCAGAGCCTCTTGACAGTTGTCAGTCCATGTGAACTCAACATATTTTCCCGAAAAGACCAAACAATGGAGAGGCTAGCTTACTAAAATCTTTAATGACTCTTCTGTAATTTCCTGTGAAGCCTAGAAAACTCTGAACATCTCTTACTTTTTGAGGAGGTGGGACCCTTTAGATGATAGCAATCTTGTTGGGATCCACCTATAAACCTTGCTGAGAAATTGTATGACCTAGCACGGTCCCTTCAGTCATTAGGAATTCACATTTATCAGGACTGAGGGACAGGTTCATCTCAATACACTTGGCTAAAATTTCCTCAGGTTAGTCAGAGCTTCTTGGAAGTTATAAGCATAAGGGGTAAAGTTGTCCATATAGATCTCCACTAAATCATGAACCAGCTCAGCGAATATACTCAGTACTACTCTCCTGAAAGTGGCAAGACTGTTGCATAACCCAAAGGGAAGGACCTGGTAGGCAAAGATACCCCATGGACAAGTGAAAGTGGTCTTATCTTGGTCTTCTGGGCTGATTTGGATCTGATTGTACCTGCTGAACCCATCTAGGAAGGAAAAGAACTTCCTCCCTGCTAGGCCATCTAACACTTGATATATGGAAGGCAAAGAGAAATGGTCCTTCTTGGTGGCTTTGTTAAGTTCTCGATAATCTACACAGATTCTCCACTTCTTGTTTTTCTTAGGCACAAGAACCAAAGGAGAAACCTACTCGCTATCAGAGATGGGGTAGATGAATCCTTCATCCAACAGCTTCTGCAATTCTTCTTTGACAATGTCGTTAAGGGCTAGATTCATCCTCCTTTGAGGCTGTCTGACTGGTTTACAATCCTCTTTAATGTAGATGTGATGGGTACAGACTGAAAGATGGACTCCTTTCATCTCCTTATAGCTCCAAGTGAAAGCATCCAAATGGTTGTTCAGTAAGCTACACAGCTAATTCTCCTGAGAGGTGGAAAGGGATGAGTTGATCTTCAAGGTTCTTTCAAGGCCAAATTCCACATTCTTAACTCAGAGAGAGGTCAGATCAACCACACAAAGATCAACTAAAGTATTGGCTTGGGTTTCTTCCACCAACTCTTCTAATGGCAACACACTGGGGGTGGATTTTGAATCAAATTCTCAATAAGATCATCCTCGGTTTGAGGACCTCCCCTGGTGGCTTCCACTGTGCACAATGGGGCAAAGTAGACTTCACCTTCTTCTTCCTCCTCCCACCAGAGAGGTAAGTCATGTTCTAGTAGGGGTTGGGCAGGAGGATATAGGACTAGCTATTTGGACATGTTATCACTCAAGTTGTTCCCTTTGACTCCCAAGGGAATACGGCCGAGGTAACCACAAACCAATCTTTGGGCTGCAGGTTCTAGCCCACCTACAATCAGAGAGGGCTCTCTCTTTATAATTTAGCTTTGTTGGTGATGATTTTAGGCTAGTTATTGAGTTCAAGGGGTTTTGTTTGAGTTTTGGTGGGAAGGATGAAACTTTCAAGTAGAGAGGAAATGCATACTATGATAAGTTCAAACCATTGGGTGTGGAGTCATGGAGTAGGACTGTTGGTGCGTTTTCTTGGTCACAAGAGGAATATGGAGCAAGATATATGCACATGAAACAACTTTCAAGCTAAATGGAGATGGATTGAAGGCTAAGGAATGAGAGGCAATTAAGAATCTCTCTTTCAGCTTAACAGAGGGAAGATGAATGAACGCTATCAAGGAGCAGTAAAGAATCCCTAGATAACTGTCAAACATGGGTGAATTAGGGGAAATATGAGCCAAAGGGAATTCATATTTATTACCAATTCAGAGGAAAACATAAATAAACAACAGAAATTGAGCATAGAGTGCAATCAAGGAATTTCTAAGCTAATCTTTTAATCTGCTATTTAGATTGGCGACATATGTATGATATGAGCATGTATCAACGGAAAACAGAGGTAGAAATCACTTATTGAGTCGTGTTGCAGCACAAGAATTCCATATTCATTCTTTAAAACATTAATAACACAGCAGACAGTCCATCCTCCAAGCTTTCTAGCAGTCTTCGATTAATGAAAACATCAAGTATATAGAGCGAGTCTCTCTTGGAGCAAATCAACCAACCAACAATTTAAACAATGAATTAGGGTGGTTTTATAAGCAAAATATCTACAAGAATCAGATCTCAGACATATTTGCTGTAATAAGTGTCTTTAACCTAACATATGCCTGAAATAAATGCAAGAAAATATCTTCGAGCTGCACTGGGGGCAGCTGTATCAAAAAGAGTTAATGTGTTGTCTTTATGGATCTGTGCTGATCATTTAGTCATAACTGTGCTTTGGGTTTTGATCCCCTGCCCTTGAGTAGTTTTGATGTGCATTAACTGTGATTTGAAAGTTTTGAAATAGCTTCACCGCTTTCTTTGACTTTGCTTGGGGGCCTTCAATGTCTGCCTGCTTTGGAAATATGGATTTCCACCAAAAATGCTAACTAATAGTCTTCGCCGCTTCCTCTGATACACTTTCACTGAACCTGGGCTCCTTCTTGTCTTCTGACTACCTTAAACCTTCCCATCGACATTTTATGGTTGCTGCTCGGCCCTTTGTTTGCCTTTAGAACTGTCTTCACCCCTTTTCCAAACCTCTGCGAAGAAATTCATGTGAATTTTGTGAATTTCGGGCCTGCTGGTAGCCGAGCCATGAGGGGGCTTCCATTTTGGCCTATTTCCCTTAGCGATGCATGATTAGCACTAAGCGCTAATCGCGCATCAAAAATTGCCTCGGTTTTTCATTCCGAGCATCCGTTGCTGCAGATTTCGCGTTTCACGCTCTTTTTGATGATGACATCAGCATGACGTCAGCAGTGGGTCCCAGTACGGTGGTGATGTGGTAGGGTGACGTCAGCAGGATGACATCAACAGTACGGCCGGGTGACGTGGTGGTATGGTAGGGATGGTGATGTGGCAGCACGATTGCAGCGATGTGGCAATGACGTGGCAAGGACACGGTGGCAAGAGGCCGACGCAGGATGATGATGTCATGATGACGTGGTGCTGACGTAGGAGGGCGGAAGGCGGTATCCGGTTTTCTCCCGCACCACCTTTCGGCATAGGCAGTATTAGGGGAGGGGCCTCCGAACACACCGGGAGGCTGACACGTGGCGGGGGTACGACGGGGAAACCGCCCATCCCCTGGACGTTAACCTCCGACGGATCAGCATATGAGAACACCCACCCACCGTTGGATTTGATACGCTGGGCATCGGACGGCTGGCGGGTTGATTGGGGTGGTGCACAACTTTGGAGCGGGGCCCGTGCGAATATAAAAATAATATTATGCCGCGGGGGGTTCAAAACTTTATAAAATGTGGGTTCTGCGGGTTAATTTAATGTTTAACCAAACTATTAAACATTAGACATTGGGGAAATGACTGTGGAGGTAGAGTTATAAGGTTCTTTTAAGGGTAAAGGGGTGTATATAGGTTATTGGTCTAACCAGAGGTTTAGACCAATCCCAGAGTTATGACACGGATGGGTTCATAATAGTCCCAGGTGGACTATTATATCCCAGAACTGTATGTGCATAGCTATAGTGCTATAGGGGGGATATGTAATATTTTTGGGGTTTTTTATATAGTTTTTTGTGTAATAGGGGATAAGGAGATGATCTAGGGAGCTAGATATTAGAGTTAGAAGTTAATATGAGTTTGTGAAATGGAAATGTAAGAGGAATGATGCCAAGTTTATGATCTGAAACTTAGACATGAGACTTAAATGGGACATGGAGGAATGATTTTACACAAGAAATGTGGCTTCTTTTCATTTGAGAAAGCCAAAACTTGACTTGGTATTTTACAAAAATGAAGTGATAATAGGACTGGTTGGGCAGATCCCAAGGTCCTCAAGGGGATGTTAGTGAGTGATTTGGAGATTCTTTAGAAGAAAGGGGAATTAAACATGCCTCGCTTGAGCTCCTCCAAAGGGAAATTGCCTTGTACCTGTGATCTGAAATAGATATAACACTTGAAAACATGAAATGGATCACATAGCTTGATTCTGCAACCACAAAACTACTTACCCAGCCTACTTACCTAGCATTTTTTCTTCTTTTTGCATGGGTGCACTTGGACTTTCAGACCCTGATTATCCTTTTTTCTTATGACTTCCCTCATATCTAAATGTACCCTTATATCATCCAGGAGCTCAGATTAAGCTGTTGAGCACCCTTGTTTCTCTACCTACCTACAAATCTGCCAAGATTAAACTGTTTGGACAGATTTTCATTCTCTACATTCTAGAACAAGAAATTGAAACCTAGGGAAGGCAAGATTAAGCTTTTTGGCCTTCCCTTAACAGAAAATTCTTCAGAAAGGAATAACTCATCAAAATCGGAATACAACAGTAGCATTTAGGCTGGCACACTTTCATGTCCTTTTCTTTGGCCTCTTTTGGAAATATGGAGCTTTGCAGCGTGCAAATTATGACATATTTGGCACTTTCAACTGTCAATTATGAAAGATGAACACCTGTTGCAATAGGAGGCTAACAGTGGCTCCACTTGGGGATGGCTTTTCCTTTTTGAAAAGCCAAGAACAACAAGTCAGACTGCCTTGATCTTCTATTGTTGCTATAGACTGAAACTTCTCTTGTGCTCGCTGTCAAATGATTGAAACTTTGAAACCTGAACACAACATTCTCACCAACTAAATTTTTATACCATAGCAGCATCGCCTGCTTTCTTCTGTGTGCTATATTATTACATGCACCTATGCCTGAGAACCTGCCTTTGAAATAAACACAACATAGGGGAACAAAACTGGAGCACTTCCCTTGATTCTGTCTTGAAAAAGGGTGCTGATGTAAATTGAAAATCCTCTTCTCTTTTCATACCATTGTCGGAAGGAACTGCCTGCTCTTTTGCTGTGATTAATGAAATGACAGAGATCTGGATGGAGGACTTGCTTTGGTTCTACCTTTAAAAAAAACTCTGCTGCATTGTTCCATTATTCGGCCTGCTAAAAAAAACAAAGTGTTGAAAATACAAGCATTTATGTACAAATATAATACAACTGTGTTGTGTTCAACAACAGGGATCACAATAATTCTTTAGCATTCGGCCATTGACAGGGCCTTCTTCAGTTATGCTATCCTCCACAGATTTAAGGAAATATGTGTTATTGCCCTGTACAACACTGATAACAAATGGACCTTTCCATAAAAAATCAAAGTTTGCATGTTTGCTCTTGTCCTCTCTTCGTGAATCCCACCTTAGAACTTTGTTGCCAACACAAAAATCTTCAGCCTTAGCTCTCTTATCAAACATCTTTTTGAGCTTCTCTTGCAAAGTTTGAGCTCTTTTATAGACCTGTTCTCTTGTTTGTTGAAGATGAATGGTCTGGTTTATTCTTCGTTGAATATCATTTGGTTCAGCCTGAACCTCTTGTAACAGCTTCGTAATGGAAATGCCCAAAGAATATGGAAATATGACCTCCATGCCATACACCTGCTCATAAGGGCTCATCCCAATGGATTTCTTTGTTGGAAGTCTGTCTGCCCATAGGGCATTTGTGAGCTTTTTATGCCAGTTCTTCTTGTTTTCTTCTAGCACTTTCTTTATGATGTTGATGAGGCTTTTGCTGGATGATTTGGCCAAGCCATTACCTTGAGGGTAATAGGCTGTGGAGTGACCCAAGGTAATGTGAAATTTATGGCAAAAATTGATCATCTTTTTGGATTTGAAGGCAGCAGCATTGTCAGTAATGATCTTCTTAGGGCATCCAAATCTAGAAATGATGTTGGTCTCAAGGAATTGGATAATGATGGAGTCATTGGCCTGTCTACATGGGATGGCTTCAATCCATTTAGTGAAATAGTCGGTGGCTGTTAGAATCCACTTATGCTGGCTTGAGGAAGAGGGGTGGATTTCTCTAATGAAGTCAAGACCCCATTGTTGAAAAGGCTTCTCGGTTGAGATGGGCTTAAGAGGCAAAGGTAACAGCTTTCTTTTGCCCTCAAAAATCTGGCATTTATGACATGAGATAGCAAACTTCTTTACATCTGCAAACAAAGAGGGCCAATAGAAACCAGCCCTTAAAATTTTATTAGCAGTGGACTTCCAATACAAATGTCCTCCACAGTCCCCTGCATGGAATTCTTTCATGACATTGTTAGTTTCATTCATGGTTAAACAATTAAGTAGTATGTCTTCATGATTTTTCCAAAATAAAGCACCATCAATGACACAAAACTTTGAAGCTTTCATCTTTAAAAACCTTTTCTTGGTTCTGGACAATCCTGGGGGAGCAAACAAGTTTAACAATACAAAGCATATATCAGCATACCATGGGGATTGCAAAAAGGTTTCACTGATCTGTGGAGTCGCCAGCTCCTGTTCATTGTCTAGTTGGTTAATGTCTAAGGCTTGGAAGTTTGTTTCAAACATCAGTTTGGCTAAACCTTGTCCCTTTATGAGCTTGGTTGGTTTTGTTTCTATGTCATACTCAAGGATGTTAGCAATCCACTTGCCTCTTTTTCCCTCTAACCCTTCTTGGGTTAATATGTTTTTTACAACAGCATTTGGGACATAGGCAATCACATGTGAATATAAAATGTAAACTCAGAAATCTTTGATTTCTTTAACAAGGGCATAGGCCTGCTTCTCCATGATTTGGTACTTCAAAGGGGCATCTCTTAAGGCTTGGCTGAAAAATGCAATTGGCTTTTCAGCTCCTTGATCATCCTTTTGCAAAAGGACAACATCTATGGTGTGCTCAGATGCAAATGAGAATATGATGAAGTCCTTATCAAATTGAGGACTTGTGAGGACCGGAGCTTGGGTTAAGGCAGATTTGATACTCTCAAAGGCTTTCTTGGTTTCAAGAGACCATTTTATCTTGGCATCATTTTTTAACATGTTGCTTAATAGTCTTATCAGCTCGGCTAGATTTGGGATAAATCTCCTTAGGAAATTGATCTTTCCAAGGAATACTTGCAACTCTTTTATATTTCTTGGAAATGGGATTTGAAGGATGGCTTGAATTCTTTCAGGATCAATTCTAATTCCATCTTTTGAGATGATATGGCCTAGTAATTTACCTTCTTCAAGGCCAAAGAGAGACTTCTTGGGGTTCAAGGAAATGCCATATTTCCTACATGTCATGAATATTTGCCTCAAATGTTTTAGGTGCTCTTGATCAGATTTGGAGAAAGGGGTTAAGTCATCGAGGTAGACAACTAGGAAATCATGTATTTCCTTGGCAAATGCAATATCCATTGCCCTTTGAAAGGTAGCACCAGCGTTTTTAAGTCCGAAAGGCATCTTCACATATTTAAATGTTCCCCACGGTGTGGTAAAGGCTGTCTTGTCTTGGTCATCCGGGTGAACCAGTATTTGATTGAAACCTAAAAAGCCATCTAGCAAAGAGATTCTAGATGACCCCACTACTCTTTGTAGAATGTGGTCCATTTTTGGCAATGGGTAGTGGTCTTTTAGGGAGACTTGGTTTAAATTTCTTAGATATACACATAGCCTAATCTCACCTGTATTCTTTCTTGTGGGAACAAGATTGGATACCCATTCAGAAAATCTGATGGGCACTATGATACCTGCTTCAAACATTCTTTTCACTTCCTTTTCAATCAAAGGGAGAAGCACATGATTGATTCTCCTTAGTTTCTGTTTGAAGGGCTTTTGATTTGGTTTTAAGGGAATGGTGTGTTGGATCACTGAGGTGTCATAGGACTTCAAGTCCTCATAACTCCAAGAAAATACATCTTGGAATTCTTTAAACAAATCAACATATTTGGGCTTTTGATCGTGTGGCAAAGATTGAGATAGTTTGACCATTTTGGGCTTCTCTGCTATCCCAATGTTGTGTTCTTCTATAGCAGCATTTAAGGGCTGCATTTTTGGCTTTTTGGGAACATCATTTGCATCAAACATATCTTCTAACGGAGTGAGGCCAGCAGGGAGAAAGTTATCTTTTAGATCAACGATCTCGGCCTCTGTTTCAGCTATTTCCTCCAAATGCATCTGTTTCAGCTCTTCTATGTTTTCATTGTCAAAAACAGTTGGGTTTAACATTTGTTTGGTTGTTACAGATGTTACAGCCTGTTGATTTTCATTTGTTTGCTGTTGTTCATCCGTCATAGCATCCATGTCAATGTTAATATTTGAAAACTCATGCTCAAGAGTGAGGAAATTGTTAATCTGAGTATCATTTTCAAACACTTGCCAATCTTTAACATTATTTGGGATAGCAGGCCTATGTTTTATCTCAGTAGTAAAATGGTGATTTGGCTCAAAGGGCAGCTTGCATGTACTAGCAAAAGTGGCTAGGTTGTGTGCATGAATGTTATGATCTCTTGAGATCTTGGCGAGCTTGGATTCAGTGAATGCATTGATTATATTAGTGGCAGCAGTCCTATAGGCCCTCATTCTATTGTCATTAGTAACAAAGTTTCCTTTCATTTGTTGTATGACTAAATCTGAGTCACCTAGAATGGACACTTTCATAGCTCCTAGAGCTTTGAGTAGTTTAAGGCCTAAAAGGAGAGCCTCATACTCTGCCATGTTATTGGTGCATTTGAATTTCACTCTATAGGCATGGCCTTCTGCATGATTGTTATGTGTATTGTGAATCCATACACCTGCCCCTGCTCCTAGCTTGTTAACAGAGCCATCAAACTCTAAATACCATGTGATTTCTTGCTTGTGGTTAGTATTAAGAGTTTCAGTCATTCTTGCAGTGGCCAGATTTGAATTTTCTATTTGGGGAATTTCTTCTTGTATGCTGGTTGCCTTGATTGTTTTGATAATTTCATCAGTATGGGCAACTGATTCTTCATTGATGTGCGTGTCCAGTTCTAAAGCCAACGGCTTATCATTAGTGGGAGGACTTGTTTCCTCATTAAATAAAATAAAAGAATCCATATCAGAATGGATTGAATAAATAGGAAAATTTTGGGGCTTGTCCTCACTAGTTACCACATATTTCATCAGTGTTTCTCTATACAGTCTCTTTGGTTGCCCAAAGACAGATATAGTGGCATAAGAGAGGTCTAGTTGGAGAGATCCTTGGAGTTTTTCTCCCTAAGATCTTGACAATAGCATGCCATACTTTGGTGGAATGTCAGCAACCACCACATCCATGAGGATTGTCTTGTTGGGATGTTGGACTAAGGAGACACATAAGTCTTTGATTAAGCCTAAACACTTGACCTGACTTGAGTCAAAGGAAAATAAGTCTTTGTAGGGTCTTATAACATCAAGGTTTAGCTTCTCCATTATAGCTTTGGGCATAAGGTTGTGTGAGGCACCTGAGTCAAACATAGCATTATGCAATACTTTATCATGAATGTGCAAACTGACATAGAATGGTAACACAGCTCCATGTCCTGTTTTACCATTGACTTCAGGACCGAAAAGGAGCTCAGGTTGATCATCTAATACATTCACATCATCCCTATTTTCTGGCATTTGCAGCGATCTTTTGATTTTCTGCCTATAGATATCATGTTTGGCAAGTTCAGATAAAGGGATGGATATCTTCAGTTTACCTATTTCTGCCTCTAAATCAAAAGGTTTTTCTGACTGTGATTTAGTATTGTGACTGGCAGATTTTCCCTTTTCAATTGCACTTTCAACGATTTTTTCTTGTTCTTCGTTGATTTCTTGCACTATTTCTGACTTGGAAAGTTTTTTAGGATAGCTGTTCAAATCTTCTTTTGAGGAAGAAGGTGGCAGAGGTTGATCATTAGAGGGCTGCATGTCTGTGACATCCTCTATGGTGACATCCTTTGGATTTGGAATTGTTTTATCAGCAGTTTCTATGAGGGCAGCCTTTTCTTTGATCTTGTTAGGCTGTTTGGTATCATTTGGTTTAACCTTTTCGGGCACATCTATGGTTCTTGTCCTCAGCTTATACTGTTTGTGGACCTCATAAACAGTTGAATCATAACCCTGTTTAAAGTCAAAAGACTCACCAGACTTAGTTTGAAATTGATTAAAGTCATGCTCATCTTGGTCTGCTTGGGTTAGGAAAATTTGTTGCTCAGCCTTCAAATCCATTAAGTTCATGTGAGTGTCCTCTGTGGGCTCACTAGATGTAGATGCTTCAGCATAATTTTCATGAAAAGGAGGCCTTACATCATGGTTTGGGCTAGACCTACCAGCATTTGTGTTCTGAGTTTTCCGAAAATTTGGGTTCCTTATGGTATTAGGTTGTTGTCCTTCCCATGATGATTTCCTCTCAACGCTTTCCACTCTATCTCCCAGCCTGTGCATGCCAATGATAATAGCATCCAACTTTTGGTCTAAGGCTGAGGGTTCTTCCTTAAAGGTGGTTCTTCTCTCAATTCTAGCTCTGTTTCTTTTGGCAATTAGATTTTCCTCTACGCTAACAGCAACGTTTTTCATGTCTGCAAGGGTTTGAGGGGCTCTTTCCCTTAACTGATAAGCCATGTCAGTATCAAAACCTGTTGGCATTTTGGCACAGGTGTGGCCCTATGGTACAGGTGTTGTCCTTGATGGCAACTCACTTTGGTGTCAGACCTCAGTTCAGGCGCTCAGAATGAAGGCAATCTTGTATACGCAGGTTCACCTTGCCGAAGACGCGTATACACGCAGGTTATACGTTCAGAAGTCACGTATGTGTATACACACACTTTTATACACAGAAAAGCATGTACATGGTGGGAAACTTATTTTTGGTCCATGGTTGTTAGTCCTTGGAATTTGAACCTATGGTTTTGGACCAAGGTATCTCGTCAGAAGTGTTGACCCCAGGTTTTGGGCCCTTGGTATTGGTTTATTATGGTTTTGGACCGTGGTATTGTGGAAGGCCTAAAACTATAAAAGAGGAAGGAGATCATGTGACAAGGCATCATCGGAATTATTATTGAATATATGATAATGTACGAGATCTGAAATATTGGTGATTAGCATTGTGGAGCAGATCTGGATCTGAATGAAGGAGGAACCTTAGCGAAAAGAAGGATAAGTTCTATTGATGGGTCATAATCTCTTAGCTTGAATGATAATATCTTTGCATGATTTTGATCTGTTATATCTGGCACATGCGTGATCTATAAATCTGATAATCTGGGTTAATCAGTGCCTGAATACTTGAAAGAGTGAATTATGTTTGTAGATCTGTACGCAAGTTCAGTTTAGCTAAGGCGCGTATATACGCAGGTTCAGTGAAGGAAAACAACGTATACGCAGGTTGTTCCATACGCAGAAGCGTATGCACGCAGGTTTCAGGCCATTAAAGTAGCGTATACATTTTGAGTTGTGTTTTTGCTGCTTCTATTTATTGCTGCAGTGTTCTGGGTTCAGTCTTGGTGTGTGGTACTGTTACTGTGATCTAGGTACAGTCGTCAGAGAGGTGCTTATGTTGATTTAGTTTTTGGTGAAAAGGTGATTGGTTGATGCAGAAATTCTTGATGGTTGATTGATGTTATTTGTAGATCCAGTCTGAAAATTCATGAAACATGGTCCTTGAAAGAAAGAGAAGGTTGTAGCCTTCTATAGGCCAGCACCTACGTACTAGTATCTTGGCTAGTGCAAGAGCTAAGGGGGTTGTAGCTCCCTTCCAGGAGAAGCTGGAAAACGAGAGAGAGTTGTAGCTCTCTGCAGGTTGTAGCCTGCGTACTGGTAAAAGGACTGCACCAGTACATTTGTAAAAAGAAGCTTCTAATTAAAGAAAAGATAGAGACGAATTGCAGCAGGTGGTTTTCACCCACATTGGGTTTCCACCTTATATCTTGTGTTCTTGTGTGCGATTGTATTTCTGCTTTGCTTTACTGTTTCTGGTTACTAGTTATTTGCTTCTGAATCACAGATTAAAAATCAACATCAGAAAGATAAAGTAAATTAAAAGTTTGCATTGTACACGCGGGTTTTCTTCTGCATTATTGCGTATATACGCAAGTTTAATTAACTGAAGTAGCGTATAGCAGTTGATTTTGAAAAAGGAATATTTGACTTAATAATACTGATTCACCCCCTCCCCCCTCTCAGTATTATTTCCAAGAAAACCATCAGGGAATTTATACAAAGCAAGATCAGGTGGAGGTCTTAAGTTCTGTGGTATTGCATTATAAACATTATTGAATCTTGCACAATAGGCCAAGACAAACTCTTGAGGGCCTCTTTTGATGGTGTTATATTCAGATAATATATGCAAGGGGTCTTTCTTTTTCTCCCATCTGTTGATAAATGACTGGTATAAGGCTTCTGGGTCTGCTATGGAATTGGCTGTGAGTGCTCTAAGCCAAGTCCTGACATCACCTGTCAAACTTTGGACAAAAATCTTCATTCTCATGCTATCATCATCTATCTCATAGTTCTCAAAATAGTCTTACATCTTCTTGGTATGCTGGAGGGCTGTGCAAGAACCAGTTCCATCAAAATATGTGATTTTAGTTTGATAATCCTGAGGCATAGACCCAGGATTTTCAGGTAATTGCAGGGGTGCATATCTATTGGCCATGTTTACAGGGATAAGTGGAACAATAGGAATAGCCAGAACAGCTGTAACAACAGTGGTGGTAATGGTAGTATGTGCAGTGAATGGAGGTGTGGAAGGAGTGCTTTGAGAGGTGGATGATGAGCAAGGGGAAGTAGGGGTTGAACGAAATAAAACTTTGATAGGGGTTGGAACACAGCTTGGCTGAACTGTTTCAGGGCTAGAATCAACAAAATATTCTCTTTGCTCTAGCTTCCTGAGGTTCCTTGGGATTAAATTCAGATTTTCAAAAGCAGCTGGGGGGTTTGGGTCTGGATTTGAACTTGTATAACGTGAGTTCCTTTTGGGAGCCAGATTCTGAACTTGTTTTGGTATTTTCTGTGAATGTTTTTAGAATTAGCAAGGAACTGATCAAATTTTGGAATAGCTGTCTACAACTTAAAACTAGCATGAAGATTGAGTGAAGCAGCTTTTATTTACTCCTGTAAATGCAAATCAAGAATAATTTCAAAGGCTCCCTGGCTGACATACAGGCTTCATCTGTAGTTTTAAGGAATATACAACAATTAGAAAATTCATTGGTTCCCCAGTGGAGTCGCCATTATGTTATCACTCAGGTTGTTCCCTTCGACTCCCAAGGGAATACGGCCGAGGTAACCACAAACCAATCTTTGGACTGCAGGTTCTAGCGCACCTGCAATCAGAGAGGGCTCTCTCTTTATAATTTAGCTTTGTTGATGATGATTTTAGGCTAGTTATTGAGTTCAAGCGGTTTTGTTTGAGTTTTGGTGGGAAGGATGAAACTTTCAAGTAGAGAGGAAATGCATAGTATGATAAGTTCAAACCATTGGGTTTGGAGTCATGGAGTAGGACTGCCGGTGCATTTTCTTGGTCACAAGAGGAATATGGAGCAAGATAGATGCACATGAAACAACTTTCAAGCTAAATGGAGATGGATTGAAGGCTAAGGAATGAGAGGAAATTAAGAATCTCTCTTTCAGCTTAACAGAGGGAAGATGAATGAACTCTATCTAGGAGCAGTAAAGAATCCCTAGATAACTGTCAAACATGGGTGAATTAGGGGAAATATGAGCCAAAGGGAATTCATATTTATTACCAATTCAGAGGAAAACATAAAGAAACGGCAGAAATTGAGCATAGAGTGCAATCAAGCAATTTATAAGCTAATCTTTTAATCTGCTATTTAGATTGGCGACATATGTATGATATGAGCATATATCAATGGAAAACAGAGGTAAAAATCACTTATTGAATCGTGTTGCAGCACAAGAATTCCATATTCATTCTTTAAAACATTAATAACACAACAGACAGTCCATCCTCCAAGCTTTTCAGTAGTCTTTGATTAATGAAAACATCAAGTATACAGAGCGAGTCTCTCTTGGAGAAAATCAACCAACCAACCCTTTAAACAGTGAATTAGGGTGGTTTTATAAGAAAAATATCTACAAGAATCAGATGTTAGACAGATCTGCTGTAATAAGTGTCTTTAACCTAACATATGCCTGAAATAAATGCAAGAAAATATCTTCGAGTTGCGCTGGGGGCAGTTGTATGAAAAAGAGTTAATGCGTTGTCTTTATGGCTCTGTGCTGATCATTTAGTCATAACTGTGCTTTGGGTTTTGATCCCCTGCCCTTGAGTAGTTTTGAGGTGCATTAACTGTGATTTGAGAGTTTTGAAATAGCTTCACCACTTTCTTTGACTTTTCTTGGGGGCCTTCAATGTCTGCCTGCTTTGGAAATACAGATTTCCACCAAAAATGCTAATTGATAGTCTTCGCTGCTTCCTCTGAGACACTTTCACTGAACCTGGGCTCCTTGTTGTCTTTTGACTACCTTAAACCGTCCCATCGATATTTTATGGATGCTTCTCGGCCCTCTGTTTGCCTTTAGAACTCTCTTCGCCCCTTTTCCGAACCTCTGCGAAGGAATTCATGTGAATTTTGGGCCTGCTGGTAGCCGAGCCATGAGGGGGCTTCCATTCTGGCCTATTTCCCTTAGCGATGCGCGATTAGTGCTGAGCGGTGCTAATCGCGCATCAAAAACTGCCTCGGTTTTTCATTTCGGGCATCCATTGCTGCATATTTCGCGCTTTGTGCTCTTTTTGATGATGACGTCAGCATGACATTAGCAGTGGGTCCCAGTACGATGGTGATGTGGTAGGGTGACGTCAGTAGTACGACCGGGTGACGTGGCGGTACGGCAAGGGTGATAACATGGCATCACGATGGCAGCGATGTGGAAATGACATGGCAAGGACACGGTGGCAGGAGGCCGACGCAGGATGATGACGTCATGATGACGTGGTGTTGACGTAGGAGGGTGGAAGGCAGTATTCAGTTTTCTCCCGCACCACCTTTCGGCACAGGCAGTATTGGGGGAGGGGCCTCTGAACACACCGGGAGGCTGACACGTGGTGTGGGTACGACAGGGAAACCGCCCATCCCCCGGACGTTAACCTCCGGTGGATTGGCATATGAGAACACCCGCCCACTATTGGATCTAATACGCTGGGCATCGGACGGCTGGCGGGTTGATTGGGGTGGCATGCAACTTTGGAGCAGGGCCCGTGTCAATATAAAAATAATATTATGCCGCGGGGGGTTCAAAACTTTAGAAAATGTGGGTTCTATGGGTTAATTTAATGCTTAACCAAACTATTAAACATTAGACATTGGGGAAATGACTGCGGAGGTAGAGTTATAAGGTTCTTTTAAGGGTAAAGGGGTGTATATAGGTTATTGGTCTAACCAGAGGTTTAGACCAATCTCAAAGCTATGACACGGATGGATTCATAATAGTCCCAGGTGGACTATTATATCCCAGAACTGTATGTGCATAGCTATAGTGCTATAGGGGGGATATGTAATATTTTTGGGGTTTTTTATATAGTTTTCTGTGTAATAGGGGATAAGGAGATGATCTAGGGAGCTAGATAGTAGAGTTAGGAGTTAATATGAGTTTGTGAAATGGAAATGTAAGGGGAATGATGCCAAGTTTATGATCTGAAACTTAGACATGAGACTTAAATGGGACATGGAGGAATGATTTTACACAAGAAATGTGGCTTCTTTTCATTTGAGAAAGCCAAAACTTGACTTGGTATTTTACAAAAATGAAGTGATAACAGGACTGGTTGGGCAGATCCCAACGTCCTCAAGGGGATGTTAGTGAGTGATTTGGAGATTCTTTAGAAGAAAGGGGAATTAGACATGCCTCGCTTGAGCTCCTCCAAAGGGAAATTGCCTTGTACCTGTGATCTGAAATAGATATAATACTTGAAAACATGAAATGGATCACATAGCTTGATTCTGCAACCACAAAACTACTTACCCAGCCTACTTACCTAGAATTTTTTCTTCTTTTTGCATGGGTGCACTTGGACTTTCAGACCCTGATTATCCTTTTTTCTTTTGACTGCCCTCCTATCTAAATGTACCCTTATATCATCCAGGGGCTCAGATTAAGCTGTTGAGCACCCTTGTTTCTCTACCTACCTAGAAATCTGCCAAGATTAAACTGTTTGGACAGATTTTCATTCTCTACATTCTAGAACAAGAAATTGAAACCTAGGGAAGCCAAGATTAAGCTGTTTGGCCTTCCCTTAACAGAAAATTCTTCAAAAATGAATAACTCATCAAAATTGGAATACAACAGTAGCATTTAGACTGGCACATTTTCATGGCCTTTTCTTTGGCCTCTTTTGGAAATATGGAGCTTTGCAGCATGCAAAGTATGACATATTTGTCACTTTCAACTGTCAATCATGAAAGATGAACACCTGTTGCAACAAGAGGCTAACAAAACATATGCCCATTCTTGATGGTCATGCTCCCAGCTCGACAGCTGATGTAAGCATCTGCAGTAGCTAACCAAGGCCTTCCCAAGATGGGGGGATACTAGTGAGTTTTTCCTTTGGCTGAAGGACCAAGAATCAATGGAGACCATGGCATCTTCCACAATCCCCTTAGAAGTCACAGTGGAGCAGTCTGCCAACTGCAGTACTGTTGAGGTCTTTCTTAAGGAACTCTGAAAGTTAAGTTTGAGCATAGTGTCCCTGGTCATTACATTAATGGCATCCCCTAGATCAATCAAGGTGTGGGGGATTATAGTGCCATTTATGTGGACATCAACTACAGGACTCCCAGGGTCCAGATATAACAGATTACCTGTCACAACATCAGGTCAGACAATTGTCCTATAACATTGATAGTTGGGGCATCCCTCTTGTGCTTGCCTGGGTGCTTGAAACACTTCTCTTTGATCAACTTATTGTAGATTGATACATCTTTTATGGCCTGGAGAAGTGGTATTTTCACACATAACTATTTAAGTTCTCCCAGAAGTTCAGTTTCTTCTGGGTTTGGTTGCGTGGTTCCAGTTAGTCTCTCAGGAAAGGGTGGAATGGCTTCGGGTTAACTTTCTCGTTTCTCTTCCTTGTCCTCCTTAGGAGGAGGTTGGCTATCTGGGAGGACCTTCCCAAATCGTAGGTTGATCTCTTGAATCTCCACAACATAGGTAGGGCATGTGGTTTCTCCATTATATACTTGTTGGGCCTGTCTATTATTGGGGTTCAGGTTCACTTGAGTAGGTATCTGGGGTTTCCTTGGAGGAGCAGGAGGTAATGGTTGTGGTTGAGCAGGTGGTGGAGGCAAAAGAGTGGGAGGAGAGTTGTATTGGGGCCTCCACCCCTGATGAGGTGCATTCCACTGAAGTTGTGGTTGAGTGTGAGAATGAAATAAGTGAGTAGCTGGTTGAGTATGGTATTGAGGAGGATATGACCAAGGAGGGGGTGTGGACCAGGAAGGATGAGTAGGGGGACCCCAAGAAGGCATGGAAGTGGCTTTATTGGGGTTGTAATAAGTCTGGGATGTCCCTTGCGTTCCCTGCTGGTAAGGTCTGGGTCCATGTGGTCCCCTTTGGTTCATGAAGTAGAGTGGTTCAGTGGCTCCTTCATCCCCTTGGTACATAGCTTTAAATCCGGGCAAGGAAGGGCACTAATTTGTAGGATGGTATTCTTCACAGACAAAACACACTTCTACAGAGTGCAATGGACATTCATTCCTAGGATGCTTTCTGGTGCACCTGGGATAGAATATGGCCAAAGCCGTCTCGGCTTCCTCTTGCTTCTTTTGGATTCACAAGGTATCTATTTGCATGGCAATGGTCTTCCTCATCTCGCTTTTTAAATCTTCCATTTGATTTGCAAACTCATTTTTAAGGAATGAAATAGATAAGGGGGTATTGGCTAAGAGTTGACTTCCCTTACCTCTCTTTCTCGCTGCCCTAGAATGGTTTCTAAATACAGTCTTTATGTCATCATAAGGTAGCTGGTAGATGTCTCCCCTGGCTAGAAAATGCAGGGTATCTAGAAGGTCTTCAGGGACTCCTCTGAGTAGAACCAACTTCAAAGATTCGGGGTAAAGTGTACACCTGGCCCTTTTATAACTGAGTTGAAATCACTCTTCATAGTCTTCTAAAGATTCATCACTTCCCATGGTCATTCGAAAGATTTCTTCCTTTGTATCCTTTGATCTACAGTAGTCTCGGTATTTGTTGTTAAAGGCTTGCTGCATTTGAGCCCAAGTTGTGACACTATTTCCAGGTAGCCCCATGAACCAGCAGAGTGCTGCATCCTTGAGGGTAGCAGGAAAGAGTTTCAACTTTTTCTTGTCTTCTGCATAGTCATAAGTTTGAAAAAGGACAACAAACTCAAACAAAAAGGTATCAGGGTCTTCAGTAGTCAATCCATGGAAATGAGGTAAGGCTGAGGGACTGATGTTTTTCATTTTTGTGTCCCCATTGGTCTCTCGGATGGGAAAGGTACCTTCTACTCTCTCCCCATTTCCTCTACCGTTTCTGTTTTCAGCGATGGTCTCAGGAGGAATGGTTTCTTTCTCTTCTTCTATTATAGGATCTTCGTATATCTCTAGAGGTTCATCTATAGGCTCTTTAGGATCACTGCCACCAAAGAAGAGAGAAGGGTGACTCAGTGATGTGGTGGGGGTGTTGGGTAGGAATTTTCCTGAATTGTCTCTGTTCCTATGAGGCATGAAATGAAATCTTTTTGGTTGATTTTTTTTGCTTGTACCCACAAAAATGAAATTGATTGAACAACAAATTGCAACTAACTAAAATCTATCTTGCTGAAATGAAAATGCAGAATTGAAATGAAAGCAGGAAAGGACTAATCTATTTTGCTGAAATGAAATTGCAGAATTGAAATGAAAGCAGGAAATAGCTAATCTATGCTTGCTGAAATGAAATTGCGGAATTGAAATGAAAGCAGGAAATGTCTAATCTATGCTTGCTGAAATGAAATTTCAGAATTGAAATGAAAGCAAGAAATAGCTAATCTACGCTTGCTGAAATGAAAATTGCAGAATTTGAAATGAAATAAACTACTTAGCAGAATGTTGCAGAAAAAAATAGAAGAAACTAGTAATCACAAAGTACTCTGATGCTTCCCCAGTAACGGAGCCAAAAATATGGTGAGCTCCAGTATTGCAGCAATGATGCTGCAACTCCTGGGACTCCCTACTTCACTTTTATCAACCCGATAGTTCGTAACAAACTTGGAAGCGACGGTGCTATATGCATAAGTACTAGCTCTTACTGTCGGCTGTCACTTGATTAGCTGGCACAAGTTTGCTAGGAGCTTAAGCCAACTTCTATGAGTTCTTAGAAGAAGATTTTAACTGTGATGGATGGAAGATAACTCAAAAGAGGCTAGTCTACTTACAGAAAGAAAGGTGAAAGCTGAGAGGAAATGCAAATCCTAGTTTTACCGACTAACCCTACTTGTGCAAGAAAAGAGATGTACAGCTACTGAAATGGATGCCATGGACTATTTCAGAGGTAAAATATATGTGTTTAAGCTACTTCTGAAGGAAAACATGGAAAAATAATCTTTTTGTATTTTTGAGCAATTTTATGTAGAATTATTATGCATGTGTTTTAACTATTTTTGATTGTGCAGCGATTTATTGGTGAAAGGAAATGGAGTGGGAATTTGCAAGAGGTTGGGAATGTGTGGAGAGGATCTAAGGGGTCCCTAGCACCCTTATAGATATTTCCACCATGCTCAGATCTTGAAAAATCGCTCACGTTGTCTTCTATAGGAGGTTGCAGGGGATCTACTGGAAATTCTACAGGAAGTTCTACAGGAACAGGTCGGAAGTGGTTTTTAGAGGATTGATGGCGGAAAAACGATGGGAAAGTGGAAATGAAGGATGGATAAGGATTTTAAGAGGTGTAGGACCTGGTAAGTGAAGCTAAGGAGTGATGAAGATGGTTGAATTTGTTCAAGGATGGAGAAAGAAATGTTGCACAAAAATGTAGAAATTAGGGCAAGTTGGGAAAGGGTGGAAAATGAAGGGAATAAATTTTGAGTTAGGGACTAGAACAGGTTGTATGATGGAGGAAGGGTAGGTAGAAATATATTACAAGTGCTCTGTACACTACTTTCCAAACTGATCAAACAAAGATTGAAAAAAATAGAGATCTATCTATTTTGACCTAATCTGCCCTTAAAAACCAGAAATATGATGAACAGAAGTTTATAGACATAAAATCATGCAAGAGAGTTATGGAAACTAAGCAAGAATAGATCTAAACATGTAAACACAATTGATATCAACTTCTCCAACTCAAAATCTAACACTAGGAATTGCATTGGAAGGCAAAAACAATGTCTTTGTGGCAGTGTACCTTGGTCTCAATTCATGATCCCAAGGAGGGAGAAATGAGATCAAGGACTTCTTGGTAGCCTTTTTATGGATCTTTTATACTATCAAACTGTCAAATCCACCTGAAGCATGAACAACTATCTTAATCATCAAAAACAACCTAAGTACTAAAGCAAGATTTTAACCTAAATAATAGAAATTATTCTAGGAATGGAAGGAAAACACATAAAAGTACACAAAGGAGGTAGTAGCACTTGGGTTGGGCCCAACACCAAGAGCTACAACCTCCTAAGAAATATTAGAGTTGGTGCAAAGCTAGATTCATCTTCATCGATCAAAAAATAATAGTTACATCCCACAAACTGTTTACAAGAAGAAGCTCGAAAATGTGCTGATATAGGGCTGCACTAAAGTGCGAAAATGGACTAACAAAATGACTAAAATACCAAGTCTTGAAGCCTTCGTACTTATGCAAACGAGGACTCCCAACAGTCGTCCTTAACTTTAGGAGATTGGCTACTCAAAACTGCAGTTAATCAACGACTTCACTAGATGCTTGACTGCCCCTTGAAATCATCTTTGGTGGGCTGTAGAACTCTGAGCTAATGGTGGAGAACTCAAGGAAGGGGTCATTTAGTGTAGGAGACACCTCTCCTACAAATAATCAGCTTTGTTTCTTCGTATTTGGCTGCCAATCTGCTCATAAATTCCTGATCGTGGTCCAAAAATGTCCAAAAATCTGTAATAACCACGTGTTAGACCTTGTGGTAAAGTGAGTATTCCCATTCACACAATTAACATAAATATATTCAAAAGAATGCATAAAACCATGGAGAATGGTGGATTAAATGAGAATATTAGGCAAAATGAGCCCATATAGTTACCCATTTCTGGGGCTCATCAGCAGTGTCGACTCTGTAATCTGGATTGAAGATTAATAAAGAGAAGTTGATTCCTATTTCTGTGTATCTACTGTGCATTGCCTTCTTTACGTTTATACTATTTTATTTATCATGCGCAATGATATGATTCCTGAATATGCTGTGATAATCATTAGTATTACATAAACAAGTCAATTAATCATATAATAACAGATTAAATAGCAAGGAACTTCAGTATTATACGGGTTGCGCCTCGAGTAGGGCTGTGTGGAAGCAGCACCACAGGTTGTGAAGGGATAGTAAATGTGTGTAGCAACAAGTCAAACTGTGGACCTCCAGAAGCTCGTCAGACATCCTCGGGGTGTGGAAACCTAGTTCTAGCACCTTCCCATACTACTTTGGGTGAAACCTCAGTCCACGCTCCACGGACTGTTATTGAAAGGGCCAGTAGTACCAGGATTTTCTTGGCTAAATCAGCTCTGAACCTAGGTCAGGCCCATACAAGCCAACAAATCACCTCTGAACTTGGTTTTCCCATGCTACGTGTCACCTAGTTAGGCTAATCATGTGAAGTTTCAAAATATAGCTTACAGCTTTGAGGGTGCACCAGAAACTGCTTACAACCTCTGAAAACCCACTCCATCATTTCCGCACGTTTCTTTTGCGATAAGATCTCTGCCATTCATCTACCAATTAACCCTGTTCATCCATCCATTCACTTAATTCATCACGATAAGGCCTCCACCATTCATATGCTTCGTTACCTTGTTTGTTCACCTATTCACTAAATCGGTCGCGATAAGATCTCTGTCGTTCATCCTGTTCGTTAACCCTGTTCATCCATCTATTCACTTAAGCCCCTGCAATAAGATCTCTGCCATCCATATTCTGTTCATTGATTGATCGAATGGTCCCTATGCACTACTGCGTCCTTACGTCCTCCTTTCACCAATTTCGATCTTCGACTGCTCTTCCACATGAAAACAAATTTAGTTTAGTTCCTTTTCCTACACCTTAGTATAGTTTAGTGCTATTTACATCTGTAACTTAGATAACAACATTAGGTTAGTGTTGATTTAGAAATTTTGTTTAGCATAGCTGTTTCGATGGTTAGTTAGGTTATGGTGTGGTTTAGCATTACATGCTATTTTCTTCATTACTGCAGTAGAGTATGTTGGGTCCCTATAATACTAGTGATTACCCCATTACTATTGTAGTTATACCCCTTATTAATATTGTTATGCCCCTATTGCCCCCATATTGTTATTACTGTGCCCCATAGAATCCCTCTATGGTTATTTTTGTGGCTTTATATTATTATTGTTAGGTCGACTGGATTATATTGTGACTCCTTAGACTCCTATATATAGAAATGAGGTTTTGTCATTTGAATCATCCAAGAATTGTTCATTTATGTAATGTAAAGGAGGTTTCCCCCTCGAAGAGGCTGAATTATAAGGCATTGATCTAACTTTTCTATCTTTTCTTGAGCTAGTTTCATAACATTTGGTATTAGAGCTTTGGATTCTAGGGTTTCGCTACTCCAAACAGGTCATCGTGGCACTTTCGCTATAACCTTTTTTCTGTGATGTTTCAGAAGTTGCAAAAAAAACCCATTTGAGGAGAAATCGTGCTGAACCTCGAGTCTAAATTTTAGAGCATTTCGCGCTATATGTGAGGAGATATGACTTGAGGAAGTTGGTATTTTTGCAGACTCCTGAATTACATTCCAAACAGGTGATGTGGGGAAAATCGTCATAACTTTCTCTTTGGGGATCAGATTGAAATTTTGTAAGAAGGTACAGAAATAAGATGGAATATAGTTTCTTGTATGCAATTTTTGGATCCAAAGTTCGAAACAGTGACTCGTGGCACGTCCTACAAGTTCGCTCTACTGAACTAGTCTATAATCAAGTCACTGTGGGAGATTTCGCATAACTCTTTCTTGGAGAATCCAATTTGGGTCAGACTTACGGAATTGGAAAGAGAACACAGAAGGATATTACAGGTCACAATTTTAGAACTGAAGGACCTGAATTTATAGAGATACATCAAATTCAATATCAGGCTTCTACAAAGTGAAAAAAGGTGTGTAGTTTTTTTTTTAAATTTTTGCGTAAAATTGGTTTGAAGGAATTCAAAGGGCATAGTAAAGCATTATTATCAATAACTAATGCCCCGAGGAAAGAAAATTCAAACACCTAGTAAGGAACCTGAAAGCTCTAGCATGACTCATGAAGAAGAGGAAGAAATGCTACATGATATATCAAAATTACAAGAACAAGTGCAACAAATGTCACGCTCACAAAAGCTAACAGAAGGTAAGATAAATGGCGTGGAATCTAAGATAAATGGAATGGAATCTAAGATAAAGGGCATGGAAGCTAAGATGGATGATTCGAAGACAGATTTGAAGAGAGACATGGCAGATTTGAAGACAGATTTGACAAATTTTCTACAAGAAATACTTACTAATGGTGAAAAGGTTGTAAAGGAAACACATGATATGAACAAAAGAAATGTTAATGATGATTCCATAGACTCTAATGTTTGATCGAAGACCCAACATATTCCAAAAATCGATATGAGGAAGTTTGATGGCAAGGATCCCGCCACATGGATATTACAGATGGAGCAATTCTTTGATCTCAATAATGTGAAAAACACACAAAAGGTATGTATGGCAACTTTATATTTGGAACCAAATCAGTTTGTATGGTATCAATGGCTTTGCTTTCATAAACAATTTATCACTTGGGCAATTTTTACGGAAGAATTGATAGCACATTATGAGGATACAAAAAGCAACACTTTTTTTAGCCAATTGATAAGTCTCAAACAAAAGGGTTCAATAATGGAGCACATTGAGGAATTCCAAAAATTGAACATAAGGGTAAACGGTATTCCAAAGGAGCATAGGATTGATGTGTTCATAGGGTCTTTAAAGGATAATATCCAACATGATGTTCGCCTTTGGGAACTTGATTCATTAGAGAAGGCATTCAGGTTAGCAAGAAAAATGGAAAGCAAAATTATGGCAACCAGGAAGCATACCACTCAAAACTATAAAGACGGAAGTGTTGTTGCCCCTAGTCTTCCACAACCTATAAGGTTGACACCACAACAATTGGAAGAAAAAAGAGCAAAAGGGCTTTGTTATAGTTGTGATAGCAAATATACTAAAAGTAATAAGTGTGCTGAGAAGAAATTATTCTACATAGATTGTGAAGAGGAAGAAGAAAAGGAGAAATAAAGGTCAAAAGAAGAGGATATACTCCAGGAACAAAGCCTAGATGAAGAAAAAATAAATCCAACCATATCTTGTAATGCATTGGTGGGAATTACCACTCCTCAAACCATCAAAATAGAAGGACAAATCAAGAAGAAAAAGGTAATATTGTTGATTGATTCAGGAAGCACCCACAATTTTATTCATTGTAAGGTAGCAAAAGAATTGAATTGCTTCCTATATCTAGCACCAGAGTGTCAAGTGATGATTGCAAATGGAGGAACAATAAATTGCTCTAGAAAGTGCCATAATATCAAGCTATCCATGGGAGAATATGTATTGACAAGCCCAATGCTTTTCATTCCAATTGGAGGTGCTGATGTTGTATTAGGAGTCCAATGGCTACAATCCTTGGGTACAATAGCTTTTAATTTTCAAGAAATTTTCATCAAATTTTCTATGGAAGGAAAGGAAGTTGAATTAAGGGGTATTGCAGGGAAACCAGGAAAAATAATCAGCTCTAATGGTATGACAAAGCTTCTAAAAAAGGAGCAATGAGGTGTAATTTCACAATTATGTTCGCTAGATGTTTCCACATTGGAATCGTCCATTTCTCCAGATCTCTAAAAAGCCCTGGACAATCATTCCAAGGTATTTGAGACTCCCAAAACTCTCCCACCTAGGCGTGATCATGATCATGCTATTCATCTGATTTCAGGAAGTGTTCCTCCAAACATCAGGCCGTATAGATATCCCTATATCCAAAAGAGTGAAATTGAACGTATGGTTGCAGAAATGCTAGAGGCTGGTATAATTCAACCGAGTCAAAGTTCTTTCTCTGCTCCAGTAGTATTGGTGCACAAGAAGGATGGATCATGGCGCATGTGTCCGGATTATAGGGAGCTCAACAAGCTCACTATTAAAGATAAGTTCCCCATTCCTGTCATTGATGAATTACTGGATGAATTGCATGGATCAATTTACTTCACCAAGTTGGATCTTCGTTCAGGATATCATCAAATCAGAATGAATACTGAAGACATTCCGAAAACAACATTTAGAACTCATGAGGGTCATTATGAATTTTTGGTCATGCCTTTTGGCCTTACCAATGCACCTTCAACATTTCAAGGTTTGATGAATTCAATTTTCAAACCATTCCTTAGAAAATTTGTGTTAGTATTTTTTGATGATATACTAATCTATAGCAAGTCTTGGAAGGATCATGTTGACAGGGTGCTACAACTATTGGAGGAGAAACAATTATATGCAAAAAGATCCAAATGTTTCTTTGGAGTCCAGGAGGTGGAATATCTGGGTCATATTGTATCTCATGAAGGAGTTAAGGTAGACCCTAGCAAAATTAAAGCCATTAAGGAATGGAAAATCCCCACATCCATAAAGCATCTGCGAGGATTTCTTAGGTTGACAGGGTATTATCACAAGTTTGTTAAGAATTATGGGAGAATAGCAACACCTATAACAACATTATTGAAGAAAGATGCATTTTCATGGACTCCAGAAGCAACAAAGGCCTTTGAACATCTTAAAGAGGCAATGTGCCAAGCACCAGTCTTAGCTACACCGGACTTCACAAAAACCTTTATTGTGGAATGTGATGCTTCAGGAAATGGAATTGGTGTTGTTCTAATGCAAGATGAAAGACCCATTGCTTTTGAAAGTCGTCCAATCAAGGGAAAGTTTTTAAGCAAAGCTATTTATGAGAAGGAAATGTTGGCAATACTCCATGCACTTAAGAAATGACAACCCTACCTAATGGGAAGACACTTCAAGGTAAAAACAGATCATGATAGCCTTAAATACTTTTTAGAACAAAGATTATCCTCTGAAGAGCAACAAAAGTGGGTTACAAATATGTTGGGTTATGACTTTGAAATCATCGACAAAAAAGGGAAGCAAAATGTGGTGGCAGATGCACTCTCAAGAAAGGATGAGGATGTGGAAGCATTGTTGTGCGCCACTTCTATTATCCAACCAGATTGGATAAATGAAGCAAGGGAGGAATGGAAGAATGACGAAAAAGTGTGGGCACTTATTCGAAAGTTACAACAAGATTCGAGTACGTCTGATACATTTAGCTGGAAAAATGATTCGTTATGGTACAAAGATCGCTTATACCTCTGTAACAATTCCTAGCTAAAACAAAAGATTCTTATGGAATTGCACACTTCTCCCTTAGGAGGCAACTCAGGACTTTTAAAAACTTACCACAGGGTTAAGAATGAATTTTTTTGGGATGGCCTTAAATCAGATATTCAAAAGTTTGTGGTGGAATGTTTGGTTTGCCAACAAAATAAAGTTGAAACAATTAAGACACCGGATCTATTACAACCTTTATCCATTCCAAGCCAACGTTGGGAGGAGGTTTCAATGGATTTTATCACAGGTTTACCCAAGTCTGAGGGAAAGAGTGTCATCATGGTGGTAGTTGACAGACTTACCAAGTATGCACACTTTTGTGCATTATGACATCCATTTAAAGCCAGCACAGTTTCTACCGCATTTATGGAAACAATTCAAAAGCTACATGGAAACCCAAAGATTATTGTAAGTGATAGAGATCCCATTTTCACGGGAAATTTTTGGACAGAATCACTTTCTTGTCTTGGTACTCAGTTAGCTCATAGCTCATCTTATCATCCTCAATCTGATGGGCAAATTGAGATAGTAAACAAATGTTTGGAAGGATATCTTCGTTGCTTTGTATCTGATAAACTGGTCAAATGGTTGCCTCTAGCTGAATGGTGGTATAACACTTCCTTCCATACAACAAAAAAAATGACCCCATTTATGGCACTTTATGGGTATCAACCACCATCCATCACATCATATTTAAGAGAAAATTCTAAGGTTCAAGCAGTGGAACATCACATTGAACATCAACAACAAGTCCTCCAACTCTTAAAGGATAACCTCATGTTGGCACAGAATAGAATGAAAAAATAGGTAGATCAACATCGCAGTGAAAGAAGTTTTGATGTAGGTGATTGGGTATTCCTACGGCTACAACCATGTAAGCAAATGTCCCTCAAGCAAGCTAAGAAGGATAATAAATTATCACCAAAGTATTATGGTCCGTACAAGGTGTTGCAAAAGATTGGTACTATGGCATACAAATTGGAGCTTCCTGTAGCTTCTCGATTACACCCAGTTTTCCATGTTTCATGTTTAAAGAAGGTTATAGGCGACAAGCTCCCAGTTCAAACAATATTGCTAGAACTTGACGAGGAAGGAAAAATTATATTGGAACTGGAAGCAGTCACAAAAACAAGAACTCGACACCTACGAAATCGATAAATTTCAGAGTATCTTATCAAGTGGAAGAACTTATCCGCTGAAGATTCCACATGGGAGGATGAGAATTTTATGTGGAAGTATCCAGAACTACTCAAGTGTTGAGGACAACACTTTTTTGAAGGAAAGGGGCATGTTGGGTCACTATAATACTAGTGATTACCCCATTACTATTGTAGTTATACCCCTTATTAATTGTTGTGCCCCTATTGCCCCCATATTGTTATTATTGTGCCCCATAGAATCCCTCTATGGTTATTTTTTTGGCTTTATATTATTATTGTTAGGTCGGCTGGATTATGTTGTGACTCCTTAGAATCATATATATATAAAGGAGGTTTTTTCATTTGAATCATCCAAGAATTGTTCATTTATGTAATGTAAAGGAGGTTGCCCCCTCGAAGAGGCTGAATTCTAAGGCGTTGATCTATCTTTTCTATCTTCTCTTGAGCTGGTTTCATAACAGAGTAGCTCTCTCTTAGTATAGATTTGCTCTTCTTCCATCAAAGAATTAAGCTTCTTTTGAACCTATAGAAGTCTGGCTTAGAACCCCTGGGGTCTATTGCTAGATGAGAAGTGACAATAGGTAGGACCTTAACTTTTACTTGTGCATATAGCACTGTCACCTCCAGGTTTGTACGAACCTTGGGTTGATAATTAAAGCTGGTAGCCCTGGGAGTTGCAGCATTCTTGTTGTAATACCTATGCTCATCAACAGTTTTTGTAGTTCTTCTTTGACTATATCTTTTAGATCTGGATTCATCCTCCTTTGTGGTTACCGGATTGGCTTGTAACCTTGTTTGATGTATATGTGGTGAGTACACATTGAGAGGTGTACTCCCTTCATTTCCTTGTAACTCCAAGCGAAGGCTTCTAGATTTTCCTTTAACATGTTGCATAGCTTCTCTTCTTTGAGAGCAGAAAGAGATGGATTGATTTTCAAGGTTCTCTCTGGGCCGAATTCTATGGTTTTGACATGGAGTGGGTTGGAATCGGCCAAGCATAAGTCAATTGGATGATTGTTCTGGGTTTCCTTTACTGCTTCTTCTAAGGGTAATGAACTAGGAGTTGGACTTTGGAGTAGGTGTTCAATCAAGTCATCCTCATCTTGCTGTCCTCCTCCCATGGTTGCTTCTAAAGCATAAAGTTGGGCAGAATAAACTTCATCTTCTTCCTCCTCCTCCAACCATAAAGGTAAGTCATGCTTTAGAGAAGGTTGAGCAAGAGGGTATAGGACTAACTTCTTGGACATATGCCCATTCTTGATGGTCATATTCCCAGCTCTGTTGATGGTCATATTCCCAGCTCTGCAGCTAATGTAAGCATTGGTAGTGGCCAACCATGGCCTCCCACGGATGAGAGGGTAACTAGTAAGTTTAGCCTTAGGCTAGGGAACTAGGAAATCTCTAGGGTACTCCCAAGAGTCAATAGAGACAATCACATCCTCCATAATTCCCTTAGGGGTTACTGTGGAATGGTCTACAAGTTGCAGAATTGTTGTGGTCTTCCATAATGAATCTTGGAGGTTGAGCTTGAGCATGGTGTCCTTGGTCATCACATTAATGGAAGCTCCAATATCGATCAGAGTGTGTGGGACAATGGTGCCATTGATGTGCACATCTACTACAGGGCTTCCAGGGTCCAAATATTTTGGACAGATTACCTGCCATAACATTAAGTCAAACAACTACCCAATGACATTAATGGTAGGGTCATCCCTATTTCGCCTCCTTGGATGCTTGAAGCACTTCTCCTTAGTCAACTTATTGTAATTAGGAACATCCTTTATTGCCTAGAGAAGTGGGATCTTTACACATAGATTTTTCAATTCTCCTAGAAGTTCAGTCTCTTCTAGGGTAGGATGGAGTGGTTGGGCTAATCTCTCAGAAAAGGGTGGATTTACTTTAAGGTTGCTTTCCTCTCTTTCTTCCTCAACCTCCCTAGGTGGAGGTGGAGGTTACTTATCTGGGAGAACTCTCCGAGATCTCAGGTTAATCTCTTGGATTTCCACAACATAAGATGGATATGATGTCTCTCCAATATATACTTGCTGAGCCTACCTGTTGTCCGGGTTTGGATTTTGCTCAATAGGCATCTGGGGTTGCTTGGGTTGAGTAGAGTGTAGGAGTTGTTTTTGGGCAGGTGGTGGAGGCAATAGATCTAGAGAATTGTTGTATTGGAGCCTCCACCCTGAAGTGGTGTATTCCACTAAGGTTGTGGCGTAGCATAAGTTTGAAATGACTTGCTGGCAAGTTGGGAGTGATACTGAGATGCATAGGACCAAGGAGGGGGTGTAGACCAGGAAGGATGAGCAGGGGGTCTCAAAGAAGGTATGGTTGTGGTTTGGTTGGGGTTGTAATATGCATGGGATGACCCTTCCATGCCTTGCTAGTATGGTCTAGGCCTAGGAGGTCTCCTTTGGTTAATGTAGAAAAGCTGCTCAGTGACCCCTTCATCTCCTTGATATACAAATTTGAGTCTGAGTAAAGAAGGGAACTTGTTTGTGGAGTGGTTTTCTTCATAGACAGAGTAAATTTCAATAGAGTTCAATGGACATTCATTCCTGGGACGCCTCTTGGTGCATATAGGACAAAAAATGGCCAAGGCTCTCTCTACTTTGTCCTGCTTCCTCTTAATGTTCATGGTGTCCGTTTGAAAGGCAAGGGTTTGTAACATCTCATTTTTGAAATATTCCAGCATTTTCCCAATTTCACCCTTGATGGATGAGTTGGAAGATGATGAACTGGACATAGTTTGACTACCCCTACCCTTTTTCTTGGCTTCCTTTGAATGGATTCTAAATACAATCTTGATATACTCATAGGGAAATTGGTAGATATCTCCTCCTGCTAACAAATGTAAGGTATCCAGAAGATCCTCTCTTACTCCCCTAAGTAGGACCAACTTTAGTGACTCAGAGTCAAGTGTGCACCTGGCCCTTTTACAACTAAGATGGAATCTTTCTTCGTAATCCTATAAGGATTCATCATTGCCTATGGTCATCCTGAAAATTTCTTCTTTGGTATCATTTGACTGACAGTAGTCTTGATATTTGTTGTTAAAGGCCTACTGCATCTTATCCCAATTTTTGATGCTATCTCCAGGTAAACCCATGAACCAGTACAATGATGCATCCTTGAGTGTAGATGGAAATAGTTTTGAGTTTTTCTCATCATCTGTATAGTCATAGGTTCAGCATATAACAACAAACTCAAATAGGAAATTGTCAGGGTCCTCTTTGGTTAGGCCATGGAAATGAGGTAGGGTAGAGGGGCTTATAGTTTTCATCTTAGTGTCCCCACAAGTTTCCCTAATGGGGAAGGTACCCTCACCTCTCTCTTTATTGCCTCTGTCATTTTGGTTTTCAGCCATTGGTTTAGTAGGAATGGGTTCCTCTTCTTCTTCTTCCCCTGTAGGATCTTCAAATACGTCAGGTTTCTCACCTAAGGGTTCCTCCAGTTCACAACCACTGAAGAAGAGAGAAGGTTGGTTGTTGGATGCAGTGGGTGTATTTGGAAAAAATTTCCCTAAGTTGTCCCTATTCCTACGAGGCATGAAAGGAAATATTTTTGGTTTGGTTTTGTATTTTTTTTTTCAAACTTGGAAACTACTTGTAGAATTGAAATTACTGATTGAATGAAGATTACTGAGATAATGGAAAAGCTATTTGCTGAGTTGAAATATTAGTTGCAAAAATGGAAAAGATGCAAAATTAAAGAAAGGAAACAAGTAGATTACTTTTGTAGAAATAAATTAATGGCAGAATATTGAAGACAAGAAATAGAAGAAAAGAAAGTAGTAATCACATTCTACTCAGACACCTCCCCGATAATGACACCAAAAGGTGATGAGCGCCAATATTGTAGTAAGGATGTTGCAAGTCTTGGGCTACCAGCTTTACTTATCAACCAGGGGTTCGTACAAACTTGGAGGTGACAGTGTTGTATGCACAAGTAAAAGTGATGGTTTTGCCTGTTGTCACTATTTAGTTGGCGAGAGACCACTGGGGTTCCAAGCCAGACTTCTATGGAGTCAGAAGAATCTTGATTCTTTGATGGAAGAAAGGTAAATCTACTCTAAGAGAGTTACTCTACTGCAGTAATGGAGAAGGCCAACATGTAATGCTAAACCACACCATACCCTAATTAACCATTTAAGAAGCTATGCTAAGCAAAAATTCTAAATCGACATAAAACAAATGCTACTATCTAAGTTGCAGAAGTAAGAAGCATAAAAAAATACTAATGTGCAATTAAAGAAACTAAACTAAATTTTTTTTCACGTTTTTGGTCTTTTTATGCAAAATCAAGTATGCAAGCTAATTGTCTTTGTGGATGTGACAAGTGGATTAAGGGCGTTTGAGGATGGCTAGAAGGTTTATGAAGTGGTTGTATGATGCCAAGGGTCCCTAGGAGGCTTTTTGTGACTTACTAGAGGCTTTCCATCAATTTGGCCTCAAAACATGCCGTTTCAGGAAACCTACAGGATGTACTAGGAACCTATAGGATGACCCTGTAGGAATTACAGGAAACCTACAGGATACAACCGAGAGCTAAATGTGAGTTTTTGGAGGTGATGGGAGGCTTAGGAAAGGTGTGTGATGGGTGGAATTGAGTGTTAAAAGGTCTAGGATCATTCAGTAGTCAATATCCAAGATGATAGATGGCTAGATTCACTCAATGTGTTTGTGAAACTTTCAATGAAAAATGATGAAAAAATAGTGAGGGTGATAGTGAAAACAAGGGATGGCTAAGGTGGATGAAGTGGAAGGTGGATGTTGGCTATGAAGAATTAGTCTCCTCTTGAAGCACCTGTTCTGCATAAAACATGTGTGTCTTCCAAAAAGATATGCAACAAGATACATTTTCATAAACTAGAAAAGCATAATTAATGAATCAACTGCCTATGCTATGCATGAAGAAAGTTGTTGAAAGGAATGAAAGCATGAGTGAGATCTACTACAGAATTGGAGATGAAAAAGATGATAATGAAATCTACCTTGCAACATTAACCAAATAATAAATTAAAGACAAAAAACTCCAAAGCTCATAAATGAACTAGAAATCTGTGTTTTTGGGGTTGCTTAAGGGTCCCTTCCTCAAGTCATAGTCCCAGAGGGAGGAAGTGAGGCCGAGACACCTTCTAACAACCTTGTGGTGATCTGTTTTCTCCTTGCTAACTTGCTACTTGAAATAAGGCACAAATGGAAGCAAACTATCACACAACCAATCTAATCTACACTACTTGTAATGGAAATGCATCTAATAAGAAAATCAACAATTAAGCTATGAATCTACACTAAACATACATGTAAAATCAAGAGGAGACTTGGCTGCTAGGGTTGGGCCCTAACCAAAGACCTTCAGCCCTCTGAGTTAACTCAGTGTTGGCTAAAAAACAACTCATTCTTATTACCAAAACAACAAATTACATCAAAAGAACTGTCACAAGTTTTGTAGCTCGAAAAGAGAGTAGAGTTTTACAATAAAAAATATGAATCCTACTAAGCTCCTAGGCCTTTCTACTTATACATCTAAAGTCCCCAATGACTTCCTTAAAATTAGCGACGCTCAATTCCAAACTGGAGATAAACTGGTGCTTTGTCTCTCACTTGCTCGGCTAGTCCTCATGATTTGGTTGTTTGCACTCCGAGCTGATTTGATGAATGGAGGAATAGTCAAATGGAGGAGTAGTAAATGAGGAGGATTTATCTCTTGTAATCCCTCTCCCTTGCCACATTCAAGTTTTGACATTGGTCTTCGCCAAAAGTCCTTTATTTTCTCCTTTAATCCTATATTCAATGCATATTAGACCACAAAGCATAATCTCCAACTCTAACTCACCTCATAAACAAAATATAATAAAAGACATGTAATAAGTTATGAGAAAAGTTGGTTTGACTAAGTTAGGAGGTGAATTAAGGCTGATATAATTACCCAATGATGAGGCTCATTAGGTATCTGTACACAGAGATACACAAAATTTTCTTTTGTTCCTTCCCAATCGAGCTATACGAGTGGATCGCTAAATTGACAAATGACTAGGGAAGGTGCAGGCTTGACTGTCCAATAGTGTGGACCCCAGAGTTAGTGCATATGTTGGAAGCCTCTGAAGATATGATCGTGTGCTTTATCGATCACTGGATTGATCGTGTCATAGGAGGATTTGTGACAGAGTTCGTGGTCAATACTTCGGTCAGCTACAACGAAGCATAATGATGCTTCTTCAAGGGACCGCGAGGTAAGTATTTAAGATCTTTGAATACTTGGATTAAAATGATCTTGTGTGAAAAGTGATTTAAGCAAATACCTTGATGTTTGGAGCTACGTGAAGCAGAAATTTATTTAGGGATAGAGGGAGAACGAACCCTGAATATAGCCTGTTGATTGAGCCTCCTCGGAGAAATGATGAAGGAGCAAAACAAGCTTCACCACAGAGAATTTTCTAGTTAATAAGCCAAGGGTTCCCATGAATAACCCATTCGACCACACCACCTCCACCTTCACCTCCATAGCATACACTTTCATCCATGCCACCTCCACCTCTGCCATTGTTGTAGGGAAAAGTATCCGATTCGGATGACCCTATCCCACTCTAAGGGTGATAGTACCTCAGCAACAACTGTAAAGAAAACTACTTAAGGTTTACTTCTTTATGAAAGCAAGAGAGAATGAAGAAATGCACTAACCGTTGTCTTGCGCTTAATGTCGAATCCAAACTCTTCTCTTTGCTTGCTTGCTCCCAGCTCCTTGCTCTTTTGCTGGCCTAGCTACAATGAGATCCTGCAAGATAACAAAGAAGGAAACTACAAGAAGCATGCAATCATAACTGATTCAAGGATTAGCATAAATCAAATATACAATTATCACAATACATCATTGAAACAAGTGCATATAGAAGAACCTCAATAGCTTTTATTAATGGAAGAAGTAAAGTTCTGAGAGTGTTACAACCATTGAAGGCCCCAATCCAGCAACACCTCCCAGCAGAAAGAATTTCTCCTCTTCACCTCCTTCAAGCAATCACTCAATAGCTCTATAGTGAAACCAACAACATATCATTACTTTGCACAAAATTCCAGCCTCCTGAGCTCATGGGAGAGAGCTCAATATATAGATGAATTGAGAAAGGATGAGTCAGCTTGCAACTGATGTGTAGCTGCCTTGTGTCCTCTCTATCTTCAGTTGATCTTCAGTTCTTGAGTCCACTTGGAGAACCTTGCTTCCACTTGGAGAAACAGAGCCTCTGACTCATCACAAGGCGAAATCCCTGATCCAAGTGTCATTTTTGGAAGATTCCAGAGAAATGACTCAGTGTGCCACTTGTCCCATCTCGCTCAGCGCAGGTGGCCTTTGTTCTACCTGCTTTGCAACGCAGGTACACCATGGAGGAGTTGAGTTTCAGCGCAGAAGCCTAGTGGAGCACCTGCTTTGATTTCAGGATTGCTTGTTTTTGAGTGTTTTCAGGTGGAGAACTGATCTGAGAGCTGTTGGTTTGCTGACCTTGTTCCTCTAGGGGTAGGAACATCATGTTTAGGGACTTTGGATCCCTTGGATTATTGACAATTCATGCCTGATGCTGCAAGGCAAAAAATTGTCTATAACAGATGCCCCCTAAAGTATGAGGTCGTTTATCGGGTGAAATGCTTTATTAGGAGGATCCGAAGTTCATTCAATCTGCTGAGAAGTGTCCTGTAATAAGATACAATACAATACATTATTTTTTCATACTTTTTCATGATCTAGCTGAGGCGGGCATTCCCATGCTCAGCTTTATAAATTCATTTCGGTACATAGAACAGACGATCGTCTGATGGTAGACTGATAATTCTCTGCTGAAATTATCATCCTTTGAGAAGGATGATCATCTGCTGCAATGATGTACACATCAAATGTCTTTATATCCTGAATATATATCGCAGCCCGGATGGATGAAACTAGATCCGGGGTCTTCAATCTCTTCCGATCTTCACTCGATGTACAAGTCGATCCATGTGAGAATTTCTTGAAGTCGAACATGGAAAGACATCGCTTGATTACCGGTCAATGATGTAAACCGTTAACAAGCGCGAGAGGAATCACCGATAAGGATGATGACCCTCAAGGTACAACAGTACAATTCACATGGTGGGAATAAAGGACTTGGCGTCGACCACCATGCAAAATCCTTTGGTCGAAGGTCATTGATGTATACCTGTCGCCGGAAGTGAGAAACTTGCCATTGAGGCATGCAAGCTTCAAAGTACTGAAGGGGTTGTTCCTAGATCAACTTCTTGGATAATGAGCTGATGTCGACAAGGAGCGATCCGTCAAAGGAGGGCCTTAATGAATCCCACATCATTGACACGGAACGGAGCTAGTGATTGTGATGAGGTGAAAACAAACTGTGATGTATGATTCAGGGTGGCGGTCATGAAATGGATGAAGGACAATGTATGGCAGTGGATGGGACACGGTTGACTCTTTGCAGAACAACATCTCTTGAACATATAACGACACTGATGTGATGGATTGGTAGCATTACCCCAAATGTGGATGGTGTGGCGAGGACCATGGTGATGAGACCGGTGAATGAAACAACCCAACCCGATGTGATACGGAGGACAAAGTGTCATGTTCAAGAGCGACTTGCTACCATTAAAGCTGTGAGGTTCTTCCAATTTTTCCCCAGTCATTGCTGACCAGTACCTCTTTATTTTTATCAAGCTTGAGGAGGATAACATATGCTTGTTCTATAACCTGCCCTTCGGGCAAGCCCATCGCTATGTTTTAACGAGCCTAGCGATAGGGAAACTCGTTCTCGTCTAAAGACAAGTTTGTCGCTATTTAATAATTTTAACGAGTCTAACGACAAGGATAACTCGGTCCTTTTCATTTTTAGAGAGTCTGAAAAGGTACATAAAGTCAACTCCAGAATTCCTTTTTCGTCATCTAATCCCTTAAGTCCGAAAAGGTATAAAACAATACAAAAGGGATGAATTTTCGATTGCTTTAACGAGCCGAACAAAACAAGCGCTCGATCTTTTTGTGCAATAATCCCTCAGGTCCAAAAAGATTAAAATCTAGAGGAGGGATAGCTCTTCCGGTCGTTTAACGAGCTGGAATGCCAAAACTCGGCAAACGTTTCATATTTTACGAGTCAGGAGAAAAGAGCTCAAAGAAGACTCGTCTTTTGAGGAACGAGTGATAAACAGGGATAGCAGCAGATTCCAGGTACAGGTTGGAATATTCCAATCACGGCAGTGTCACAAGGATGGCTAAGTGAAATCACTCTTCGCAGCTGTTCCTCAAAATGGGTAAACAAACATATGGAGATGAATGATTGGCCAAATGAACGGATGGAGGTGAGACTGCAAGAACATGACCAAGGGCTTTTAATATGGCTGTCAAAGGTTACATTTACCAAGGTTATTTACCGGGCTGGGTTCGTTTTTTAATGAGCTTGAACACTGCTCAACCTTATGTTTATTTTTTAACGAGCATGAACTATGTGCTAAAACTGCTCGGAGATATGGTTTACTTTTGATTTTTTACCATAACTAGCTTCTCTTTTTCACTGATAGCACTGCATTCTCAAATTGCTGCAACAAACTAGTTAGAAATGAGTAATATTTACTTGAAAATGAGATTAACACATTAATATTTACCTTGAATTACGTAAGAAAGCAAATAAAAAGGGTTTTTACCTCTCACTTTACCATGTCATTTGCATTTTGCTTGTTGGAGCTTTGGAGGAGCCTCTTTCCCCTCGATTTTCATCAGCTGATTCCGGGAGATTCTGCGGACGATTTTCGGCGCCGTTTGGACCAGGTAGGAGCTAAACCTTAGCTCTTCATTTTCATGGTTTCATTTTCATGTTTTATGCCTGTTTTGCTGTTCTATTGAGCCTGTGGGGTTTTGCCAGGGCGCCCTCTGATCAACGTAGGTTCCCCATTCGAAAACTGCGTTGGGATCCAAGCTGCTTGAAGGCAGCTTGTCTCCCAACGCAGGTAGTACACTGGGCACCTGCTTTGGGGCATAAAAGCAACAATTGTTTTACAGATTTTGATGAAATTTTCGCCAGTTTTTCATCAATTTCAGGAGCTGACTCATTCTCTTGTTTGTTTTGCAGGGATTCTTGATCAAGACGGCCCTAACATGGCGAGAACGAGAACATGAAGAAGAAGATATGATTTCCCTTCATGATCCTGTTACGGTGGGCGCATTACGAGACTGTGGTTTACTGAAGTTTTTCCGTATCTCTAGTATGAGAGCACAGATTTCTCTACTGCAGTATATGCTTGATGCTTGGGATCCTGTTAACCAAGTGTTCCAGATCAGGAACAAACCTATTCCATTGACCGTGACAGATATTTATTTCTTGACTGGCTTGTCAAGGCGAGGACAACCATAATTCCAAGGGCTTTCGCCTTGTAGGGAAAAGTATCCGATTCGGATGACCCTATCCCACTCTAAGGGTGATAGTACCTCAGCAATAACTGTAAAGAAAACTACTTAAGGTTTACTTCTTTATGAAAGCAAGAGAGAATGAAGAGATGCACTAACCGTTGTCTTGCGCTTAATGTCGAATCCAAACTCTTCTCTTTGCTTGCTTGCTCCCAGCTCCTTGCTCTTTTGCTGGCCTAGCTACAATGAGATCCTCCAAGATAACAAAGAAGGAAACTACAAGAAGCATGAAATCATAACTGATTCAAGGATTAGCATAAATCAAATATACAATTATCACAATACATCATTGAAACAAGTGCATATAGAAGAACCTCAATAGCTTTTATTAATGGAAGAAGTAAAGTTCTGAGAGTGTTACAACCATTGAAGGCCCCAATCCAGCAACACCTCCCAGCAGAAAGAATTTCTCCTCTTCACCTCCTTCAAGCAATCACTCAATAGCTCTATAGTGAAACCAACAGCATATCATTACTTTGCACAAAATTCCAGCCTCCTGAGCTCATGGGAGAGAGCTCAATATATAGATGAATTGAGAAAGGATGAGTCAGCTTGCAACTGATGTGTAGCTGCCTTGTGTCCTCTCTCTCTTCAGTTGATCTTCAGTTCTTGAGTCCACTTGGAGAACCTTGCTTCCACTTGGAGAAACAGAGCCTCTGACTCATCACAAGGCGAAATCCCTGATCCAAGTGTCATTTTTGGAAGATTCCAGAGCAATGACTCAGTGTGCCACTTGTCCCATCTCGCTCAGCGCAGGTGGCCTTTGTTCTACCTGCTTTGCAACGCAGGTACACCATGGAGGAGTTGAGTTTCAGCGCAGAAGCCTAGTGGAGCACCTGCTTTGCAACGCAGGTACACCATGGAGGAGTTGAGTTTCAGCGCAGAAGCCTAGTGGAGCACCTGCTTTGATTTCAGGATTGCTTGTTTTTGAGTGTTTTCAGGTGGAGAACTGATTTGAGAGCTGTTGGTTTGCTGACCTTGTTCCTCTAGGGGTAGGAACATCATGTTTAGGGACTTTGGATCCCTTGGATTATTGACAATTCATGCCTGATGCTGCAAGGCACAAAATTGTCTATAACAACCATCATTCAGTATGGTGAATGCAGTGAAATTGCCCATTTTCAAGGGCTTGGGAAATGAGGACCCAGACCAATTCTAGTTCATTGTGAAGGCTGTGTGGACAACCCAGAATATTACAGATGATTAGATGAAGAAATCAATGTTGGTTACTACTTTATAGGATCGTGCACTAACATGGTACATTAAGTATTGCACTGATAACCCGACAACTGCGTTGGCAGACATCTAGACTACGCTGAATAAGGAATTCATTAGGCCCCAATCTGAAGCGCAATCAATCATTGGGTTCAAGGAAATCATGATGAGGCCTGATGAAATGCCATGGGAACTGGATCCAAGTTTGAAATTCTAGATTCGAGAAGCTAACATGAATCTTACGGATGGACAACACCGTAAATGGTTTGTGGCTTTGCTCTTGCCTCACTTAAGGGTTGCTTTATCACAACAAAATATTGAGACCCATGTAGAAGCCCTGGAAATTGCGATGAGACTGCATGAAACACTGATTCCACACACTGCTTTGGGAGTTTAGCAGATTCATGTAGAATTGCAGAATCTTTACCTAGAGTTTCAAAGTTTGAAAAAAGATAGAGCGACTCGGCCGAAGGTGTGCGAAAAAGTTTTGTGCCTAAAGTGTAGAAGTGAGAGGCATGATAAATATCACTGCCCTATATTTGCGAATTATGTTGCAGGAGGAGGGTCAATGCCTCTGAGACTAGAAGTTCAAGCAGGGCCAAGTACAGGGCCCATGCTATGGTGTGCTATCTGTCAAGTAGCTGGAAAACATGTAACAGGCAATTGCCACTTGCTGCAGAAATTTGTGGAGACATTGCAACAACTCTTCTACAACTTCTATAAATCGGTGGGGCACGATGAGTGCAACCACTGTAGCTATGAGTTAATGATGGAGAGAACGCCTACGTATCAGATGCATACAGAGACTCAACCTTCGGTTCAAGGCATTGGGGGAGTACGAGGAGGATATTAGTGGTGCGAGCGAGGCCGAGGCAGAGGAGGACCTGCGAGAGGTCGAGGACAAGTTATTTGCTACAATTGTGGAGTGTAGGACACTACACATGGGAGTGTACAAACCTGGCATGCTTGTTGTGTTGATATTGTACTTAGTTGGACCACACGATAGAAGACTTTCATGTATCAATAGCTAGGATGTGGGAAAAGGGGATGCAACCTCAACAACCTACCTAGAACCTATAGATGATGAGGGTTGAACCTCGCAAAGAGGATCCTATATTGTACTGCGAAGTGAAATGACGACTTGCGAAGATAAGGGAAAATAGCCTGAAGAGAGTGAATGGGTCCACAAAGCTCTAGAAAAAGAGGTTGGATTTTATTTGGAGCATGCGAAAGAAACTTTCATGGAAGTGGAGAAAAGCTTTGCTGAAGCCTCCAACTCAGGAATTCGGGATCAACTGTTTGAAGAAATGGACCCCTCCATGCTTACTACCTTTTTGGAGACTTGTATGAAGTTGCTACATGATAGCAAGACCATGAAAGGGTTATAGGAGTTGATAAATAATGGTGTCGGTAAAGAAATTTCCCTTGAAGGACCTTGCATAGTTAGAAAACTTGGTAAGCATAAGGCAAGAACAAGGTGCGAGATGAGGCTCACTGTGCAAATAGGGGAGTATGAAATGGATCAAGTTATTTTGGTTTTGGGGTCGATGCGAATTTTTTTCCGAAACAAACATGGGAGAGAATGGGGAGACCTACACTATAGTGGTCTCTGATTCAATCGAGGATGGAAAATTACAGGTAGTGATAGTAGATATTGAAGGTGTGAGCGCGTTGGCTGATTTGGAGGTGATAGAGATTGTCGATGACAACAATCCCTACCTTGCACTCCTTGGGATTGACTGGGCTATTGACATGAATGGGGTGATCAATTTGAAGAAGCGAACACTATCATTTGAGAGGAAATTGTAGTGGTACCTTTGGACCCTGCAGAAGGATCGCATTATATTGGTCAGTCCACGATTATGATAGTGACGATGATTTGGACTAGATCTACAAAATAACAGCACAAGACCAAGATTGGGTGAATCCGACGACAGATGGACACATTTCATGGGACCGTGAAAGTTCATGTACCTCAAATTCAGATGAAGAGCTGGGATACTAGTATAACAGGTTGCATGGAGTATCTACGCTGCCCTATAACATGATGACCAAATCATTGCACTATAACATGATGGCCAAATCAATACATTGTGTATCATTGGAGGTAAGGAGTTTTCCTTATTATGATGGTCCAACTGATGTAGATAAATTTCTGTATATATTTGAAAGGGAAGTACCAGAGAAGCATCATTTCCAAGCCTTGGATTTGGTACTACATGCTACGCCCACAAGATGGTGGGGTATGCACAAAGACAGTTTTCATGGATGGTGCGAGTATAGAAAAATGATGAGGTTGCGGTTTGGTTGCCCAAAAATATGACTGACAGAGAAATATGATGGGAGAAGTGACCCATGTGATTACTTATCAAAATGGATTGGTGCTTATGGAATAGAGCCGCAACCAGAGTGGGTGCATTTGGATGTAATATCGATGAATTGGTACTTGGAAACAAAGCTCCACCACGGCACTAATGAGTGGGACATTTTGAGACAAGGATTCATGTTGACATTCAGCTTTGAGGATGGATTCTAATGCACTGATGAAACATTGTAGGAGGTCAAAGAAACGATCTTCAGAATCGCACAGGATCCCTTGGATTTGATTCAATCAGATTGAAGTACCTAGTTGTGTCATGCACTGGAGTGCTACAATGTGACTATTGAAGAATAAGAGGAGGATCCAAGGAAAATTAATATCACAGAGGAATAAGGTCACCACGAAGTTGATGGGCTGCAGATATAGAATCCAGATATCATCGCGCCATTGAAAACCAAATAGGTGAACATTGGCACAAAGGCGGAGCTGAATTTTGTGAAGATAGGGGACTACTGGGATGATGCTACAGTGGAAAAGGTCACTAAGTTGCTTTGTGAGTACTAGGATTTGTTCCCAACAAATTTTTCAGACTTAAAAGGAATCATAGGTGATTTTGGAGTGATGAAAATAATTTTTAAACCAGACGCAAAGCCTGTTAAACAGAGGCCTTATCGCCTTTACCCTAAGTACGAGAAAAAGGTCCACTTAGAGTTTGACAAGATGGTGGTTTTGGCTTGATGGGGCCTAACCCAGGTTCAGAGTTAATTAGCCAAAAAATTCCTTGTACTACTAGCCCTTTTAGCAACAGCCCATGGAGCGCAGACTGAGGTCTTAATCGAAGAAGTATGGGGGGATGCTGGAACCAAGCTTCTGCAGATGTCTGAGGGGTCGATTAAGTCCAACTGTGAATAGCTTCACACCGGTCACTTCGCGCACTGACTTGACCTGCGAGACCTTCATGATCTGTTACAATCACCTTCGCCCCGCCCTCACCAAGGGTTGAGGCGATTTTGCGTTGCCCTAGCAACGATCTGCACTACTTCCCCAAGTCACACCACGTATCTTACTTATGTTCTTATAACAGTTAGTTATCTTCGCATAAACAAATAATTTATCTATATATTCACTTTATCAACACATTCATATAAGTTCGTGCAACATATCAATAATGGAATTTCAATTTATACCCAATACATTCATTGCACAAAACAGGAAAAAGATACACACAAATGATGTAAAACTTCTCTTCATTACTTCTCTAAAGGTTACAGACTTGACTCACCCTGTGCACTCAGCTATAGGGGTCTGCACACTCAGCGACAGACTACTAGGCCTTTGCACACTCAGCTATAGAGCCTTCTCCTACTCTACGACCCAAGGACTCGACTCTACACTTAGATAAGACTCAATTCTCCTATTTTCTCCATTGATTCTCTCCTTTACAACTTAGATCCTCGCTCTATTTATACAATCCCATGGTCCATTGACCATGCGTAGATTTCTAAAGTCGAAATTACATTACAAAACTAGGGGTGGCAACCCTATGACTCATTTACAATCTTCACGCTCTGTGCCCACAAAACACGGATTCTTTACATCGTATTTAGTCAAAATCTGGGCTTTAAGCCCCAAAAATTCCCTTGGGGTATCTCGCACCCAATAGGCCCCCAACACAAACACTGTGACTCACCCTCAGGTCACTTTGTCGGTGCGGAGATCTTCACACGAAGACCTCCCAACTCTATCTAAACTGCTGCAAGAGTGGCAGCGCACTGAGCAGCTACTTGTTGTATCTCTTGGATGCGTTGTTCAGAGACTGCTGAACTGCTTCCCTGAATCTGCTCCTATGTTCCCTGCATCTGCACAAGCTTGGCTTTGATCGAGGCTATAAGGATGAATGCCTCATCGATCTAAGGCTAGAAGCGTGCCTTCAAAACCACTTCTTTATGTCGTGCTACATCTACCTGCTTCTTAAGCACTTTGGCCTATTGCATCTGGGCAAGCCATTGTGTAAGGGACACTATCTGCGTGGTCCCTTTTATATCATCATACTATTGCTGTAGCTCACAGGCCTCTATTTCTAAGCACTGTATGTTCGGGTCCTCCTACAGAGTCGTGAGGACCTTGAATGACTCTTCCAACATTTTGGTGCAATCCTTCACTGCAATACTGATCTCTTCCATTCCCGTTGTGATGGTGTTGGCGCATTGTTCCCTCACCTCTAGAGGAGTTGAAGGTTGCACCTTCAATCGTAGCTCTGCTATCTGAAGGTTTAGCTCCAGCTGAACCTTAGCCATCTCTTCTCGTGCCTTGCGCACTCCTGATGCTAACCTCTGGATGCATGACTTTGTTGGTGCCTCTGTTGGGATGACCAACTCAGGGACCATCTGGCAGGCCTCCTCAACCACCTGCACCATCTGTCAATTCTTCACTACTACCTCGTTGCGATGTAGGCTTAGTTGTTCCATATTAATTTTCTACTCGCTCAATGCTTGTAATGCGTGGCTCTCCCTAGCCCACAATTCTTCAATCACTCTGTCCTGTAGGGCATAGAGTGTTTCCCGAGCGAGTGAAACCATGTTGATCCCTACTCCCTTCAACACACTAACTGTAGGCCTGTCGGTCTGTAACTAGTGCCCCCTCTCGCAGCACTATGGTGTTGGTCATGTGGGCGCACAACATTTCCTCATCCATGGCCATTCCTACTGCAAGGCTGGTCGAGAGAGTACCAGCCTAAGGAGTGTGCACCTGCAACTCTTGTATCTATGCCCAGAGGGCCCCCAACACAATCTGATTCTCCTCCGCAAGCTACTGGAGGGCCTCCGTGGTGACGTCGTGCACCGTCTCCCCTATATCATGGATATCTCCTTTGGTGAGGGTGATTGGGTCAAAAGAAGTCTTGGAAGATTTCAACTATCTATCCCAGCTATATATCCCTTGCAACCATGAAGATGCCTTCACGCAGCTCTGTTTGCAGCGCGAAGAAAGTATTACCCCTTTTCCTTATACTTACTGCAGTATTATTATAGTACTTAACTTAACTGTGTGAACCCAGTATTCTTATTTATCATTCAAAATTCATATAAGTGTGTGAAATACATATACAAATACAACCATAAAGAAGATAATGCACAATAAATACACAGAAATAAGAATCAACTTCTATTTTATTACTCTTCAATATTTCTTACAAATTTGACACCGCTCTACGCACTCAGCTACGGACTCTACTAGGCATATGTGCACTTAGCTACGAACTCTACTGGGCCTCCACACACTCAGCTGCAGAGCCTCTTCCTACCACTATGACACAATACACATAGAATCCTCCTATACGCTTGACCCATTCCTTCGCTACTTACTCTATCATCCCCTCTCTTTACAACTTAGAGCCTCACTCTATTTATACAGTCCCATGGTCTGCAGACCATGGGTAGGTTGACATGACTTTACATTACATTACATCACTTTATGGTGGAAAACCCTATGACGTAACCTCTACTTTACACTCCGCGCCCGTAATTCATTGAGTCTTACGAAACCTTTGACCAAAACTTGGGCTTTGAGCCCCAAAACCTACTGTGGGGGGATTCCATGCCCAACAGGCCCCCAACACAATCATCGTGACTCATCCGGAATCAATCTGCTGGTGTGGAAATCTTGGCATGGAGCCCCTCCAACTGTTCCTGTACTTCCAGGAAGTCTACGACGCATTGTTCTTCTCGTTGCTAGACCTGCTGCATTCTTGCTTCTAAGTCATTTGCGTTTGAATCGTGTCATTTCTTTGGTATTGGCTTATGGGGCGTGTGTTTATAGTCCTGCACCTTTTTCCGGCTCCTTGGGTCGTGAAGACTATGATTTGGTTGGTTAGTCAGATAGCTAGCCCACCTGTGTAGGGCTTCAGGTGACTACCGCTAACCTTTCCTGGGAAGGGTTCTCCATTGAGTTTGACTAGTTGGACTGCTCCTCTATCTGTGACCTCTTTTACTATGTATGGTCCCAGCCAGTGCATTCTGAATTTTCCTGGAAATTTTTCAAACTTACTGTCATACAGTAGCACTAAGTTGTTTACCTTGAAGGTTCACAACTTGATATGGCAGTTGTGCCAGGCCTTTTCACACTGCCTTCGTAGCTGTTGATGAAATCTAGCCAAAAATTGTTCTTCCTTGAGTTCTTCTAATTGCGCGAGCCTTTCTTCTAGAGGTTCGCAGTCTATCATGCCTGTGAACACTGCTATTCGCAAACTAGGTATGATGTATTCCATCGGCATGACAGATTCCGTACCATAGATTTCTTGCACGTTGTGCTGTACACCCATAACATAGCAGGAATGTGTAGGTCCCAGTCGTTCCATTGCACGTTACATACTTTGGTCAGTGCAGTCTCTAGTATTTTATTGAATCCCTCTACTGTGCCATTGGCCTGTGGGTGGTACAATGTAATTGTCTGATGATACACCTGGAAATCTTCTGAGAGCGCGCTAATGGTTTCATTTAGGAAATGTGTTCCATGATCTCTCATTAAGATTTTGGGATAGAGAAATCATGTCAACATGTTTTCAAACAAAAAAATTTCAGTCGTGGTGACCGTGCAGTCCTTGACCGGATGCGCTTCCGCCCATCGTGTCAGGTACTCCATCACGGTGATGATGTAGCATGCCCCCGTCTTTCCCTGGGGTTTGATTGGGCCCACAAAGTTGATTGTCCATTTCTCAAATGGATGTAGTGTCATTTGGTGATTTAGTGGCATCTTGTCCCTTCGTGATGGTTTCCCCATCCTTTGACATATGTCGCAGGCCTTACAGTGTGCTTTTGAATCCTAGTGCAGGGTTGGCCACCATAACCTTGCACGAAGAATCTTCTCTGTGATCGTGCATCCTGCATAGTGCCCTCCTGCAGCACCCCCATGTGCTTCCGCAAGGATCTGACCTTGTTCAAATTTGGGTACGTGTCTTCGCAATATCTCATCGTTGCCCATCTTGTAGAGGTGCCCCGTGATGACAGAAAAGTCCACCGCGTGCACCACCAATTCCTTCTTCTGTTGGATTGAGTACTCCTTCGACGCAGTCACTGTTGTTAGAAAATGGATTATATCTTCAAAGTGTATGTCCGTGACATGTATTGCAATGAGCTGTGCATCAGGTAGTCCCTCCAAATTTGTTGGTTCCTTGCCCATCTCAATTCATGACAAGTGGTCTGGTCCTGCATTTAAGCATCCCAGCTTGACTATGACCTCAAACTCGTAGTCTTGAAATAGTAAAATCCATCTTCATATTCGTCCCCCCAACACAAGCTTGTTCACCAAGTATTTCAATGCGGAATGGTTAATATACATCTTGAAATTTCCTCCAAGTAAATAATGTCGGTATTTTTGGAGCGCGTACACCATTGCGAACCCCTCACACTCAGTGGTAGAGTAGTTATTTTCCACTTTGGAGAATCTTCAACTCGCAAATGTGATCGGGTGATATACACCCTCTGCGCCTTCCTATGTGAGTACGACTCCCAATGCCATACATGACGCATCAACATGTACATGAAATTCGACCCCCCATTTCAAGAAGACCAGGATTGGCAGAGAGGCTAGTTTCCCCTTTAGGACATACAACCTCTTCATGTAATCATCATTCCAGCAATATGTAACATCTTTTTTTAATAGATTTTCCATTGGCGCAGTTATTTGAGAATAAATTTTGATAAACTTCCTATAGTATCCATTGTGTCCCAAGGTAGCACGTAATTTTTTAACACTTCGCAGTGCTTCCAAGTTTAGGATAACGGAAATATTCGTACGGTCCATCATCAGTCCTTATTTGTAGACTACATGTCCCAGCATGTTTCCAAAGGGAACGAGGAATGTGCACTTCTTCAAGTTTAGCGCAATCTGGTGCCAGCAGCAAGTATCCAGCATCAAATGTAATCTTGCTACATGGTGCTTAACTAATCCAAAAACAATCCAGTCATCCAGATAGACCTCCAAAAGCTTGTGGATGTATTCTTTGAACGTGGCCACCACGATGCACAAAAATATAGCTGGTACGTTCTTCAGTCCAAACGACATCATGGTGTATTGAAAGTAGCCTCATTCTATTGCGAATGTCATCTTGCTCCTATCTTCTGGGGCGATCTTGATCTGGTGGTACCCTGAGAACCCATCCGTGAATGAGTATGCTTCCTGACCGTCAACATTCTCCAGTACTTCATTTGTAAATGGTGTTGGAAATGGATTATGTACACAGGTGTCATTCAGCTTCCTGAGGTCCACGCATATTCTTATTTCACCCTTCTGTTTTTTCTCCTGTACTACCATAGGACTCATCTAGTCAGATTCTTCCACTGGTTCAATAATTCCCACTACGAGAATTTTTTTTAATTTGTCATAGAACTTTTATTTATACTTTGGGTTCAAGCAGTATGGTCGCTACTTAACTAGCTTCGCATCGGGTTTCAAGGTGATCTTCATCATCCCTAAATTACCCATTATCCCTTTTAAGTCCGTAATTTTTGTTGGGAACAAGTCTTGGTATTTGTGGAGTAACTCAACAAATTTATCAACTGTGGCATCGTCCCAGTAGTCCCCAAGTGTTCTGTACTTTGGCTTTGCCTTCGTTCCAATGTTGACTTGCTTTGTCTTTAGCGGCGTGGTGATGTCGGAGTCTTCAAGTGATGGTCTACGAATCTCGCGAGAGCCTTCCGTTTCTAAAATGTTAATGTTTCATGGGTCCTCACTATCCTCTTTGACATTTACATTATAACACTCCAGTGTGCCTCTTAATTGTGTTTCCCAGTCTGGCTAAAGTAATCCCATTGGCTCCTGTGGTATTTTGAAGATAGTAGCTTTTACTACTTGTAGTGCATTGCCAATAATATCTTACCAACAATCTTCAAATTTGAATGTTAGAAAAAATCCCTCGTGCAAGACATCCCATTCGCTTGTACCATGGCATGGTTCTGTCTTAGTATACCAATTCATGATGTCCATGGTATGGTAGAATAAATGCACCCATTCAGGTTGTGGCTCTTCCCCGTAGACCTTGGTCCATTTCGAGAGGTGCATGCGTAGATCACGTTGTCTATCATATTTTTCTACTAGTTGTAATTGTGGTTTTCCAAAATGCAGGCACATCATCCTTCTGCATTCACACCAGTCCTTGAAATATCCTTGATGCGTACTCCACCATCGTGTAGGTGTTGCGTGCAGTGCCCATTTCAGTGCATCAAACTGCTGCTTTTTTGGTACGGCACTTTCAAATTTTCTCATAAATTCATCCACTGCCGACAATCCGTCATATGTTGGCAGCCTCCTTTCGTCTGTTGTTACAATTCAGCGTTATATTTATTACTGAGAGGAATAAATATAAAAATAGCCAGCAACAACCATAAACACATAAACACAAATTTTTATCTAGGAAAACCCAAAATTCGGGGAAAAACCCAACCTAATAAGATCTCATTAGCATTGGCCAAAAACCTGGCCAATCCGACCAAGTGAGCCTTCACCGCTCACCTCCAGGTCTTTCATTACAATGAAGTCCTTCCAACCTTTTATAAGCTCCATTACATATAATACCACGGGCAGAATACTATGGGTGCATAATACCATGTGCCCCAAAACCATCACTGTTTAACCTGGTCAACTTTGACTCTATCCTGAGTCAAGTTTATCTAATATCAGATTCATATTAGCTTCGCAAATCATACACTTTAGTCTTTGATCCAAATTCCAAGGAGTCTCTCCTGGTAGCATTGTGATCTCTTTGAATCCAATGATCGACTGTGCTTCTGACGTCAGCTTGCTAAATTCTTTGTTTAGCACAATTTGGATATCCGTGATTCCTGCATTTGGATTGTCATTAGAATGCTTAAAATACCATTTTAGTGCACGATCTTACAGAGCACTGACTAGCATTGCTTTCTTTATATTATCATCTATAACTCCTTGCGCTTCCCATATGTCCCTTATCACAAACCAAAACTAGTTCGGATCTTCATTTCCTACTCCCTTGAACATAGGCAACTTTATCGTGCTTTCCATACTAACTCGCGGTGGTTTCAGAGGTGGTACGGGCGAAGATGGAGGTGAAGGTGGTGAAAATGGTGGTGATGTGGGTGGGGGTGGTATGTAAGAAATCATTTTCCTTATCAAATGGATCGCACTTCGTGGTGAAACCTTCGTGAGCTGTTCCTCGTCCCCTCGCGGAGGTGAAATCAAAGGGATATTCTCTACTCCCTTACTTCTTTCGTTTCTGTAGTTTTTTCCACTTCGCGTAGCTTCAAACATCAAGGTAATTGCATAAACCTCTTTTCACACATAGAATTTTAATCCAAGTATTCAGAGACTTTATGTACTTACCTTGCGGTCCTTTGAGAAAGTGTCGCTCTGCTTCACTATAGCTGGCTAAAGTATCTACAACAAACTCAGTAATGAATCCTCCTATAATCTGATTGAGCTAGTGATCAACAGTGCACATGATCTTATCCCCCAATGATTCCAATCTGCACACCAACCCTGGGGTGCACACAATAGGATTGTCGAGTTTCCACCTTCCTTGGCTATTTTCTAGCTTTGTGATCCACTCATACAGCTCAATAGGGAAAGATGCGAAAAATATTCCATGGATCTCTGTGTACACGTAGTAGTCTAACCAATCTTCTTTTGTCAGTCGTGGATTCTTGTTCTCCTACGCCGCGAACTCATGAATTCTTCTGTCCAACCAAACTTCAATTTCCTTCTTAGTTGGATTCCAATGATACGACATGAGACATATCTATGCAGATTCTGGTCTTGGCAACTGTTATAGCTCTAAATATCACCTTATGTATTTGTGATGCTTGGTTTATGGCCTAGGGCAACCCCTCCTTCCATAATTGATCAAAATATTAAAAAAATAGTGTTTTACTCCCTGTACGCGACTTTTCTCTATATTAAACGTGTTTACACGTGGGTTAGTATATACCCAACCTGCGTATATGTCTTAAAACACTTAAAAAAATTAAATTTCGTTAATTATGGGCGGAGATCATGGGTTTTACCTGTTGATTACCTATTAGTGCCCGTGGCCCAACTGTTCCCAACTGTTTCCCAACTAGAAAACTACTTTCGGAGAAGTATAAAAAGACTCTTTTTATACTTCTCCGAAAGTAGTTTTCTAGTTGGGAAACAGTTGGGAACAGTTGGGCCACGGGCACTAATAGGTAATCAACAGGTAAAACCCATGATCTCCGCCCATAATTAACGAAATTTAATTTTTTTAAGTGTTTTAAGAGATATATATGGGTTGGGTATATACTGACCCACGTGTACACGCATTTAATACAGGGCAAAGTTCCATACAGGGTGTAAAACACAATTTTTAAATATTTGGACCATGTCTGGAAGGAGGGGTTTTCCTAGGCCATAAACCAAGCATCACAAATACATAAGGTGATATTTGGAGCTATAATAGCAACAAAACCATTTGTTGGCTTGATGGGGCTTGACCTAGGTTCAGAGTTAATTAGCCAAACAAATCCCTATACTAATGGCCCTTTTGGCAACAGCCCGCGGAGTGCAGACTGAGGTCTCACCCGAAGTAGTATGGGGGGATGCTGGAATCAATTTTCCACACCCTTGAGATGTCTAAGGGGTCGATTTAGTCCAACTGTGAATAGCTTCATGTAGGTCACTTCGCACACTGTCCTAACCTGCGAGACCTTCGTGATCTGTTACAATCGCCTTTTCGCCGCCCTCACTAGGGTTTGAGGTGATTTCTCGATGCACTAGCAACAATCTGCACTACTTCCCCAACTCACACTGCGTATCTTACTTATCTTCTTATAACAGTTAGTTATCTTCGTGTAAACAAATACTTTAACTTATATTCACTTTATCAACACATTCATATAAGTTCGCATAGCATATCAACAATGGAATTGCAATTTATACCCAGTACATTCAATGCACAAAATAGGAAAAATATACATAGAAATGATGTAAAACTTATCTTTATTACTTCTCTGAAGGTTACAGACTCAACTCACCCTGCGCATTCAGCTACAGGTGTCTGCACACTTAGTTGCAGACTACTAGGCCTCTGCGCACTCAGCTGTAGAGCCTTCGGCTACCTTACAACCGAAGGACTTGACTCTACACTTAGATAAGACACAATTCTCATATTTTCTCCATTTATTACCTCCTTTAAAACTTAGAGCCTCGTTCTATTTATACAATCCCATGGTCCGCAGACCATGGGTAGATTTCTAAAGCCGACATTATATTACAAAAATAAGGGCAGACAACCCTATGACTCATTTAAAATTTTCGCACTCCGCACCCACAAAACGCGGAGTCTTTACATTGAATTTAGTCAAAATCTGGGCTTTAAGCCCCAAAATTTCCCTTGGGGGGTCTCGTGCCCAACAACTCACAGCAGGTATTATGAACCAATGGAGGAATCTGATTGGGTGACTCCAATGGTAATCCAAGAAAAGAAGCAGAAGGATGAAATAAGGATTTATGTAGATCTCAGGAATCTTAATGATGCTTGCGTTCATGATCCTTTTCCAACTCTGTTCATAGATGAGGTATTGGATAATGTTAGCGGACAGGAATCCTATTCATTCACTAATGGGTTCTCTGGATACCATCAGATAAAGATCGCGCTAGAAGACAAGAGTAAGACTACCTTCACGACTGAGTGGGGATGCTTTCAGTATATGGTAATGCCTTTTAGACTTAAGAATGCACTGAAAATCTTCTCACGTGTAGTCATTGTGTCATTCAAGGAGTTTATTCACAAGTTTTTGGAGGTATATTTCGATGATTGGATTGTTTGGAATGGTAAAGCACCATGTAGCTAGTTTGCGCTTGATGCTCGATATGTGCCAGAGGTATTAGATCGTGTTGAACTTGAAGAAGTGCTTATTTTTTGTCCCTTTCAGAATCTTACTAGGTCATGTAGTGTGCAGACAAGGATTAATGGTGGACCCTGCTAAGATCGAGGTCATAATTAATTTGGAGATGCCAAGGAGTGTTAAACCACTATGCGTAATGCTAGGTCATACTGGATATTATCAAAAGTTCATGAAGAGTTATGCCCAGATTACTACGCCAATGGAAAAGATATTGAAAAAGGACACTACATTATGTTGGGATTAATAATGTCAATGAAGTTTGGATGATTGAAGGAAAAATTGGTCACCACGCCGATCCTAGTCTTCTCGGATTCGAAGAAGGAATTTCAAGTTCATGTAGATGGATCATGAATTGTGCTAGGGGTAGTGCTAACACAAGCCAGTGAAGGAGAATTGGATCAACCGATAGAATTTGCGAGGAGGAATTTGTCTAAGGCTAAAAAAAATCACTTGAAGACAAAGTGTGAAGGGTTGGCTATGGTGTATGCACTCCAAAAATTCAGACATTACTTACTAGGTAGATAATTTAAGATGTATACATGTTACAGGGAGAAGTGTCTATGCAGAGCTGCTAATCCCACTAAGGCTGGTAGCTACCTTAGAAACAAACAAAGTAAAACTACTTTCATTTTCCTTTATGAGGGATGGATGAGAGAAGAATAAAGGAGACCAACCTCTGTCTTGCGCTTGGTTCCTTGCTCGATTCCTCTCTCTTCCGATAGTCCTTTGCTACTTGCTTTCTTGTATACCCAGCTTCACAGAGTACCTGTAGAATCAAAGCAACATAACACTATATGAGAACATGGATCTATTATCATAAACAATCTAGGATCAGATGTAAATTGACCATACAAATGCATAAAACATAAATCACACAAGAGTATGGAGGAAAACTTGAATAGCTTTATTGATAATCAAGAAAGAGCCAAGAGAGTTACAACCAATTGTTCTGACCCAACATCATCCTCTCAACAGGAAGCCCTTCTTCACCTCATGAAAAACTTAGATCACCCAACACTATGATATTGCACCAATAAACCAGCAGCACTTCCTTACAAGATACAAAATTCCAGCCTTTGGATCTCTGGGATGAGGGATCCATATATAGATGTCTACAAGGGAGGTGAGTCAGCTTTTGAGATTTGATTAGTGTCTCCCCTCTGATAGTTCTTGATTCCACTTGGAGATTGATGATCTCTTACTCATCCCTGGTCGAATTCAGAGAGGCAAGTGTCACAGGAGAAGTTTCTGGAAGATTCCATGCCTCTCCACCTTGCGGATTGACCCTGCCATTTGTCTCTTCTCACCCATCGCACCCCATAGAAGGGCTTTTTGAAATGCAATGCACCTACTGTGTGTATTCAGGTGAGATGCAATGCACTTTGCCTATGGAGCAGGTGAAATGGTCCAGTTTTGACCAGTTCTGAGTAGTCTTTCATGGAGAACTTCTGGGAGAAGCTGTAATCAGTTGACCTTGTTCTTTTAGGGGTTGGAAAAACACCTTTAGGGACTTAGGAGCCCTTGGTTTATGGACATTTATGCTTGGGGTTGCAGTGCCCAAAAATGTCTATAACAGTTGCCCCCTAAAGCATGAGGTCGTTAATATTTTTGATGTCGGGTGAAATGCTTTATCATGAGGATCCGAAGTTCTTTCAAGCTGGAAGGAGACCTGTAATAAGATACGATACAATACATTATCTTCATAATATTTTCATGATATAGCTGAGGCGGGCATTCCCATGCTCAACTTTATAAATTCATTTTTCATGTACATGAGACAGACAATCGTCTGAGTGTAGACTAATGATTCTGGTAGAGCCATCATCCCTTAGATTGGATGATTATCTATGCAGCAATGATGTACATTTGATGTATTTATTTTCCTGAATATATATCACAGCCCGGATGGATGAAAACTAGATTCGGAGTCTTCAATCTAGTTCGATCTTCACTCAAAGTACAAGTCGATCCATGTGAGAGATGTTCTGGAGTCGAACATGGAAAGACATCACCTGATTACCAACCAATGATGTAAGCTATTAACAGGCGCGAGAGGAATCACCGATAATGATGATGACCCTCAAGGTACTACAATACAATTTTCATGGTGTGAATAAAGGACTTGGTGTCGAACACTATGCAAAATATTTCGGTCGAAGGCCATTGATGTAAACCTGTTGCCGAAAGTGAGAAACTTTCCATTGAGGAATGCAAGCTTCAAAGTACTGAAAGGGGTATTCCTAGATCGACTTCTTGGATAATGAGCTGATGTCGACAAGAAGCGATCCATCATAGGAGGGCCTTAATGAATCTGTTAAAATTGGCAACCAGGGCAAAACTTCATGTGGGTCATCTTATTCATGGCTAATAATATTTTTATTAGATTCCTCTCGTCGAGAGGTGTAGGATTGATATAAAGATCATCCAATTCCGATAAGTATTCATGGAGATATGAATTTATTTTGATTATGGAATTATTATCAAGCCGACCTACAACTCATGTAGGCTCAGAAGCCCAACAGTCGCATCTATTCACCCACCAACGTTGTGTATAAATATAAGAGGACTTTTCCTCATTTGGACTCACTCATCTCATCACATCTCTCTCTCTCTACTATGCAGATATGAGTCTCTTCTCTACTGCGTTGAAATGGGTCTCTCTCTCTCACACATGTGAAGCCGGAAGCTGTTGAATTTGAAGTTGCAACTGCAGAAGTGAAGATTGACTTGCGTGGCCTAGAAGATATCCTCTTTGGAACTATGTTGTAGGTTCATCTGAACCTCCTTTGAAAGCCACAACTTTTGGTGGTGGAATGAAGTCAATCCGACGAACGGTTTGTAAGATATCGATTGACCTAGTTTGAAGCCGGAAACTGCTGAAACTGAAGCTGCAACTGCAGAAGTAAAGATTGACTTGTGTGGCCTAGAAGATCTCCTCATCTGAACTGCGCTGTAGGTTCATCTGAACCTCCTCTAGAAGCCGAAACTTTTGGTGGTGGAATGAAGTCAATCCAACTGTCGGTTTGTGAGATATGGTCTGCCCTAGTCTGATAATGAAGCCGCTAATGCTGATGCTACTGATCTAGGGTTTGCTACTGCTGATATGAATCAGATTTATTGTACTATTTCTCTCTGCTGAATTATTGAAGATAAAAGAAGATTTGATCAAAGGGTTTCCCCACACATTGTGGGGTTTGTCCCTGGCTAGCCGCCACATCTTGTGTCTCTTGTCTTGGCTTGTTTTCTGTCGATCGTTTAATGTTCTATCTGCACTTTACTTTACGTACATGTGATTGCTAATCGGTGGAATATAATAAGAAAAAGAAGTAAAATGTTATAAGCATAGAACATACCATAACTTAACAATCAATGACATGGAACGGAGCAAATGATTTTAAAAGAGTTGAAAACGATCTGGTGATATAAGGTTCAGGGTGGTGGTCATGAAAGAATGGAGCGCAAATGTATTACAGCAGGTGAGACATAGGTGAATTCTATGAGTGACTTCTCTTGAACATATCAGCGACACTGACATGATGGATTGGTAGCATTAACCCCAGATGTGGATGGTGTGATGGAACCATGGTGATGTGACCAGTGAATGGAACAACCCAACCCGACTTGGATGCATAATGAAAGTGTCATGTTCAAGAGCGACTTGCTACCAACAAAGTTTCTTCAAGTTTTCTTCCCAATTTTTCCCCAGTCATTGCTGACCAGTACCTCTTTATTTTTTTCAAGCTTGAGGAGGATAACATATTCTTGTTCTATAATTTTCCCTTCGGGCAAACCCATCGCTATGTTTTAACGAGCCTAGCGATAGTGAAACTCGTTCCTGTCTGTTATGGACAAGTTTGTCGCTATTAGGTTTTAATGAGTTGAACAACAAAGATAACTCTGTCCTTTTCAATTTTAGAGAGTCTGAAAAGGGACGTAAAGGAAACTCCAAAAATCATTTTTCGTCACCTAATCCCTTAAGTCTGAAAAAGTATAAAACAATACAGAAGGGATGAATTTTCGGTACTTTTAATGAGCCGAACAAAACAAGTGCTCGATCTTTTTGTGTAATAATCCCTTAGGTCCAAAAAGATTAAAATCTACAGGAGGAATAGCACTTCCGATCACTTTAATGAGCTGGAGAGGCCAATGGCTCGGCAATATTTTCATATTTTATGAGTCAGTTAAAAAGAGCTTAAAGGAGACTTGTCTTTGAGGAACGAGTGATAAATTCAGGTAGCAGCTGATTCCAGGTAAGGTTTGGAATTTTCCAATTACGACAGTGTCACAAGGATGGCTAACAAGATCACTCTTCACAGTTGTTCCTCAAAAGGGGTAAACAATCAAGTGGAGGTGAATGATCAGCCAATACAAAGTCGAGGTGATGATGGGAACACGACCAAGGCTTCAAAGGCTGAAGTACTACATTCACGATGGTTATTTACCGGAAATTGGTTCATTTTTTAATGAGCTTAAATGTTGTGGGAAACATTTGCTCATTGCTTATGTTTATTTTTTAACGAGCATGAATTCCGCGTTAAAACTTCTAGATCCAGTCGTATAATAAGAATGTCTCATCTAAAAACGGCATTATTTCAAAGCTTTGCCCTGCATCCTTTCTTTATGCAAGTTAGGAAACGACCAATCCTACGAGTTTAAAGGGTTAGAGGACCTACAAAATTTAAAAAATAAATGGTCGCTCTTTGCTTGCATGCCAAAATGTTTGCATGCCCCCAGGTATAAAATAGAGTTTCAAGATTACCCCTCAATTTGCAGACAAAACATTTTTTTTATCAGGAAAGGCTTACCTCTTTCAGGTTACCAAAGATTGTTCTATCCTTGTCACGAACAAAACACTTCTTCGGCGATGTCTACCGAAATAGACAAAGGAGAGTTGCGCAGATGCCTCCACCCACATAACTTTGACGAGGGAATCTTGTTCCAGTCTAACCCCCTTTTCCAATTACGGACGGGAGTGTCAGACTAGTCATATATCTCTTGCGGAAACCTACCCTATACCTGAAGTTTTCCTGTCGAAGTAGACCAGGGTGCATGCCTCCTGGGTTTCAGTCATGTCCCCGAATCACTCGCGCTCATCAAGAGGACGGACTGGGGATTGATGAGACATTCCTTGCATGAAAAGACCATTCAGGCCTGGTGTATGACTATTTGCTATGTGTGAACTGGGAAATGAAAGCTGGTCTACGACGTTGACCACTCTTCCTTCATGCGGAAAGAACATTACTCTAAAGAGTGATGAGACAATGGATCCCATGCAATAAATATAGTCTCATCCAAGGAGTAGATTATAATCCAGGGGTCCTTGGACTACCATTACGTTTAGGTGAACGGTTTTCCTTCTCAATGTTATGGGCACATCGAGAAGGATCCCCAACGGTTGACTGGTTCCTTTGTCAAAGCCTGTTAGATTTCTCATCTCAGGCAAAAGCGATGGCAAACCAAACGCTTTCCAGGAAGTCGAGGAAAGGATACTCACAGAAGCCCCTTCATCTATGATGGTACCGGCCATGACCATTCTATATATTTGAGTAATGATTTGAAATGGTACACTAGCCGGTAAACGAGGTCTGCCTAGTTGATTCCAGTCGAAGGAAACAACCAAGTTGCTTGGAGGTGGTACTGAATAGACGATCGGATATGACTCTGATGAACTTCCTTCCTGCGGTAAAGGAATGGGTAGACTGCCCCCATGTTCTTCGGAGTCTGTGCTTACAAAAATAATTTAGACGGTGTCATCCTTGTTCTCTTCGATGAGTGTATCATCTGAATGTGGAACCTCTAAAGGCAAGACCGGGTCAACTGCCACCTTGACCTTTTGACTTTTGTCTGGCGTGGATTCAGATGGTTTTTCTTCAATGATAGATACTTCGGCCAACCACAAGGGCATGTCAGCTGGATTTTCAACTAGTGATGGACTCAGCAAGCATTTTTTATATCCAGGAGGAAGCCATAACGGTCAAACCGGACGATCATGCAAAACTCTTTTAGCCTCATCTAAGAAGGGACAACGGTGGATGGCATGATCGCCTTCACATAGTTTACAAGGAAATTTACATTTTCCTTTTTGTCTAGGGGCTTCACTTTCACTAGTTGACGGTGTAATTTCAACATGATCATTAGAGGTTGACGACACCAGATTGTGCAAACGAGGGGACCAGTCCCTTAAGATCCAAGGGATGCAAGGACAATCTCGATGAAAATGGTCTCCCTTGCAAATGAAACATGGAGATTTAGGCCTGGTCGGTGCAGTGTGTGGATTTTCCCTAGACGATGCTTGGTTGCCCCTTTTCGTCTTCGGCTCCTTCTTCTTCTTTTCTTTCTTCTTCTTTTCCTTCTTCTTCTCAGGTACTTGATTTTTGGCTTTACTAGCTTCATCAAGCGAAGAGCAAGGAGGAGAGGAAGAATTGGACGAAGTGGAGGGTTGGGGTGTGACTCTGGAATCGTCTAGTTGCTGACTTGATTGTTCAGGAATCGTGGTGTTCTGAATGACAGAAGTTGAGAAGAGCCATATGGGCAAGTCGGTTGTCAATCCTGGAAGTGACAATGTGGCCATATGGGGTGCAGCAACATCTCCCCAAGAGGAGAGGGGACTAGGATTTCCTCCAAGGGGAACTCCTTGGTTGGTGGACTCTATTTTCTCAACCTAAGACCAACGTAGGAAAGGTGATAATTATTCCGTTTAAAATAAATTTTAGACGCTTTGACACAACTTGTTTTTTCAATTTTTAAGAGTTGAGAAAAAACAAAAGATGACTCTAATTGCCTTCGATTTTTAATGAGCCTAAAGTGACAAGTGCTCAGATGGACCTTTTCCGTTAAGAAGTCTGAAAAGGAATGAAAGGGACTGCTCTGGAAATCTAGACAGAGGAATTACGAAACCAATCACAAAACTGCAGAATACTTTTTACGGCACGGCAGTCAATCTTCCCGAATGTTGTGTTCAGTGCATTGCGATTGATAGGGCGACAGACATGACTTCCTATGGATAAAGGATAAAGCCTATTGTGGTCTCCCAAAATATACTCGACGGTACGTGGGAGCACAAGTCCGTACTGGCACTTATCGTCTCAAAGTGGAGGAATCACCCAACTAGCAGTGAAAACGACAGTTACCAGGCTTTACGACGCTGAAATACATCTCTAGCCTAGACTTCTAGATGTTGTGCGTTAGGTTCCAAAGCATTGTTAGATTCATTAAATTTATTTTATAGTTGATCTTGCTTAAGAAATTTTCCTTTTAGGTTCACCGCGTGATGTAGATGTACAATTCCTAAAATGCAATCTAAGATGATAAACAGTCGTTTTCTCTTCTTTGTGCAATGAAAATCCTAGCTACTAAGGAAAGAGAGACAGTATTCTTTCAACAAAGAGCAAAGAGCAAAGAGCACACACTATATGCACTGTCCTAAATCAAACCAATCAAACAGTCTAAATGCAAATGCACATGCATGTATTTGTTTTCAGCCTTCTTAATATGTGAATGATAAAAAGAAAGCTAATGCGCAAATCTGAATTATTTTTCAAAGCGACAATTACTAACAAGTTTCTTTTCAAAATCAAAATGAAGACAATGACAACACTTTACGATTTGGAAATGAAAACTTGCTTTCGACACTAGAAAAACTACGAATTCAGATACAATACAAGAGTAACTGGGTAATCAACTATCAAGAACAATCAGGTTCTCTTCTATGATTGAAAACGACACTTGCGACACTTTCAAATCAAGAAACGACAGTACAATTACACTACTTCTTTGTAAAGGAGAACTGAAAATGACTCAAAAAATACATAAAAACATTTGCAGTTCTTTGCACAATGGAGGTGGAATAACAGCAAGGAAAGGGGTTTAAAATAGAGGTGTACTGACTACAAGCAGCAAAACTTCTGAATAGATCTGAAAAGAGTGAACACAGAAACCAAAATTCAGGAACAAGGCCTTGTCTGATCAGCGCACCTGTAACATAGTGAAACTTAAATGCAATGCACCTACTACACTCGGTAAGTGTGCTGAATTTGAGATTCACAGAACAGACAGTGCGCTGGATGAGGGATGAGACTTTCATTGGGTTCCGGGTCACAGTTTGCAGTTTAGTTCAGGGTTTTTGGCCGAGCAAGTGGTAATCAGTAAATCAATCACAAGGGTAGATCTAAGGAGGTTACTAGAGCCACCACAAGGGCAATTAGAGAGCTTGGAGGTTACTAGAGCCACCACAAGGGCAATTAGAGAGCTTGTAAATCAATTGTTTAATTCATAAACAAAACCCGGAGATTGATTGAAGCAGCGTTGATCTACTTTGCACTTGCATAGCAAATGCAGTTTGAAGGCTAGCTGGCTTGACTTCAGGCTCCGTCTGTAAGTTTATAAAGTAAACAAATGTAGATGAACAAACACTCTACTCTCTCCCCAGCGGAGTCGCCATTTTGTTACAGGGAGAAGTGTCTATGCAGAGCTGCTAATCCCACTAAGGCTGGTAGCTACCTTAGAAACAAACAAAGTAAAACTACTTTCGTTTCCTTTATGAGAGATAGATGGGAGAAGAATAAAGGAGACCAACCTCTGTCTTGCGCTTGGTTCCTTGCTCGATTCCTCTCTCTTTCGATAGTCCTTTGCTACTTGCTTTCTTGTATACCCAACTTCACAGAGTACCTGTAGAATCAAAGCAGCATAACACTATATGAGAACATGGATCTATTATCATAAAAAATCTAGGATCAGATGTAAATTGACCATACAAATGCATAAAACATATATCACACAAGAGTATGGAGGAAAACTTCAATAGATTTATTGATAATCAAGAAAGAGCCAAGAGAGTTACAACCAATTGTTCTGACCCAGCATCATCCTCTCAGCAAGAAGCCCTTCTTCACCTCATGAAAAACTTAGATCACCCAACACTATGATATTGCAGCAATAAACCAACAGCACTTCCTTACAAGATAAAAAATTCCAGCCTTTGGATCTCTGGGATGAGGGATCCATATATAGATGTCTGCAAGGGAGGTGAGTCAACTTTTGAGATTTGATTAGTGTCTCCCCTCTGATAGTTCTTGATTCCACTTGGAGATTGATGATCTCTTACTCATCCCTGGTGGAATTCAGAGAGGCAAGTGTCACAGGAGAAGTTTCTGGAAGATTCCATGCGTCTCCACCTTACGAATTGACCCTGCCATTTGTCTCTTCTCACCCATCGCACCCCATTGAAGGGCGTTTTGAAATGCAATGCACCTACTATGTGTATTCAGGTGAGATGCAATGCACTTTGCCTATGGAGCAGGTGAAATGGTCCAGTTTTGACCAGTTTTGAGTAGTCTTTCATGGAGAACTTCTGGGAGAAGCTGTAATCAGTTGACCTTGTTCTTTTAGGGGTTGGAACAACACCTTTAGGGACTTAGGAGCCCTTGGTTTATGGACATTTATGCTTGGGGTTGCAGTGCCCAAAAATGTCTATAACAGTTGCCCCCTAAAGCATGAGGTCGTTAATCTTTTTGATGTCGGGTGAAATGCTTTATCATGAGGATCCGAAGTTCTTTCAAGCTTGAAGGAGACCTGTAATAAGATACAATACAATACATTATCTTCATAATATTTTCATGATCTAGCTGAGGCGGGCATTCCCATGCTCAACTTTATAAATTCATGTTCCATGTACATGAGACAGACAATCGTCTGAGTGTAGACTGATGATTCTGGTAGAGCCATCATCCCTTAGATTGGATTATTATCTGTGCAGCAATGATGTACATTTGATGTCTTTATTTTCCTGAATATATATCGCAGCCCGGATGGATGAAAACTAGATCCAGGGTCTTCAATCTCGTTCGATCTTCACTCAAAGTACAAGTCGATCCATGTGAGAGATGTTCTGGAGTCGAACATGGAAAGACATCGCCTGATTACCAGCGAATGATGTAAGCCGTTAACAGGCGCGAGAGGAATCACTGATAATGATGATGACCCTCAAGGTACTACAGTACAATTTGCGTGGTGTGAATAAAGGACTTGGCGTCGAACACCATGCAAAATCTTTCGGTTGAAGGCCATTGATGTAAAACTGTCGCCGGAAGTGAGAAACTTTCCATGGAGGCATGCAAGCTTCAAAGTACTGAAAGGGGTATTCCTAGATCGACTTCTTGGATAATGAGCTGATGTCGACAAGAAGTTATCCATCATAGGAGGGCCTTAATGAATCCCACATCAATGACATGGAATGGAGCAAATGATTTTAACGGAGGTGAAAACAATCTGGTGATATAAGGTTCAGGGTCGTGGTCATGAAATAATGGAGCGCAAATGTATTGCAGTGGGTGAGACACAGGTGAATTCTATGAGTGACTTCTCTTGAACATATCAATGACACTGACATGATGGATTGGCAGCATTAACCCCAGATGTGGATGGTGTGATGGAACCATGGTGATGTGACCAGTGAATGGAACAACCCAACCCGACTTGGATGTGGAGTGAAAGTGTCATGTTCAAGAGCGACTTGCTACCGACAAAGTTTCTTCAAGTTTTCTTCCCAATTTTTCCCCAGTCATTGCTGACCAGTACCTCTTTATTTTTGTCAAGCTTGAGGAGGATAACATATTCTTGTTCTATAATTTTCCCTTTGGGCAAACCCATCGCTATGTTTTAATGAGCCTAGCGATAGTGAAACTCGTTCTTGTGTGTTATGGACAAGTTTGTCGCTATTAGGTTTTAACGAGTTTAACGACTGTTGGGTCCCTATAATACTACTGATTACCCCATTACTATTGTAGTTATACCCCTTATTTATATTGTTGTGCCCCTATTACCCCCATGTTGTTATTTTTGTGCCCCATAGAATCCCTCTATTGTTATTTTTGTGGCTTTATATTATTATTGTTAGGTCGGCTGGATTATATTGTGACTCCTTAGAATCGTATATATAGAAAGGAGGTTTTGTCATTTGTATCATCAAAGAATTGTTCATTTATGTAATGAAAATGAGGTTGCCCCCTCGAAGAGGCTGAATTCTAAGGCGTTGATCTATCTTTTCTATCGTTTCTTCAGCTGGTTTCATAACATTTGGTATCAAAGCTTTGGATTCTAGGGTTTTGCTGCTCCAAACAGGTCATCGTGGAATTTTCGCTATAACTCTTTTTCTGTGACGTTTCAAAAGTCGCAAAAAAATCCCGTTTGAGAAGAAATCGTGTTGAACCTTGGGTCCGAATTTTAGAGCTTTTCGCGCGATATTTTCGGAGATATGGTCTGAGGAAGTTGGTCTTTTTGCAGATTCCTGAATTACATTCAAAATAGGTGACCTGGGGAAAATCGTCATAACTTTCTCTATGGGGATCGGATTGAAATTTCGTAAGAAGGTACAGAAAGAGGACGGACTGTAGTTTCTTGTATGTGTGTTTTAGATTCAAAGGTTGAAACAGTGACTCGTGGCACGTCGTACAATTTTGCTCTACTGAACTAGTCTATAAGCAAGTCACTGTGGGAGATCTCACATAACTCTTCCTTGGAGAATCCAATTTGGGTCAGACTTGTGGCATTAGAAAGAGGACACAGAGGGCTACTACAGCTCACAAATTCAGAAGTAGATGATTGGAAAGTACAGAGATACATCAGAGGCAATATTGAGCTCATACAAAGTGAAAAACGGTGTGTAGAGTTTCTTAAATTTTTGCTTAAGCTTGGTTTGAAAATTTATTTTGAAGGAATTCAAAGGGCATAGTAGAGAATTATTATCGGTAATTGATGCCCCGAGGAAAGAAAATGCAAACACCTAGTAAGGAACCTAAAAGTTCTAGCATGACTCATGAAGAAGAGGAAGAAATGCAACATGATATATCAATATTACAGAACCAAGTGCAACAACTATCCCTTGCACAAAAAGGGACAAAATCTAAGATGAATGGTTTAAAGAAAGATGTAGAAGCTAAGATGGATGGTTTAAAGAAAGGTGTAGAAGCTAAGATGGACTGTTTAAAGAAAGGCGTAGAAGCTAAGATGATTGACGTGGAAGCTAAGATGGATGATTTGAAGATAGATTTGAAGACAGACATGGACAAATTGAAGATAAATATGAATAAATTGCTACAAGAAATGGTCCCTAAGGGTGAAAGGGTACTAAAGGAAAATCATGATGAGAAAAAAAGAAATGTTAATCATTATTCCGTAGATGCTAATGTTGGATTGAAGACTCACCATATTCCAAAAATCGATATGAGGAAGTTTGATGGCAAGGATCCCGCCACATGGATATTACAGATGGAGCATTTCTTCGATCTCAATAATGTGCAAAACACACAATAGGTATGTATGGCAACTTCATATTTGGAACCAAATCAATTTGTATGGTATCAATGGCTTTGCTCTTGTAAAAAATTTATCACTTGGGTAATTTTTATGGAAGAATTGATAGCAAATTATGAAGATACAAAAAGCAACACTTTTTTTAGCCAATTGATAAGTCTCAAACAAAAGGGTTCAGTAATGGAGCACATTGAGGAGTTCCAAAAATTGAACATAAGGGTAAAAGATATTCCAGAGGAGCATAGGATTGATGTGTTCATAGGGTCTTTAAAGGATAATATCCAACATGATGTTCGCCTTTGGGAACCTGATTCATTAGAGAAGGCATTCAGGTTAGCAAGAAAAATGGAAAGCAAAATTATGGCAACCAGGAAGCATACCACTCACAACTATAAAGACGGAAGTGTTGTTGCCCCTAGTCTTCCACAACCTATAAGGTTGACACCACAAAAATTGGAAGAAAAAAGAGCAAAAGGTCTTTGTTACAGTTGTGATAGCAAATACACTAAAGGTCATAAGTGTGCTGAGAAGAAATTATTCTACATAGATTGTGAAGAGGAAGAAGAAAAGGAGCAAGAAAGGTCAAAAGAAGAAGATATACTCCAGGAACAAAACCTAGATGAAGAACAAATAAATCCGACCATATCTTGTAATGCATTGGCGGGAATTACCACTCCTCAAACCATCAAGATAGAAGGACAAATCAAGAAGAAAAAGGTAATAGTGTTGATTGATTCAGGAAGCACCCACAATTTTATTCATTGTAGGGTAGCAAAAGAATTGAATTGCTTCCTATATCCAGCACCAGAGTGTCAAGTGATGATTGCAAATGGAGGAACAATAAATTGCTCTGGAAGGTGCCATAATATCAAGCTATCCATGGGAGAATATGTATTGACTAGCCCAATGCTTTCCATTCCAATGGGAGGTGCTGATGTTGTACTAGGAGTCCAATGGCTACAATCCTTGGGTACAATAGCTTTTAATTTTCAAGAACTTTTCATCAAATTTTCTACGGAAGGAAAGGAAGTTGAATTAAGGGGTATTGTAGGGAAACCAGGAAAGATAATCAGCTCTAATGGTATGACAAAGCTTCTAAAAAAGGAGCAAAGAGGTGTAATTGCACAATTATGTTCGCTAGATGTTTCCACATCGGAATCATCTATTTCTCCAGATCTCCAAAAAGTCTTGGACAATCATTCCAAGGTATTTGAGACTCCCAAAGGTCTCCCACCTATGCGTGATCATGATCATGCTATTCATCTGATTCCAGGAAGTGTTCCTCCAAACATCAGGCCGTACAGATATCCCTATGTCCAAAAAAGTGAAATTGAACGTATGGTTGCAGAAATGCTAGAGGCTGGTATAATTCAACCAAGTCAAAGTTCTTTCTCTGCTCCAGTAGTATTGGTGCACAAGAAGGATGGATCATGGCGCATGTGTCCGGATTATAGGGAGCTCAACAAGCTCACTATTAAAGATAAGTTCCCCATTCCTGTCATTGATGAATTATTGGATGAATTGCATGGATCAATTTACTTCACCAAGTTGGATCTTCGTTCAGGATATCATCAAATCAGAATGAAGATTGAAGACATTCCGAAAACGGCATTTAGAACTCATGAGGGTCATTATGAATTTTTGGTCATGCCTTTTGGCCTTACCAATGCACCTTCAACATTTCAAGGTTTGATGAATTCAATTTTCAAACCATTCCTTAGAAAATTTGTGTTAGTATTTTTTGATGATATACTAATCTACAGCAAGTCTTGGAAGGATCATGTTGAACATGTTGACAGGGTGCTACAACTATTGGAGGAGAAACAATTATATGCAAAAAGATCCAAATGTTTCTTTGGAGTCCAGGAGGTGGAATATTTGGGTCATATTGTATCTCATGAAGGAGTTAAGGTAGACCCTAGCAAAATTAAAGCCATTAAGGAATGGAAAATCCCCACATCCATAAAGCATCTGCGAGGATTTCTTGGGTTGACAGGGTATTATCGCAAGTTTGTTAAGAATTATGGGAGAATAGCAGCACCTCTAACAACATTATTGAAGAAAGATGCATTTTCATGGACTCCGGAAGCAACAAAGGCCTTTGAACATCTTAAAGAGGCAATGTGCCAAGCACCGGTCTTAGCTACACCAGACTTCACAAAAACCTTTATTGTGGAATGTGATGCTTCAGGAAATGGAATTGGTGCTGTTCTAATGCAAGATGAAAGACCCATTGCTTTTGAAAGTCGTCCAATCAAGGGAAAGTTTTTAAGCAAAGCTATTTATGAGAAGGAAATGTTGGCAATACTCCATGCACTTAAGAAATGGCGACCCTACCTAATGGGAAGACACTTCAAGGTAAAACAAATCATGATAGCCTTAAATACTTTTTAGAACAAAGATTATCCTCTGAAGAGCAACAAAAGTGGGTCACAAAGATGTTGGGTTATGACTTTGAAATCATCTACAAAAAAGGGAAGCAAAATGTGGTGGCAGATGCACTCTCAAGAAAGGATGAGGATGTGGAAGCATTGTTGTGCACCATTTCTATTATCCAACCAGATTGGATAAACGAAGCAAGGGAGGAATGGAAGAATGATGAAGAAGTGTGGGCACTTATTCAAAAGCTACAACAAGATTCCAGTACGTCTGATACATTTAGCTGGCAAAATGATTCATTATGGTACAAAGATCGCTTATACCTCTGTAAGAATTCCCAGCTAAAACAAAAGATTCTTATGGAATTGCACACTTCTCCCTTAGGAGGGCACTCGGGATTTTTAAAAACTTACCACAGGGTTAAGAAGGAATTTTTTTGGGATGGCCTTAAATCAGATATTCAAAAGTTTGTGGCGGAATGTTTGGTTTGCCAACAAAATAAAGTTGAAACAATTAAGACACCGGGTCTATTACAACCTTTATCCATTCCAAGCCAACGTTGGGAGGAGGTTTCAATGGATTTTATCACAGGTTTACCCAAGTCTGAGGGAAAGAGTGTCATCATGGTGGTAGTTGACAGACTTACCAAGTATGCACACTTTTGTGCATTATCACATCCATTTAAAGCCAGTACAGTTTCTACTGCATTTATGGAAACAATTCAAAAGCTACATGGAAACCCAAAGATTATTGTAAGTGACAGAGATCCCATTTTCACTAGAAATTTTTGGACAGAATTATTTTCTTGTCTTGGTACTCAGTTAGCTCATAGCTCATTTTATCATCCTCAATCTGATGGGAAAACTGAGATAGTAAACAAATGTTTGGAAGGACATCTTCGTTACTTTGTATCTGATAAACAGACACAATGGGTCAAATGGTTGCTTCTGTCTGAATGGTGGTATAACACTTCCTTCCATACAGCAACAAAAACGACCCCATTTATGGCACTTTATGGGTATCAACCACCATCCATCACATCATATTTAAGAGAAAATTCTAAGGTTCAGGCAGTGGAACATCACATCGAACATCAACAACAAGTCCTCCAACTCTTAAAGGATAACCTCGTGTTGGCACAAAATAGAATGAAACAATAGGCAGATCAACATCACAGTGAAAGAAGTTTTGATGTAGGTGATTGGGTATTCCTTCGGCTACAACCATATAAGCAAATGTCTCTAAAGCAATCTAAGAAGGATAATAAATTATCACCAAAGTATTATGGTCCATACAAGGTGTTGCAAAAGATTGGTACTATGGCATACAAATTGGAGCTTCCTGCAGCTTCTCGATTGCACCCAGTTTTCCATGTTTCATGTTTAAAGAAGGTTATAGGTGACAAGCTCCCAGTGCAAACAATATTGCTAGAACTTGATGAGGAAGGAAAAATTATATTGGAATCGGAAGCAGTCACAGAAACAAGAACTCGACAGCTACGAAATCGATCAATTTCAGAGTATCTTATCAAGTGGAAGAACTTATCCGCTGAAGATTCCACATGGGAGGATGAGAATTTTATGCAGAAGTATCCAGAACTACTCAAGCGTTGAGGACAACACTTTTTTGAAGGAGAGGGGCATGCTAGGTCCCTATAATACTAGTGATTACCCCATTACTATTGTAGTTATACCCCTTATTTATATTGTTGTGCCCCTATTACCCCCATGTTGTTATTTCTGTGCCCCATAGAATCCCTCTATTGTTATTTTTGTGGCTTTATATTATTATTTTTAGGTCGGCTGGATTATATTATGACTCCTTAGACTCCTATATATAGAAAGGAGGATTTGTCATTTGTATCATCAAAGAATTGTTCATTTATGTAATGTAAAGGAGGTTGCTCCTCGAAGAGGCTGAATTCTAAGGCATTGATCTATCTTTTCTATCTTTTCTTGAGCTGGTTTCATAACAACGACAAGATAACTCGGTCCTTTTCAATTTTAGAGAGTCTGAAAAGGGACATAAAGGAAACTCCAAAAATCCTTTTTCGTCACCTGATCCCTTAAGTCCGAAAAAGTATAAAACAATACAGAAGGGATGAATTTTCGGTACTTTTAACGAGCCGAACAAAACAAGTGCTCAACCTTTTTGTGTAATAATCCCTTAGGTCCAAAAAGATTAAAATCTACAGGAGGAATAGCACTTCCGGTCACTTTAATGAGCTGGAGAGGCCAATGGCTCGGCAATCTTTTCATATTTTACGAGTCAGTTAAAAAGAGCTTAAAGGAGACTTGTCTTTGAGGAACGAGTGATAAATTTGGGTAGCAGCTGATTCCAGGTACGGTTTGGAATTTTCCAATTACGACAGTGTCACAAGGATGGCTAACAAGATCACTATTCGTAGCTATTCCTCAAAAGGGGTAAACAATCAAGTGGAGGTGAATGATCAGCCAATACAAAGTCGAGGTGATGATGGGAACACGACCAAGGCTTCAAAGGCTGAAGTACTACTTTCACGATGGTTATTTACTGGAAATTGGTTCATTTTTTAATGAGCTTAAACGCTAGGGGAAACATTTGCTCATTTCTTATGTTTATTTTTTAACGAGCATGAAGTCCACGTTAAAACTTCTCGATCCAGTCGTATAATAAGAATGTCTCATCTAAAAACGACATTATTTCAAAGCTTTGCCCCACATCCTTTCTTTATGCAAGTTAGGAAACGACCAATCCTACGAGTTTAAACGGTTAGAGGACCTACAAATTTAAAAAATAAATGGTCGCTCTTTGCTTGCATGCCAAAAGGTTTTCATGCCCCCAAGTATAAAATAGAGTTTCAAGATTACCCCTCAATTTGCAGACAAAACATTTTTTTTATCAGGAAAGGCTTACCTCTTTCAGGTTACCAAAGATTGTTCTATCCTTGTCACGAATAGAACACTTCTTCAGCGATGTCTATCGAAATAGACAAAGGCGAGTGGTGCAGACGCCTCCACCCACATAACTTTGACGAGGAAATCCTATTCTAGTCTAACCCCCTTTTCCAATTACGGACGGGAGTGTCAGACTAGTCATATATCTCTTGCGGAAACCTACCCTATACCTGAAGTTTTCCTGTCGAAGCAGACCAGGGTGCATGCCTCCTGGGTTTCAGTCATGTCCCCGAATCACTCGCCCTCATCAGGAGGACGGACTGGGGATTGATGAGACATTCCTTGCGTGAAAAGACCATTCAGGGCTGGTGTATGACTATTTGCTATGTGTGAACCGGGAAATGAAAGCTGGTCTACGAGGTTGACCACTCTTCCTTCGTGCAGAAAGCACATTACTCTAAAGAGTGATGAGACAATGGCTCCCATGCAATAAATATAGTCTCATCCAATGAGTAGATTATAATCCAGGGGTCCTTGGACTACCATTATGTTCAGGTGAACGGTTTTCCTTCTCAATGTTATGGGCACATCGGGAAGGATCCCAACGGTTGACTGGTTCCTTTGTCAAAGCCTGTTAGATTTCTCATCTCAAGCAAAAGCGATGGCGAACCAAACGCTTTCCAGGCAGTCGAGGAAAGGATACTCACAGAAGCCCCTTCATCTATGATGGTACCGGCCATGACCATTCTATATATTTGAGTAATGATTTGAAATGGTACACTAGCCAGTAAACGAGGTCTGCCTAGTTGATTCCAGTCGAAGGAAACAATCAGGTTGCTTGGAGGTGGTACTGAATAGACGGTCGGATATGACTCTGATGAACTTCCTTCCTGCAGTAAAGGAACAGGTAGACTGCCCCCATGTTCTTCGGAGTTTGTGCTTACGAAAAGAATTTGGATGGTGTCATCCTTGTTCTCTTCGATGAGTGTATCATCTGAATATGGAACCTTTGAAGGCAAGACCAGGTCAACTGCTGCCTTGACCTTTTGACTTTCATCTGGTGTGGATTCAGATGGTTTTTCTTCAATGATAGATACTTCGGCCAACCACAAGGGCGTGTCAGCTGGATTTTCAACTAGTGACGGACTCGGCAAGAGTTTTTTATATCCAGGAGGAAGCCATAACGGTGAAACCGGACGATCATCCAAAACTCTTTTAGCCTCGTCTAAGAAGGGACAACGGTGGACGGCATGATCGCCTTAACATAGTTTACAAGGAAATTTACATTTTCCTTTTTGTCTAGGGGTTCACTTTCACTAGTTGACGGTGTAATTTCAACATGATCATCAGAGGTTGACGACACCGGATTGTACAAACGAGGGAACCAGTCCCTTAAGATCCGAGGGATGCAAGGACAATCTCGATGAAAATGGTCTCCCCTGCAAATGACACAAGGAGATTTAGGCCTGGTTGGTGCAGTGTGTGGATTTTTGCTAGACGATGCTTGGTTGCCCCTTTTCGCCTTTGGCTCCTTCTTCTTCTTTTCTTTCTTCTTCTTTTCCTTCTTCTTCTCAGGTACTTGATTTTTGGCTTTACTAGCTTCATCAAGCGTAGAGGAAGGAGGAGAGGAAGAATTGGACGAAGTAGAGGGTTGGGGGGTGACTCTGGAATCATCTAGTTGCTGACTTGATTGTTTAGGAATCATGGTGTTCTGAATGACAGAGGTTGAGAAGAGCCATATGGGCAAGTCGATTGTCAATCCTGGAAGTGACAATGTGGCCATATGGGGTGCACCAACATCTCCCCAAGAGGAGAGGGGACTAGGATTTCCTCCAAGGGGAACTCCTTAGTTGGTGGACCCCATTTTCTCAACCTAAGACCAACGTAGGAAAGGTGATAATTATTCCGTTTAAAATAAATTTTAGACGCTTTGACACAACTTGTTTTTTCAATTTTTAAGAGTCGAGAAAAAACAAAAGATGACTCTAGTCGCCTTCGATTTTTAATGAGCCTGAAGTGACAAGTGCTGAGATGGACCTTTTCCATTAAGGAGTCTGAAAAGGAATGAAAGGGACTACTCTGGAAATCTAGACAGAGGGATTACCAAACCAATCGCAAAACCGCAGAATACTTTTTATGGTACGACAGTCAATCTTACTGAATGTTGTGTTCAGTGCATTGCGATCGATAGGGCAGCAGACACGGCTTCCTATGGATAAAAGATAAAGCCTATTGTGGTCTCCCAAAATATACTCAACGGTATGTGGGAGCACAAGTTCGTACTGGCACTTATCGTCTCAAAGTGGAGGAATCACCCAACTAGCAGTGAAAACGACAATTACTAGGCTTTACGATGCCGGAATACATCTCTAGCCTAGACTTCTAGATGTTGTGCGTTAGGTTCCAAAGCGTTTTTAGATTCAATAAATTTATTTTATAGTTGATCTTGCTTAAGAAATTTTCCTTTTAGGTTCACCACGTGATGTAGATGTACAATTCCTAAAATTCAATCTAAGATGATAAACAGTCATTTTATCTTCTTTGTGCAATGAAAATCCTAGCTACTAAGGAAAGAGAGACAGTATTCTTTCAACAAAGAGCAAAGAGCACACACTATATGCACTGTCCTAAATCAAACCAATCAAACAGTCTAAATGCAAATGCACATGCATGTATTTGTTTTCAGCCTTCTTAATATGTGAATGATAAAAAGAAAGCTAATGCGCAAATCTGAATTATTTTTCAAAGCGACAATTACTAACAAGTTTCTTTTCAAAATCAAAATGAAGATAATGAAAACACTTTCCGATTTGGAAATGAAAACTTGCTTTCGACACTAGAAAAACTGCCAATTCAGATCAAATACAAGAGTAACAGGGTAATTGACTATCAAGAACAATCAGGTTCTCTTCTATGATTGAAAACGACACTTGCGACACTTTCAAATCAAGAAACGACAGTACAATTACGCTACTTCTTTGTAAAGGAGAATTCGAAATGACTAAAAAAATACACAAAAACATTTATAGTTCTTTGCACAATGGAGGTGGAATAACAGCAAGGAAAGGGGTTTAAAATAGAGGTGTACTGACTACAGGCAGCAAAACTTTTGAATAGATCTGAAAAGAGTCAACACAGAAACCAAAATTCAGGAACAAGGCCTTGTCTGATCAGCGCACCTGTAACACAGTGAAACTGAAATGAAACGCACCTACTACACTCGGGAAGTGCGCTGAATTTGAGATTCACAGAACAAACAGTGCGCTGGACGAGGGATGAGACTTTGATTGGGTTCCGGGTCACAGTTTATAGTTCAGTTCAGGGTTTTTGGCTGAGCAAGTGGTAATCAGTAAATGAATCACAGGGGTAGATCTAAGGAGGTTACTAGAGCCACCACAAGGGCAATTAGAGAGCTTGGAGGTTACTAGAGCCACCACAAGGGAAATTAGAGAGCTTGTAAATCAATTGTTTAATTCATAAACAAATCCTGGAGATTGACTGAAGCAGCGTTGATCTACTTTGCACTTGCATAGCAAATGCAGTTCGAAGGCTAGCTGGCTTGACTTTAGGCTCCGTCTGTAAGTTTATAAAGTAAACAAATGTAGATGAACAAAAATCTACTCTCTCCCCAGCGGAGTCGCCATTTTGTTACAGGGAGAAGTGTCTATGGAGAGCTGCTAATCCCACTAAGGCTGGTAGCTACCTTAGAAACAAACAAAGTAAAACTACTTTCGTTTCATTTATGAGAGATAGATGAGAGAAGAATAAAGGAGACCAACCTCTATCTCTGTCTTGCGCTTGGTTCCTTGCTCCATTCCTCTCTCTTTCGATAGTCCTTTGCTACTTTCTTTCTTTTATACCCAGCTTCACAGAGTATCTGTAGAATCGAAGCAGCATAACACTATAGGAGAACATGGATCTATTATCATAAACAATCTAGGATCAGATGTAAATTGACCATACAAATGCATAGAACATAAATCACACAAGAGTATGGAGGAAAACTTGAATAGCTTTATTGATAATCAAGAAAGAGCCAAGAGAGTTACAGTCAATTGTTCTGACCCAGCATCATCCTCTCAGCAAGAAGACCTTCTTCACCTCATAAAAAACTTAGATCACCCAACACTATGATATTGCACCAATAAACCAGCAGCACTTCCTTATAAGATACAAAATTCCAGCCTTTGGATCTCTGGGATGAAGGATCCATATATAGATGTATGCAAGGGAGGTGAGTCAGCTTTTGAGATTTGATTAGTGTCTCCCCTCTGATAGTTCTTGATTCCACTTGGAGATTGATGATCTCTTACTCATCCCTGGTCGAATTCAGAGAGGCAAGTGTAACAGGAGAAGTTTCTGGAAGATTCCATGTCTCTCCACCTTGCGGATTGACCCTGCCATTTGTCTCTTCTCGCCCATCGCACCCCATAGAAGGGCTTTTTGAAATGCAACGCACCTACTGTGTGTATTCAGGTGAGATGCAACGCAGTTTGCCTATGGAGCAGGTGAAATGGTCCAGTTTTGACCAGTTCTAAGTAGTCTTTCCTGGAGAACTTCTGGGAGAAGCTGTAATCAGTTGACCTTGTTCTTTTAGGGTTTGGAAAAACACCTTTAGGGACTTAGGATCCCTTGGTTTATGGACATTTATGCTTGGGGTTGCAGTGCCCAAAAATGTCTATAACAATACAGACCATTCTGAATTAAAATACCTAGTCAACAAGCCTATGTTGGGGGGGGGGGGGAATATGTAGACGGTTGGTGTTGCTTCAAGAGTATGATTTCGAAGTAACTGTGAAGCTAGGGCGTTTGAATGTAGGGCCCAATCACTGGTCGCACATTGAAACAAGAGAGGAGCCTACCAATTTTAAGGAAGGACTGCTTGATGTGCATCTCTTTGCAATACATGTACCAAACAATCATTTTGTAGACATTATCCACTTATTGACTACATGGATGACTCCAGAGGGATACATTCATCAACAAAAGAAGGAGTTAGTAGTGCATGCGACAAACTTTTCTATGATTGCAAGGCACTTGTATAAGATGGGTTCAGATGAAATACTGTGATGTTATGTGCCTGACTTCGAATAGAATAGTATCCTTACTAAAGCTCATGGAAGAGCTGCGGGAGGCCATTATGCAGGAATGAAATAACGCAGAAGATGTTACGCGATGGGTTATGTTGGCCAACATTGCATAAGGATTACAAATCATATTGTAAGGCGTGTGATTCCTGTCAAAGAACCGGCTGGCCATTGCAGAGGGAACTACCTTTGAACCCATAGATATTGATCCAAAATGGATCCTAAAAACCTCTAAGTCTTTCAATGCTTAAACACTATCGCAAAGGGTAAACCTTCAAGAATGGTAGAAAAATCTATCAGATAGGAAAAAAACTATCGGATAGGAAAAACAATAGTGAAAATAGAGCCTATCAAAGGTTAAAACAGCAATGCACAGGAGCCGGTGGATCTGGCTAATCAATGGTCTAGATCTAATCGGAATATCGCAATCGGAGGAAGCAGGTGGAGTCTATCGGAGGTGGCCTTATGGAAATCGTGATATCGTTCAGCGCAATTTAATGAGGACCATTGATCAAGTGCCTAGATCAACGGCCTAGATTAAATCACAATATCGCATCACTTATATGCATATACAGAAGGACTTAGCCATGTTTGGAAGGATTGGCAATATGCGATTTTGATATATCGCATTGCAATATCCCATTGCAGTTATGTAAGGGGTGATTCCATAGGCCAGTGACCATGTGATACGCCGATGTGCCAACAGCCGATAAGGCCAATCGGAGCAATCGGTGATCAGAAGTCAAAAGTGATATGAAATAAGTGATATAGCTGGACCCGAAAGGGTTATGAATGTGATACGACAATATTTGAAGTCCAATATGGAGTAATTTTACGGGTTTTCCTTTGTATTTGAGGTTTTTCATTATAAACCCAAATACAAAGGAACCTGCGACTAGTGACTTGTGATAGCGATACAAAGGCAGACCTGATGGAGTCTAGGGTGGAATTGATAATATTTGAAGTCCAATAAATAACAGTTTGGCGGATTTTACAACGTTTCTGTGTATTTCTCTGTGTAAGCAGAGAAACAATATTTTTGGGTATTTCAATGCACCAATAGTCCTTTTCGTTTCATAACAGGTGGCCACCATACTTGAAGATGTTACACCATGATTGGTTAACACTTAGAGGGGATTTGAGAGGACAAAGGTCAAGAGCCAGAGAGCCCAAAAGGGAAAACAAATAGACAAGTGCCAATTGGCTTAAAAGGCACTGAATGATAGAAACAGTGGCAAGCAGTGCTAAGATAGAGAGAAAACAAAGACAGAGAGCGAAAGGGAGAGTCTCTGTACTGAGAAAGACTTGAGGGATTCAAGAAAAATGTTGTTGTTTGTTCCTGTTGTGTTGAGACTCAATTTGAGCTCACATTTGTAAAAACTCTTCTCTTGAAGACATAATAGAGAGGTCACTACTGAAAGTTGTACCAGAAGACATAGCCCAAGAGTTTTGGGTGAACTACTTTGTTATTTGTTGTGTTATGTGTGTGTGTCTGTTACGTTTCTCTAATTTCTCATTGTCTATATTATTCACAATATTTTCAATCCGTTGCACTAAGAAATATTGGAAAATCCTGCATATGAGTCTATAATACCTTAATATTAATCGAATATCTAATTTTCAAATCAAGTGGTATCAAAGCTTTAGGTTTGCTAAGGTATTTTTGAATGCTTACTAGGTCAAAGCTTAAACTAGGAGAAGGAGAACTCATTGAGGCTAATCCAAAGATTGGAAGAGTCTATGCTCAGAGGAGAATGGCCGAAGAAGCTCCATTGGAAATAGAATCTCAGTTCATGAACAATTTTATGGCCATGCGAGCCATGGTAGAAGATATGTATCGGGAATTTAAGAAGGGTCAAGGTGAAAGCACTTCAACACCCAAACAAGATAAAGGAGCCAAGGAACCTTCTCTATATGCCCCTCCAGAAGGCTTAGGGAAAGGGGAAAATCCTCCTTTATCATCTCCTCCACCATCTCCTTCATCATCCTCATCTCCTAGCCTTGAAAAGAAAAAGAAGAAAACTTCTTTGATTAAATTAGATGTAAAGTTTAATTTTCCAATTTATGATGGAGAATTAAATGCAAAAAATCTAGATAACTAGATTAGACAGATTGATGTATATTGCAGGGTAAAGAACATTGATTCAGAAAGGAGAAAGATTTAGCTAGCTAGCCTTTGACTTGGAGGAACTGCACTAGTGTGGTGGGAAGGCAAGACACAATTTGATCTGAAGATACATGGTAAAATTCTTTCTACCTAGAATGAATTTGTTTTTGCCATCAAAAAATAATTCTATACTCTAGCATATATGCAGCAAGCAATTATGAGTTGGCAAACTCTTCTCCAATTGAAAGGCCAAAGTGTACAAAGTTATACCCAAGAATTTAGAAAAAGAGCTTTAAATCTAGGCATATCTCTAAACTCACCTGAAACTTTGTTGAAGTGTATAGGTGGTCTTCGTAGCTATTTGAAGTACACCATCCTCATGTTTAATCCCACTAGCCTAGTTGATGTATCAGTTCAGGCTACACATCTAGAAGCTAGAGGCAAGAATGTGAACCCAGAGATTGGGGGATCATCAAAACCCTTTGCAAGTAAGAACAAGGAAAAGAAGAAGCTGAAATGGAAGGAGAGGAAGACAAACGTTGTACATAAGGACAAACCTTCATGCACTCACTACAAGAATTATGGACACGATGATGAACACTGCGAGTCTTTGCACCCGTAGCTGAAACCTAAGAAGTTCAGTGGTAAGAAGAAGAAGACTACTGCTGCTATTCAGAAAGACTTGGGGTCAGACTCAAGTGATGAAACAACAGTCACAACCAAAGGTATAAAAGGTAAAAAGTTTGAAGCATATACAAGTAATTCTACACAATCTATTGATAATGAAGATAATGAAGATAATGAGAGGAAAAGACATGAGGTTTTTCATATTAGAGTTATTTCCAAGCACCAAAATATTGATACTTTATTTGATAGTGGATCACATGTAAACTTGATTTCTGAAAAAATTGTAAAGAAGTTGGGCTTACTAACAACACCTCACAAGAAGCCATATCCATTAGGTTGGGTATGTGATAAAGAAAAGCTACAAGTGACTAATGTAGACTTAGGTTTGCTATTGGGTCAACATTTATAGATGAGGTTGAGTTAGATATAGTTCCCTTGGATATATGTGGTATTGTTTTAGGAAGTCCTTACTTGTATGATAGAAAAGCCATTTTCTATAGAGTTAAAAATAAGTATCAACTCACTAAAGATGGAATAGAATATATTTTAAGAGCTCATAAACTCAAATATAACTACTCTCTCATAAACTCAAGGCAGATGAAAAGAATTGTAAATTCATGCAAGCAATTTTGACTAATGGTTGTAAAGGAAAAGAACCCTGATAAAACCAATGTATTTTAAGGTTGTGATGCTAAACAGAACGCTGATTTAGTTAAAGTTGTTTCAGAATATGATATCCTATTTCAAGAACCTAAAGGTCTGCCACCCAAAAGGGAAATAGTACATGATATTCATTTGTAGCAAGATGCTCCATTACCTAACATCGAAATGTACAGGTTATCTACTTTAGAGAATGCAGAGATCAAGAAGCAGGTACAGAAGTTGCTCAATAAAGTGTTCATAAGACCAAGTGCATCACCATGTGGATCTCCAATTGTACTAGTGAGAAAGAAAGATGGTTAGTGGAGGATGTGCATTGATTATAGAGCACTAAATAAAATAACGATCAAGAATCGTTATCCTCTTCCTTGCATTGATGATCTATTAGATCAATTGAAGGAAGCAGTTTACTTTTCCAAGTTAGACTTGCATAGTGGCTATCATCAGGTCAGAGTTGTAGAACAAGATGCATGGAACACTACTTTCAAGACAAAGCAAGGGATGTATGAATGGCTGGTTATGCCTTTTGGCTTAACTAATGCTCCTGCCACTTTCATGAGAGTTATGAATCATGTACTCAGACCTTTTATTAATGATTTTGTAAGTGTATATTTAGATGACATTCTTGTTTTAAGTAAAACATGGGAAGAACATTTGAAGCATGTAAAGTAGACTTTAGATGTTTTGAAAAGGGAAAATCTCTATGTGAAGTTATCAAAATGTGAATTTGGCAAAACATATTTAAATTATTTGGGTCATATTGTAAGGGGTGGTGAATTGAAGATAGATCCCTCTAAGGTCGAAGTCATTGTGAACTGGCCTAAACCCAAATCTGCTACAGAAGTTAGGAGTTTCCTAGGAGCAGCACAATATTGGAGAAAGTTTATTGCTAACTTTTCTTTGATTGCAGCTCCCTTACATGCTTTAATAGGATTGAACAAGGTGTTTTAGTGGGTAGGTAAATAGTAGAAAGCCTTCGACACCTTAAAAGAAAAAAATAGCACAACACCAGTACTAGCACTGCTAGATATTCAATGTCCATTTGAGATTGAAATAGATGCCAGTGACTATGCCATGGGAGTAGTGTTGATGCAACACGGTAAACCCATATGCTATCATTCTGAGACATTTAATTATGCAATAGTTAATTATCCCATGTATCATAAATAATTGCATGCATTAGTGCAAAATGTGAAAATGTGGAAACATTACCTAATGGGCAAAGAAACAATCATACATATAGATCATCAACCACTTCAATATTTGCACTCACAAACTAAACTGCAGAAATCAAGACATTATAGGTGGATGGGTTTCCTACATCAATTTCATCTTGTCATCAGATATAAGAAAGGCATACACAATAAGGTTGTAGATATGCTATCAAGACCAATCAAGATGTAGATTTTGAAGATGTATATGCAACTTTAAGTCATGGAAAACAAGTAGAAGAATTGGATTATTATGTTAAGGACCAACTCTTGTATCATTTGGGAAAGTTATGCATTCCACAAATTGAAAGAGTTAACATAATCTGAGAAGCACATACTTCTCTTATATCAAGTGATTTTGGTGTAAGTAAAACAGTTGCACATCTACAAGGGTTCTGTTATTGGACAAGAATGCATGAAATAGTTTCCAGATATATTAAAGGGTGTACCATGTGTGCTAAAAAGCAAGCCCATCAATAGAATAACAGGCTTGTACACTCCACTTCCAGTTCCTTCCTATCCTTGGGAAAGTGTTTCCATGGACTTTGTTGGGGGAATGCCAAAATCTAGAAAATTTCATGATTATTTATATGTTATTGTGGATAGGTTCAGTAAAATGTGTATTCTGATACCTTGTAACAAGCAGGTTACAGCGAACAAAAAATTAAGTTGTTCTTTCAGCACATATGGGTTCATTTTGGGTTACCTACTTCTACTATATCTGATCGAGATTCCCAATTTGTTGGGAAGTTTTGGTCAAGTATATGGGAATTGATGGACACCAGATTGAAGAAGAGCACAACATTTCATCCACAAACAGATGGTCAAATAGAGGTGGTCAACAGGACAGTGATCCAGTTTCTTAGAGGCTATTGCAACAAGCATCCCAAGCTTTGGGATGAAAAATTGTGTTATGTGCAACATGCTTACAACTGTGCCAAGCACTCTTCTACTTGGAGATCTCCTTTTGAGACTTGTTTTGGTTTTATACCAAAGTCTCCCTTGGATTTTGTCTTTGGTAAAGACATAGAAATTGATGGACACAGTGATGTGGACAAAGCAACCAAGTTCATTGAACAGATCCAAGAAATTCACCAGGCAGTGCAGGAACAACTAGAAAGAAGCTAGGACAAGTACAAGGCAAGGCATGACAAGCATTGAATTGAGCATAGCTTCCAAGTTGGTTATCAAGTCTGGTTGTACATCAGCAAAGACAGAATGCAAGGTGAAGGTAAGAAGCTGAAACCAATAAGGTATGAGCCTTTCAAGATACTTGAGAAAATTGGTGAAAACACCTTTTGCCTTGATTTTCCAGCTTGTATGCATACCTATTCAATCATTAATGCAAAGAACTTGAGAATGTATGAACCTTCATTGATTGAAGATCCCAAAGAGAAAAGTCAGTTGCCTTCTATTGATGATATGTTGCTTGAATATCTCAATGAGTTGCAGGAAGACACAGTGCTAGACAGGAAGGTGAGAACTACATGCAAAGGGGATGTTGAGTACCTGAGAATCGGACTCAAAGGTTCAAAACCAAGTAGTGCATGATGGATAGAGATTGGGCAAGTGAGGAAGATGTATCCTCACTTGATCGATGCTTAAAAACCAGCTTTTGGTGGTCAGAAATCTTTTCAGTGGGAAGGCGTGATCCAAAATGGATCCTAAAAACCTCTAAGTCTTTCAATACTTAAACACTATTGCAAAGGGTAAACCTTCAAGAATGGTGGAAAAAACTATCGGATAAGAAAAACATGTAGAAATGGTGAAAACAGAACCTATCAGAAGCTAAAACAACAATGCACAGGTGCTGTCGAATATGGCCGATCAACGATCTAGATCTAATCGGTATATCGCAATCAGAGGAAGCAGGTAGAGTCTATCGAAGGTGGCCTTATGGAAATCATGATAGTGATCAACACGATTTAATGAGGACTATTGATCAAGTGCGCAAATCATCGACCTAGATTAAATCACAATATCGCATCGCTCATATGCATATAGAAGGACTTAGCTGCGCTTGGAAGGATTGGCGATATGCGATTGCGATATATCGCATCGCAATATTGCATCGCGGTTATGTAAGGGGTGATGCCACAAGCCACGACCATGCGATACGCCAATGTGTCGATAGCCGATAAGGCTGATCATGCAATACGCCGATGCACCGATAGTCGATAAGGCCAATCAGAGCAATCGGCGATCAGAAGTGAAAAGCGATATGAAATAAGAGATATAGCCAGACCCAAAAGGGATATGAATGCGATATGATAATATTTGAAGTCCGATATGGAGCAATTTTACAGGTTTTCCTTTGTATTTGGGGTTTTTCATTATAAACCCAAATACAAAGGAACCCGTGACTAGCGACTTGCGATAGCAATACAAAGGCAAACCCGATGGAATCTATGGCCGAAATGATAATATTTGAAGTCTGATAAATCTCAGTTTTTCAAATTTTACAACGTTTCTGTGTATTTCTCTGTGTAAGCAGAGAAACAATATTTTTGGCAATTTCAATGCGCCAGTGGTCCTTTCTGTTTCATAACTAGTGGCCACCATACCTGAAGACGTTACACCAGGATTGGTTAATGCTCAGAGGGGATTTGAGTGGACAGAGGCCGAGAGCTAGAAAGCTCGAAAGGGAAAGCGAACAGACAAGTGCTGATTGGCTTAAAAGCCATTGAATGATAGAGACAGGGGCAAGTAGTGCTGAGACATAGAGAAAACAGAGACAGAGAGTGAAAGGGAGAGTCTGTGTACTCAGAAAGACTTGAAGGATTCAAGAAAAACCCTGTTGTTTGCTCCTGTTGTGTTGAGACTCAATTTGAGATCACATTTGTAAAAACTTTTCTCTTGAAGACATAATAGAGAGGTCACCACTGAAAGCTAGACCAGGAGACATAGCCCAAGAGTTTTGGGTGAAATCCTTAATTATTTGATTTGTTATGTGTGTGTGTCTGTTATGTTTCTCTAACTGCTCATTGTTTATATTATTCGCAATCTTTTCGATCCGTTGCACTAAGTAATATAGGAAAATCCTGCACATGAATCTTTAATACCTTAATATTAATCGAAGATCTAATTTTCAGATTAGATATCCTTGTAGCCATTTGAGAAATGGGAAATTGATCTTGTAGAACTGATTCAACCTTCAGGAAAGAAGATGGGTGAATGCTATATCATCACTGCCACTAAGTATTTGACCAGATGGGCGAAGGAACAACCTATGAAGGACTGTACATGGGAAACACTAGCAAAATTTCTATTTGAGTATGTATTGACTAGGTTTGGTTGCCTGAAGATTTTAATGATCAAACACGGTACACACTTCCTTAATGAACCGATCAACGCACTGACAGAAGAATTCCAAGTTTATCACTAGAAGAGTACTCGATATCATCCATAGGCCAATGGGATGGTTGAGGTTCTTAATAAGATATTGGAGAATGTGTTGACAAATGTTTGCAATGTGCAGAGAAATGATTGGGATGTGCACGTACCAACTGTGTTATGGGCTTATAGAACTACCTGTAAGAAGCTTACTAGTCAGACACCATTTAGGTTGGTCTATGGCATAGAGGTTGTGATGCCTATGGAGTATATCGTGCCTAGTCTATGCATAGCAACATTCATAGGGATGGTGGACCGCAGAGCCTTAGAATAGTGGCTCGCGTAGCTGACAGAGCTCGAGGAAGATAGATTTTTGGCTGGATTCCATCAACAGGTTCAGAAGGAACGCAAAAAAGTTTGGCAGGATCACCACATCAAATTGCGCACCTTCAAGGTAAATGATTTAGTTTTATTATATGACAATAATTTTGATAAGTTTCCAAGAAAATTTCAGATGCACTGGCTGGGGCCATATGTGATCAAAGAGATTACCGATGGTGGAGCAGTTCAGCTTGTGAAATTGAATGGAGATCCATTTCTAGGAAAGGTAAATGGAAGTCGATTGAAGCCATACATTGGGGATCTGACTTGGTGACTATGTGATGGTAGCATACTCTTAGCACTCCAGGCAGCTACAAGGAGGTGCGGGACTATAAACTACACTACCCAGGTTGTAAAGATGCATGATGAGAGGTTTGTGCGAAACAAGAGGATGTCAAAATACTAGAAGAAGCATGAAGGGAGCTGAGCTATGGGAAGGGAGACCGTGCAACACAGACTAAAAGTGACAGTTACCGTCATTGTTCATTATTTGACTACCAAAATATAGTTAAGAGGAGTGGGAAGATGACATTTAAGGCATTTAAGACTAATTTAAGAATGAAATCTTTGGAAATCTACTGCCAATCTAGCATTTATGAACAGATTTTGGGGGGAACAGTCAAATTTGAATTTGAATTCGCCTATAAAATATGTGTGGCTATCTCGTGAGAAACACTTTGTATTCTGAGATTTTTTTATTTTTGTTGTCTATTGCACATGAGCGGTAAGTTATTTGAGGATTTTCTCCCAAGCCCTGTGTTCGATCAATATTCCGAGTTAGACAGAGAGCTTATTCATGATATTAGGTTAGGACTAGGTCCCACAGAAACTGCAAGTACTAGAGAGACCGTTGCCTCTGAGGGAGCTTCCCCTTAGGTTGTGAGTATGGATGTTATAGTAACAGTGCCTATGGCACCGAATTTGCCTAGGTTGAAGCCTACGCAGACGAGAGAGGTCCATAAGCCGAAGAAGAATAAAGAAAATAAGCTGATGTCAGTGCGCGAGTCATCGCGAAAGTATGCAGCTACGTAGGTTCACAGAAAAGAAAAGCCAAGTGCGAAGGAGAAGGGGAAGGTGGTCAATCTGGAGGTAGAGGAGTGTGCAAAAGACATGGATATTAAGGGAGTAGATCCTATTTCTAGGTTGTCGGAGTATATCCCTCCACGAGAGGGAAACGTGAAGGTCCCGAAGGACCCAAATGAGGGACAATACCTCCTTAACACACCCCTGCTACCAGAGAAACCACCCTTTGAAGGCTCATACTTGGCACAGATCCTGCATCTAAAGCTTGAAGATTGGGATTTAGCAAACCTCAAGTGATTCCCCCACCTGGCGATAAACACCTTCATGAGGAGGGTTTTCTATAAGAAGTCTGGTGTCACTGCACTAGAGCTGGTGGAATGGATTCATAGGGTAAACAAGTCAAGGTTGTTGAACATGCTATGGGTGCCTCACTAATACTGTGCTCCGATTAATCTAATAGTCATCAAGCAGTTGCTATGCCTAGTGAATGATGGGTGCCTGTGGCTAAATGAGACAATATCTATAAATGATATGCTAATCCATTAGATCACATTACTACCTCATTCAGGAATGAATCCAGCCAAGGCATTTGGTGGAAAGATGAGTGAGTGTGATCTCACTGAGAAGATGAAGGACAAGTTCAAACTTCTCAATAAGTCACACGAGTATTCCATTACCAACATTACTAACCTCATGGCGAAGGTTTCCACTCAAATTTTGGCTAGCAAAGTCACAAGGAAGTGTCATGCAGACGAGGTGCCAAAACTAGCGATCACTATGGTAGCTCAGTGAGTGGAGGGCGTACAGGTCAACTGGGCGCGCTACCTATGTAGCGACTTCCTCTTGAACTGCAGTGAGGCACAAGACCAAAGAGAGACCTTTCACTATTCATGGCTATTACTCTCGATTGTGCTGGTCACATGGGATTTTCCATAGGACAACCAGTTCCCTCCGATCGAGAAAGATTTATGAGAAGTAGCCAAGTATTCATCTCTATGGGCCACAAAGGATGCTGCGCGCATTAGAGAAAGAAAAGTCTTTTGGGTACTGATGGAGGCAAGCATCTGCGCAACCATCAACCGAAAGACCTGGTTGTCACCAACCGTAATCGAGTAACTATCTGGGAAAATAGAGTTCAAAGTGGAATTCCATCATGTTTATATCTGAGCGTGGAAGGATTCATATCATAAGTGGTTTGACCTACCATACTTGGCCACAGATGACGCTATTGTAGAGGTCCTCAAGAATTGGTCAACAGACTAGCATTCAACATCTGATTTGGCCGCTGGGACTAGCAAGTTCGTGGAGAAGAAGAAAAAGGAAGTAGTGAGATTGAAGGTTCAATAGTTGGCTGAGAAGAGGAAGAAGGAGACTGAAAAGAAGGCCTGAGCATAACTAGAGTGTGCCGTGAAGGAACAAGTGGAACAAGAGTAGTGTGGCTCTGACAGAAGTCAAAAATCTCCTTTGCCCCAAATGAAGGAAGAAGTATGGTCAAAGTAGGGCGGAAAAGACCATCAGGAAAGAACTCCCTTACGAGTGAAGTGGTATAAGGAGCAGGAAAAGGAAGGATTGTGCAAGAAGACAAAAACCTCTAAGTCATTGCTAGATCCAATTACCTTGAGAAAGGGTGACTTGGATGATATTAGATAGAAGGTGTGGGATACAATGGTAGAACTACTGCAACAGTTTGATCAGCAAGAGAAGCAAGCACTAAGCACGATATAGATGGGTTTGTGCAAGTTACAAATCCAAATGACTAGACTCCAGGCAGCCACAGAATAGAGTAGCACTGCATCAACTAGTTTGGCACGGGGACCACTCAAGTAGCAAAGCTGGTTCACTCAATGGATCTCCGGGCAGTTGCGCTACCTAATGGAGCTTTGAACATGGAGGCGACTACTGACAAGGCTATTGTCAGCACTTTGAAGAATGTGGGCCTCAACTTGGTTGTGCTCCCCAATGAGTTTCTTCACACACTGCAAGTAGGTGTGATCATAGAGTTTAAGGCCTGGGAGTAGCATGCACTAAGCATGATCAGTGAGTACAAGGTCAACAACGAACAAATGTTCATGAAGAAAACAACAACACTATAAGCATGGAAGAAATTCCATGCAAAAAATGAACAAACTGCAGTTGTTGTGGCTGAGGCATGCAAGATAGTCCCTGAACTACATATCTTGGAGGAAGCACTGGTGTTGCGCGCGGGATCCCCCAAGCTAAGTTTTGGGGTTTAGAGCCCAGATTTTGGTCAAATATTGTAATTCTGATGTAAAGACTCCGCATTTTGTGGGCGCGGAGTGCGTAGTTTGTAAAAGAGTCATAGGGTTGTCCACCCTCAATTTTGTTATTGTAATGCCAATTGTAGAGACCTACCCATGGTCTGCGGACCATGGGATTATATAAATAGAGTGAGGCTCTAAGTAGTTAAGAAATCAATCTAATGATGATAAGGATGAAGAGTTGAGTCATATCTGAAGCGTAAAGTCTAGTTTTGGGTCGTAGAGTAGGAGAAGGCTCTGCAGTTGAGTGCGCAGAGGCCTAGTAGTCCGCAGCTGAGTGTGTGGACCCCTACAGTTGAGTGTGCAGGGTGAGTCAAGTCTATAACAGTTGGAAGTATTAATAAAGATAAGTTTCCTATAATTTATGTGTATTTATTACCTATTTTATGCATCTGTTACATTTGATATAAATTGCACTTTTAATGCTTATATAATGCGCGAATGTGTATAACTGTGTTGATTAAGTGAACACAAGATAGAATAACTGTTTACACAAAGATAAGTAAGGCCTATTAAGAAGATAAGTAAGATACATGGTGTAGTTTGGGGAAATAGTGTAGGTCACTGTCATAGAAGCGAAGAAGCATCTCAGCCCTTGGTTACAGTTGTGCGAAAGATGATTATAATAGATTGCGAAGGTATTGAAGGTTGGAAGAGTGTGTGAAATGATCTATGCAAATACATACATAGTTGGACTAAATCGACATCATAGACATCTCAAGGGTGCAGAAACTTGGTTCGAGCATCCCCCTATACTGATTCGGGTGAGACTTGAGTTTGTGCTCCACGGACTGATGTCGAAAGGGCCTGTAGTGTAGGGATTTGTTTGGTTAAATAAATTTGAACCTGGGTCAAGCACCCATAAGCCAACAAATGGTTTCGTTGTTGGGACCAGAATCTGCATAAAGATGTATGATGTCGTATCGTTGGAATCCAACTAAGAAAGAAATTGAAGGCTAGTTGGACAAAAGAATTCATGAGTTTGTGGCGCAAGAGAACAGGAACCCGTGACTGGTAAAAGTAGAGTGGTTAGACTACTACCTGTACATGGATATCCATGAAATCTTCTTTGCATCCTTCCCTAGTGACCTATATGAGTGAATCAGAAAGCTAGCAGATAGCCAACGAAGGTGGAAGCTTGATGGTCCTATTGTGTGGACCCTAGAGTTAGTGCGAAGGTTGGAAGCATCGGAGGATATGATCTATTGATCATTGGATTGATCGTATTATAGGAGGATTCGTTATTGAGTTTGCGGTTGACACCTTAGTTAGCTACAACAAGGCAGAGTGATGCTTTCTCAAAGGACTGTGAGGTAACTACGTAAAGTCTTTGAATACTTGGATTAAAATGCTATTATGCGAAAAGAGGGTTATGCAGTTACCTTGATGTTTGGGGCTATGCGAAGTGGAGAAGCTTACATGAACAAAGGAAATAAGGGACCAGAAACTAGCCCCTTGATTTCACCTCCATGAGGGGATGAGGAAGATCTCATGAAGGTCTCATCACGAAGTGTGATCCACCTGATAAGACAAAGAATTCTGCAAATACCACCTCCACTTACACTTCCACTAGCTTCACCACCATCACCTCCATCTTCACCCATACCCACTCCACCACCATCACAAGCAGAGTGAAGTTGCCTGTGTTCAAAGGTTTGGGAAATGAGGATCCAGACCAATTCTGGTTCATGGTAAGGGTTGTATTGGAAGCATAAGGAGTTATAGATGACAATATAAAGAAAGAAACACTGGTTAGCTCCCTACAGGACCCTACGCTGACCTGGTATATTAATAACTCCAATGATAATCCAAATGCGGGAATCACGGATATCCAAGCAGCGCTAAATAGAGAATTTAGTAGGCTGAAGTCTAAAGCATGGTTGATCATTGGATTCAAAGAGATCACGATGCTACCAAGCGAGACTCCTTGAGAGCTAGATCAGAGGCTGAAATGTACGATTCATGAAGCCAATATGAATTTGATGGATGGACAACATCGAGAGTGGTTTGTAGCTTCACTACTACCACATTTAAGGAGTGCGCTATCATAGTAGAAGATAACAACTCAGGCAGAAGCCCTAGAGATTGCCATGAGGCTTCATGAGACCCTAATGCAAGATCCTAACTTAGGAGTTCAATAGATCCATGTGTAACTAAAGAATTTATGCCTTGAGATGCAGATTCTGAAACAAGATAGGGTAGCTCGACCAGAAGTGCATGAAGAGGTATGGTGCATAAAATGCAAGGGCTAGGGTCATGACAAGGAACATTGCCCGGTTTTCATAAATTACCTCATAGGAGGAGGACCGATGCCCTTAAGGTTGGAAGCACAAGTAGGACCTAGCGTGGAGGTTGATTTGTGGTGTGTGATTTTTCAAATAGTAGGAAAACATGCCATAGACAATTGTCACTTGTTACAGAAGTATATGCAAAATTCACAATAGTTGTTCTGCAAATTTTGTAGGTAGGTGGGACATGAAGAGTACACTTGCAAAAGCTATGATTTGATGATGGATAGAAATCCCACCTACTGAGTTCAGGCTAAAATGTGGCCCCTTGACAAGAATGCAGGAGTGTCGTGAATAGGATTTCAGGGGCACGGATGAGGCCAAGGTGGAGGAGGACGTAGAAGAGGTCGCAGATAGTTGATATGCTACAATTGCGGAGGGCCAGGACATTATGCCTGTGATTGAACGAATCCAACATGCTCATCATGTTTGTATTGCACCTTGTTTGATCATGAGACAGAAGATTGTCCTACATTGATAGCTAGGATACATGACAAAGGAGCACTACCGCCTCCCTCGAATCATAACCTGCAGATGATGAGGTTTGAGCCACGTGAGGAAGATCCGAATGTGAACATTGTGCTCTGAAGTGGAATCATGATGAGAGATGACAAAGGCAAATAACCAAAAGATAGTACCTGGGTTCATAGGGCTTCGATGAAACAAGTGGAGTCTGATTTGGACCGCACTTGGGAAACCTTCATGGAAGCTAAGAAGAGCTTCGCTGATGCCTCCACATCAGGAAACAAAGATAAACCAAAGTTGGAGATGGACCCATCTATGCTCACAACGTTCCTGGAAACATGTATGAATTTACTACGTGATAGTAGGTCGATGAAAGGGTTACATGAAATCATCAACAGATGCACTGGGACTGTGCCAGGAGAACACGCGTACTTTGGAAGGTTGGAAATCATAAGACAAGAAAGCGAAGAGGATGAGACTAACTATGCAGATCGGAGAATATGAGATGGACCAAGTAATTCTAGATTTGAGATCAGATGCAAATGTTTTGCCGAAGTAGACATGGGAGTGAATGGGGCGACCTATGCTACAGTGGTCTCCAATTCAGCTGAAGATGGCGAACCAACAGAAAATAATAACCATGGGGCAATTGCAGGGAATAACTGTGGATATTGAGGGAGATAGCATGGTGGCAGATTTTGAAGTGATAGAGATTGTTGATGATAGAAATCTATACCCCGTGCTCTTAGGAATTTGGCTAGGCCACTGACAGGAATGGGGTAATCAATCTAAAGAAGTGCAAAATGATTTTTGAAAAGAAGTCACTATGCGTAATTGTACCCCTGGACCCTGCTAAAGGATCGCGCTATACGGAGCCGGTGCACGACCATGAAAGTGATGATGATTTGGACTGCATCTATAAGATAATAGCGCGAGACCAGGATTGGGTGAATCCCACCATGGATTGGGTGAATCCTGTACTTCAGATTCGGATGAGGAAATAGGGCGATGAAAAAATCAGTTACATGAGGTAACTACACTGAATTGTAATATGATGACAAGGTCGTTGCACTGCGTATCGACAGAAGTAAGAGAACTACCTACTTACAATGTTTTAAGTGAGGTAGATACCTTCTTGGATAAATTTCAAAGAGAAGTGCTAGAAAAGAAACGATTCCAGGCCTTGTATTGGGTACTGCGTGCTACGCCCATGAGATGGTGGGGTATGCACAAAGGGAGCTTTGACGACTGGCGCGAATGTAGGAGAATGACGCGCACACAATTTGGGAAGCCTAGGGTGTGACTGATAGACAAGTACAATGGTTGTGATGATCCATGCACACACCTGGCCAAATGGGCGCAGGCATATGGAAAACAACATGTGTGGATGCACATGTACTCCGCACTGAAAGACCTAGTCAATAAGCATGTGTTGGGGGGGCAAAGGTACAAATGGCTCTTGATGTTGGGAAGACATTATACAGGAGGAGCTATCACACAAAAGATTCTGCATGCAGAGGCACTCAACAAGGTGTGCATTGTGCTGAACAAGGTATGTAATGTGCAACGAAGTGATTGGGACTTGTGCGTACCTGCATTATTACAGGAATATAGGATGACATGCAAGAAACTGACGGGACAAACACCTTTTACGCTTGTCTATGGAGTAGAAGCCATAGTGCCCATGGAATACATCGTGCCTAGTCTACGCATAACAACACTCATAGGTATGAGGGATCGTAGAGCCCTGGAGGAGAGGTTCGAACAATAGGAAGAGATCGAAGAAGAACGATTTTTGGCTGGGTTCCCAAGTAGGTCCAAAAGTAGTGCGAAAAGGCTTGGCATGATCAACATATTAAGCTATGCACATTCAAGATAAACGATCTAGTGTTGTTTTATGGTAGTAAGTTTGATAAATTCCCATGGAAATTCAGAATGCATTGGTTAGGGCCATATGTTACTAAAGAGATCATAGATGGTGGTGCGGTGCAATTGGTAAAGTTAAATGGAGAACTATTCCTAGGAAAAGTAAATGGTAGTCATATAAAGCCATACGTAGGTGGCTCAGCCATTTGACTAATTGACGAAAGCATAGTCTTAGCGCTCTAGGCAGCTAAAAGAGGTGCGGGACTATAAACTACTCTGCTCAGGTGCTGCGCGATATCAGGACTATGCACAGTAGCGAAGTGTCACAAGGTCCGCGACAGTGTAAGGGTAGCTGCACAACCACGCGGGTCGGCTGGAAATTGACCGTTACAGTCACTATTCATGATGTGATGCTTCATTTGAGACCAAATGGAGCGGGTGACAGACATCTAAGGCAAACTTTATGGGCTAAATTCTTAAAAATATGCTGCCAATCGAGCATGAATGGACCAAATGTGGGGGGAACGGTCAAATTCAAATTCAAAAGGTGCTATAAATTACAAAGATCTGTCCATCAAAAAACACTTGGAAATTTGAGAATGGAGTTGTTGTGCGTTCAAACATTCATGAACCTAGACTTGTTCAATCTTTTAAAGGCAAATTCATTGCTTGAGAAATTACCCGAGACGTTGAGAGAATTATGGAATCACACTATGGAAGCACCTGAAGAAGCCATGAATATTGAAGTAATGATCGCTGAGGAAGCCACACAAGCCATTACGAAAGTGGAAGTCCTATAAAGTGCTAGGATTTCTCAGAAATCCCTAAATTCATGTGCACACTGAGACCCAAGAAAGGCAAGTAGACCATGGTACCGGTGCGTGTATCACCTGGAAATCTGCTAAGGAATAGGCTAACCATGGAAGAAAAGGGGAAGGCTATCAATTTTGAGGTCGATGAGGATGAATAATTTGAAAAAATCCTGGTAGAGGAGGAGGACGTAGAAATGAAGGTTTAAACCTAGGGTGCGGACCCTCTTATCAGGCTGCCCGCATATGTTCCTCCATGGAAGGGTAAAGCAAAGGTGCCCAAAGATATAGATGAGAGAAAGAGCTCTCTGCAGACTCTGTTGTTCACATATGACATTCTTTTTGAAGGAGCGCACTTGGGACGAGTGCCCATTCTGTAATTTGAGGATTGGTACCTCACAGATCAGGAGAAGTTCCTGCATCTCATGAATACACAGCTAATGCACCAGAAGATAGACACATCAGCTGGAATGATAGAGTTGGAGTCGTGAAAATGGCTGAGAGGAGTTGAGAAAGCAGGGTTGCTAAACCTGCTCTGGGTGCCGCATTACCATCGCGCCCTAGTGACCATTTTTGTCTTCATGCAACTACTCCACCTAGTACATGATGGGTGCTTGTGGCTGGAGGAGCCCATCCCCATAATAGACCATTTGATTCACAAAATTACCAAGATCCCTTGCAAAGGGGAGGACCCACCAAACATCTCAGAGGGAAAGAGTGATGATTTGGCCATCGCGGAGTCCATGAAGAAGAAGTTTAAGCTGGAGAAGAATAAGAAAGGGTAATCCATTTCCAGCATCAACAACCCTGCGATAAGAGTCATGATGCAGATATTAGAAGGGAAGGTTACGCGGAAGTGCCGCATCGATGAGGTGCCTGTGCTGGTGGTTGCACTAGCAGTACAATGCGTAGAAGTGGTCCAGTTTAACTGGGAAAACTCTTTATGTAGAGATTTCCTTGAGAACTGCTGTGAGGCATAGGAGTAGGGAAACATTTTTCACTATGCGTGGCTTTTATTGTCAATAGTACTAGTGGCTTGGGAATTGCCCGAAGATAGCCAGTTCTAGAAGATCGCGCAGGACCTTCCGGAGGAAGCGAAGTATGCTTCATTGTGCGTAACTAGGGATGCACAAGGATAAGGGACAGAAAAATATTCTGGGTGTTTATGGAGATGAACATTAGAATGGGGATTAATCGAAAGATGTGGTTATCACCCATGGTCTACAATAGTCTGCAGAGCTTGGCGGAGTTCAAGATAGATTTCCACCATGTCTACATCAAGGCGTGGAAGGACCCCGCGAAGACGTGGCGTGAGTTACCCTATTTGGTGACCAATGATGTCATCTTCACGGTCCTTGAGTCATGGCCGCTGGAGTGGCATGCTCCTACTAGCTTCGCGGTGGAAGCAGAGAAGTTCGCCATGTAGCGGAAGAAGGAAGAGGTGAAACTGCAGATGGCGTAGCTGGCAGAAAAATGCAGGCAGGAAGAATCAGTGGCTAAGGCGTAGGCAGCATAGTGTTGGCTTGATGGGGCCTAACCAAGGTTCAAATTTATTTAGCCAAACAAATCCCTGTACTACTGGCCCTTTCAGCAACAACGCGTGGAGTGTGGTCTCACCCAAAGAAGTATGGGGGGATGCTGGAACCAAGTTTCCGCACCCTTGAGATGTCTGAGGGGTTGATTTAGTCCAATTATGAATGCCCTCACGTAGGTCACTTCACGCACTATTCTGACTTGCGAGGCCTTCACGCTCTATTATACTCGCCTTCGAGTAGTCCTAACCAGGGGCTGAGGTGCTTTCACGCTACTAAAGCAACAATCTACACTATTTCCCCGAGTTACACCACAGATCTTACTTATCTTTGTGTAAACAAATACTTTTCATTATATTCACTTTATCAACACATTCATATAAGTTCGCGCATCATATAAACCTCAGAAATGGAATTTATACCCAGTACATTCAATGCACAAAATAGGAAAAAGATACACAGAAATGTTGTAAAACTTCTCTTTATTAATACTTTAATTGGTTATAGACTCAACCCGCCCTCCGCACTCAGATGCAGGAGTCTGTGCACTTAGCTGTGGACTACTAGACCTTTGTGCACTCAGTTGCAGAGCCTTCTCCTACTCTACAACCCAAATACATGACTCGACGCTTCCACTAAGACTCAATTCTTCATTATTAGATCTTTGGTTAACTTCTACTTAACTTCTTTACAACTTAGAGCCTCGCTTTATTTATATAATCCCGTGGTCCGTGAACCATGGGTAGATCTCTAAAGCTAACATTACATTAAAAAATGAGGGTGGAAAACCCTATGACACATTTACAATCATCACGCTCCATGATTCTTTACATCAAATATGGTCAAAATATGGGCTTTAAGCCCCAAAACTTGCCTTGGGGGATTCCGCACCCAAAAGGCCCCCAACACAAATAGAGTGACTTTCCCTCGAGTCACTCTATCGGTGTAGAGATCTTCACATGGAGACCTCCCAACTCTATCTAAACTGTTGCAAGATCCACAGTGCATGAGCAACTACCTGATGTATCTCCTGTATGCACTGTTCAAGACACTGTATCAGAACTACTTCCTTTTATATTCTCCTTTGTTCCCTGCATCTATTTATAGTACCATGCCCCCTTTCAGCTACCTAGAGCACTAAGACAGTGCTTATTTCGGCTAGTCAGATAGCTGGGCCACCCGTATATGGCTTCAGCCGACTTCCATTCACTTTTCCTAGGAAAGGTTCTCCATTTAGCTTTTCCAACTATGCCACGCCTCCGTTTGTGACCTCCTTAATAACATACGGTCCCAACCAATGCATTCTAAATTTTCCTGAGAATTTATCAAACTTACTATCATATAGTAACACCAAATCATTCACCTTGAAGGGGCACAACTTAATATGTCGATCACGCCAGGCCTTTTCGCGTTGCTTTTGTACCTGCTAATGGAATCCAACAAAAAACCATTCCTCTTCAAGTTCCTCCAACTACACGAGCCTTTCCTCCAGGGCTCTACGATCCATCATACCTGTGGGTGCTGCTATGCATAGACTAGGCACGATATACTCCATTGGCACTATGACTTCCACTCCATAGACCAGCTGGGAATGTGTCTTTCCCGTCAGTTTCTTACATGTTTTCCTATAAGCCCATAAAACTATTGGTACATGCAGGTCCCAATCACTTCGATGCGCATTGCATACCTTGTCCAGTGCTTCACACACTTCATTAAAAGCTTCTGCGTGCGTAACCTTCTATAAACTCATTCTTTCCAAACTCTGTCATTCCAACTTGAGGGACTGTTCATGCAATTGGCCCCCTACACATGCTTATTGACCGTATTCCCCAATGCGAAGTTCATCTGCATCCATGTAGGTTGTTTACCATATGCCTGTAGCCACCTAGACAAATGTGCATGTGGACCATCCCATTCATTGTGTTTATCTGTTAGTCGCATCTTAGGCTTCCAAAAACGCATGCACATCATTCTCCTACATTCGTACCAGTCCTCAAAGCTTCCTTGGTGCGTGCCCCACCACCTAGCAGGTGTAGCCTGCAGTACCCAATTCAGGGTCTGGAGATGTTTCTTTTCCGACACCTCCCTTTCAAATCTATCTAAGAAAGCATCTACCTCACCTAATCTATCATAAGTAGAGAGATCTCTCACTTCTTTCGATATGCAGCATAGTGATCTTGTCATCATATTATAGTTTAGCATGGTTACCTCGTGCAACTAGTTCTGCCATCGTTCTATCTCTTCATCTGAATCCGAAGTGTAGGAGCTTTCACGCTCCATGAGATTCGTCCATCCGTGGTGGTATTTACCCAGTCTTGCTCTTGGGTGGTTATCTTGTAGATGCAGTCCAAATCATTGTCGCTTTCATAGTCATGCACCGGCTCGGTGTAGTGTGATCCTTCCTCAAGGTCCAAGGGTATAACTACACACAACGACTTCTTCTCAAAAATCATCTTATGCTTATTTAGACTAATCACCCCGTTCATGTCAGTGGCCCAATCAATTCATAAGAGCATGGGGCAGGGATTTTTGTCATCAACAATCTCGATCACTTCAAAGTTTGCTAGCATACTTGCTCCTTCAATATCCACGATTATTCCCTGAAATCTCCCCATAGGTATTATCTTTTGCTGCTTCGCCATTCACAACTAGATGGGAGACCATTACAACGTAGGCCTTCCCATGCGCTCCCATGTTTGCTTCAGCAAAATGTTCGCATCCAATCCTAGTTCCAGAATTACTTGGTCCATCTCATATTCTCCAATCTGCACATTCAAACTCATTTCTCTTCCCCTCCTTGTCACATGCTTTCTAATTTTCTGGACTACACACAGTTCTCCTGGTGCGGTCCCACCGCATTTGTTCATGAGTTCCTACAATCCTTTTATAACCTTATTGTCATGCAGTAGTTTCGTGCATGTTTCTAGGAATGTCGTAAGCATAGATGGGTCCATTTCTGGCTCTGATCTATCTTTTTTTCCTGAAGTGGAGGCATTAGCAAATCTCTTCTTAGCTTCCATGACGGTTCCCTTAGCGTGCTCCAAATCAAACTCTGCTTCTTTCATCGGAGCCTTGTGAACCCAAGTACTATCTTCGGGTTGTTTTCCTTTAGCATCTCCCATTGTAATTCCACTTCATAGCACAATGTTCACATTTGGATCTTCCTCACGTGGCTCAGACCTCATCATCTGCAGGTTCTGAGTCGGGGGAGGTGGTAGTGTTCCCTTATCGCATATCCTAGCTATCAGCATAGGACAATCCTCCATCTCATGATCAAACAAGGTACAATACAGGCATTATGGACGCGTTGGATTCATACAATCATGGGAATAATGTCCTAGCCCTCCGAAATTGTAGCATATTAGTTGTTCGTGACCTCTTCCAGGTCCTCCTCCACCTCGACCTCGCCTGCGCTCCTGAAATCTAGTTCGCGCCATTCCTACATTCTGGTCAAGGGGCTGCGTTTCAATCTGAACCCTATAGGTGGGAGTTCTATACATCATCAGCTCGTAGCTTATACAAGTGCACTCATCATGTCTAACCAATCTACAAAAATTACAAAACAACTGTTGCAAATTCTGTGTGTACTTCTGTAACAAATGGCAGTTGTCTGTAGCATGCTTTCCTCCTATTTGACAAATTGCGCACCCCAAAGCAGGTACCGTGCTAGGTCTTTCTTTTGTCTTTGGTCTTAATGGCATCAGTCCTCCTCCCACGAGGTAATTTGTGAATACCGGGCAGTGGTCCTTGTCATGACCCTGACCCTTGCATTTTATGCACCATACCTCTTTGCGCACTTCTGGTCGGTCTATCCTATTCTCTTTCAGACTCTGCATCTCAAGGGATAAGTTTTTCAACTACACGTGGATTTGCTAAACTCCCAAGTTAGGATCTTGAATCGGGGTTCATGTAGGCTCATCGTAATTTCCAAGGCGTCTTCTGGAGTCGTTAACCTCTGTTGTCACAATGCGTTCCTCAAATGTGGCATTAGCAATGCTACAAACCATTCACGGTGCTATCCATCTGTCAAAGTCATATTAGCTTCGCGAATCATGCACTTTAGCCTCTGATCTAGCTCCCAAGGAGTCTCATCTGGTAGCATTCTCATCTCTTTGAATCCAATGATCGATTGTGCCTCTGACTTCGGCTTGCTAAATTCTTTGTTCAACACAATTTGGATACCCGCAATCCCCACATTTGGATTATCACTAGAATGCTTAATCTACCAGGTCAGTGTGTGACTCTGTAGAGTGTTTCCCAGCATCATTTTCTTTATATTATCATCTATAACTCCCTGTGCTTCCGATACGACTCTTATCACAAACCAAAACTGGTCTGGATCTTCATTTCCTACTCCCTTGAACACAGGAAACTTTATCGTGCTTGCCATATTTACCCATGGTGGTGATGGAGGTGGTATGGGTGAAGATGGAGGTGGTATGGGTGAAGATGGTGGTGGTGTAGGTGGGGGGTGGTATGCATGGAATCCTCTACCTTATCAAATTGATCGCACTTCGTGGCAAGACCTTCGTGAGCTCTTCCTCATCCCCTCGCGGAGGTGAAATCAAAGGGCTATTCTCTGGTCCCTTACTTCCTTCGTTTCTGTACATTTTCCCACTTCGCGTGGCTTCGAACATCAAGGTAATTGCATAACCCTCTTTTCACACAATAAAATTTTAATCCAAGTATTCAAAGATTTTACATACTTACCATGCTGTCCTTTGAGAAAGCATCACTCTACCTCGTTATAGCTAACTGAAGTATCTAACGTGAACTCAGTAATGAATCCTCCTATAATTTGATCGAGCCAGTGACCAATAATGTGCATGATCTTATCCTTTGATGCTTCCAATATGCACACCAACTCTGGGGTCCACACAATAGGATTGTCAAGTTTCCACCTTCCTTGGCTATCTGCTAGCTTCACGATCCACTCGTACAGCTCAGTAGGGAAAGATCCGAAGAAAATTTCGTGGATCTCTTTGTACAGGCAGCAGTCTAACCAATCTTCTTTTATGAGTCGTGGATTACTGTTCTTCTGCACCATGAACTCGTGAATCCTTCTGTCCAACCAACCTTCAATTTCCTTCTCAGTTGGATTCCAATGATACGACATCAGACATCTCTATGCAGATATTGGTCCCAGCAAAGGAACCATTTGTTGGCTTGATGGGGCCTAACCCAGGTTCAGAGTTAGTTAGCCAAACAAATCCCTGTACTACTTGCTCTTTCGGCAACAACCCGTGAAGCGCAGATTGACGTCTCACCCGAAGCAGTATGGGGAGTTGCGAGAACCAAGTTTCCACACCCTTGGGATGTTTGAGGGGTCGATTTAGACCAACTATGAATACCCTTGCGTAGGTCACTTCGCACACTATTCTAACTTGTGAGGCCTTCACGCTCTGTTATACTCACCTTCACGCAGCCCTAACCAGGGGCTGAGGTTCTTTCACTCTGCTAAAGCAGCGACCTACGCTATATCCCCAAGTCACACTGTGGATCTTACTTATCTTCTTATAAGAATTAGTTATTTTCGCGTAAATAAATACTTTACCTTATATTCACTTGATCAACACATTCATATAAGTTCGTGCATCATATAAACCTCAGAAATAGAATTTATACCCAATACATTCAAGGCACAAAACATAAAAAAGATACATAGAAATGATGTAAAACTTCTCTTTATTAATACTTCAATTAGTTACAGACTCAACCTGCCCTGCGTACTTAGCTGCAAGGGTCTGCGCACTCGGCTATGGAATACTAGGCCTTTGTGCACTCAGTTGCAGAGCCTTCTCCTACTCTACGACCGAAAGACACGACTTGATGCTTCCACTAAGAGTCAATTCTTCATTATTAGATCTTCGGTTAACTTATACTTAACTTCTTTACAACTTAGAGCCTTTCTCTATTTATACAATCCCATGGTTCATGAGCCATGGGTAGATCTCTAAAGCCAACATTACATTACAAAAATGAGGGCAGAAAACCCTATGACTCATTTAAAATCATTGCGCTCTGTGCCCATAAAACGCGGAGTCTTTACATCAGATATAGTCAAAATCTGGGCTTTAAGCCCCAAAACTTGCCTTGAGGAACCCTGCACCCAACATGCGCGACGCTACAAAGTCGGCAGATGAGTAGTAGCAGACGGCAGAAGAAGAGCGCAAAAGATAGAAGTCACCTTATCTTGAGCTGGAGACTGATACAGAGCAAGGTGGCACAGACCCGTAGACAACATCTAGCCAGCTAAAACGTCCATGCCCAAGAGAGCAGGTAGGGCCGTAGAATAAGTTGAACGCTTCAAAGACTTCGTTCGACCTGATCACCCTCATTGAGGGGGATCTCCATGATATTGGTGAGACGGTGAGGGACATCTGCAATGGCCCTCTAGCAGTTTGAGAAGCAACACTAGATGGTGTTGGGGGCTCTCCGGACGCAGATATAGGAGTTGTAGGTGTGCACTCCATAGGCTGGCACTATGTCAACTAGCCTCATAGTTGGCACATTGGTGACCGAGGAAATGTTGCACGCCTAGATGACTAACACAATAGTGCTACCAGATGGTGCACTCATTATAGAAAATGAGGCGACATGCCTAGGGTCAGTCGGTTGAAGGGAATCTTATTAAACGTGGCTATGCTCCCTCAGGAGGCACTCTATATTTTGTAAGATGGAGTCAGTATAGAACTATGAGCCAGGGAGGGTAATGTGCTCCAAGTAATGAGAAAGAAGCACATCAACATGGAACAATTAAGCTTGTAGTGTGACAAGGTAGTGGTGCAAAATGGACAAATAATGCAGGTGGTGGAGGAAGCCTGCTAGATGGTCCCAAAGTTGGCCTCCAAATAGAACAACTGATGGAGGCGCGTGTCTGGAAGGGGTGTGTGAGGCAAAGGAAGAAATGGCCAGGGTTCAGCTAGACTTGAACCTTTAGATAACAGAACTGCAGTTCAAGGCGTAGCCTTCAACTCCACTGGAGATTAAGGAACAATGCACCACCACGATTACCACAACAATGGCGACAGTCAACACTACAGTGACAAATTGCAAAAAGTTGTAAAAGTAGTCATTCGAGGACCTCACCACCCTGTAAGAGGACTTGAAAATATAACACCTAGAGATAGAGGTGCGTGAGCTACAATAGAGATACAACGAAGTAAAAGGGACTGCGTAGATAGTTTTCCTCACACAGAGCCTTGCCAGGATGCAACAAGCTAAAGCGCTCAAGGAGTAAGTGGATACTACTCGGCATAAGGAAGTAGCTTTGAAGGTGTGCTTACAGCTATGGATTGATGAGGCATATACCATTACAGCCTCCATTGAAGCAAAACTCGCACAGCTACAAGCAACACAGGAAAGGATTCAGGGTAGCAGTTCAGCCACAATGGTCATTGAACAATGCATATAGGAAGTACAACAGGCAGCCGCTCAGTGCTCTACCGAACTTGCAGTGATCTAGTTAGAGTTGGGAGGTCTTCACGCAAAGATATCCGCACCGACAGACTGACTTGAGGGCAAGTCACGATGTTTGTGTGAATCGAGGGCGAGTCACGATGTTTTTGTTGGGGGCCTGTTGGGTGCAGGATCCCCCAAGGGAAGTTTTGGGGCTTATAGCCTAGATTTTGGTCAAATATTGTAATTCTAATGTAAATACTATTCATTTTGTGGGTGCAGAGCGTGTACTTTGTAAAAGAGTCATAGGGTTGTCCTCCCTTAATTTTGTTATTGTAATGTCGACTGTAGAGATCTACCAATGGTCTCTGGACCATGGGATTGTATAAATAGAGCGAGGCTCTAAGTAGTTAAGACATCAATCTAATGACAATAAGGATGAAGAGTTGAGTCATATATGAAGTGTAAAGTCTAATTTTGGGTCGTAGAGTAGGAGAAGGCTCTACAGCTGAGTGTGCAGAGGCCTAGTAGTCCGTAGCTGAGTGTGCGGACCCCTATAGTTGAGTGAGTAGGGTGAGTCAAGTATGTAATAGTTGGAAGTATTAATAAAGAGAAGTTTCCTATCATTTTTGCGTATTTATTACATGTTTTATGCATCTGTTACATTGGATATAAATTTCACTTTTAATGCTTATATAATGCGCAAATGTGTATAATTGTGTTGATTAAGTGAATGCAAGATAGAATAATTGTTTATGCAAATATAAGTAAGGTCTGTTAAGAATATAAGTAAGATACGTGGTGTCGATTGGGGAAATAGTGCAGGTCGCTACCATAGTAGCGCAAAAGCATCTTAGCCCCTAGTTAGGGATGCACAAAAGTTGATTATAATAGAGCATGAAGGTATTGAAGGTTGGAATAGTGCACGAAATGATCTGCACGAAGGCAAACATAGTTGGACTAAACCAACACCATAGACATCTCAAGGGTGTAGAAACTTGGTTCCAGCATCCCCCCATAATGCTTCGAGTGAGAATTTAGTCCGCGCTTTGCGGGTTGATGCCGAAAGGGCCAGTAGTGTAGTGATTTGTTTGGCGAAATAACTCTGAACCTGGGTCAGACCCCCATAAGCCAACAACTGGTGGATACGAAGATCAGGAAGTTATCTGCAGGTGTGCGGGACATGAAGATGGAAGTGGCCAAGATTCAGTTTGAACTAAACCTGAAGATAACATAGCTCGAGTTGAATTCACAGCCTTAGACTCCACCAGAGGTTAGAGAACAACGTCAAGTAGTTGTAAAGGATGGAGTCACAGCAGTGGATGCCACAATGATGGATTGCACCATGCTCTTTGAGTAGTCCATGGAGGTAGTCATGGTGCTAAAGGAAGATCCTAACCTGCAGAGGTTAAACACAAAATCTTGTGAATTGCAGTAGCAGTACGATGGAGCAAGAGTGATGACATGCATCTTCGCTATATCACAGCGATTGGCCAAGTTGCATGAGGCAAAACAACTACTCGAATAGGTGGAGGCAGTGCAAAGGAAAGAGGCAGTCCTCAAGGCCAGATTGGGGCCTTGGCTGGATGAGTCCTATGTTATCTCTACCACCATTAGGAAAAGTTGGCAATCCTGCAAAGAATGCAACAAAAGATAAAGGAAGACAATGCAGGACCAGCAACAGAGTAGCTCATGGAGTAGATCAAATAGGCAGCCATGTAGAGTGCAGATGAGGTAGAAGTAGCATAAGTAGAGCTAGTAGGTCTCCATAGTAAGATCTTCACACCAGCAGAGTGACTCAGGGGCGAGTCATGATATTTGTGTTGGGGGGGGGGCTATTGGGACAGGGTCCCCTAGGGTCAATTTTGGGGCAAAAGCCCAAGTTTTAGGGCAAAAAGCCCATGTTTTGTTGTAAAGAATGTAAAGTCTCCGCAAGATGTGGTCACGGAGTGCGTAGATAGTAAAGTCTCATAAAAGGTTTTACCCTTCTTTTATGTAAGTTGTGTCGGCTTTAATAGATCTACGCATGGTCCACAGACCTTGGGATTGTATAAAAAGGAGAGCCTTAGAGAGTGTAAGGCATAATAGATGTCAATGAAGATGAATGTAATGGGTCAGTAGAGGAAAGAGCGAAGAAGTATTAGAGTAGAAGAGAGGCTCTGCAGCTGTGTGCGCAGAGGCCTACAGTAGAGTCTGCAGCTAAGTGTGCTGACCCTTGCAGTTGAGTGTGCAGGGAAGTCTTGAGTCTGTAAGAAGAACTAAAGTATTAATAAAGAGATTATTCTAGAAATTCTTGTGTTTATCTATTTCCTTCTATTATGAATGAATGTGTTATTATGTTATAATGAATGATGGGTTTATGAATTATTATTGTATTGATATGTGATTTTACGTGATTTATATTATCATATGAACGCAAGAAATAATAACTGTTTATTCAAAGAATATCTTGTTTCATGTTAAAGTTATTGAACACTTAAGCTGATCTAGGTAAATACGAAGTTAGGAATAATCACAAAGGCACATAAGTGGTTGATTCACCTGTTTAGGATCCACAAAAGATAGTCGTAGACCTTCACAAAGGTCTAGAGGTGAGTAAAAGGAAGTTATATCGATAATCCTTAAGGGCATATCAATTTGTGTGAAGGCAGGTTAAGGGCATAAACGACATGACGCTCATCTCTGGGTGTAGAAATTTGGTTCCAACATCCCCCCATACTGCTTCGAGTGAGACTTCAGTCCGTGCTTCACGGGTTGATGCTTAAAGGGACAACAGTGCAGGTATTTTTTTGGAAAACTTAACTTTGAACCTGGGTCAGGACCCACTAAGCCAACACTTGGTACTCCTTTATGGCTGAATTACCCTCTTTTTGATTTATTTTTGTGTTAATTTCTAAAAACATTTATCCAACATGGAAGAAAAATTCCCCCACTCCTTCATTCACATAGAATGAAAAAAAGGTTTGTTATTCAACTAGCTCATAAAATAGAAGAAAAGCTTGATCAACAAATTCAAAATCAGCCTCTTCGAGGGGCCAACCTTTTTTACATTACACAAATGAACAATTATTGGATGATTCAAATGAAAAAAACATCCTTTCTATGTATAGGAGTCTAAGGGGGCACAATATAATCATATCCGACATAACAATAATAAGGTAAGGGAACACCAATAACAATAGTGGGCTTCTATGGGGCACAATAATAACAATATGGGGACAACATGAGCACAACAATAAAAGTAAGGGGATACAATGACAATAATAATAAGGGAATACATTAGTATTATAGGGACCTAACATGCCCCTCTCCTTCAAAAAGTGTTGTACTGAACACTTGAGTAGTTTTGGATGCTTTTGTATAAAATTCTCATCCTCCCTTGTGGAATCTTCAGCAGGTAGGTTCTTCCACTTGATGAGATACTCTGAAATTGATCGATTTCATAGCTATCAATTTCTTGTTTATGTGGCTGCTTCAGGTTCCAATATGATTTTTCCTTCCTCGTCAAGTTCTGAAAATATTGTTTGAACTGGGAGCTTGTCACCTATAACCTTCTTTATGCATGAAACATGAAAAACTGGGTGCACTCGGGAAGATGCAGGAAGCTCCAATTTCTATGCCATAGTATCAATCTTTTGTAACACCTTGTATGGACCATAATATTTTGGTGATAATTTATTATCCTTCTTATCTTGCTTGAGGGACATTTATTTGTATTTTGTATTCCTAGAAATACCCAGTCACCTACATCAAAACTTATTTTGCTACGATCTTGATCTGCATGTTGTTTCATTCTATTATGTGCCAAAGTGAGGTTACCCTTTAAGAGTTTGAAAATGGAATTCATCAAACCTTGAAATGTAGAAGGCACATTGGTAAGGCCAAAAGGTATGACTAAAAATTCATAATGACCCTCATGAGTTCTACATGCTTCTTTTAGAATTTCTTTTGCCTTCATTCTAATTTGATGATATCCTGAACGAAGACCCAACCTAGAAAAGTAAATTTCTCCATGTAATTCATCCAACAATTCATCAATGACAAGAGTGGGAAATTTATCTTCAATAATGAGATTTTTGACCTGCCTATAATCTAGACACGTGCGCCATGATCCATCCTTCTTTTGCACAAATACTACTGGAGCAGAGAAATAACTTTAACTAGGTTGAATTATACTAGCCTCTAGCATTTCTGCAACCATACGTTCAATTTCACTCTTTTGGGCATAGGGATATCTATAAGGCCGATGTTTGAAGGAACACTTCCTAGAATCAAATGAATATCATGATCATGATCACAAATAGGTGGGATGCCTTTGGGAGTCTCAAATACCTTGGAATGATTGTCCAATGTTTTTGGAGATATGGAGAAATAGATGATTTCGATGTGGGAACCTCTAGTGAACATAATTGTGCAATTACACCCCATTTTTCTTTCTTTAGAAGCTTTGTCATGCTATTAGGGATGATTGTATTTTTTGGTTTCCCTACGATACCCCTTAATTCAACTTCCTTTCCTTCCCAAAACACATTCAAGAAAAGTTCTTGAAAATTAAAAGCTACTATACCCAAAGATTGTAGCCATTGGACTCCTAGTACAACATCAACACCACCCATTGGAATGGAAAGCATTGAACTATTCAATACATATTCTCCCATGGATAGCTTGATATTATGGCACTTTCTAGAGAAATTTATGGTTCCTCCATTTGCAGCCATCACTTGACACTTTGGTGCTGGAGATAGGATGAAATTGAATTCCTTAGCTATCTTACAATGAATAAAATTATGGGTACTACCTGAATCAATCAACACCATTACCTTTTTCTTCTTGATATGTCCTTCTATCTTGAGAGTTTGAGGAGTGGTAATTACTACCAATGAATTACAATATATGTTTGGATTAATTTCTTCTTTCTCTAGGGTTGGTTCCTGGTGTATATCCTCTTCTTTTGATGTTTCTTGTTCCTTTTCTTCCTCGTCTTCACAATCTACGTAAAATAATTTATTCTCAGCACACTTATGACCTTTAATGTATTTGCTATCAAAACTGTAACAAAGCCCTTTTGCTCTTTTTTCTTCCAATTTTTGTGGTGTCAACCTTGTAGGTTGTGTAAGGCTAAGGGAAGCAACACTTCCATATTTATAGTTGTGAGTGGTAGGTTTCCTTATTGCCATAATTTTGTTTTCAATTTTTCTTCCAACCTGAATGCCTTATCCAATGAATCAATTTCGCAAAGACGAACCTCATGTTGGAGGTTATCCTTTAAATTCCCTATGAACACATCAATCCTATGTTCCTCGAGAATATATTTTACCCTTATATTCAATTTTTGGAAGTCCTCAATGTGCTCGACCATTGAACCCTTTTGTTTGATATTTATCAATTGGCTAAAAAAGGTCTTGCTTTTTGTATCCTCATAATGTGCTATCATTTCCTCCATAAAAAGTGACCAAGTGACCATTTTTTTATGAGAGAAAAGCCATCGATACCATACAAATTGATTGGGTTCCAAATATAAAGTTGCAATGAGTAACTTTTGTGTGTTTTTCACATTATGGAGATAAAAATATTGCTTCATCTGTAGTATCCATGTTATGGGATCCTTGCCATCAAACTTCCTCGTATCAATATTTGGAACATGGTGGGTCTTTAATCCAACATTATATTCTATGAAATCATGATTAACATTTTTTTTTTTTCGCATCATGAGTTTCCTCTACTATCTTTTCGCCATTAGGAAGCCTTTCTTGTAGCAACTTTTCCAAACCTCCTTTCAAACCTTCCATGTCTTTCTTCAAATATTCAATGTGTTTTTTTTTTTTTTTTTTTTTTTTTTTTTTTTTTAATTCTAAACCATCCATATTAGCTTCCATGCCATTCATCTTATCTTCCATTCCTTTCTTTAAAATATCCACTTTATCTTTTGTTACCTTTTGTGAGAGTGAAATTTGTTGCACTTGGTCTCGTAATTTTGATATATCATGTTGCATTTCTTCCTCTTCTTCATCAGTCATGGTACATATTTCAGGTTTCTTACTACGTGTTTCCATTTTCTTTCTTCGGGTCAGCAATTACTAATAATTATGCTTCACTATCCCCTTTGAATCACTTCAAACAAAATTTTCAAACCAAACTTATGCAAATTTTTAAAAAGACTACACACATTTTTTCTCTTCGTAAGAACTCGATATTGAATCTGTTGTATCTCTGTAATTTCAGATCTCTAAGGTCTAAAATTCCATCCAGTGGTATCCTTATGAGTTCTTTCCAACCCCACATGTATGATTAATATTGTATTCTCCAGGAAAGAGTTATTCCAAATATCCCATGATGACCTGATTATAGACTAGTTCTGTAGAGAGAATTTGTACAAATTGTCATGTGTCACTGTTTTGAGCTTCGAAACTAAAAATGATACACATAAAACTAAAATTTGTATTCTTTCTATAACATTTTATGAAATTTCAATCCAGTTCTCATAAATAAATTTATGATGATTTTCCCAAGGCCACATGTTTTATATGTAATTCGGGGACCTGCAAAAACCCTAACTTCCTTGGATCATATCGCCGAAAATATAGCACGAAAAGATCTGAAATTTGGACCCAAGCTTTATCAAGATTTAAGTCCAAATGGGTTTTAATTTTAGCTTCTGAAACTTTGTACAAAAAACGTTATAGTGAAAATTCCACAATGACATATTTGAAGTAGTGAAACCCCAAAATCCAAAGCTCTAATACCAATTGTTATGCAACCAACTCACGAAATAGAAGAAAAGATAGATCAACGACTTCAAAATAGCCTATTTGAGGGGGAAAACGCCTTTACATTACAAAAATCAACAATTATTGGATGATTCAAATGAAAAAAGATCCTTTCTATATATGGGAGTCTAAGGGATCATAATATAATCAGAGCTCACATAACAATAAGAGTGCAAGGGCATGAAAATAACAATAGTGGGCTTCTATGGGGCATAATAATAACAATATAGGGACAACATGGGCAAAAAAATAACAATAAGGGGCTACAATGACAATAATAATAAGGGAATACAGTAGTATTATAGGGACCTAACACAACCTCCTCTTCCGTCAGATGCTACTCTTGACCGTCTTCAGAAGCATAAGAAGATGCAAACTACATAATCAGGAAATTCAAGAACTACTTCTGGTCCTCCTCTTGAACCTGACCAACCAGAATCATGTACAACCCTGGTGAAAATTTCATGTAATAAAGGCTAATAAAGGAAAATTAAGACCACGGTTAGGGGACACTTATTCGAAAATGAATGTTGGGAAAATATATCCTAGTGGGCATCACTAGATGTGTTTTGGCTAAGGAAAATTGGAAAATGCTAAGGAAAAGGCATTAATAGGAAAAAATTAATTTTTGGCACAATTATTTATGAAAATAAAGGAACTTAGGAGAAAATTAAGGTGAAAATTCACAGGTTTCATTTGAGGAGGAAATTGAAGGAAAATAATGGAAAATGCAGAAATTAGAGGCCTCATGCATAAAAAGGCTTATGAGGATTAGTCCATGGCTTTTGTCAAGTTAAAACTTGGAACTCTCTCACTATTCTCTCTCTCTCTCACTCTCTTGGTCACTTAGAGTTTTCTTGAAGCACTATAACTTTGGATCAAGGAAGCAAAAGAAAGGAAAGGAAAGGAAAGGAAAGCAAGGATCAAGGGAGGAAAAGAAGGATCAAGCAACTTTGAGAGGAATACTTGCAGGTAACCTTTTGCATGTGTTATTTCCTATCTAGTTTGGACATGCATGGATTTCCAAGTTGGTGTATCGTTCTTCTGTTGTTGGTGGCATGGTTTTTCTTGGTTATGACAATGATTTTCAGCCTAGCCTTGCCTTTTTCAAGATGCCATGGTATGATAGGATGATTATTTCAATTTTTGAGCTTTGGTTTGCAGGATGGATTTCAAAATCCGAGGTAGAGGTGGTATCAAGTTCCATTCCCAAAGGCCTAGGAATCCCTTGACTATTTTTGGTGGGATACATGGTAAATCCTGAGGGAGATGTCTCGGTTTAGGTCATAGTGATCTAGATTTGGATTATGGTAAATCTTGAGAGATAAGGAGATGGAAAATTCCTCAAGGATAGTGATGGATTCCGAATGGAAATCCAAGTTCTGTTCAGTTGTGATCAGAGCATCGGTTTTTGTATGATCATGGTTTGATGATGGTGGAGGTGGTTTAACCTGTAGATTCCCTTGGTTGTTTTTGGACTAATTTTTCTATGAGATCCCACATTCACGCTTGGAATATGGCATTGGATTGACTAGTTGAAAGAGAGATTTGATTCAGCCATTTGTATGGTTGGGTGGTACGTGGAAGTCCCAAACTTGGTCGGATTTTCCCATGATTAATAAAATCTAATTTCTCTTACTTTTCACTGATTTATATGTGGATTTAATGGTTTTCTTGTCTCCGATATTTACATGGTTTTATGTTGGTTATAAGCATGGTTAAATGACTCGTTCATGCCATGGTTATTCCATGTATTTACTTATAGTTTTTAAATGGATGGATGCAACACCTAATTGATTATGTAGTAGTTCAATGAAGAAGGAGGTGATCCTTTTGGTTATGTTTCATAAGTTGTTTCAATCATTTATTCTTTGTCTTATATCCTAGACCTGTAGGTTGCATTGATGCCAAGTGTTTGACAAAATGTTAGTCTCGATTTAGGGATGCTCAAGCCTAGTCCCAAGGTTGATTTTGATTGATCAAAATTTTTATCAGGCATCTAATGAATTCTAAAGGTTGTAGCAAGTTTTTGGTAGAGGTTGGGCTTCTCGACTAAAAAAGTGGCTTAAACCCTGGGGTTGTTGGCACAAAACGAGAAATTTTGGTCCATAGTTGCTAGCAGGTAGGCCTGTGAGAGTGACTTTAGGTTTCTGGTAGCTCCCTTACCCATAGAATGAGAGAGACTATGGCCTAAGATATCTAGAACCATAGTGGGACACAGGGACAGGCTGTATGAGTGGCTGACTTGTCTCTTGAGGCTTCGGTCGATGATGTTGGATGATTGTGTGTGATGTTCTGTCAAATCCACTTCTTTAAGGTCACATAGGAGGTTGAATCTGATCATAGTAGCCTCTCATCTCATCTTTACCCTAGTTTTTGATGAGCCCCAAATTTGGTAACATTTTGGGCTCATTTGGCCTAACTACCTTTGCTCAATCCTTCATTTTTCATAACTTATGCATCATTTTTTAGTATGTTTATGTCATTTGTACGAATAAGGGCAGTCATTATTCCTAGGTGGCTAACACGTGCTCATTTCAGGTTTTTTGACACATGATTGGAACAAAACCGAGCAGATAAGGGCCAGGAGATAGCCAAGATGGGGTTGAGGATTCGTAGGAGGGTTGTCCACAGCATTAAATGGCCTTCCTCGGGATCTTCACCCCCAACTCCGAGCTCCAACAGCCACCACAACTAGATCTAGAAGGCAGCCAAACGGATTTTGAGGAAGCAGCTGTTCACTCCTAGTTTGGTCAGCCAAGTCCCACTGATTTAGGAGGCCAGCTTGGGGCCTCGTGATGTATAAATGACAAGGCTTTAGCCTTCGAAAAGGAATTTTGAAACATTGTTGCACATTCTGCACTATGAGCTGCTAGCTTGGTTTTGCTCTTTTGTAGCCATTATTGGCATACTTTTTGACTTATGATTATTATTTCTTAATGGGAAGCAGTCAGATTTGATCTCAGCTCTGAGTTTTTAAAAGGAGCCATAGCTCTCGGGGTTGGGCCCAACCTGAGAGCCTAAGGCCTCCTTCTTCTGTATTGTTATCTTTTCTTCCAGCATTATGGTTCTCTTTACATGCATTTGAAACGCAGTTTGTTGAGTTAGATTTCGTGGTATGGTTAAGTAGGTTGTTGTTAGAAGATAGAGTTGCTCCAGATGTTTAGAATAGAGTAAAGAGATTAGAATTGATAAAAGCTCCAACAAAGGGTTGACTGTACTCTCATTTTCACCTCTTTCTAGGGGCTGGAATTGCAGACAGTGCTACCCATCAAAAACATTGGTTTGTGTACTCATGCAATCTTTGGTGCAATATTTTCGTTTGTAGTAGTTGTCCATGCGCTCAGACCTCTTGGAATGTTTCTTTGCTTCAGTACCACACATGGTTTTCTTTAGAAATAACGTTGTTGTTCATTGGTTCCATTAAACAGTTAGGACAGATTAGGAATGTTTTGATTATGTGCAGGACGTGGATGATTTGGTTTAGTTTATATTGTGCAGTGCAACTCCATCCCTCTCTCATCCTTCTAAGCCTTACCCAGGCCAACTTCTCATCTCCAAATTTGACCCCTTGTCTCTCAATTACTCTACTGCCCACGACATCCTACCTCTCTTCTCGGCCTTCCACTCCCTCTACCCTCTTTAAGACAAACTAGTTTTCCACATCCTCTCATCACCTCACCTCCCTGCCGCTAAGTCATTACAAACCCCTCTCCTATCTCCCTATCCATCCATGCAGCCTTTTCCACTCACCCATCATCCAAAATCCAGTCGTAGAACATCCTGTAGGAATTACTGAACATCCTGTAGAAATTCTGAAACATCCTGTAGAACCACTGCAGACTTCCTGTAGAAGCTCATAAACTCAGTTTTTGGCAACCAAACTTTGTGAAACTCTCTAGAAGGGTGTTAGGGACCCCTTAGGCCCTCTCTATACCATCCCAACCTTTTCCAAACATTTCTCCTCCTTGATCCACCTCTGCACAGTAAAAAGCTAGTTAAAAGCACATGCATGATAATTCTAATAATTGAAACAAAAATAAAAACAATGTTTTCTTCAGATAGAGGTAGTCTAGACACATGCATTTTACCTTCATAGAAGTAATGGAATCTCTTTCAGTAGTTTGCATTCCCATCTTTGCATCAGTAAGACTAGCTGGTAGAATTAGGGTTTGCTAGGGTTTGCGTTTCTTGTTGGCTTTCAGTTCCTTTCTGCAAGTAGATCAGCTTCCTTTGAGTTAGCTTTCGTCCATCAGTTAAAAAGCTTCTTCTAAGAGCTCATAGAAGTTGGCTTGAGCCCCTAGCGGACTTGTGCCAGCTGACCAAGTGACAGCTGCGGCAAGAGCTAGTACTTGTGCATACAGCACCGTCGCTTCCAAGTTTGTTACGAACTACTGGGTTGATAAAATTAAAGAAGGAAGCTCCAGGAGTTGTAGCATTATTGCTACAATACTAGAGCCCACCATATTTTTGGCGCTGTTGCCGGGGAAGCGTCAGAGTATTGGTGATTGTTGCTTTTCTTCTATTTTCCTACTCTCGTCTTCTGCTAAGTAGTTTATTTCATTTCCATTCTGCAAAAGTAGCATAGACATTTCCTGCTTTCATAGATCAACATTTCAATTCCGTAATTTCATTTCTGCAAGCGTAGATTAGCATTTCAATTCCGCAAGCGTAGTCTAGCATTTCATTCCTGCAATTTCATTTGAGCAAAATAGATTAGTTCTTTCATGCTTTCATTTCAATTCCGCATTTCCATTTCAGCAAGATAGTTAGTTGTAGTTCAATCTGTTTTAGTTTTGCAGGTACCAGGAAAAACAAAAGCAATCAAAAGTCTTTTCATTTCATGCCTCATAGAAATCGAGATAAAACAGGCAAATTCTTACCCAACACCCCCACCACATCACCAAGTCACCCTTCTCTCTTCTTTGGTGACAGTGATCCAGAAGAACCTATAGGCGAACCTCCTGAGACATACGAAGATCCTATAACAGAAGAAGAGTTAGAGAACACTCCATCTGAAGCTATGGCTGACAATAGGGGAGAAGATGAGAGAATTGAAGGTGCCTTTCCCATTCGAGAGACCAATAGAGACATGAAAATGAAGAACATCAGCCCCTCCGCTTTACCTCAATTCCATGGACTGACTACTGAAGACCCTGATACCTTCCTATTTGAGTTTGCCATCCTTTTTCGAACCTATGACTATACCGAAGATGAGCAAGAACTGAAACTCTTCCCCTCTACCCTTAAGGATGCAGCATTACGCTGGTTCATGGGCTTACCTGGGAATAGTATCACCACTTGGGCCGAGATGCAGTAAGCTTTCAATACCAAATACCGGGACTACTGTAGGTCCAAGGAAGCCAAGGGAGAAATCTTTCGGATGACCATGGGGAATGATGAGTCTTTAGAAGATTACAAGGAAAGGTTCCAACTTAGCTATGAACGGGCCAGGTGCACACTTGACCCTGAATCCCTCAAGTTGGTCCTGCTCCGGGAGTCCCTGAAGACCTCTTAGATACCCTTCACATGCTAGCTGGAGGAGATATTTACCAACTACCTTATGAGGACATAAAGACTGTGTTTAGAAACCACTCTAGGGCAGCCTGGAAAAGAGGTAGAGGAAACCTCCTCTCAGCTGGTATTCCTTTCTCCAAACATGAGTTTGCAAATCAATTAGAGGACCTCAAGAGTGAGGTGAGACAGACCATCGCCATGCAACTTGATACATTCTGAATCCAGCAGAAGAAAGAGGAAGCTGAGAGGGCTTTGGCTATCTTCTGCCCTAGGTGTACAAGGAAACACCCTAAGAACGAGTGCCCATTACATTCGGTTGAGGTATGTTTTGTTTGTGAGGAGGACCACCCCACAAACCAATGTCCAACCTTACCTGGACTTAAAGCCATGTATCAAGGGACAGAAGCGCCCACTGAACCTCTCTATTTCCTCAACCAAAGGAGGCCACATGGACCTAGACCTTACCAACAGGGGATGCAAGGGACACCCCAAGCTTATTACAGCCCCAACCAATCTGCTCCTATGCCTTCCTGGGGTCCCCCTGCTCATCCTTCCTGGTCTGTGCCTCCTCCATGGTCTTACCCGCCTCAGTACCATACTCAGCCCACTACTCATTCGTTTCACTCACATGCCCAACCACAGCCTCAGTGGAATGCACCTCAATCAGGGTGGAGGCCCCAGTACAATACTCCTCCCGCCATTTTGCCTCCACCACCAGCTCAACCACAACCATTACCTCCTGCTCCTCCAAGGCAACCCCAAATGCCTGCTCAACCGAACCCGAACCCCAACAACCAACAGGCCCAGCAGGTATATACTGGGGAAACATCATGCCCTACCTATGCTGTGGAGATCCAGGAGATCAACCTGCGATCTGGAAAGACTCTTCCGGATCACCAACCTCCTCCCCCGGAGGACGAGGAAGATAAACAGGAAAGTGAACCAAAGGCCATTCCACCCTTTCTTGAGAGACTAACGGCCACCACACAACCCAACCCAGAGGAGGATGAGCTTCTGGGAGAACTCAAATAGTTGTGTGTGAGAATACCACTTCTCCAAGCCATCAAGGATGTACCGATATACAACAAACTGGTTAAGGAAAAGTGTTTCAGACACCCGAGCAGGCGAAAAAGAGATGCTTCAACCATCAATGTCATAGGACAACTGTCTGATCTTATGTTGGGGCAGGCCATCTGCCCAAAGTATCTGGATCCTGGGAGTCCTGTAGTTGATGTCCACATCAATGGCACCATCATACCTCACACATTGATTGATCTGGGGGCTGCCATTAATGTGATGACCAGGGATACCATGCTCAAACTCAACCTTCATGGTTCCTTGAGAAAGACCTCGACAGTCCTGCAACTAGCAGATCGCTCCACCGTGACTCCCGAAGGGATTGTAGAGGATGTCTTGGTCTCTGTTGACTCTTGGGAGTACCCTGCAAACTTCTTGGTTCTGCAACCAAAGGAAAAGCTTACTGGATACCCTCTTATTTTGGGAAGGCCCTGGTTAGCCACTGCAGATGCTTACATAAGCTGCCGTGCAGGAAACATGACCATCAAAAATGGTCCTATGTCCAAGCAGCTAGTCCTGTACCCTCCTGCCCAACCCTTATTAAAGCATGACTTACCACTTTGGTTGGAGGAAGGAGAAGAGGATGAGGTGTACTCAGCACCTTTGTGCACCCTAGACACCACTAGGGGAGGCCCTCTAACCGAGGATGATTTGATTGAGACCTTGATCCAGAATCCACCTCCCAGTGCATTGTCCTTAGAGGAATTGGTGGTGGATGCCCAAGCCAGCACCTTAGTGGACCTTTGTGTGACCAACCCTGTCGCTCCCAGAGTCAAAAATGTGGAGTTCGGCCCTAAGAGAATGTTAAAGATCAGCTCCTCCCTATCTCTTTCCCAGGAAAAGGAGCTGTGTAGTCTCTTGGCCAGTCATCTAGATGCTTTTGCTTGGAGCTATAAGGAGATGAAAGGAGTCCATCCTTCGGTCTGTACCCATCACATCTACATCAAAGAAGATTGTAAACCGGTTAGGAAACCCCAAAGGAGAATGAATCCAGCCCTTAAGGACATCGTCAAGGAGGAATTGCAAAAACTGTTGGATGCAGGATTCATTTACCCCATCTCGGATAGCGAATGGGTGTCCCCTCTGGTGTTGGTTCCCAAGAAAAACGGGAAGTGGAAAATCTGTGTGGACTACTAAGAACTGAACAAGGCCACCAAGAAAGACCATTTTCCTCTACCCTTCATAGATCAAGTGTTGGATGGACTGGCAGGAAAGAAGTTTTTCTCTTTCCTAGATGGGTTTAGCGGGTATAACCAGATCCAAATCAGCCCGGAAGACCAAGATAAGACCACTTTCACTTCTCCTTGGGGTACCTTCGCTTACCGAGTTCTTCCCTTTGGACTATGCAATGCTCCTGCCACCTTCCAGAGAGCCATCTTGAGCATCTTTTCTGAGCTGGTCCATGATTCGGTGGAAATCTATATGGATGACTTCACTCCTTATGGGTCCAACTTCCAGGAAGCATTGTCCAATCTGGGAAAAGTCCTAACCAAGTGCATTGAGACGAACCTGTCCCTTAGTCCTGAAAAGTGCGAATTCTTGATGACTGAAGGGACCGTGCTAGGCCATACCATTTCTTGCCAAGGGTTACAGGTGGACCCTAACAAAATTGCTCTCATCAAGAAGGTTCCACCTCCTCAGAAGGTAAGAGGTGTTCGAAGTTTCTTAGGTTTAGCAGGGTATTATAGGAGATTCATTAAAGACTTCAGCAAGCTAGCCTCGCCATTGTTTAGCCTCTTGGCAAAAGATGTTGAGTTTAAATGGACTGACGATTGTCAGAAGGCTCTGAATGAATTAAAGGACAAGTTGGTGTCTGCCCCAATCTTGAGAGGTCCAAACTGGGCCCTACCTTTCCACATCCACACTGATGCCTCGAACAAAGCCATAGGGGCAGCCTTAGGACAAGTTGAACAAAAACTTCCATACGCCATATACTTTGTCAGCAAAAACTTATCCAAGGCAGAACTGAATTACACTGTAACTGAGAAAGAATTCTTGGCCGTGGTCCATGCACTGAACAAATTCCGACATTATATCACTGGATATCAAACGTTTGTACATACTAATCATGCTGCAATTAGATATTTAATGAATAAACTGGATGTGAATGCTCGTATTATTAGACGGTTACTTTTGTTGCAGCAATTTGATTTGACTATTGTTGACAAGCTAGGTAAAGAAAATGTTGTTGCTGACTTTTTGTCTAGATTGGATTTACCTGCAGGTGAGGATGGAACAGTGGATGACCAGATGCCAGACGAACATCTGTTTGCTATCTCAGTACTCTCTCCATGGTTTGCTGATATAGAAAACTACCTTGTCTCAGCACAGTTCCCTCCGCACCTATCCTCAAGGGAGAAGAGCAGGATCGTGAGGAAGAGTGCCTCATTCACTTGGATTGGGGGCAACCTGTTCAAGCTTCGCCCTGATCAGATCTTAAGGCGTTGTGTAAGGGAGGAGGAAGTCTTTGATATCCTCCTAACCTGTCATGACGGGCCTTGTGGAGGACATTTTGCAGCCAAAAGGACTGCCTTCAAAATCCTACAGGCAGGCTACTATTGGCTCACGCTTCATCAAGATGTCAGAAGGTATATCAGCCAATGTGACCGATGCCAAAGGATGGGGAAACCGACTCCAAGGGACGAAATGCCTCTCCAACCTCAAGTGACTCTTGAGCCATTTGAGAAGTGGGGTATGGATTTTGTGGGTCCAATCAATCCTCCTTCGAGGCAAAGGTCCTACATCATTGTGTGCACAGACAACCTGACAAAGTGGGCAGAGACCAAGGCGATCAAAGCAGCGACAGAAGAAAAGATGGCCGAGTTCTTAAGAGAAAACATCTTCTACAAATTTGGCTACCCAAGAGAGCTAGTCACCGATCAAGGAAGCCAGTTCACCTCCAACTTAATTGAAGACCTACTCGCTCATCACAAAATCAAGCATAGGACTTCCACCCCCTATCATCCTCAAGCGAATGGGCAGGTGGAAGTCACCAATAGAGCATTGGAAGAGATCTTGACTAAGGTGGTGAGCAGCAGTAGAAAAGATTGGGCAGATCACCTGGTTGAGGCCACGTGGGCTTACAACACCACTTGGAAGACCACAACTGGCTTTACACCTTATGAGCTGGTCTATGGGAAGAGAGATTTGCTATCAATTGAGTTCGAGTACAACACCTTGAGGATGGCAGCTCAGCTGGACCTAGATCTCAGCCATGCCCAACAAGAAAGGTTATTGCAGCTGAATGGATTGGATGAGCATCGAATGCAGGCCATTCTCCACTCAGAAGTGGTTCAACTTCAGAGGAAGGTGTGGCATGACCAACACCTCAATGACAAGCAATTTCAGTCGGGAGATTGGGTGCTGTTGTATGATTCCAGGCATAAGGATTTCAAGGGGAAGCTGAGAACCAGATGGCTGGGACCATATGCAGTGGAAAAATGTAATGACAATGGGTCTGTTCTTATTCGGACCATTGATGAGGAGGCCATCCCCATGCTTGTCAATGGGCATCGACTAAAGATCTACAGAAAACCTCTTTCAAGGCAAGAATTCATCAAAACTGTGGAAAAATCAGTGCTGGTCATAGAGAAGGGTTCTGCCTCTATTTTGGGCATACCCTGAAGATCTTAAAATAATAATAATAATAATAATAATAATAATAATAAAGATCCTTGGGTGAAAACCTTTCCGAGGCTCCCAAGGCATATGGTAGGGGTGAAAACCTCATCGAGGCGTCCCTGCTGTCTTCTGAAAATGTGTGAAAAAGACCCTTGGGTGAAAACCTCTCTGAGGCGCTCAAGGCAGATGGTAAGGGTGAAAACCTCATAGAGGCGCCCCTGCTGTCTTTCAAAAAAGAAAAAGAAAAAAACAAACAAAGAAACAAGGAAAACAGGTTCAAGATTTGATAATTCATGCAGGTTGCAGGTATTCCATGCAGGAAAAGAGGTCCCTCAACTCAAAGACAAGGGTCCCTACTATGCTACCAGAGGACCTCACCAGCACTCCCTCCAGAAACACTCATATCTTCCAAGGTCTGGGCATGATTTGATCACAGTTAAGCCTTCTACAGGAAGCTACAGGACTTTCTACAGGAAGTTCTGTATTTCTACAGGAAACTTCCTGTAGAATCCCAGGACGGCCCAGGACCGACTGTGTGGGAAGATCTGAAGCCCGAGGCCGACACGGAGGCATGCAAGCTAATGTTTTCCTCCATCACCCACTGCTGTTGCCTCCTTCTACCACCCCAGTTGCCATGCAATGGAAATACCTGCACAGTCAAATCAGAACATTGAATTATCAGAGGAAGCGATTCTCAAATGGAATAAAGGATGCGGAGACCCCATGCGTTACTTACCAAAGCCATCCGAGGACCCTGTGACCATGACCGTGATGCCACCATCTCCATCGTTTCGGCATGCACCCGAGGAGGACAAACTACTACAGGACATCCTACAGGAATCCCGTAGCAGTTCATCCAGCTAAAGTGTACACCATCAAGGTGCCTGCAACACCTAGAGCAGGCACATGCACCATCTGCAGCCAGGTAATAAGCTTCATAACCAACAGCAGTCTGCAAGGAGGAACCCCTGTGCCTGTGCATGAAGCAGCAGCAGGCGGATCCGTCGCCCTCGTCCCGAAACCTGAAAATCACGTCGCGGCCGCACAGGTAAGTGCCTCACCCTTTTTTTCGTCAAATTACATGAACAATGCTCTGAAATGTTTGCAAGTGTGAAAATGAATGGGTTGAGCAGTCGGGTAGCCATTCAACTGGCCACCATGACCAGTCCGATGGTCTCGTCAGATTCGGAAAGTGTTGGTCGTGTCAAGCAAAACGGGAAATGGACACGTGGGAAGCATCCAGTCGGGGAGAAGTGGCGTTTTAACAGAAATGGCGGCGGCAGATCTGCAGGGAATGATGCGGCGGTCAGGCAGACTTGCTGTGAAATGAATAGGTGATGTCGTCCAACGGTCCGGCAGGGACAGCTCACCCCCGCACCACGAATTCCGCAGGGATTCAAATCTACCGGCTAGATCGTCACTCCACTCATTTATCATCAGCCGTTTTGTAGTCGAGTAAGCGTCCGAATTTCTCTGAAGCTCGTTACTCCAAGTCTTCGGCTTGTTCAACAGTCTGGTGGTTGCACAGAAGGCGCAGAACCACTGACGTGCTCTTCGGAACCTGTGCGCGACTTCTACAGGAAGCTGCGCTACAGGAAGCTCGCCGCTACGGAGGAAATCGATCTATTCACGTCAAAGGTGGTGAATTGGAAAAGGTAAGCCTGAACCCTTTCCTCCCATGCAATTGGTTTGAAGGGTGGCGAAGTCGACGTCCTCAAAAAAGTAAAACTACAGTCTGAGCATAAAATTGCAAGCGTCGTCTTCCTTTTGCATGAAAATTGTCGTCGTCGTATATGTGGGGTTTTCTACAGGATGTGGTTCGTAATTGAGCCCCTGTCAAGGCTCACCTGTAGATAGCCGAGAATTCACGAATTGTGTGCTTAACGGAGGCGTAGTTCTGCGCTCTGTCTCAAGGAATCCGAAAGGCTCCTCTTTTGATACGCAGCAGCCACCTCCGGCTAACATAGCAAGCTTTCACCATGCCGGATGGATTCATTAGGAAGGAACTGACAGACTCAAAGAAGCTACGGGAAAACCCTGAGGTGGTAGAACTGTTCTCTCGTGCACAATGGATGTCGTTCTGCGACAAGCTTCAAGGTCATGATGATGAGGTGGCAGAGGAATTCTTGCGAGCTTTGAAGCCAAAATCGAAAACGCTGGCCGTTGTAAATTTCAGGGGTTTGAATCTCAGACTCACCCCACAGTTCATCAGTAGAGTCACTGATCTCCCAATGGGGGTACCGTGGGATAAGGAGGAGAGAAAACTAGGCCAGAATGCTAAAAAGGAGTTCTTTTTACCAGAGGAGCAATTCTCAGAGGATAAGAATGGGGTTCACAGAGCTAGCCTACAGCCGCTTTGGAGTGAGGTCAGCCTCCAAATTATGAAATATATCACGTGCGAAGGACGATTTAGCATTGTATATGTGTACCATTACCGGCTGCTCACAGAACTTAGGCACCAGATGGACCTACCTTCAGAAAACAAGCTAAGTATTCCCTACTTCCTTCTGCAGTCCATGACTGAATGTGCCACCAAATTACAAGAGGGCATGCCAGACCAGGTAGCCCATCATGGGCTCATTAAGCTCCTCGTGGAGGATGCACTCCACACATACACCGTCCCTCTCTCGTGGGAAGCCTTCCGAAATCTAACTAAGGATGGCGATATCAAAATGTTGATCAAGGAGCTTACTTCCTCCAGCAGCGAGGAGAAGGAGCCAATACACACAGAGAAGAAAGGAAAAGGCCAAGAAACCGCGGCCAAAGCACCGAAGAAAGAACAAAAGGGGAAACAAGAGAAACACCAGGTTTCCGAAAAGGAGGATGACAAATCCACATTGACACCCAGGGAGAAAAGGTTACAAAGTAGGGTGGAAAATATTGAACAAGTCCACGTCAGTAAAGGCACCTTGAAAGCAGCATCAGCAAAGTCAAAAGACAAAGCACCCTCAGCCAAACAGGCTAAAATGGTGCCACCTGTTCTACAGGAAAGTCAAAAAAGGCTTCTACAGGAAGCCAGAAATCAGCAACTACAGGGCCTTCTACAGGAAGCCCTGAGAAAGGAAAACCAAAGGAGAAGACAGCTGAAATTCTTGCAAGGGAGGCAGCAGCCATGCTGGCCACCCTTAGTACACCTCCCAAGCCGAGGGAAAAATGAAAGATGGAGATCCCTCTGTATTTCAAAGCACAGAGGAGTGTAAGGATCAAAACAGGCAGGCCCCAACCTCCATCCAGTAGCCCAATTACTATAGAGGACACCCCTACCTCGCCAAGGGAGAGGTCCCCCTCAAAAATATCAGTCACTTATGAGCAGGGGAGCCCAAAGACAACTGCTTGGAAGGAGAGAATGGACAGGTTGGCTTCGAAAACCCCACTACAGGATGCTGAGGCCGTTCTACAGGAAACATTGGCCTGGCTCAAGGAGACAGAGAAAATGGAGGGAGAGGCAGCCACATCACCACTTAGGGAAGACGGAGTAGAGCCACCGAGGGAAGAAGAGAAAGAGCGTATTCCAGAACCTAGTCCCAAGCCAAGCTTGAGCTCGTATTATAACTTCTTGGAGGCTGGAAAAATTATCCCACAGAAATTCATTGTGCCACTTTTCTTTGCGTTGGAGGAAGAAAGAGTGAGAACTCACACATGGATGAAAATAGCTAAATCAAAAGGAGTGGCAGATATAGGCCCCTTGGAGGAACAACTCAAGGAGGCATGAAAAGAATTAGCTATGGCCAAACACGTGGCAAACTACCAGCGGGTGTTCCTACAGGAAGAGAATGAGAAACTTAGGCTGCAGCTACAGGAACTGAAGAAAGAAAAGGGCACATTATCAGGGGACACTACAACAGAACATCAAGGCAAAGAAGGACTGCAAATTGGTCTTGGGGAGCCAACCTCGCATCTACAGGAAAGGGAACTGCAAGCACAAATCAAGATACAAGCTCTCAAACAGCAATTGCAGCAAAAAGAGGCACAACTGGCCTGCATGGCCAGTTGGGCCATGGATGCTCTACAATGCAGACAACCAGCCAAATCTTATGGCCTATACCTACGGGACCAGTGGCTGCAATTTCAAATCAATGCATTGGCACAGAGGGGTATCTCCCAAATCCAAGACCCCCAGCAGTTCACAGAGTTATGCAATAGCAGTTCATCAGAGGACAAGGCCAAACTATCGGAGTTCTATCTCCATAATTTGGCCCTTCCTAATGTGACTTCATGGGATCCCAACACAACTGTAGGAGATATGCAGTTGATGGCATTTTCCTCATGGTTGAACCATGAAGAGAAGAGAGCAGCGGAAGTCAAAGAGGTCATGAACCAAGAATTACATGAGCCACTGCTGATTAGAGCAGAGCCAGGGGATCCCACTGCATTGATATCGGCCCACCAACACTTAGCCACCAACCCTCAAACGTTATTGAAATACATGGATCAGCAGGCCCAGGCTATAGCACATTTCGAGGATATGGAGCGACTATTAGGGGAGAACTGTGTTCATGCTTGCACCCGCCGATGGAACACATTGTCCCACAGCCTTAAAATCAGAGAATATCACACTCCAACTCGAATGAGGGAAGCTCTAGCACGGGTGCCCCTCTACAAGAAGTCCATACAGAACCTCCAAGCCAGCTGGATTGGCCTCAAGCTAAGCCCACCTCTGCTGTTAGGATTGATGGAAGGCAGCACAGAAAAAGAAGAGCATAAGCAGTGGGAAGAGGTGGAAAGGAAGGCTGGGTTCCATGCCAGTGAGGAGGAGACTACTTCTGAAGCCTGGGATGTGAGGGTGGCGGTGAAAGCAATGAAGGATGAGGAGCTGAATTAGTTGCTCAGGGATGAGCAATCATTTTAGCTGGGGGGTGATGATGAGCCCCAAATTTGGTAACATTTTGGGCTCATTTGGCCTCACTACCTTTGCTCAATCCTTCATGCCCCAAATTTGGTAACATTTTGGGCTCATTTGGCCTCACTACCTTTGCTCAATCGTTCATTTTTCATAACTTATGCATCATTTTTTAGTATGTTTATGTCATTTGTACGAATAAGGGTAGTCACTATTCCTAGGTGGCTAACACGTGCTCATTTCAGGTTTTTTAACACATGATTGGAACAAAACCGAGCAGATAAGGGCCAGGAGATAGCCAAGATGGGGTTGAGGATTCGTAGGAGGGTTGTCCACAGCATTAAATGGCCTTCCTCGGGATCTTCACCCCCAACTCCGAGCTCCAACAGCCACCACAACCGGATCTAGAAGGTAGCCAAACGGATTTTGAGGAAGCAGTTGTTCACTCCTAGTTTGGTCAGCCAAGTCCCACTGATTTAGGAGGCCAGCTTGGGGCCTCGTGATGTATAAATGACAAGGCTTTAGCCTTCGAAAAGGACTTTTGAAACATTGTTGCACATTCTGCACTACGAGCTGCTAGCTTGGTTTTGCTCTTTTGTAGCCATTATTGGCATACTTTTTGACTTATGATTATTATTTCTTAATGGGAAGCAGTCAGATTTGATCTCAGCTCTGAGTTTTTAAAAGGAGCCATAGCTCTCGGGGTTGGGCCCAACCTGAGAGCCTAAGGCCTCCTTCTTCTGTATTGTTATCTTTTCTTCCAGCATTATGGTTCTCTTTACATGCATTTGAAACGCAGTTTGTTGAGTTAGATTTCGTGGTATGGTTAAGTAGGTTGTTGTCAGAAGATAGAGTTGCTCCAGATGTTTAGAATAGAGTAAAGATATTAGAATTGATAAAAGCTCCAACAAAGGGTTGACTGTACTCTCGTTTTCACCTCTTTCTAGGGGCTGGAATTGCAGACAGTGCTACCCATCAAAAACATTGGTTTGTGTACTCATGCAATCTTTGGTGCAATATTTTAGTTTGTAGTAGTTTTCCATGCACTCAGACCTCTTGGAATGTTTCTTTGCTTCAGTACCACACATGGTTTTCTTTAGAAATAACGTTGTTGTTCATTGGTTCCATTAAACAGTTAGGACAGATTAGGAATGTTTTGATTATGTGCAGGACGTGGATGATTTGGTTTAGTTTATATTGTGCAGTGCAACTCCATCCCTCTCTCGTCCTTCTAAGCCTTGCCCAGGCCAACTGCTCATCTCCAAATTCGACCCCTTGTCTCTCAATTACTCTACTGCCCACGACATCCTACCTCTCTTCTCGGCCTTCCACTCCCTCTACCCTCTTTAAGACAAACTAGTTTTCCACATCCTCTCATCACCTCACCTCCCTGTCACTAAGTCATTACAAACCCCTCTCCTATCTCCCTATCCATCCATGCAGCCTTTTCCACTCACCCATCATCCAAAATCCAATCGTAGAACATCCTGTAGGAATTACTGAACATCCTGTAGAAATTCTGAAACATCCTGTAGAACCCCTGCAGACTTCCTGTAGAAGCTCATAAACTCGGTTTTTGGCAACCAAACTTTGTGAAACTCTCTGGAAGGGTGTTAGGGACCCCTTAGGCCCTCTCTGTACCATCCCAACCTTTTCCAAACATTTCTCCTCCTTGATCCGCCTCTGCACAGTAAAAAGCTAGTTAAAAGCACATGCATGATAATTCTAATAACTGAAACAAAAATACAAACAATGTTTTCTTCAGATAGAGGTAGTCTAGACACATGCATTTTACCTTCATAGAAGTAATGGCATCTCTTTCAGTAGTTTGCATTCCCATCTTTGCATCAGTAAGACTAGCTGGTAGAATTAGGGTTTGCTAGGGTTTGCGTTTCTTGTTGGCTTTCAGTTCCTTTCTGCAAGTAGATCAGCTTCCTTTGAGTTAGCTTTCGTCCATCAGTTAAAAAGCTTCTTCTAAGAGATCATAGAAGTTGGCTTGAGCCCCTAACGGACTTGTGCCAGCTGACCAAGTGACAGCTGCGGCAAGAGCTAGTACTTGTGCATACAGCACCGTCGCTTCCAAGTTTGTTACGAACTACCGGGTTGATAAAATTAAAGAAGGAAGCTCCAGGAGTTGTAGCATTATTGCTACAATACTGGAGCCCACCAGTTTTCATGGTTATTTTGGGTAGACCTGAGCTGGGGTGCTACAGATTGGTATCAGAGAATGGTTCACCCCTCGGACTAGATGGGCAGTGTGTGTTGGTCATGCATGCATGTCAGTGGCATGTGTGTATCTTACGCTTGTGTTCCATGTGATTCTTTCATTTTACCATGTTGATCATGGTTGTAGTAAGATTATCATGAGGAACTGGATGTGATTTTGTGGAATGTAACATCAGAAGTTTATGACTAGTTACTTGATGATATGTAGCTTGATTACATCCTTGTATGTTGGGTTTCACTCTTGATTGTTTGATTACAAGTATCAGTCTTGTAGGTTGGTTACAAAAGATTAATTGATTATGCTCTACTACATGTGGTTATGCATATGTGTAGTTGATTAGGCATTTTTTATGCATGTTAATGGTTGCATGTGGCAATGTGTACAATGGAATAATAGGTCATGCATAGGGTCATAACATGCATTGTTGATGTGACTTTGTATTGATGTCTAGACTCTACCTAGAAGGATGGTTATGCATTGATACATTTGTTCGATAGATGCCTACATGCTATTATGATTATGTTATATATGTATCACACTAATTTTACGATATTGCAAACAAGGTATCCTCCCCAAATTATGCTAAGGTACTTTGGTTTATTGTAATTAGTTTAGCTGACATAGTATGCCTTGTAGGAAAGGGATCAAATGGCTAGAAAGGTAGTAGACTACATAGGATCTCCCCATGCATCAGATGAGTAACATGGTGTGGGGAATTCTTCTGATTTGGCAGACACATTGAGAAGATTGCGGGAAGAAATAAGGAGTTACAAAGTGGACAATAATAAAATCATGTAGGCATAAGAGAAACAAGAAGAGGTGAATGCAATACAACTTCAGAGTTTGTCAAAATTGCGGTGACAAGGGCCACTTTAGATTAGCCATGGGTAATAGAACACAACTAATGGGGAATATGGCAGTAGATCTCCCAGTAGACACAGGTCTTATGGTGGTCACAGGTAGGATAGATTTGACACGATCAAAGATGGTACATTGTTGCACACTCCAAATAGGAGAGGTGTTGGACACATGTATTATTCAAGTTCTGGTTCTAAAAGGCATCATGATCCTCATCGATATCACCCTTACAGGAGGAGTGATAGGGGATACTTTCCAGATGAGTTCAAGAAAGAGAAGCTATCTACCTTTGATGGAGGGATGAAGAAATTGCAGGATGCAGAGGCATGACTGCTTGGTATGAGGAAATTATTTAGATTTCATGATTATTCAGAAAACATGAAAGCAAGGATAACCCTTTTCAGTCTCAAAGGTAAAATAGATATTTGGTGGGAATATGTAAATAATGTTAAAGGTATTGATGAATATGATTTGACTTGTCATGCATTTTACAGGCTCTTCAAGAAGAAATACTTGTTGTATAGGTACTATGATGATAGACCTAGGAGTTTTATTAGTTGCAAATGGGTTCTATGATAGATGATGAGTATACTAGAAATTTTTTAGAGATGTTGAGATATGTGCCTTACCTTAGAGGGGAGAAGACCAAGGTTCAGAGATTCATCAATGGACTGCCAATAGCATACAGAGACCAAATTGATTTCGATGAGCCTATATCATTGGAGGAGGCCATCCGAAAGTTGAAGCATTGTTATGAGCAGTCAATTTGAAAAGTTGAGAAGAAGAGTGACTTCAAAGGAAATGAGAAAGCTAAAGGAAAATGACCACCAAAGTGAGGAAGACCTCAAGATGCAGGTGAGAAAGAAAATGAAGTTCCTTAGAAGAGATTTAATACAATTGAGAAGGGACATGGAGAGAAATAGGCTAGAGGTGGTGGTAGAGAACCATTGTAGTGTTGGATATGTGGTAAGGATCATCGTAAGAAGGATTGACCGTAGTATCAGAGTGGTGGTAGATCCCAGATCTACAATGCTTAGGAGGCACATACAATTGGTGGTGTTGGTCACAACATTCCTCGAATATATGTAGCTATGGAAAATAGGTAGGCATATCATTAGGCATCGATCATTGAGATGGACAATAAGATTTGTAACCAAGTTGTTTCTATTTTGATTGATCTTGGATCTAACTATAATTATATTAATCCTGACCTGGTGGATAAGTGTGGTTTGAAAAAAGAAGTGCATGAAGAATATTGGTTGGTACAGTTGGATATAGGTACAAAGAAGCGAGTCACCATTGGGTAAGAGCTTGTGCATTTGGGTTAAATGGTATGCCTACAACAACACACTTGAATGTGTTTCCATTGGGATCGTATAACATGATTTTGGGTATGGATTGGCTATACCTTCATAGAACCAAAGTGGATTTCTTCTACAAGGCCATTGAGTGTGTGGATGATAGTGGGGAAAAGAGGGCCTTGTAGGGAAATAAGGAGCCTACATAAATTAGGATGTTTACTGCTATGCAGGCTAAGCGTAGTTGAAGAAAAGGTTGTGTGATGTTTGTAGTGAACATTTCTAGTGACAATAATAAGGAGGTTGAGGATGCAGATGTGTTGAGTAGGTATCCAGTTTTGCAGAAGTTTTAGGATGTAATCCCTAAGGAAATTATATATGTTCCACCTCATAGGGAGGTAGAATGTTCTATTGAGTTAGTGTCAGGGGCAACTCCAGAATCAAAATCACCTTACGGGATGAGAACACTTGATTTGGTTGAGTTAAAGTTGAAGCTGAAGGAAATTATGGAAAAGGGGTACATTAGGCCAAGTGTATCACCTTGTGGTGCACCAATATTGTTAGTGAAGAAGAAAGATGGTACTCTTAGATCGTGCATTGATTATAGGCAGCTGAAAAAAGTAATGATCAAGAACAGATACCCTTTGCCGAGGATTGATGATTTGTTTGATTAGCTAAAGGGAGCAACATTGTTCTCTGAGATCGACCAGATATCAGGATACCATCATGTATTCATCAGGGAATAAGATATCTTCAAGACTGCGTTTAGGACTAGGTATGGTCATTCTTGATTTTGTTGTTGTTCCATTCAGTTTGAATAATGATCCAAGTACATTTATGTGTTTGATGAATAGTGTGTTGCATCCTTATCTGGACAAGTTTGTTATTATAGTCATTGATGACATACTGGTATATTTTAAGAATGAGGAGGAACATGTTGAGAATTTAGCAGTAGTGTTGAGAGTGCTAAGATAGCATCTATTTTGTGTCGAGCTTAGCAAGTGCAACTTCTTTTAGACTGAGGTACACTACTTGGGACATCTTGTCTCCAAAGAAGGCATTATAGTGGATCTAGAAAAGATAAGGTCCATCATGGATTGGGAAGCTTCTAAGAATGTAGATGAGGTGAGATCATTTATGAGATTGCTAGGTTACTATAGGAGGTTCATCAGGAACTTCTCATGCATTTCATACCCTATCACATCATTTTAGAGGAAAGGTAAGAAGTTTGAATGGACAAAGGAACGTGAGGATAGTTTTGAGCATTTAAAGTAGTTGTTGACACATGCACTAGTTATAAATATTTCGGATCCAGAGAAGGCATTTATAATGTGTACAGATGCTTGCAAGAGAGGACTTGGTTGAGTTCTCATGTAAGAAGGACATGTAGTGCACTATGAGTCACAGAAACTAAATGAGCATGAGAAGAACAACCCAACGCACAATCTTGATCTAGAAATGATTATACATTAATTGAAGAAGTGGAGGCACTATCTTCTTGGCAACATGTTTACATTGATGACTGATCATGATGGGTTGAGATATTTGTTTAATCAGCTGAATCTAAATTCTAGGAAAGCTAGATGGTTGGCTACCTTTAGTGAGTTTGACTTCAAGATCAGATACATCAAAGGGAAGGAGAACCAGGTTGTAGATGCTCTTAGAAGGAAGGTAAAGGTAAATTATATAATGTTTATGAGCTCTTATGGGACAAAGTTACATGATAGGATCTTGCAGGCAGGACAACAAGATGAAAAATACATGGAGATCATGCATAGGATACAATAGAGTACAGGTATAGGTGATTAGGATGTAGACTATCGTCTCACAACGGATGGTTTGGTGAGATTCAGGGATAGGATCTATGTGCTGAATTGCAGAGAGCTCAAGAAGTTTATCTTGAGGGAGTTTCATGTCAAGCCATACTCAAGTCATCTAGGATATCAAAAGAAATTTACAACGGTAAAGAAGTTCTGTTATTGGCTGAATCTGAAGAAGGAAGTGTCAGAGTTCGTGGCTAGATGTTTAGATTGTCAGTAGGTAAAAGCGGAATGCAAGCATCTAGGTGGTCTATTACATCCTATTGTGATTCCGAAATGGAAATGGGAGGTCATTTCCATGGATTTCATCATATGTCTTCTGAGGACATTGAAGCAGCATGATTCTATTATGGTCGTGGTTGACAGGTTGAGCAAGGTAGCTCATTTCATTCCAGTGAAGACTACATATTCAGCTAGTGAGGTAGCACATGTGTTCATTAGAGAAAGAGAGAGTGAGACTGCATGGTGTTACAAAGAAGTTCTTGTCAGACAAGGATGAAAAATTCACTTCCAAGTTTTGGAAGGAGTTATTTCTAAGATTGGGTACAAAGTTGACCTTTAGTACAACTTATCATCCGCAAACAGATGGACAAATAGAGAGAGTCAATAGGATCTTAGAGGATATACTGAGGATGTACGTGATGCACCATTATGGGAATCTTGATGTCTAAAATGGACCTCCTAAGAAAAATGTACAAAAAAAATAAACTTTATAAGAACCAATAGGATTCAATATGATGATGTCAACCATGAGGGCTGATTCACCATTTTTGGAGTAAAAAAGTAAAAAGATTAAAAAATAATAAATACTAAAACTACTTTTTCAACTCTTATTTTCAACTTATCTCCCTAAAGTTGTACTCAAATTTCTAGCAAGAGTACTCATTTGATGCAAAATTTAATTCCTCATCCAAGGAGTACCCATGTAAATAAGCCTATTTTAGATCTCAAAAGTCCCTTAATCCCAACAAAGGAAATGGGAGTAGTATCTTCCATTGGTTGAGTTTGCATACAAAAATGGTTATACGGAGTCATTGAGGATGAGTCCTTTGGAGGCATTATATATACGAAGTTGTAACACTCTCATCAGCTAGAGTGATCCAGTGAACATGGTACTTATTGGACCGGATATGTTGGCAAACATGGAGCAGGAAATGTAGGTTATAAAGAAGAATCTAAAGGAAGCACAAGATAGGTAGAAGAGTTATGTGGATAAGAACAGGTTGTTAAAGGAGTTTCAGGTTGGGGAGCATGAGTATTTGCGCATTAGTACCATGAAAATACATTAAGGATTGGTTCATGTGCCAAGTTGGCACCACGGTATTGTAGGCCTTTTGGGATCCTTGAGAGGATTGGACCGATAGCATATCGACTTGCACTACCTCCAACAATGAAAGTCCATGATGTTTTACATATTTCATTGCTTAAGAAGTATATAAGGGATGTTGATCATGTTATTGATTGGTCTATATTGCAGGTGGAGCAAGAAGGGGAGTTCCCGCTGGAACCTCATTGCATATTGTAGCACGAACATCTCATGCTCAGGAACAGAGCCATAGAGCAAGTTAAAGTGTAGTGGAAGCACTTTGGGCTTGAATAAACTACATGGGACATGGCAGATCAAATGCAGCCCAGTATCCTTCATTGTTTTCTGGTTGAGGCAAAGCAATTTTGGTTTGATGTTGGTATATATTTGGAATATGTCCTAATGATGTTTTGATATATGTATATGGATGTAAATATCACCATGATCTAAGTTATGAAGCTCCCATAAGCGGTACGGGTGTCATATTATTATGGTTGTTGTCTTGTCATGATGTTTTTCTTTTGAGAAGGTCATTCATTGTAAATACTACAACAAGATAAGTATAAAGATCCATAGGCAGTATGTTTTATTTTCAGTGGTTTTGTTGATGCAATTATTGGCTGTGTGTTATATTGTTTCCATGACTAGCCCCACATGCGGGGGAGGGGGGGGGGTCACAAGGGGGGGGATAGGTATTCTTGTTCGTTGTGCTGGGTGCAGTAGGGGGGTCACAGGGGGGGCGACAGCCCCCCTCTACGGGGTTTGGGGAAACACCCGAGGGAATTTTTTTTGGACTCTATATTAGGTGGGTAGACCTATCTATCGTTTTGTGCATGGTTTTCAGACATGTTTTTGGGAATGATGGTTTTATGCCCATGGTATTTTGTATATTTGGTCAAGGGAACTATGGTTATTTTCTAATCCAAGGTTAATGGTTTAGGGTTTATGGATGCTTTGACATGTATATATATGTATTGTAACATTGAAAGGAACATAATGAAAAATTAGCCAAGAAGTCCCGGTTTCGGGATCCAGGGGAAAACCTCTGTGTATATTTGTTTTATGTTTTATGCTCTCTCCATTTTTTATTTTCTATTTTTAGAATTCGTATGCAGGTAATTTATGTATGGGGTTAAAACCTACATTTGGTATCAAAGCCATTTTGGCTTCAAGGGGACACCTTTGCTACTGAAGGGTTTTTCTTGGGTCTGTGGTAGAACCTGCTCAACGGGAGATCTGCAGGATTGATTCTTGTGGTAAAAGAAGATGGTGAGCAGTGGAAAGATAGAGATCGAGAAATTTAATGGTTAGAGTTTTGAGTTATGGAAACTCAAGATGGAGGATTTGCTGGTGGGTAAATATCAGTGGATCACGATAGGTCTGGGTACTAAACCAACGACAATGTCATATGAAGACTGGGCGAAGTTGGATCAGAAGGCAAAGAGCATAATATGGTTCAGTATCTTAGATTTAGTATTGTTGAATATATCAGGGAAAGCTTTGGCAAAGGATTTTTGGGACAAGTTAGGGACTTTGTACCAATCTAAGTCTCTGGTGAATAAATTGCTCCTACAGAAAAAGTTGTATAACCTGAGGATGAAGGATGGAGACTCGGTGACAAAGAATCCTAATGCCTTTAATATTGTGGTAAGACATTTTTTATCCATTGATATAAAAATTTCAGATGAAGATAAGTTAATCAGTTTATTGTGTTCTCTACTAGATTCGTGGGATAGCTTGGTTATTGTTGTTGAGCCTCCAACCTGCACCTTCCTATACACCCTCTCAGCCTTCTTTTTCCACTCATTTTATCCACCAAGTTGATTAAATCATTGTATTTTAGTTTAAAAATTAGCTTTTGACATGGTTTTCTAACTACGCTGATGACTATTGTTTGGTTTAGAATTTTGTTCAGACAGCTGCGGAAGCTTCTCAGTTTCCACAGCCGACACAGGTTTCCGCAGCCGACCTAGGTTTCTGCAGCCAGCACAGGATTCTGCAGCTGTTTTGTCAAACACCATGCTACAGGTGTCCTCTGAAGAAATGAGCCACATGGGCAAGTTACAAGAGTCAAGGACATGGAACGTGTCCCTCCAGATCATCCAGCACGACCATAAAAGCCCGCGGTCAAACAAGGGGCAAAGGATAGTCAACGGAAGTGTTCAGCGGTGGCATGGCTCTGCGTAGCTCTGTTTTTGAGCACGTGAAGCTACGTGGCACAGTCCTTAGCCATGAAGACATCCTGATAGCGTGAATCCAACAGCCATACCTCTCAGATTTAATAAACATGATGACAGTTACCTAGATCCAGGCTGAAGAGGATTTATGTGTCTCTGGTAGCGTGGTTAATAGTGTAGATTTAGTTAATCTGTTTAGCTTTCTTTCCTTATAAATAACGCGTCCATGAACGCTGTAAAAGTTAATCTTTGGTAATGTAATTCGAAGTTGTTGTATTTCCCCACTGCACTTTTATGTTGTTGTTTAGTATATGAGAAGACTGGTTTAAACTTAAGCTTGTAGTTGTTCGTTGAATCGACAGAAGTGGCAGAGGGCCCCTGCTCACTAAAGCCTTGTACAGTTGTCCTTTAACTCTTGCATTACTTTTTTTCCTGTTCATGTATATTAGCTGTACAGTTGTCATTTAAATGCTGCGTTTTATTTCATCATGTATATTAGCTGTACATAACAAAGCTTTTTTATTTCTGTTGATTTACATTTTCATTGCTGCTCTTTTATGGTTACAACTGATTAGTGTTTTCTGCAGGTTTTCTTAGGCAGCTCGGGGAAATTTTTCATCTTTTCTTTTTATAACTATTGGCATACGAGATCATCTTGTCTTTGTCGCTGACTTTTATTTTCTGAAGTTTGATTTCCAGTACTGTCATTTCCTTAAGTTGTACATTTATTTTCTGCTCTTAGATATCATGCTATTCATCTGTTAACGGTTTCTTTCTATAATCAAATAACTTTATTGGGAACCAGAATATCACTCATTATAGCTTGATTTAGTTTGCTTTAGATCTCATATTGCTTGACTTGTTCATGACTGTTTCTCATAGGGTAAATTAAGCTGAAAGGCAAAAGGTCAAGAAAGTTAAAGTAGTGTGATTAGTTTCTTTTATGCAGTTTAACTTCTTTTAGATTTCACATTGCTTAACATTTCATGATATCTTTTCACAAGGAAGATTGAGTTGAAGAGTTGAAATAGTGTGGACTAGTTTTTCTTACTTTTAATTGAATTTAGTGTAGATTTCACTTTCATTTTCATTCAGCAACAAAGATACTGGGCCGATGTCATTAGTTCATTGTTTGATGTCTTTATTTCTTTTTTAGAATTGATTTCATTGCAGTTATTTTAAAGCTTATTTCTTTTAAGTTTTGAAAAACCACTTAGAGATCACCATAATCATCCATATTTCACTTGCTTTATCACCTTTTCATCATCTCACATTAGGGAAAGATAAATCCAAAAACAAACTTAAAAAAAACTAAAAATGACAAAAGACTAAGGAAATGGTTATCTAGTACATATAGTACACTTCACTTCATCAGTTTACGAACCCCGGGTTGACATTATAAATAGCAATTTAGATCACACTAAATTGACCAAACAATTGTAATAGGTAGCAATGTGACTGCCTTGCAGTTTGATGAAATAGTTTCATCCTTGCTGTTGGAGGAGATGAGATAGAAAAATATGGAGGTCCAGAATGGTGATGACTTGTCTATATGAGGGAAATCCTAGAACAAAAACAAAAATAAATCCTCGAGTGGGAGATCTAAATCTAGAGGGAGATTTAAATATTCAGGAAAACCTGTAAAGGTGTGTTGGAAATGCGGAAAAGAAGGACACTTCAAAAAGGACTGTAGATCTAAATCTCCTAAGAAAGGAAAGGGATTTAATGATTCTCTTTCTACAGAGGTGAAAACCACCTCAGATAAAGGTGGGGAGGTTTACTTTGCCTCTTCTTCAAGTACACATGTAGATCATGAGGCATGGTTAATTGAGTCAGGTGCATCCTTTCACTTCATTCCCCACAGGTAGCGGTTCTGCAAGTATGATAAATATGATGGTGGTGATGTCTTTTTAGGGGATGAAAGGAAGGATAGAATCATCAGTCATAGAAAAGTTGAGTTGAAGTTGCAAGGTGGAAGGATTAGAACATTTCCAGGTGTTCTGGATATTCTTACATTGGCCAGAAATCTTATTTCTCTAAGCAAGCTGGATGATGCAGGTGTAAAAACAGTGTTCGAGAAAGATACCTCGAAGATGGTTCAAGGAGCAATGGTATTGATGTAGGGAGTTTGGATTGGCACTTTGTACAAGCTTTAGGGTAGCCATGTTATTAATGGTTGCAACAGTTGTATGGTTCCTGAAAGTGGAGCACAAAATCTAGCGGTCTCTGGAGAAAAGACCATGCTATGGCATCAAAGGCTTGAACATATTGGAGAGAAGGGCCTTTGAATACTTCATGGTAATGGTATGGTAGAAGGTATTTCTAATTTCTCTTTCGATTTTGAATTCTATTAAAATTGTGTATATGGGAGGCATAATCAGGTAAGCTTTCCCTCTAGTGCTAAGAGGGAAAAACAAATATTAGAGCTTGTGCACAGTGGTGTGTTTGAACCTGTGTCGGTTCCATCACTGGGTAAGTTTGTGTACAATGTATGATTTATAGATGACTTCTCAAGAAATACATGGATATATTTCCTCTGGAAGAAATTTGAAGTCTTTGATAGGTTTAAATAATTTAAGGCATTAGTTGAAAACGAGACAGAGAAGAAGATAAAGGTTCCGAGGACAGATAATGGTACAAAATTTTGCAAGAAGGAATTTGAAAAGTTCTATAAGAAGTGTGGTATAGGATGGCATAATAATACTTCATACACACCTCAGAGAAATGGATTTGCAGAAAGAATGAACATGACATTGATGGAAAAGGAAAGAAACATGCTCAGTGGTGTCAGGTTAGGACAAGAATTTTGGGCAGAGGCAGTGGAGACTGCATGTTACCTGGTCAACAAATCACCTTCATCAGTGTTTGAGGATAAGACTCCACAAGAGGTATGGACTTGTAGGAAACCCTCTCTTTCACATTTGAGGGTATTTGGATGTGATGCATATGTACATGTTCCAAAGGAGAAAAGAACAAAATTGGATAGTAAATCTGAAAGGTGCATATTTATTCGGTATAAGGATGGTTTAAAAGGTTATAAGATTTGGAACCCAGAAACGAGGAACGTTGTGTACAACGGAGATGTGGTGATCAAAGAGGTGAAATATGTTATTAAGTATGAACTCATACCCAATGAACTTGAGAAGATAGAGTTTGAGCTAAAGGAGGAGGAACCAGACTCTATAGTAGAAGAGGAATAAAAATATGAAGAGCCACAAACTCTAGCTGTGAGAAGATCAATTCGAGAAAGAAGGCAGCCAAAAAGGTATAGTCCAACTGATTTCTATTCAAATTTTGTTGTATATATTACAAATGATGATCCCAGAATTGTCAAGGGAGCAGTAGATATAGAGGATGGAAAACTTTCGAAAGAGGTCGTGGTTGACGAAATGACATCTTTTCACAAATATGAGGCTTGGGATCTGGTGGAGTTTTTTGGATGGAAGGAAACTGATTGGAAGAAAATGGGATTTTAAGAACAAGATGAATACAGATGTCAAGGTGGAGAAATGCAAAGTTTGGTTGGTAGAAAAAGGTTATTCCTAGGTGTCAGGATTAATTTTGATGATATTTTTTCTCCTGTTGCCAAGGTATCTTCTATTATATTACTTTTATTTGTTGCTTCTCCTTTTGATTTTAAGGTAGAACGTATGGATGCGAAGAGAACATTTATTCACGAGGATCTGGAAGAAGAGATCTACATGAAGCAACTGTTGGTTGCTAAATTTTCTTACTTTTTACCTGCCCTTTTACCCCTTTCCTGTCCCCATTTCATACCATTGTTTTTTGATTTATATTTTAAATAGCATAGGTATGCCTCTTGTCATGTGTTTGTGAATTATTATTCAATGAAGCATAATTGTAGGGGATTATTTCCTAATCAGATTTATAACTCGATTATTCTTGCAGATTTGGAGGAATGATGACCAAAACCGTGGTTCAACGAATGGTGACCATCGAGCTGGCAGCTCTATCCTTGGACATCAAGTGCAATGGTGGATCAATCTCTCAACCAAAGCAATGTTATCTTTATATTTTGTTTCACCTTGCTATGTAATTGTTGGCAGAAAACTACCATAATTCTAGGGGCTATTCGTGTTTGATCAATTTTATAAGTAGATTTACGGGGCTGTGAAAGCCAACCATTAAGATCAGGAGAGAAATACGCTAAATATGAGTCTGTAACAACATACTTTTGTAATGTCCTTTTGATTAATAAGATTTTGATGTTCTAAGAATTTCGTGACTTGTTGATCTTGCCACAACCTCTATCAAGGAGTTGGGCCCACTCTTCTGACCAGGTGCTTTTGGATTAGATGCGTGCATAGGTTTATTTTTGTTGAGTCATTTATTGTTGCAAATGATCTATCAGTGTGTTGTTGTGAGTCTTAAATTATTGTTACTCTTATTATTGTTACAGTTATTGATTGTTGTTACACATTGTTAATTTTATAATTGAATGTTCAATGCTGGGTAGGGAAACTGTGGCCTACGTATACCTTGCATGATAGCCTTGAAATAACTACACAAGCCCTGAATTGAATATTAATGTGGAACTAGACGAATTGCGTGATTCATATATGAACACCAACATTTTGGCGTTTTTGTCAGGGAGGCTATCGAAGGTGCGAAAGTACGATCAATATTTACCAGATGACTGATCTCTCATCCCGGGGAGGGAAGCTTTCACCCTACTATAGCTCCTGAGCATTAGATCGCTTTGGTTTCTTTGATTTCTTTTTTTTTAGGACCACTCTCTTGTCATAGGGAGGGAATTTTTTCACCCTGCTCTAGGTCTCGAGGATTAGATTGTTTTGTTTTCTTTTTCATAGGAACTACTCTCTCGTCTTGGGAAGGGAAGTTTTTATTTCACCCTGTTTTAGATCTTGGACTTAGATTTTGTGATTGGTTTGTTTTTTTTTGTTTTTCTTTCTTTTTAGGGGCCACTCTCTCGTCTTGGGGAGGGAAGTTCTTACCCTATTTCAAGTCCTGAGCTTTTGATTTGCTTCAATATTTTCCTTTTATTTTTTGATTGCATAAACAGAGACACAAATAAAAGGGGCAGCGGAAGACCCCCAAAAAGAAGAGGGAGAGATCTATGCAGAATTACCTACATCGAAGAGATCATTTCAAAATTTGAGTTAGGAGCATCATCGCAAGTTGTTGTTAGGGCGAGATCTCATATGATATTTGGGGGCAGTCAGTTTCACAACCAAAACCTTCCCCAATCGTAGAAGTAGAATTTGGGGAAGAAGAAATATAAAGTAGAGGGTCTGAGGAACTGAATATCGTAAGTTCAGAAGAAGAAAAGTTGAGGGAATTCTCTACACCATTCAATCGATGAAGTGTTGTTAAGAAACCTCAACTACCTATTATAGAACAACCAGAGGTAGAACTTGTTGTGATTCCAAGTGAATATTGGAAGATATTCATGGCTCCTGGAACTTCTTCGATCTAATTCCCAATTGGAGATATCAGAGGTGATGTGCCTATGAAGTCAATTCCTTTGACAATATTACCTAATTTCCATGGTATTTCTATTGAAGATTTGGACAAGTTCCGTTTTGAATTTGACGTTGTCTGTCGGGGTATGACTATATTTCTGATGCTAAAAAATTGTAGATATTCCTTGCTACTTTGAAAGGAAAAAATTTGATATGGTTTATGGGTTTAGTGGGGGAATCGATTACTACATGGGATGATATGAAGTTGGTTTTCCTCAAAAAATATCAAGATTACTGCAAATCCCGAGATGTGAAGGAAGAAATCTTTAAGATTATGCAGAAAGAGGATGAGAACATGGAGGACTTTGTGGAACGTTTTCAATATAGTTTACAGAGATCAAACCATAGTGATCTAGATAAGAACATCTTGAAGATAATCTTTCTCTGGGCACTAAGGGAGGAATCTTTGGAACTGTTGAATATAGTAGGAAAGGGAGATATATCAAAAGAAGAATTTGACACCATATGCAAATTGTGCATTAAGTGTTCATGAGGAGCTATGAGGCATAGGTAGGGGATCCGAACTCTCAAGACATCCAACGGTGGAGTTACAAAAGTAGAAATTGGGAACTTGCTAAACAACTTGAGAACCGACATCCTAAGCACACTATCATCACAGTTGGACGTTTTACAGGAGAAATAGAAGCATATGGAAGCAGAGAAGGCCGTGTCTATGTTTTTCCCTCAATGCAGCAAGAAGCACCCATTGAAGTAATGTCCATTGAATTCTGTCGATACTTGTGCAATATGTGAGAAAAGTCACTCTACTAGCACCTATCCATCTCTTCCTAGGTTGAAGGTAGTTTTTTAGGGAACAAATGAAGAAGTAAATCAGTTGTAATTCATGGGATCAAGGAAACCATGGCAACCATAGCCACAAAACATGAATCAAGGTATGCCTCAAGACCCTTCTAAGTGTTCCAATAATTTGAATTGTGGGCATCAGTCTGTACCTTTTTCACCTTCATGGCCACATTCCTACCTAGCGACCATGGTTCCCTCAATCTGGTCTAAACCCTTCATGATCTTGGAATTTGCATGGACCTCCTCCTTCTTTAGGACAATTCTCCCAACCTATGCCACAACAACAGTTACAAGTGCCTTCTAATGTGTCCACTAGTAATCCCCCCTCTTCATCTACAATTTCCTATTCAATCCACTCCAAATATGAACAATAGAGAGGCTTAGCAGGTTGAGACACTCAACCTCCCTGCGTGCAGTATTACCACCATGGGATGTAATGAATTAAATCTCTGATCTGGTCGGGTGGTAAATATTCAGACTTCACCATTAATTGTTGAACATACTAATGATGAAGTCTCAGAACCAAAACGTAGAGACTCTACTAGAACAACTGGGGATGAGTTAATACAAGTTCCTATGAAACAACGAACCCCTTTGGTAATAATTGTTACTAGAGGATGTTAGACTGGTCCACCTTGTTTTGAGAGATTATCTTTGAGAAAATAGAGTCCTTGTTCTGAATTCGACTTTTTAGGGGAACTGCAAAATTTATTTGTCAAAATCCCATTACTTTAGGCTATGAAGGGCATACTGATTTATGCCAAAACAATTAAAGAATATTTCTCTAAGAAACTTTGAATAATAGCAAAGGATCCACTCACTATTCACATTACGGGAAAACTATCAGATATAATGTTGAGGAAGCCTATACCAATGAAATACGGGGATCCACGGAACCCAATTATGACAGTAAAGATTAATGCGGTTGATATCCCAAATGTGCTGGTAGACTTGGGTTGCAAAAATTAATGTTATAACTTCTGCAACATTTATTACCTTGGGCTTGTGAAACCTTAAACCAACTCCCACCATCCTAGAATTGGAAGATCGGTCTATTATAAGACTGGTAGGGAAGTTGGAAGACATAACTATTTTAGTAGACTCATGGAAGTACCCTGTTGACCTATTGGTTTTACACAAACAATCCCCAGCTGGTGAACATCCTTTGATTTTAGGAAGGCCATGGGTTGCGACCGCAAATGCTTACATTAGGTGTCGGTCTGGAAATATGGTAATATGCAATGGGGAAATTACAAAGAATATTATCCTTTACCCCTCTTTATAACCAATTTCATTAGATACACTGGGATTTACCTCAATACAAAAGCCCCTACCTATGAAAGAGCCCAAACCTAATAATGAAGATGTTAGACCTATCCTTACCATCAGTAAGGCTCTCTGTTTTAAGGAAGAAATAAAGGATGATTCCATTAGCACTTTTCTTAGTAGTCCCAACTCCATTTCTGATTCAACCTGCCAACTATTAGAATTTGTCATGAGTTGCAATATTTAGGAAGATATTGAACCAGAAACAGAAGTCAAAAACATTCCTTTAATTATACCCTATAATAGTATTCTTGTAGAAATCGAACCAGGGAAAACACTGAATATTAATCCTCACCTTTCACCCTCCCAATCTAAACAATTACTGAAGGTCCTTCCGAAACATAAAGAAGTATTTTGTTGGGAGTATACAAATATGAAAGGCATCCTTGCTAATTTTTGTACTCATCACATATACATTAAAGAAGAATATCGACCTATTAGGAAACCAAAAATAAGAATGAATCATACCTTTAAAAACATTGTCAAAGATGAAAAACAAAAACTATTATATGTGGGCTTTATTTATCTGATATCGAACAGTTAATGGGTTTCCTTGCTGGTCATTGTTCCTAAGAAGAATGGCAAGTGGTGGATTTTGGTTGATTATAGGGAATTAAATAAAGCAACTCAAAAAGATAAGTTTCCCTTACCCTTTATTAACCAGGTCCTTGATACATTAGTCGGAAAGAAGTTTTTCTCCTTTCTAGATGGATTTACCAGATACAATCAGACACAAATAGCTCCTAAGGATCAAGATAAAACTACCTTCACATGCCCTTGGGGAACCTTTTTCTACCAAGTCCTTCCATTTGGTCTCTGTAATGCACTTGCTACCTTTCAATGGACAATATTAGGATTTGTTTTTCATCTAGTCAATGATAGGGTTGAAATCTACATGGACGACTTCACCCCATATGGGGATTGTTTTGTAAAATGTTTGAAAAGCTTAGATAAATTACTTTAAATATGTAAGAAAACACGTGTTTCTCTTAGTACAGTGAAATGCCATATGATGATGAAAGAAGGAATAATGCAGGGACACCTGCTTTCAGCTGGAGGAATTCGGGTTGATCCTGCTTAGGTAGAGGTAATATTAAATTTTCCTACACCTAAGACATCGACATAGGTACGTAACTTTATCGGTTATGCTGGCTATTATAGGCGTTTTATAGAATTTTTTTCTAAGATAACATTCCCACTTTTTCAATTGTTACCTAATGATGCAGAATTTGTGTGGAGAGATGAATGTGAAGCAATCTTTGTGGAAATCAAAGAACTAGTTTACAAAGCTATAATATTATGTGGTCCTAATTGAAAGCTCTCGTTTCACATATCTACAAATGCTTGTAAAACAATAGTAGGGGTGGTCTTGGGATAATAGGAGGACAAGAAACTATATGTGATCTATTATGTCAGAAAGAACTTGAGTCCTACTAAACTGAACTATATGGTAACTGAAAAAGAGTTTTTGTCTATTATTTATGCTATTAATAAGTTTCGACATTACATTATAGGGTATCCTACTTTCGTGCACACTGATCATACAACTATCTAGTATCTAATGAATAAATTGATAACCCCTGGTCGTATTACAAGATGGTTATTGTTAATTCAAGAATTTGATATTACCATTGTAGATAAGCCAAGGAAAGATAATGTAGTTGCATATTTCCTATTTAGGATGGATACTAGTGATGAAGGTACACCTGTAGAGGATAGTTTTCCAGATGAACATATCTTTGCAATTTATACTAACACTCCGGGGTATGCAGATATTGCTGACTATCTTGCTGTAGAAAAAGTGCCTCAACACTTACCATATAGAGAAAAACGAAAGATTATCCATCACAGTGCCTATTATTCATGGATAGAGGGGTATCTCTTTTATACAAGACGTGACCAACAAATCCAACACTGCATAAGTGAAGATGACATCTATGATTTCCGGAAAGATGGTCATGATGGTCCCTATGGGGGACATTTTGCAGATAAATGGAAAGGTCATAAGGTGTTATATATGGGGTACTATTGGCCCTTTATTTTTTGCAATGCAAGGAAATATTTTCGAGTGTGTGATAGTTTCTAGCAGATGGGTCAGCCTAGTCAGGCAGAGCTCTTGAGCCCTTTGAAAAATGGGTTACCAATTTCCTTGGCCCATTTAATCCGCCTTCACATAAGAAATTTCACATTTTGGTTTGCACAGATCATGTGACAAAGTGGGTAGAGGCCAAGGTTGTTGTGAAAGCAACAGAATAAGTTGTCTTAAACTTTTTATTTGAACAATCTTTTGCTCGATAGAGAGCTTCTAGAGAGATAGTTTCATATGGAGGGTCGCAGTTTACATCACATATGATAGCAGGACTTATGAATAAGTATGGAATAAAGCATAGGGTGACATCACCATATCATCCTAAGGAAAATGGCCAAGTCGAGAGCACAAACAAGGTACTCGTTGAGAACAATGACTGTAGCAAACCATCACTGAAATTGGGATAAAAAGCTTCCTTAGGCACTCTGGGCATATAGAACAACATGGCGGAACACAACAGGATTTTCACCATGCGATCTTGTCTATGGGAAATCTCCTTTGTTCCTGGTGGAATTCGAAATTAAGATGCTCAATACAACCCTTGAAGTAGTTTTAGATCTTTCAGAAGCCCAGAAGCACCGAATGGAATAATTAAATGAGTTGGATGAAATTTGTTTGATAGCTGTCCAGAATACTGCTATAATTCAAAAACAACGAACTAAATGGCATGAAAAATTTATTAAGAAAAAGGTGTTTCAAAGAGGGGATTGGGAATTTCTCTATGATTCTCAGTTCAAATATTTTAAAGGGAAACTCTACTCTAGATGGATGGGACCATATGAAGTTGACACGGTGTTTGATAATGAGACTATTAGACTTATAACAATCAACGAGGCACATACTCCCCTGACTGTAAATGGACACTGCCTCATATTGTATCACCATCCAGCTTCTAAAGACTCCTTTATTAAACATTTCTCTGATAATTCTGGTTTTGAAGTTGTTATTGCAGAGAACTCTTCCTCTGCACCTCTGATCTAATATCTATATATATATATATATATATATATATATATATATATATATATATATATATATATATATAATAAAATGTTGTTACTACTCTATCATTGTTTTTATTGCAGGTACTCCACTGGTGTTGTTACTCCTCCTGCGTTGTTACTACATGGTGATTTTGTCTAAGTACTTCATTGCTGGTGTTACTCCTCCGGTGCTCTTACTCGTCCCATGTTGTTACTCCGTGGTGATTTTGTCTAAGTACTTCACTGGTGTTGTTACTCCATGGTGATTCTGGTTAAGTATTCAATGAGCGTTGTATCTCCTCAGGTGTTGTTACTCCCCCCGATGTTGTTACACCTCCATTGTTGTTACTTCACCAAGATAAGTCACCAGGTATGTCCTCGATCAACTTTGTTGATTTGATCGATAATTCATTTGACATGACTCAACATGACTGTGGATAATCATCCCTTAGTTGGGGGGAGGTATTATAATAAATGAAAAAGATTCCATAATTAAATTGCAATAATGACTTGTCATTATCACCATTGAACCTTGTGTCAGTGTGTACACTCCACGATCCCCACCATACTTCACATAGTTATTCATAAGCGTTGGAACTTGAAATAAGTACGATCACATTAATCGATGGTCCTTTCAAACATTGCAGAATAATTTCCATAATTACCACTCATTATTACCATAATCTGCTATGGATTTTCCCCATAACACCTTCCCAAATTTCGCTATCACTGCATCCTTCACCACCGCAACCTTTTCATCGAAAACTTACCAAAAAACACTCTCCTTAATGGTCTTGCTATTACTTCAAGTGCTACTATAGAGCAACTGCAGAATGGGTAGGCAAGTTGTTAGGCACAAAACAAAAAATATAGTGCAAGTTCAATGCCATCTAGATGTATGGAAGGTTTTTCTAGATGCAGGATGGCATACTTATTTTGAAAGGTTGTAGGGATTCAACGAAGCTGTCTTGGTCAAATTTGTATTGAATTTTGATGGAAATTATTCCAGAGTTCATGGGCAAGATATTTTTGTCACTGAAGAAGTTATTTTGACTATCAACAGATTGCCGCAGGGAGGGTAGAAATGGTTTTCTTGGAAATCTCCTTTGCTAGAATTCCCAGAGTTATTTTTGCAGGCTAGAGAAATACTGGTCTAGAAGGGTAGGGGGTATGTTCAAAAATATTTTCCACATCCATGGGCTGATGTCGCATATTTTTTTATGAGGTATATTAATTGTGAAGGTTAGTTTGCTACCTTGTTTAAATATCATTTCAAGATTCTTGCATGCCTTCGGTTCCATCATATTCATTCTTTTAATATGACACATTTTCTATGGAACAGTCTTTAGTTAATGGAACAGTCTGCTCATCGGTCTCGATAAACATTAGTGGTTCTCACCAACCATGGGCTTGTTAGATTATTGGTGGTGCATGCCCTGTCACAAACTTATGTGGCTTGGTCGCAATTCATTGAGATAGAAAAGGAAGAACTTGCAACTATGATGCCTACAATGGAGGAGGAAGAAGAATTAGTGGTGGAAGAAGAGGTTGTAGATGACGTTGCTACACAAGAACCAATGTTCACTTCTAGCCCAATCGAAGACAAAAATGCAGGGTCATCAATAGAGAAAGGGACAATAGATGACGATGTCACACAAGAACCAGCGTCGACTACTGACATGGAAGTGAAAGAAATGGAAACAAAAGAGGATGTAGGTGAAGCTGTTAGACAAGAACCAGCATCACCTGCCCAAACAAATAAGGAACCCTTGGATGCAATTGCAGGTGGTGTTGATACAAAATAACGAGCATCACTTGCTCAAGCGAATGAGGAACCCTTGGAGGGAACAAGGGCCGCAGTCGACACTGCTCCACAAGAGCCAATGTCAACTGCTGAGCAGGAGGACAATTTGGAAGAAGCACATGAAGAAAAAGAAAAAGGGAGCACAAACCAACCAATGGAGAAAGCGGAAGGAGAAGGAATTGATGAGCCTGAAGCAGCAGGCACTGGAAGAACGAAAATTGAAGAAAATATTCCTCATTCTCCACTTTCTGCTTCTTTACGGAGAGGGGTAAGGAAATTTAGTTCCCATAGAAATTTAGTGAAAGAAAAAGTCTCTCCCCCGATATTAAAATTTGTCAGGATAGCTACAGGCACCATTTTTGATGTTGTGGTCTCTCCCGTGATATTAAAATTTGTTAGGATAGCTATAGGAAACATTTTTGATGCTGTTACACAAGAACCAGTGTTGACTGGTGAAAAAATTGGACAAATTGAAGAATTGGTGGTCGACACTGTCACACAAGAACCAGTGTTGACTGAAGGAAAATTTGAAGAAATTGTGGCCGACACTGTCTCCATAGGGCCATTAGAGGAGAATGTCGCTGTTGGAACTAACCCCGAAGGGCTAGAAATAGTTTCTGAGAACATGGAAGAGGATGGCTAGGTAGCCGCAAGAAAAGGGCATTGAAGACACTACCACACAAGGGCCTGCAGTGACCCAAGAGCCACTTAGGGATGATATGTAGGTCCCGAGACTTGAAGGAGAAGATGTTGGGGTTGTTCCTTGAGCTAAGGAATAAACAGAGGAGATCAGGGTAAAATAGGATCTGGTTGATGAATTTATTGATGTCAATCCATCAAACCCCACATTCGTCGTGGGACTAGTGGAGGAGGTCGCTGTCAAACAAGAATTTCTTGAGCAATGTGAAAAAAGGAGGCCTCCCCTTAAGCAAAAGTACTAGTCATAGTTCAGAGAATACATGCAGCTAAAAGTGGAAATCATTAAGCTAAGAAAGAAGGTGTTGCTTTTACAGAGGTAAGTGAGGAAGCACAAGAAAAATGCTACAAAACCTGGGGCCGAAACCACTTTAAAAGCAGTGAAGATTGAAGACAAGCCCATAACTTCAGTGGTTGCAAAAACTGAGTCATTTTTTCATTGATTCGAGTCACGATAATTTTTGTTGACTGTAAAGATTTAGAAGTGGTACGCTATTACACCTCACCTTCAACGAGGGCTGATTTCTTTGAAATCCCACCGAGAAGGAGTTAGAGGGATTTGTGAGAAAGCTGTGAAAGTAGTTACTAATTACATGGACCAGATAGAGAAAGAAACACAAAATCATGAGGAGAAACATAAGAATATTGAGGAACTAGAAGAGTAGGTGCAGCTACTATGTTATATACCTAGGGGGGATAATATGGGGTACCAAGGGAGGTACCCAAGGTAATAATGTAATAATGGGATGGGCCATAGTAATAAATAAGGTGGTTAACCCATGTCATGTAAGGGACCACAAGTTGTTAATAATAATGTAATGGGCCCATGGTATTAGTTGATGGTATGAGGGAACCATGGTAATGACCCATGGTATTGTATGTATGAGGCCTATATAGAGGCTAGAGACTCCACTTGGGAGATAGTGAAGAATTATTGTATGAACAGACACATGGCTTGTGGAGTGTTCTTCTTCCTTAAGGAGTGAATGTATGGTGTTGCCCTACCATAAGGGTTTTGATCAATAAAGTGAAGCATTTCTATCTATTTTGATCTTTTTATTCTTGGTTTATTTCTATTATCATATATTTCTGGGTTAGAGCTACAACAATTGGTATCAGAGCACTTTCTTGGGCACAAAAGTGGAGATTTTTTTTTTATTTTTTGCAGGGTTTCGGAGGCGGCGACTTTGCAGGTCAGATCTGTAAATTTTGGTACAAGATCTGTAAAATATAATTACAGATCTGGATTCTTTGTGAAAAAATAGTTGAATTCAAAAAAAAAATCAGTTGAATCGAAGTCCGGATGAAGGAGATATCACTGATTTAAAAATCAGTGGGGTTGTAGACAATTTTCAGGGTAGTGATTTTGCGGTGCAGATCTAAGTCCTGGTACAAGATCTGCAAAATCTAATTGCAGATCTGGATTCTTTTGGGAAAAAATACCCAATTTCAAAAAAAAAATCAGTTGAATCGGAGTCCGGATGAGGGAGATATCACTGATTTAAAACCAGCTCTTTTTTGCAGAAATTTTAGTGACGGCAGGAGAGTAGCAGCACAGATCTGAAATTTCAAGTGCCTGGATCAAGATTTCTACCACATGGGTAGATGCAGAATGATTTTTCCATTTCTAAAAACAGGTTATAATAGATATTCTGAGCAATATTGATGACACTGTGACCATTTCAAATTTTCGCCAATATTTTTGTGATGGCGTACCTAGATCGGGCTTTGAGGGACTTGTATAAATTTGATGGCTCTCATCCAGCTAGATGGATAGCGCAAATGGAGCAGTGTTTCAATCGGAATCGCATCTATGATAATGAGACTCAGCTTATGTTGGGAAGCATGTACTTGGACTATGAAAGACGACAATGGTGGCAAGAGCATCAATGTTCCAATCAAAAGTTTTGGACTTGGGACATGTTTACAAAAGCTATTATAGACCTCTTTGGCTACAAAACTATTCTTGTTGATAAGCTCACACAGACAGACACTTTGCCTAGCAAAGAGCTTAATTTTACAGAAAAGAAGGAAACCATGGAACCTAAAAGGTTATTTTCTACTGATGCTTTCTTATTGTAGGTTCATGGATTGATTCAGAAGGAGAAAATCGTTGTGACTATAAATCCTAGTTGCAAGCAAAATCTTATAAGTGTTAATTTGGCAAAAAGATTGCAAGTTCCAGCAAAACACATTGAAACTGCACAAGTTGATAATGAGGATGTTCAAGTGTACAAGGATTTGAAGATTTCTATGGATAAATATGTGTTGCATGGTGATTTTTATGCTTTAGAGATGGATAATATGGATGTTGTTTTGGGATATCCTTGGATGGAATCCGTGGGTACTATCAATATTAATGTGCAGAAGAAATTCCTGAAGCTCTGGTATAAAAAGAAGAAAATTACATTATAGGATATTTCCATCAATAAGCAGGTAGAGCACATGGAGGCTGAAGCGGAAGATGTTCCAGGGACTGACATATCAGATGATGAGCCTTTGATGATCAACAATCAAACACAAACAGAGGCTGAAGAAAAAAAGGTTACAGGTGATGATACATCAGAAGAGGGCTCAGTGGTTGAAGTCATATTGAAAAAGAAGACACCACAACAGGCACCACAGCAGGGTGAAGTAAAGAAAAAGCCATCGTGGGTTAAAACTTCAACATATCATCACCCACATCACCCCGCAAGACAACCATCAAGATGGCAACCAATTAGCCACATGGACAACAATCCCCGCATGACAGATCGAGAGGAACGAAGATCCACCTACTACACATCCACATAGAAGAGCTACCACAGTCGACTTCCATCTCAAGCCAGCGAGGCACCAGCGAGATCGAGGGTTCACCTTTCTCTTGGATGGCTAGATGCACGTGCACAGTACCAGTGGACTACTCTTTTGAGTAGATCTTATTATTTATGTTCTTCCCATGTTTCGGGGATGAAACATGCTTAGGGGGGTGGAATGTTATATACCTAGGGGGGATAATATGGGGTACCAAGGGAGGTACCCAAGGTAATAATGTAATAATGGGATGGGCCATAGTAATAAATAAGGTGGTTAACCCATGTCATGTAAGGGACCACAAGTAGTTAATAATAATGTAACGGACCCATGGTATTAGTTGATGGTATGAGGGAACCATGGTAATGACCCATGGTATTGTATGTATGAGGCCTATATAGAGGCTAGAGACTCCACTTGGGAGATAGTGAAGAATTATTGTATGAATAGGCATATGGCTTGTGGAGTGTTCTCCTTCCTTAAGGAGTGAATGTATGGTGTTGCCCTACCATAAGGGTTTTGATCAATAAAGTGAAGCATTTCTATCTATTTTGATCTTGTTATTCTTGGTTTATTTCTATTATCATATATTTCTGGGTTAGAGCTACAACATACTAAAGGCTAACAAGGATGAAGTGTTCGCTATGACACAACAGGTAATGGATTTCTGACATCCTATTCACCGTTGTTCTCTTTTCCTCCATGAACAATAGTTATTATTTTGTTTGGAAATCATTCATCAGGAAATAAGCCATGTGATAGAATATTTGATACAGTTTTTGCGTATCTTGAGGGGTGAAAATACCCTGAACCAACACCTGATGTGTGAACTCTACATTCATGATTACATTCTGGACAATGATCAGTCATTTAAGCTAGTTCCATACGTGGGGTATATTCATTTTAGAGCCTTCACCTCTTACATGTTTAATTGGGTTAAGTGGAAGAAAGCCTTCAACATGTTCAAAGAGAACCAAGAAAACATGCCACTTGTCCTTCAGAGGGAGCATTGTCAGTCTGTGAACATCTATAATAGACACCGTACCTTCTTGGAGATCAAAGGATGAAAGGGAAAGAGGTTGACAACCCAGAAGTGGTGTGTTGACATGTGTACAAAACAAATTTTTATTTGTCAAGAGGAGGACCAGGACAAATATTAGAAATGGTGGATGTTATTATCATTAGCTGTTAGGACACGTGAACCTTTTGGGGCCCCCGATGTTTCTTGGGATTTAGATAAAATACCTCGGTATATTGCATGTATACAACATCATGATTATGGTTCCCCATTATCTAGCTACCAGCTAATCAATATACCCTAGGTTACGTGGTAGAAAAGGATTGGTGGAAGGAATTCCTCATAATAGATGGGTATAAGCTTCCGGCCACATAAATGACTGCAAAGTATGATCTTGCACAACTTCATGCTAATCACAACAACTCCAACCCATATTTGAGTAGGTAACGAGATGCATGAGGACATGCAGAAATGTTAGTTGGGGGGAGACGTTGGTTGCTAAATTTGCATACTTTTTAACCCCATTTTTACCCCTTTCATGTACCCATTTCATACCTTTGTTGGTTGATTTATATTCTAAAAAACACAAGTATGCCTCTTATCATGTCTTTATGAATTATTAATCATTGAAGCATAGTCATAGGGGACTATTTCCTAAGTGGCTTGCTAACTCGATTATTCTTGAAGATTTGGAGGATTGATGACCAAAACCATGGTTCAATGAATGGTGACCATTAAGCTGGCACCTCTATCCTTAGAAATCAATTATAATGGTGGATCAATCTTTGAACCAATGCAATGTTATCTTTATATTTTATTTCACCTTGGAAAGCGCTATGTAATTGTAAGAAGACAACTTCCATAATTCTAGGGGTTCTTAGTGTTTGATCAATTTTATAAGTAGAGTTACGGGGCTATGAAATCTAACTGTTAAGATTGCAAGAGAAATACACTAACTCTGAGTCTGTAACAACATACTTTTGTAATGTGCTTTTGATTAATGAAATTATGATCTTATGAGAATTTTGTGACTTCTTGATCTTGCCATAGCCCTGATTAGGGAGTTGGGCCCACTCTACTGATCAGGTGTTGTTGGATTAGATGTGTGCATAAATTTATTATGTTGAGTTATTTATTGTTGTGAATGATTTATCAGTGTGTTGTTGTGATCTTAACTTTCTTTTACTCTTATTTATGTTACATTTTCTTGTTGTTACACATTGTTAAGTTTATAATTAAATGTTCAATGCTAGGTAGGGAAACTGTGGCTTGCATATATCTTACATGATAGCCTTGAAATAACCAGTCAAGCCCCGAGTTGACAATTAATGTGAAATTGGATGAATTGAATGATTCATATATAAACACCAACAACAACCTGAAGGCTTTGCAGTGAAGGGTAAGAAAGAACTAGTATGCAAGCTAAAAAAGTCTTTGTATGGGTTAAAATAGTCACCAAGGGCACAATATCAGAAATTTGATACATATATACGGGGACTTGGCTTCACCAGAAGCAAAGAAGATCACTGTGTGTATTTTAAATTAATTGGTGACCGTGTTATTTATTTGGTCTTGTATGTGGATGATATGTTATTGATTGGAAATAACAAAGAAATTATCGAGGAATTGAAGACCCAATTGTCCTCCAAATTCGACATGAAATATCTTGTTGTTGAAAACTATATTTTGGGCATCGAAATTAAATGATATTGGGAAAAAATGAAGCTCTGGTTAAACCAAAGGAAGTATGTCGAGATAATATTGCAGAGGTTTAATATGAAGGATAGTAAACCGATGAAGGTTCCTATTCCTGTCAATGTAAAGTTATTTTCTGAACAGTGTCCCAAGAAATAAGAAGAGGAAGAGGACATGTCCCATGTTCCATATGCAAGTGCAGTCGGTAGCCTAATGTATGCAATGTTCTATACCAGACCAGACATTGCACGTGCAGTGGAAGTATTGACAAGGTTTATGCCAAAACCAGGGAAGGAGCATTGGAAAATAGTGAAGCGAGTTTTCAGGTATTTACGTGGCACTAGTGATTATGGTCTGTACTACAAAGGAAGACCAAGATTGGATAGAGCTATGGAAATTTGTGGATTTGTTGATGCAGACTGGGCTGGAGATCTGGATCAGAGAAGATATATGTTGGGCGTGGGATCCCCCCAAGGCATGTTTTGGGGCTTAAAGCCCAAGTTTTGACTAAGTCCATTATAAAGACTATACGATTTGTGGGCGCAGAGTGTGAAGTCATAATAGAGTCATAGGGTTTTTCGCCCTTGTTTTTGTAATGTAATGTAAGTTTGAAAGATATAACAATGGTCTGTGGATCATGGGATTGTATAAATAGAACGAGGCTCTAAGTGTAGAAAAAATAAGGGATTTATGACGAAGGAATAGAAGCATTGATTCGAAGTGTAGAGTTGTGTCTTTGGGTTGTAGAGTAGGAGAAGGCTCTACAGCTGAGTGCGCAGAGGCCTAGTAGTCCGCAACTCAGTGCGCAGACCCCTACAACTGAGTGCGCAGGGCAGGTCAAGTCTGTAACCATTGGTAGAATTAATGAAAGAGAAGTTTTACCATATTTCTGTGTATCTTTTCATGTTTTATGCATTAAATTATATTGGGTTTGAATTACAAGTTTATTATTTATTTTCTATGTGAACTCATATGAATGTGCTAAATAAATAATATAATATAAGGCATCTGTTTACGCAAATGTAACTAAGTTTATAAGAAGATAAGTAAGATCTCGAGTGTGACTTAGGGAAATAGTGTAGATCGCTACTCCAGCAGCGGGAAAGCCCCACATCCCCTAGTTAGGGCTGTGCGAAGGCGAACATATTAGGGTGCAAAGTCTAGAGAAGTGTGCGAAGTAACCTGTGCGAAGGGATTCATAGTTGGACTAAATCAACTCCTCAGACATCTCAAGGGTGCGGATACCTGGTTCTAGCACCCTCCCATACTACTTTGGGTGAGACCTCAGTCTGTGCTCCATGGACTGTTGCGGAAAGGGCCAGTAGTATAGGGATTTGTTTGACTAATTAAATGCGAACCTGGGTCAGGGCCCAACAAGCCAACAAATGGTTCTGTTGCCAAGACTGGGATCTGCATAGAGATGTTTTATGTCATATCACTGGAATCCAACTAAGAAAGAAACTAAAGATTGGTTGGATAGGAGAATTCACGAGTTCGTGGCATACGAGAACAAGAATCCGCGACTATCAAAAGAAGAGTGGTTAGACTGCTACCTATACATAGATATCCATGAAATTTTCTTTGCATATTTCCCTACTGAGTTGTACGAGTGGATCGTGAAGCTAGCAAATAGCCAAGGAAGGTGCAAGCTCAATAGTCCTATTGTGTGGACCACAGAGTTGGTGCATAGATTGGAAGCATTGGAGGATAAGATCTTGCATGTTGTTGATCATTGGCTCGGTTGAATTATAGGAGGGTTCATTACTGAGTTCGTGGTAGATACTTCAGTCAGCTATAGAGAGGTAGATCCATGCTTCCTAAAAGGACCATGAGGTAAGTACATTAAGTCTCTAAACACTTGGATTAAAATGCTACTATGTGAAAAGTGGATTATGTGAATACATTTATGTTTGAGGCTACGTGAAGTGGGAGAATTTACAGAAATGAAGGTAGTGCAGAACTAGAAAATAGCCCCTTGACTTCACCTCCGTGAGGGGACGAAGAAGAGGTCGTGAGGGTCTCACCAAGAAGTGTGATCAATTTAATAAGGTAGAGGATTTCGTGCATACCACCTCCACCACCACCATGAGTCAATATGGCGAGTGCGATAAACTTGCTGGTGTTCAAGGGAGTAGGAAATGAAGATCCGAACTAGTTTTGATTCGTGATAAAAGCTCTATGGGAAGCACAGGGAGTTACAGATGAAAATATGAAGAAAGTGACATTGGTCAGTTCTCTGTGGGATTGCGCGCTGACCTGGTATATTAAGCATTCTAATGACAATCCGAATGTGGGGATCACAAACATCCAAACTGTGCTGAACATAGAATTTAGTAGACCAAAGTCACAAGCACAGTTAATCATTGGGTTCAAGGAGATCACGATGCTACCAAGCAAGACTCCTTGGGAGTTGGATTAGAGACTGAAGTGCACAATTCGTGAAGCTAATATGACTTTGATGGATGGACAACACCGTGAATGGTTTGTAGCATCACTAACGCCGCATTTAAGGAACGGGCTGTCACAACAGAGGCTAAAAAATTGGGCCAAGGCCTTGGAGATTGCGATGAGGCTGCATGAAACCCAGATACAGGATCCTAACTTGGGAGTTCAACAGATCCACGCGCAGTTGAAAAACTTGTTCCTTGATATGCAGAGTCTGAAACATGATAGGACATCTTGCCCAGAGGTGCATGATGAGGTATGGTGTGTTAAATGTAAGGGTCAGGGTTATGACAAGGACCACTGCCCAGTGTTCGTGAATTACCTCGCGAGAGGAGGATCGATGCCATTAATACAAGAGGCCCAAGCAAGACCTAGTGTGGCGCCTGCGTTGTGGTGTGAAATTTGTCAAATAGGAGGAAAGCATGCTATGAACAACTGCCATTTATTGCAAAAGTACACGCAGAATTCGCAATAGTTGTTCTATAATTTTTTTAGATCAGTGGGACATGATGAGCACACCTATAGAATCTATGAATTGATGATGGATAGGACTCCTACCTACAAAGTTCAGGTTGAAACGCGGCCCCTTAACTAGAACGCAGGGATGGTGCAAACTAGATTTCAAGGGCGCAGACGAGGCTGAGGTGAAGGAGGACTTGGAAGAGGTCGCAAACAATTGATTTGTTACAATTGCAGGGGGTAAGGACATTATGCTCGTGATTGTATGAATCCAAGGTGCCCCTCATGCTTGTAGTGTACATCGTTTAATCATGAGATGGAGGATTGTCCCATAGTGATAGTGAGGCTGCACAAAAAGGGAGCGATCCAATCTCCCCCTACTTAGAACCTGCAAATGATGAGGTTTGAGCCATGCGAGGAGGACCCTAATGTGAACATTGTTTTGTGAAGTGGAATTATGACAAGGGATGATAAAGGTAAGCAACTTGAATATAGTACTTGGGTTCACAAGGCTCCGATGAAAGAACCAGAGTTTGATTTGGAGCGTGCTAAGGAAACCTTCATGGAAGCTAGGAAGAGCTTCTCTCATGCCTCCACTTTAGGAAGCAAAGACAGACCGAAGCCAAAAATGGACCCCTCGATGCTCACGACGTTCCTGGAAACATGCATGAAGCTACTACGTGACAACAAGGTTGTAAAGGGACTACAGGAACTCATAAATAGATGCACTGGGACCGCGCTAGGGGAAACACACGTAGTCCGAAGATTAGAAAGCATGCGACGAGGACGGGGAGAGAAATGAGATTGACCATGTAGATTCGAGAATATGAGATGGACCAAGTGATTCTGGACCTAGGATCAGATGCAAATGTTCTACCAAAGTAGACATGGGAGCACATGGGGAGGCCTATGCTGCAATGGTCTCCTATCCAGCTGTGAATGGCGAACCAACAAAAGATAATACCTATCGGGATATTGTATGGAATCACAGTGGATATTGAAGGAGTGAGCACGCTAAAAGACTTTGAAGTGATAGAGATTGTTGATGACAGGATTCCCTACCCTACTATTAGGAATATATTGGGCCATTAACATGAACGGGGTGATAAATCTGAAGAAGTGCAAGATGATTTTTGATAAAAAGTCTCTGCGCATAGTTGTACCTTTGGACCCTGCAGAAGGATCGCGCTACACAGAGCTAGTGCACTACTATGAAAGAGATGATGACTTAGATTACATCTACAAGATAACCGCGCTAGAGAAAGACTGGGTAAATCTCACCGCAGATGGACGAATCTCATGGGAGCATGAAATCTCTTGAACGTCAGATTCGGATGAAGAGATAGAGTGATGGTAGAATCAGTTACACGAGGTAACCATGCTGAACTGCAACATGATGACAATATCACTGCACTGCGTATCAACAGAGGTAAGGGATCTACCTACTTATGATGGGTTAAGTGAGGTAGATGCTTTCTTGAACATATTTGAAAGGGAGGTGCCGGAACAACAAAGTTTCAAGGCCTTGAAATGGGTACTGTGTGCTACACTCATGAAGTGGTGGGGTGCACACCAAGAAAGCTTTGAGGACTGGCGTGAATGTAGGAGAATGATGCGCATGCAGTTTGAGAAGCCTCAGATGTGAATAACAGATAAGATTGTCGGACGGAATGATCCACGTGTGCACCTGTCCAGATGGATACATGGCATGAATGCAGGAGAATGATGCGCATGCTAGGCCTTCAACTATAAATCTGCAATCTGTAGGTTCAGATCCAGTTGAACCCAAGCCAACTCTGTATGAGCGTCACGTACCCCTATAGCAAGCTTGCGAATGCACACCTTGACCGGTTCTTCCTTCAGAATGGCCAACTCCGGGACCATTCAGCATGCCTACTCCATGACCTGAAATATGCGCTTGTTTTGGTTGGTTACCTCAGTCACGATGGTGATTGCAGAGTCTTGTTGTATGGCCATCTATTCATTATTAATCTTCTGCTCACTGATCACTTACAAAGTGCGGTGTTCAAGGGCCCTCAGCTTTGTGATCACTCCATCCTACGATAGGTGGAGCACCTCACCAGGGAGTGTTGCCAACTTGAACCCCACTCCCTTGAGGGCACTGACAGTGGGCCTAGCAGCCTGATTCTCTATAGTCAGTGCTCCATCTCGCAGCACTATCACTTGGGAGACAGTCGCTCGCAACATCTCACCAGCTTCTAAAGTACCGATAGCGAGGCTGGGGGACACCGTGCTAGCTTGTGATGCGTGGGTCTGCAGCTTATGCAGACGCATCTGGATGGCCCCCAATAGTAGTTGCTGCTACTACTGGAACTATTGTAGTGCCTCCATGGTGACATCCCACACCGTGTCCCCAATGTCATGCAAATTGCCCTTTGTGAGGGTGATTGGGTCCAATGACGCCTTAGTGGCCTTGGATTTCTTCCTTGGCCTCACTATCTCTTGTTCGCTTGGACGCTTGATGCGGTTCGACGTCGTCTGTGGATCCGTGCCATGCTGCTCTATTTGATCGTTTGTTTCTTCCTCTGTTTCAGACAAAGGTGACTCGCGCCTTTGTCAGAGCCACACTCTATTTTGCTTGTCTGCTTTTCCGTCTGCTGGGTGACATCGTGCTCTACTTGGGCCTTGTTAGTATCCTCCTTCTTCCTCTTCTTGGCCAGCTGCACCATCTTGAACTTGGCTTCCTCCTTTTTGTGTTGTGCGGCGGACTTTCTCATCCCCACCGCCAAGTTTGAGGTAGTTCACCACCCTACCTACCAATGGTCAAGTACTACATCAATTGTGTTTTCCATTTCCAAGTAAGGAAAGTCATATCATGTCTGCGCAACGTCCTTCTATGCCCTGATCGACACACGGTGAAATTCTGCCTTGAACTCTGCGTACCACTGTAGGTTAGCAGACACAATAGGAAAAAATCGCGGTTTGCGATTGATAGCCATGCGGATGTTCATTTTGCATCAAGATCCAGAAGATCTTGCTATCCTTAATGTGTTGAGCATCCTTGGTCACCCACAACTAAGCGTACTTCACTACTTCTGGCAGGTACGACGTGATCAAGGGGAATTGACTGTCTTTTGGCAGCTCCCAAGCTACCATCATAATAGACAGCAAGAGCCACGCATAGTGGAAGGTCTTGCTGAGATCCTATGCCTCGCGACAGTTCACAAGGAACTCACCAAAGAGATAAAATGCCCAATTAAAATTGACTCCTTTGGTGCATTGGGTTGCAAGAGCAATGACTAGTGCCGACACTTCATTTGCGCGACACTTCCTCATAACCTTTCCTACCAAAGTTTATGTATCCACCTTGACCGCAGGTTCGCAGATACTCGAGATGGCATAGCCTAGTGGCTTCTTCACGAGCTTGTATTTCTCCTTCATGGCCTTCACGAGGGCCTTCTGTCATGCGGAAAGAGTCAATTTTGCAGACAAAACTGACCTCCCTAGAAGCTAAAGCTTTCTAGTGACAAACAAGACAATTAAGCACTATCTTTCCCTAAATATGCATTTAGAATACAAGCAATCAGGTGTTTATAACATACCTTTAGTCCAACGTTGTTTGTAGCAGTCCAGCCTCTCCGATCCAGATGAGCTCCTCCTTATCTTCGAAACCTGCATTCACTAACAAGAAAACGATTACATAGCACCTGAATAACTCATAAAATAAAACATATTCATCATAAAGACCAAGGAGTATATGAAGAAAATTATATATAACAACTTGTTGAGAAAAATGAACTTAATTGTATTAAGTGGAAACAAAAGAAACCATTACAACCAGTGCCTTGGTGTTGTGCAGGTCCCTCCCAGGGTCCAGCAAGAGTTCTCCTTTACTTTGATCAGCTCACCCACTTCCAAATGAAGCTAAGAAAGGATGGGAATCTCTCCTCTCAAGCTCTATAAGGGAGTCCTAATTTCAGCAGCATCTACCCTTAGGAATGTTCAGCTTTCAACCTCCCCTCCCTCTGGCCCAATGCCTGTATTTATAATGCTTTGGAGGAATTTAATCAGGTCCACCATCAATGGGATAAGCCCCTCTTTGAATGGGATAGCTCCCCTCTTGATGGGATAAGTTCCTCTTTCATAGGGATACATGAACCATTTGGAGGCGCTCAATACACGTCAAACCATCTTCTAGAATGCTCTAGAATCGACCACAAGTAACTTTTTTGAAGTAAAACTCGTGCCTTTTGACCTTTACAGGAGTACGCACCCACCCCTTTACAGACAAAGCGTACAAGTACGCAGGTATTGTGAACTTGGGGTGCGTACACACAGGTAAGGTTAAGAGAAACTGTGTAACCAGAGTTAATTGACTTTTTAAGGACTTTCTCTCTTTCTTGGAGTTTGACATGAGGAGCAGAGGTATAAGACTTGCTAAGGAGGATAGTATGACAGTTGATGGAGCCATACTAACTGTAGATAGTCATGGTGACAAATTTTAGTGTAACAGATTGCCCCCTAAAGTGCGAAGCCTGTAGTAGATTAGGGTTTCATATCATCTAGGAAGGGTGAAGTACTTTATCATTTCAAGGATTATCTTATGGAGAGCCCAGTCAGAACTTGCAAGTATTCAACACAAAATACATATATAAGATCATATCATCGCTGAGGTAGGCATTCCCATACTCAGATTGAAAACTTTAACTAACAAACTAACTATTGCTCTGATATAGGAATGATTTCGCAGTACATCATAATCATAGACTCTTGTAGACACAGTATGGATGCAGCCATCTGTTTATGATTAGTCTACTGTATAATGAATACAAAACTCCTCGCAGCCTGGATGGTGGAAACTAGATCCAGGGTCTTCATTTCTACTTCCCGAAATGGTACGATTCTATCCATGCGAATAAATGAGCTAATGTCGAACATGGTAGAAACCACTTGATTACCAGTCGATGATGTAAACTGTTAACAAGTGTGAGAGAGACCACTAGTGATGTCAATGGTTCTCAAAGTACCCAGTACAATCCATGAGATGTGAATGAATGTGTTGATGTCGAACATTTCACGGAATCCTTCGATCGAAAGTCAATGATGTAAACCGTCATCAAAGGCGAGAAACCTGCCATTGATGCATGCAGATTTCAAGGTACTGACGATTTCTAGGTCATCTTTCTAGATAATGTGCTGATGTCGATAGAAAGCGACCTGTTGCAGGCAAGCCCACAACACGAAATCATAGATCAAGTTGAAGAAATGTAGCTGTAAGGACTGACTCAGGGATGGTCGAGATGGATGACAGGTATTTTGCAGATGAATGGTTTATTTGCAGTGACCTCTTGAACACATAACGACACGACAGATGGCTTGGTGACAATTGACCCAAAGTTAATACCTGGAACCGGCTGAAGATTTTCAATGTGGTTTGATTAACTGTTAGGCAAAGGATCTCCCAACCTAGGTGAATGAAAAAAAGTGTCGTGTTCAAGAGTGGTGATAAGGTTTCTTCTCAGACAAAGGATAACAAATAGGCTCATTTTTCTCTCTTTTCCCCCACCATTTCTGGCAAGTACCTCTTTATTTTTTACAAGCTTGAGGAGGATAACATATGCTTGATTATAAGCTCATCCTTCGGATGAGTCCAACTTAGTTTAGATTCGAACCCTAAGAAGGAGTGGTTCGTTCCTATTTGTAATCAAACAGGTCCTTTACTGTGAAATTTTAACGAGTCCAGTATAGGAGAAACTCGGTGTTTTTCAATTTTAGAGAGTCTGAAAAAACTTAAGAAGACTGCAGGGTTGAACTTTTACGTAAATTTGTGTCTCCCAAGCCCGAAACAGTATAAAATAATACTTGAGAGAACTGCTTGATCTTTTACGACCAAGGAGTACTTTCATAATTAGTGTCTTTGACCTGAAAAGTAAAAAGCGATCAAGGACACGTCGTTTTATTTCCAGTATCGAATTTGAAACGACAAAAATCCAGCAATCTTTTCCTGTTTTTACGGTCAGAAAAGGGCTATAAGGAGACTGTCTTTTAATTCCATTTTAATGAGTGTAAAAGAAACGCTAGGCAATCTTTTCATGTTTTAGGAGTCAGAAAAGGGCTTAAAGATGACTCTGATGTTTTTGTTTGTGAAAAATGACAATTTTCCCTGAAAATCCTTTTATCCTGCACAAAAACCAACACATTACTCATACCTGTTTAAAGATAGATAAAAATACTTTGAAAAATACCTTTTCATGGTGAAAAATAAACAAATTTACCATTCATTTACCCAAAAAACCTATAAAAAGGGCTTTTACCAATTCATTTTTACCATTTTACTGTTGAGGAAAGAAAAAGGGCTTTTGGCAAGAAACTTCCCGTGGACATTGCGGAGAATCCGACCGTCGAAATCGAATGTTGTCTCATCAGGTATTCTACAACATCCTCCTCTTCATTTCCATCCGTTTAGAATTTGATTTTAGGCCCTAGTTTCATTTTTTGGAGGCTTTGGGGTTTCAAGGTCCGCTTTTCGGGGTACGCAGGTGCTCCACTAGTGACCCGCGTACCCCGACATTTTCTCAGTTGGGAAAATGCCGAGCGTACGCACCTTGCCTTAAGGGAACCCACGTACCCACGCCCTGTTCCCGAAGGCGGGGTGCGTACCCCGCAAAACGAGTTTTTAAACCACAATTTCTTCAAAATGGACCAAAATGTTTTGATTTCATTGATTCTAACAGATGTTTTTTGGTGTGTAGATTGCCCACCATGCTTGATTGGCGCGAGAGAGAGCACGAAGATGTCGATTTGGCCGCCATTAAGATCAACCTTCCATTGATGCTTTGAAGGCATGCAGCCTTTACAAATACTGGGCCATACCTGGCATGAGGGCCCAGGTGCGCTTTCTAGAGTGGCTGGTAGAGAGATGGAACGTCCAGGACCAGTGCTTTTACATTGGAGGGCACCATCTCGAGATAGAGCCCTCAGATATTTACTTTCTCACTGGTTTGCCCAAGAGAGGCGAACACTTGACTCTGTTCGGGACTAGGCCGGGTGGCCAGTCCATTGCTAGTCTCCGACAAGAGTGGTGTAACACTCAGTCTCAGGAGAAGGGGATAGAGATCAAAACTATATCCCGACCTGAACTTATGGTGATTGCTTTTACAGTTACCAGACTTTGCGGGGCTGCCGCTTTACACATTGCCACTGGATCCCAGATGCGGATGGCGATTGATTGCTATCGGGGCACCATTTTCAACTGGTGCGATGCTGTGTTGGCCAACTTAAAGGGCCAACTGACTAGGACCAAAAACGGACAACTGAAGACTTTTGGTTATGGGCCTTTAGTTGTGAGTTTTTCCCTAGAGAGGGTTCCGATGCTGATCCCACAGCAGCTCACTGTTGAGGTTGGGCCTCCCCGAGAGCCTAAGTTGATGCGATGGGTTGCGGTGATGGCCCGTCATCCTGACGAGGGCACGGAGGTTGTCCGATTTACTCCAGAGTATTTTCACTGGTTGGAGGACCATATCTTTTCTATATAGGATTTTCCTTATGCCGGAGTTGATTTTCGTGGAGATCTGGACATGGTTCTTCCACCGGGAGAACAATGGGATGACACAGGTACTTCATTTTTCACAAGTTTTTAAATTATCTACCTTTTTTGTTTTTTATATCGTCTCAAAACTGATAGTAACACTTTTCAAAATGCAGATGTAGGCCCACGTTGTCCAGCCAATCTCCGACCTTTTGAGAGGAGACTACCAGTTGCAGCGGCACCAGCCCCACTGGACGAGGCCACAGGGACCCTAGCTGAGTTGGAACAAGACCTAGAGCATCTTACGGCAGACATACTTGAGACTACTATAGATGATATTCCTATCAGGCTTCAGCGCTATGTAGTCGCAGTCCCAGGACCTTTTAGGAGGTTCTTGTGTAGGTTGGCGTGTGCAGTGGTGTCGTATAGAGAGCATCACCAGTGATTGGATGGTCGTTTTTGTAGACACATGTGACATTTTGGTTTTTTGTACTTATCATTTTTGCCGATCATAAGGTGTTTTTCAACCTATGATCGAAGACGATGTATTTTTGACACACTCTTATCTATATATATCATTATTACCGGCTTATCTTGTTAAACATGTGTGATGAAACGTTTTTAAATTTACATGTATGATTATCGCAAATGTCTGTTTAACATTCGAGAAGCAATTGCATCTGCTAATGTATTTAAAGACCTTGGAATATGCTGATATTCAATGTAATCAAATTCACGTTCCAAGAGACGCACTCTCAAAAATAACCTTAATAACACTGGATTTCTAATGGCATACACTCTATTAAGCTGTAATACAACGAGTTCAGAATATAACCTCACTATCAAACTCCGAATCCCCAATGAAATAGATTCAGACAATAACTCAATCACTGCACTGTACTCTGCAATGTTGTTTGTTGTTTGACCGAGGCTCACCCCATGCATAGAAACTAACTCATCAGAGGGCGAATAGATAACCCAAGCTGCGGAAGAGATATTCCGTGTACTACGACAAGCACCATCAGCAAATCCAATGTATGTTTGAAGAGGCATCGACATCTGCAAACATCAAGCGTAAAACCAAGAGAAGCAGAATAACGACGAAAAACACACTTTCTAAGCTAAGCACACTGTCTAAACTAACAAACACACCAGCTAGAAAGAAAAACCTAACTTAACTAAAATCTCCATACCCATCATTTAAGCATAATACCTCTTTAGGTAAAGTCCATTTCTGGGTTTACCCAAAAAGTCCCCGTCAAAATCTACCAGCTCATAGGCCCCTTTTGCTAACTTTCACTTGACAATATAGGGCCCATGCCACATAGGAACAAATTTTCCAGCACCTAATTTATCGTTAGCTTGATCATATAATAGCACTAGGTCTCCTTCTGAAAAATTTCGAGGGGTCACATTTCGATCATACTGAGCTTTCATACGTTTTGCGTGAGTCTCGATCGCCAATGCAGCATCACGTCGAGTCTCATCTAATTGAGCTAAGTATAATAAACGCTTCTCCTCTTCGGAAGTAGCTGGAAGTAATTCGACGGCCATTTGAAGTGACGGGATTTCGCATTTAATGGGCAGCACAGCTTCCAAACCATAAACTAGTTGGAAAGGAGTGAACCCTGTTGATGTTTTCACTGAGGTTCGGTACGCCCAAAGCGTGGAAAATAACATGTTGTGCCAATTCGACCGATGAATACCAATGATTCGTCGGATCATGATAACTAAAACTTTGTTGATGGACTCAACCAAACCATTTTCTTATGGATAATAAGGAGTTGAGCTATCGTGACGCAAACCAAGCTGGCCTGTAAGTTCTGTCATCATAACGTTTCGAAAATGGCGCCCATGGTCAGTGATTATCGCTTCTGGGACACCAAAACTAGCAATAATGTGATTGAATACGAAAATTGCAGCTGTCTTGCCGTCTGCCTCGAATGTAGGCATCGCCTCAGCCCACTTAGTAAAATAATCTACCGCAAGGATGATATACGCATGCCCCCCGGCCGAGTGAGGGTTACATGTAATAAAATCGATACCCCATTTGGCAAAAGGACCAACGGAAATTATAGGGTGGAGAGGAGTAGGTGGAGCACACATCTTGCGATCAAACGCTTGACAGTTGTGGCATTTCCGGACCGCAATAATACAGTCTTTAAATAAGGACGGCCAAAAGTAGCCAGCGCGCAATATCTTTTGGGTTGTGGCATACCTAGACATATGACCGCCACACGCTCCAGAGTGATAGTCATTCATAACCCTTTCAGCTTCCTCGTGAGTTAAACAACGTCGAAAAACCAAGTCCGCCACACGGCGATAAAGAGTATCTCCAATAATTTTGTACTATTGGGACTTGAACCGAATTTTCCAACGTTCCGACTTTGAAACTTCGGGCCGAAAGGATTGGGTCTGGAGATAGACGATGATATCCCCATACCACGGATCTAAAGTGCTGATGAGAAACAAAGATTCATCTGCAATGGGTTCCTCTGCCACAGTTTCTGTGTCAGCACGCGGGAAGTCACACATTAACTCTGCAAAAACTAAAGATTTCTTAGACTTAGATTTCTCAAACTCCAAGTCGAACTCTTGCAGGATAACGATCCATTTAGAGTACTTGCCCACTAGCAATTGTTTAGTCAAAATGTAGATCATAGGGTTGCAATCCGAAATGACTGTAGTTTTACGGAGTAGAATGTAGTGACGAAAACGTTGGACAGCTTGAACGGCTGCCAATGCCAATTTCTCCACATGTGAATATTTGAGTTCAGTTGGATTTAACGTCCGACTAAGGTAATATATCACATGTTCCGTTTCGAATTCGTCTTCCTGAACTAAAACCATTCTGATGGTGGAATGAGCGGCGGCGAGGTACAAAAAGTAATCCTGGTTGTAGTTGGGAGGATGCAGCAACGGTGCATGGGTCAACGCGTGCTTGAGTGCATCAAAAGATTTCTGAGCTATCTCATCCCAAGAGAATTGAGCGTTCTGTTTCAACAACCGGGTAAAACCCTTTGCAATCTCGGCGTAGTTAGGAATGAATCGGCGTAAAAAGTTTGCTTTCCCCTGCAAACTTTGGAGTTGGCGAAGACTCGAAGGAGGAGGGAATTTGATGATAGCTTCTACCTTTGAGGGATCGACGTGAATGTTGGCTTTCGAAACTACAAATCCCAGCAATCGACCCACTTCTATACAGAAGACACATTTGTGTGGGTTCAACCGAATATGATAATGCCTACACCTCATGAAGATTGCTCGTAAATGGACAAGGTGATCAGCTCGATGTAATGAGTGAGTGGGCAAATCATCGAGATACGGTTGCACAATGTGTTTGATGTCATGAAACGCATAAGACATCGCCCTTTGAAAAGTGGCTCCGGCATTCTTAAGCCCAAAAGGTAATTTGCAATAAGAAAATGTCCCCCATGGAAAAATGAAAGCCGTTTTTGGTTGGTCGGCAGGTAGAATATTGATTTGGTTGTAACCGGAAAAACCGTCCATAAAGGAAAATATTTCACTGCCGGCACAATCGTCAATTATTTGATCGATATAGGGTGTTGGGTAGTTGTCCTTGGGACAAGCTCGATTGATATCCCTATAGTCGATGCATATTCTTATTGTTCCCTGTTTTTTGTTAACCGGAACAATATTCGATACCCAATCTATTAACAGGATCGGATAAATGAAACCTGCTTTCAACAGCTTCTCAACTTCTGCTTTAATTGCAGCCGCTTTTCGTGGGTGAATCTGACGCAAACATTGCCAGATGGGTTTAGCGTCCGGGTAAGTCTTGATCTCATGGACAACAATTGCGGGATCAATTCCTGGCATTTCCTCATAGGACCAGGAAAACACGTCGTGGAATTCTTGAAATAGGGCCTTGTATGTCTGAATTTCGTCATCTGAACACGAGGCACCTATATGAATGTGCTCAACAATTCCGGGCTTGACTGAAATGTCAATGGGAATAGTTCGAGAAATGTTTCCTAAATTCAGCTCTGAATCAGGATGTTTCATTGGATTCTAAGCTTCTTTGACATATTCAGCTGTAAAGATTAATGAGAAATCGTTTTCAAAACGATCATCCTCAGGTAAAAACGAAGATCTGTGATGAAGATCTTCCCATGGTAAATCGTCTACACATAGGACTTCACAAAGTTGCTCGTCAGATGACACAACTTCGGGAAATTCTATTAACTCCGAGGTTGACGTGAAAAGTGATTCCTCACGGACCACATTCATTTGGTCGATTTTGGCTGAACTCGGGTCGGTAAAAGACTGCACGGCTTCATAGGCAATTTCATATGGACTCAAAGGCATAGCATCACAAAATGAGTCTATCTCAGATTCATAAGGAACGATCCAAGGATCGTCATAAACAATGGTGTCTGAAGTAATCATATGAATAGATGCAAATGAATACAAGGCGTTGATTGGAGGAAAAGGAAAAGTTCCTAGTAAACCGGCATCTTTAACTAATCCTACTCCAACATCCTTATAAGGGATAATCGTTTTACCGACATGCTGGATACTCTCTAAAGAGGCTGGGTTGGATGAAAAGTAAGCCAGCTGGTCTATTGTTACGATCTTGTCATTATATGGAAATTTTATTACTCTGAAGACCGATGAAACGACCGTTGTCATAGCGTAAGACCAACTTCGACCCAAGAGAAGGTTGTAGTCTAAAGGGGCATCAACCACCTCCACATCCAGACTAACGGTTTTTCCTTCAACCCCTATAGGAAAATCCTGTAGAATGCCAAACGGATGAAACCCACGGCCATCAAAGGCCTTAAGAATTGTCGGGGATTGATTTAGTGAAGGAGAACCAAGCGATCTCCAACACTGTATCAACATAATACACGTGGAAGCTCCCTCATCAATTACAGTCTGATGAATAGGCCTGTTTTTGACTATCACTGGGATCTGGAAAGCCATCTGATGAGGTAAATGCGGTGTACTATTTTCTAGATCAAAGATTATTAGGTTCGGGTCCTGAACATCAACAGCTCCTATAGCCGACAAAAGTAATTTGCGTTGTGCTGGGCATGATTGCAGCACTTCCAAAGACGACATTGCTGAGGATGAAACAACTAAATCCTCAACAATTTTGTAATTCTGGGCCGCTCTCGCATGTGGATTGAAAGCAGACCTTCGAAGTGCACCCTTGGTGGGCGGTTTGATTACTAAGTCCGGGTTAGGTTTCTTGATCTGTAGTGGATCGGAACCGGGAGCTGAGGTGGATGGATTAGAATGAGAAGATTCTGCTTCTTTGCCATCAACAGGACTTTTACTACCATAATCTTGCGATCGAGTCGCAATCCTTACATGAGACATCATCAATATGGGTTCTTCACTGGAACTCGAGGAAGAACCTATCATCTTACTCTCCTGCTTTGGAAATGGATCTTTCAAAACAATAGGAGTTGGGGAACCCTTGACGATTTTCACAACCTCGGCCCGATGCGGGCAATCTCTTGTAAAATGATCCTCTTCACAAATAAGACAAGGATATCGAGGTTTGCGTTTTTTGTCATTGGTTTCCGACTTTTCTGTTTTCCCCTTTGGAGTTTTGTCTGCTTTATTCTTCTTCTTACCTTTCTTCTTCCCACTGGATTTTGATTTAGCCGTAGATGACTCTACAGTGTGAATATCAGCGGAAACTTCAACAGAAGATTCTCCTGTCGGGGAGTCTGGTAAGGTTATAATAGGAGAAGAATTCTTTGAGGATTTCTTCTTGCTTTTAGTATTCACCGTACCAATCATGCCATCAGCGGCATGAGACCCCGAAGGAGCAACAACGATTTGATTTGACTTAGGAAGATCTGGGATCTTTTCGTGTAACGTACCTGACTGAGTGTAAACTAAGTCAAGGTACTGCGCTTGAGCAATCACTTTCTCCTCAGTAACTACTCCGGCCTTAGCTACGTCTTTAGTAATCTTCGGTAACAATGATTTAACAAACCATTCAGCTAAGATTTGGTCCGGGATAAAAACTTTCACTAACCGCCTTCGATGTCTCCATTCATGAATATGATCGGAAATATAAGTGGACGTCGATTGTTTTAATGAAGTTAGTAACTTCGTGCCATTATCATATCTGACCGGCAACTGAAAATGAGTTAAGAACGAGGTAGCTAACTGGCTAAAATTATAAAAAGAGGCCCGTGGTAACTCAATGTACCACTTGGCCGCGAGACCAATGAGAGTACGCTGGAAAAGACGTAAGCGGATCGAATCATCCGAGATGGAATTAGAGGCACACCAGAGGTGGTAAGTCATCACATGATTCGACGGGTCCTCTCCAGACTTACCTTCAAACTTGGGTATGTCACTGGGCAACTTATTTGGCATTGGCGGCCAAAACGGAAGATAATTTATTGGATCGTTCGTTAGGCGCAACAAGTCTGGTAAATCCAAAGTTGCGATAAACGGTAACTGCCGATTAGGATCCCTAAAGCTCTAGGTCACAAGACCAGTCCCAGGAGGAGGATATCCAAGATAACTTGGAATAGGAATCGCATTCGGGATATTGTATCCTCCCGGAAAACCAGGATTAACCGGACCATACTGGGGTTGTTGTGGTTGTTGATAAGTGTACCCAGGATACGGTTGATACTGGTAAACTGGCTGCTGGACAGTAGGCCCGTATTGGTACTGTCCCTGGTACGGTTGATAAGTGAATTGTGGTTGACTAGTGACAACCGTACTTAAACCAGGTTGTCCTACAGGCATCTGAACCGTAGTTTGAATCGTGGATCCAGACAATGGTAAAGATGTCTGAGGAGTAGTTACAGAGACAGTAGAAACCGGAGCTGTCGATACTCCAGAAGTAAGTGTGGTAGACTGAACAGATGTTGCGGTAGTTGCAGCAGTCGTTTGAGATGGAGTACTAGGGGCAATAGGCCCAGATGGAGAAACTACCGAAGGTACAGAAGTTTGAACATTAGACTGGACTGGTTGCTGGGTGAACTAGAAACTAAGGGTTGTCCAGCTTGAGATGACAACTGTACACTTGGCTGCAATACCTGTTGAACTTGCGATGGATCCCACACTATGTTCATTCTGGGGTATTGACCCATGACAGGTTGAGGATATTGAGATCCATAACCGGATTGAGGGTAGGATTGATAATTGAAAGGTACATTTCCCGTACCTTGAACATAAGATTGACCTTGGGGTGGTTGATAACCTTGACTCGAGTACTAGCCTTGGGGTAGATACCCTTGAGGTAAGTACTGATACTGGGGTTGACCTTGAGGTATAAATTGATACTGAGGTTGACCTTGGGGTACATATTGAGGCTGGGGTTGACCTTGAGGAATGTAATGCACCACGGGTACATACTGTCCTTGAGGTTGCCCCCCAGACGCAATTTGTGTACCTTGAGGTTGCCCGCCAGACGTTAATTGAGGCTGCCCCCCAGGCGGTAACTGGCCACCTTGAGGTTGAGAACTGGGAATTGAACCTGACATCATGTAAATGTCTCCTACACCCAATGGTTTATTACCATTGTTTCCAGTTAATAACCCATGTTCAATGGGTTGAGGTGATGCCCCCGCAAAAGTACCAGAAAGTGACTGATACCCAGAGGGAAAAGAAGGACCGCCGTACAAAAAAGATTCAGGAGATTGAGTAAACATAGACGACTGACCTGACATATTTACAGGAGTATAAATACCTCCAGGTGGAAAAGGAGTACGAGGTGGAGAAAAACTTGACCCTGAGTTGTCCAAATAATTAGTTAACGAAAGATACCAAGTAGTACTTCTAGGTGGACTGTAAAAAATGGATTCACACTCCCTTAGATCAATAGTAGGTTGATCTTCAGGGATAGGGACGCCTATTTCTTCTTCTGGAGCAAGTTCTTCAATAGCTATTAAACCAGAAGGAAGATTTTCGGTGATGACTCTTCTACCCCAGGTGAATCAGGAGCACTAGAAGTTGGAGTAACAGGTTCAGATATCTCAGGTTCTTCACCTATATCACTAGTATATGAAAAAATACCAGCAAGCTCGGAAACTGCAACAGCTTCGGGATTATAACCTGTTTCTAGACTTCGGTAATCAGGATGAACTACCAACGAAGACTCTCCTTCTTCAGGTGAACCTACTTTACTGCCACTAGGAGTTACAAGGACTTTCAAACCTTCGTAATGAATCGGGACGTCTTCAGGAGGTTGGCCCCGAAGTCTACGGGACTTCCTCAACAAATCAGCCACGGTTACATTCTCAGGAGACTGGCCCCGAAGTCTACGGGACTGTCTCGGTAATTCAGCCACAGTTAAAAACTTTTAACTACTGCACACGCAAACAAAGTAAAATCTCAAAGAAAACCACCTAAAGTCTCTAAAGAACCAAAAAAATTGAAATCACATGCCTAAAGCATCTAGGGCATCAAACCATACACAAACAGTAGCCTTCCGGACCGAAAACACTAGTTGGTGATGAAGCCCAACATCGCCGAATTCAGTACAGAAGTGGTGGGTGGAATAGTTACCTCGGAAACCTGCTTAATGAATAGACCGGCACAAGTTCCTCCACTTTAACCGTCTCGAGTGAAGTGAACCCCCCGAAAAATCCAAGTGAGTCTAGCTGACGTCTGCTCCAGGTACAGTGGGATCTTCCCTCCACCGTCACCTTGGGTAGAACCCTAAAGATAATGGTCACTAAGGTCACCAACAACAACAAATACACCTGGGGGAATAGTCTACGATCCGATAGCACGCAAGGGCAGAGTATCAAGCTCAATCCCCTTGCCGGCTCCTTGACAATAATCCAAGGTTTACCGACAAGTGACCCCAGGCTCCTCGACAATAATCTGAGGTTTACCGTTTGTAGTACGTGCGTATCTGGTGTCGTTCCCAATGAAGGAGGATTGATCCCCTCACTGGTTCGGACACGATCTCGTGCTTCTCCTTTAAGAGGAGCTTTCCCAGAGCATAAATGTAACAGCTGGATTTATCCTACCACAAGATGAGCTACTTGTTTGGTTTTGTTGTCTTGGAGAGTTAATTACTCTCCTACTCCAAGACACTAGCCTGATCTATATTGGTGTTTCAGAGCCCTAGTAAATAAAAGTTACTAAGTTAATTTTACTTTAAGCATTAATTTTTATGGCTTTTCTTTAGGACAAAAGGTAGTGGAGATGAAACTGATGGTGTGTAGACTCGACTCAAATCCACTAAAAAGATGCACCTAGGATGATTTATACTATTTTTCCTTTTCAATGAATTCCCTAACTAAGAGAGTTGGAGAATGCAAAATTGATATAAAGACAACTTTCTTGGCATGAAAATCAAAGAAACAATCTCTTTATCTTTTCCAAAGCATACAACACATGACCACTAATTATTTCACGAAAATTCCTTTCTCTTTTCAAAGACTTCAAATGCTACTAAAACAAACTTTCCTTCAAAAGAGATTTTTGTATTTTTTCCTATATTAACAAAGCATATAAAACTACTTAACAAAAATCAAATTTAAAAAATCTATGACAATCAAATCAATTTTACCTAAAAGCAAATCTAATGAGGCAAAAGCCTACAAAGTATAATTCCAGGATGTTTTACTCAGTTACAATTCAACCAAGGACTAGTTCATGCAGAATCATAAACCAGTCAAAAACAAAAATCAAAATCTTTTGTTCTTTTTCTTAAGAATGAAATTCACAGCTTTAAAAAACAAGCTTTGTCGAAATTCCACAAAGAGACAACACAAAGGTAGGTTTCTCACACAGGTGGATTTTATGAAAGGTCCGACTCCTAAGAAGACTGAAAAGACTAGGGAGATCCAAGGTTTTACAACTTCTAAAGCCAAAGTCACTACATGACAAATGCAAAAATCAAACCCTAGGGCTAGAACTCCTATGAATTTCACTAAAACCCTTGATACTAATGAAACAAGCTTAGATGAAGACTTATGACAGGTAACCAGTGGATCTGGGCAGCAAAAACAAATTATAAACAAAATCTAAGAGGCAAAAAGGAAAAAATTGAAATTTTCTCAACTTTTGACAGGGTACGCAGGCAGCCTGTTTGCACAGGTGCGTGTACGCTCTGTGTACAAAGCTGCAGTGCGTACAAGTACGCACTGTGCTTAACGCAGAGGGTGCGTACTGCTAGCAAAACCAAGAAAAATAAAATCTAACTTAACCCTAAGCTATTCCACCCAAATTCACAGTCAATCAGCCAAAAACCAGAAAGAAATCGACTTTTCTCAAATCAAAGTATCAATCAAATCCATGGATTCCCCAGTATGGTCTCCATTTTGTCATGCGGAAAGAGTCAATTTTGTGGACAAAACTGACCTCCCTAGAAGCTAAAGCTTTCTAGTGACAAACAAGACAATTAAGCACTATCTTTCCCTAAATATGCATTTAGAATACAAGCAATCAGGTGTTTATAACATACCTTTAGTCCAACGTTGTTTGTAGCAGTCCAACCTCTCCGATCCAGATGAGCTCCTTCTTCTCTTCGAAACCTGCATTCACTAACAAGCAAACGATTACATAGCACCTGAATAACTCATAAAATAAAACATATTCATCATAAATACCAAGGAGTATATGAAACAAATTATATATAACAACTTGTTGAGAAAAATGAACTTAATTGTATTAAGTGGAAACAAAAGAAACCATTACAACCAGTGCCTTGATGTTGTGCAGGTCCCTCCCAGGGTCCAGCAAGAGTTCTCCTTTACTTTGATCAGCTCACCCACTTCCAAATGAAGCTAAGAAAGGATGGGAATCTCTCCTCTCAAGCTCTATAAGGGAGTCCTAATTTCAGCAGCATCTACCCTTAGGAATGTTCAGCTTTCAACCTCCCCTCCCTCTGGCCCAATGCCTGTATTTATAATGCTTTGGAGGAAGTTAATCAGGTCCACCATCAATGGGATAAGCCCCTCTTTCAATGGGATAGCTCCCCTCTTGATGGGATAAGTTCCTCTTTAATAGGGATACATGAACCATATGGAGGCGCTCAATACACGTCAAACCATCTTCTAGAATGCTCTAGAATCGACCACAAGTAACTTTTTTGAAGTAAAATTCGCGCCTTTTGACCTTTACAGGAGTACGCACCCACCCCTTTACAGACAAAGCGTACAAGTACGCAGGTATTGTGAACTTGGGGTGCGTACACGCAGGTAAGGTTAAGAGAAACTGCGTAACCAGAGTTAATTGACTTTTTAAGGACTTTCTCTCTTTCTTGGAGTTTGACATGAGGAGCAGAGGTATAAGACTTGCTAAGGAGGATAGTATGACAGTTAATGGAGCCATACTAACCGTAGATAGTCATGGTGACAAATTTTAGTGTAACACCTTCTCCCCACCTTTTCTGCCAAACATCATGGCCAAATTTTCCCCTGTGTAAGGTAACCGTATGATCTTATGGATTAATCTGTCAGTGATGGGTATTGGCTCCTCCAACCATAGACACCCATCATGCACCAAGCATATTAGCTACTTGATGACCAAGATTGTAATGGGGTGCGATTGTAGTGTGGCACCCATAGTAGGTTGAGCAGACCTGCCTTTTCTACTCCTCTGAGCCACTTTTGCGGTTCCAATGCATTCATCTTGGTGGTTGTGTCAACAACTTGGCACATTAGCTGGTTGGTCACCAAGTGCAAGAACTTCACATGGTTAGCTAAGTCCCAATATTCGAGTTTTAATAGAGGAACCTGCCCCAAGCGTGGTCCTTCAAAGACAATCTCGTCCGGTAGCAGAGGGGGTTGCAAGGGGACCTTGCTCTTGTCAATCTCCTTTGGCACCTTGGTCTTGCCCGTACGCGGAGGGATGTACTCAGGAAACTTAGTGATAGGTTCAACACATTGGACCTCAACTTCCTTCACTTCTACCCTTAAGTCCTCATCATCCATCTGGATGTCCTTAATTTCTTCCTCCTCTGGCTCCAAGTTAAAGGCTTTGCCCTCTTCTTGTGTGGTGGGCTTGTCCTTCGTAGGCTTTCTTCTTGGCGACGCATGCACCGGTATCACATCCTACTTGCCCTTCTTATCCTTCGCACTCTCCTTGGTTGGGGTTGGCTTCAGTCTAGGTGCCCATGGTGATTTTGGAACTTCAAATAATACCTCTGTAACCTCTGGAGTAGCTCCCTCTGCCTCCCTAACAACTTTCGGCATAGCCCCCTCAACTGTCACTGCTTCGACATCCATAGCTTCTGTGGGTGTCGACATGATGTTATGCAACAAATCCTGTGTCTCCTTTGGCAACGTATCAAATACTGAACTCGCTAGCAAAGCTTCGAAGTTTTTGCGGTTCATCTGCACTTGAGAGCTCAACAACTCAATTCTCAAAATGCTAAGTGTTTTTCGTTGGGCCTCCCCCTGTAATTTATAGGGCATTTTGAATTCAAATCTGATTGTTCCCCCCACATTCAGTTCACTAATTTTGGATTAGTGGCAGATTTCCAATGATCTTACCCATAAAGTTTGTCTTAAATGTCAGCCACCTACTCCATTTGGCCATATTCCTATCATCAAATCATGAACAATGAATTTAATGGTCACTTTTCGGGTAAGGTGTGAGAATTCTGCCTGGGTAGCACAACTCCATTCGTGTTGTCACGAACCCTATGACATTTCCTCGCTTTGCACAATCCTCCAATCGCGCAATTCCCCAACTCAAGTAGTGTAGTTTATAATCCCACACCTCCTTTTAGCTGCCTTGAGTGCTAAGACTATGCTACCCTCATATAGTCACCTGGTCGGATCACCAGTGTATGGCTTCAATCAGCTGCCATTCACCTTTCTTGGGAAGTGATCAACATTCAATTTAACTAACTAAACTACTCCATCGTCAATAATCTCCTTAATGACGTATTTCCCTAACTAGTGCATTTTGAATTTCCTTGGAAATTTATCAAACTTACTATCATATAACAAAACAATATCATTTACCTTAAAGGTGAACAGCTTAATGTGTTGATCATGCCATGCTTTTTTGCACTACTTTTGTACTTGTTGGTGAAATCTAGCTAGAAATCTCTCTTCGTCAAGCTCATCCAGTTGCACGAGCCTCTCTTCCAGGGCTCCGTGATACGCCACACCTGTGAGTGCTGCTATGCTCAAGTTAGGCATAATGTATTCCATGGGCATCACTTCTTCAACACCATATACAAGCCTAAAGGGTGTCTATCAAGTCAACTTTTTGCATGTCGTCCGATACGCCCATAGTACCGCGGGTATGCGCAGGTCCCAATCACTTCGCTGAGCATTGCAAACCTCGGTTAGTGCTTTCTCTAGCACCTTAGTGAATGCTTCCACTATCCCATTAACCTGTAGGTGATAAGGCATGCTTTTCTAATGATATACCTTAAATTCATCTATTAGTGCACTAATTGTTTCATTCAGAAAGTGCATAGCATGATCACTCATCAAAATCTTAGGACACCCAAATCGCATCAGTACATAATCAAAGAGGAACTTCACAACAGTCATGCATGTGTAATCCTTCACAAGTTGTGCCTCCACCCATCGAGTCAAATACTCCATCACGGTGACAATGTACCATGCTCTCGTCTTCTTCCCTTGGGGCTGAATGGGTCCCACAAAATCTATCACCCATTTCTCAAAAGGCTATAACATCATCTATGGGTTCAGAGGCAGCTCATCCCACTGTGACGGCCTGCCAGTCCTTTGACACACATCACATGCCTTGTAGTAAGCTTTTGAATCCTGATGGAGGGTGTTAGCACCTAAATCTACCTTAGGCTGAAGGAAGGAAAAAATTAGGGTAACCATAAACCACGCTCAGTCTGGTAGCTATCCCTACCAGAACAGGAGAGGGCTCTCTCCAAGTCACGCTCAGCGAATGGATAGGCAAAATGGTCTGAGATGACTTAAAAAGCAATATTTACCTTAGGCTAGTAAGTGAAAAGGGATTTTTGAAACGATTTTATGAAGTGACCGAGCTTCTGGGATGTATATGGGACTGGTGCTCAGCAAAGAACAGAGAATTGAAAATGAAGGCACAGATTATTTCGTGAGGCAAGGTAGGCGGCAAGCGTAGTAGTTTCGGCTTAAGGTAACGCGGAATGGAAAGATTGCTGAAGAGAGTGAAAAGGGCATGGGCGCATGAATCCTTTTTAACAGAAGAATAACACTGCACATGAAATTTTCCCACAGGCAGAGCAATATAAATTGAATTCTACATAATCTAACTTAGAAAATTTCACTGAAAGGAAGCATGAAATGAAATATGAAACATAAAAAGATACATATGGAACATAAGAACACATTTTCTACACTCACGACCACGAGAATATCATGAAATAGAGCCGCTGCCTTTCATTAATCCTCTGTCAAAAATACACAGTGCAGAAACAAAGTTTATTTCCCACAGCCTCCCAGAAGTTACAAGACAGCCAACCCTTTGCAAATAACTTGCATACAATATAGAGAAAGTGTAGAGAATAGATGGAATGCCCAGGGGTTGGGAAGTTACTCAAATCATTTCGAAAAGGAGATGGAGAGCCAACCATCAGCTATAGGTGCAGCACTCTCAAGCATGACATTTGGATGTGGTGACCCTTTGCATTCTTTTTCCACTTGGATAGATGCCCATCTAGATAAAACCCTATTTAAATGCCACCTTTGGTGCCAGAAAACCAAAGTGTAGATGACCGGGCCCACTTGGAGAAGTCGCGACCCGAAATTTCGCGAAACGGGAGCAAATTGGTCATTTTTTCCCCTGTGCATCGCGTCAATTTGGAGCCTGTTTTAGGGCAGCTTCAGTTGTCCAAAATGTGCCCAAGTGGGCTTGCTAGAAATCCTATCCTATCTACTTTCTAACCCCACTAGAATTTCTCAATTTGGTGCTCATTTGCCCCTCCAAATCTTCATTCTCCCAAGACTACTTTTTGTGTGTCAAAAAAGTGGCAGAGAGGCCATTTTTGGGTGTTTTTGACCTTTAGGAGACCCAAAACTTGTCAAAATTTCTTGCTCGGACACCAGTAGTCATAATTTGTGATGCTGAATCCAAATATGCAAGAGGTTTCTCCATTGGATCCCTAGAATTTTAGCGTCACGCCAGTGGCGCGGCGTAAAGGGAGAAATTTCCTTTTTTTTTGTCCAAAAAATCAAAATTTGACCAAAACTTCCCCAAATTTGCTGAAATTTGGGCTAGAGGTTCCTTATGGGGCACCATGCTAAGCCAAGGAAGCCTCAGCCAAGATTCTAAGTCTATCTTACTCCTTTGCCCGTTTTTCCCTGTTTGATGCCTTCCTTAGGTTTGCCTTCAAATTCCTTATTCGTGCCCTGCAAACCTTGTTCCGTGCCCAATAGTGGTTTTTCATGTTCCTGAGCATGTCCCTATCCTTGTGTGCTTTCGTCGACAGCTTCTCTAAGTGGATGTTGATCCTCTCCAGCCAAATCTCTCAATCAGCCTCTATCTCCTGCTGAATAGGTGTCTTATCATTTAGGCTTCTTTGGGCAGCCTGCTGGTCTTCACGGATGTTTTGCAGCTCCATGATCTCATGCTAGTCCTAAGGCTTCTTGTTTCTCTGCTCCAAATACTTGATGATCCATTTAGCCCTCTCCACATCTGCATCATCATCTTGAATGAGGATGAAATCGGCCTCCTGTTCACCTAATGGCCCCTCATCATGCATAGGTTTCTTGTCCTTGTCCTGTATTGCTCTTAGGGGAGAATCAGCAAGCAAATCCAATTTAACCTTCTCTTTTTTCCTGATTAGGGTTTCCTGGATTATTTTCTTCAATTGCTTGATTTTGATTTTGGATACCTGATTCCTTTTGTAGCAATGAGTAGCCATGCGTCCTTGAAATTTGTTATCTCTTTTGGCCTTCTTAAGAAGAATGTTTAAATGGAAATTTACTTTGTCAAGCCAAAACTCCCTATTTTTATTGATTTCTCCTGTGGGCCTGTTCTCCTGAAGCTGTGTCACTATGGGTCTCCTCCTCATATTTTGAAGAAACCTCGGATGCCATGACTGCTTTTTTAAAAGTTGAATTTGGGCTGCCCTTTGATTTAAATGAAGCTAGAAGTTGCTTTGACAATTTGCCACCAAGGGGACAATTTATTAGGGAGCATTAGGATGGGGATAATATAATGGGACTAGGGGTTTATAGGAGAATTTTGTTTAGGGATATATAGGGGTTTTTGGGGTATTTTGATAGGGTAGGGTTTGGGTTTTTAGCAAGGTAGGGTTTTAGGGTTTGTAAGGTAGGGTTTGTGTTTATTGAGCAATAGGAGGAGGGGAAGGGAGTAGGATCTTGGTAATGTTAGGGTATTGATTATGGGGACAATGGCATAGGGTAATAAGAAGTAGGGGTAGGGTAGGAAGAATAACCTTGGCAGCAACAACACTATAGCAAAAACCCTAGCAGAACAGTCTTTCTTTGATGTCTTCTTGTGTTTGCTTTATGAAACTTTTTGCATTCAATCACAGGCAATAAACCATCATATCTCTATCAAATTTGATGCACAAGTGAGTTTATGGAGCCTACCTTGAAATTTTATGGGCTTCACAAGAAATTTGAGGTAATTTGGCACAATTTCAGGCCCTTTTTTCCTTGTGCGCCGCGCTCTCTGTGTGCGTCGCGCCAGTGTAAATTTTACACCGGAAAATATCTCCCAGTGCATTGCGCTCCCTCTATGCGTCGCACTCTTTTCCAGGTGACTTTTGGAGGCCTTCCTTATGTCCAAATTGGGCTCAAGATAGTTTTTTGGAAATTTCTTTGAGTCTACATTCCAAGCCAACTGGAATTTCTCAATTTGGAGTTCATTTGCACTGTCAAAAATTAAATCTCCTAAGACTGGTCAAAATGTGCCCAGTGAGGCTGCCTCAAGGCAGAGTGCTATTACAATCAACTTTTGAATGCCTTCCTCAACTACAAATTGAGCTCATGATAGCTCATTGGAAATCTCTTGGTGTCTAATTATCATTTGAATCATCAAGCAAGTCATTTGGCCAACTTAGCTAGGATAAAAATTGGTTTTCCCAAGGTCACTACAGAGGTGCATCAATTCTCCTGAGGCTATTGTATTTTTGACATTTATATAAAACCATGACACCTGTGTGAAAAGTGAAGGAGGTTTTTCTTCCTTGGCCTGTTGTGGACAAAAAAAATCTCTCATTTTTCATAAATTCATCTTTGATTTCTCAGAAACATCATTTGAGTGAAACCTACCCCGATGTGTGGAACAAGGGATTTGTCGAAATGAAGCGAAATTAAGGGGATAGGGAGATTCTAAATACTTCAGGAAATTTTGAGAAGTAGGGAGGGATGTTAGGAAGTAGGGGAAAGTGGAATCTCTAAAATTGAGTGAGGGGAAGGGGTCCAAAAAGGAAAAACACTAGTCCAACCTAGAAAATTGCCAAGTTGTAGCAAGAAACTAGGGTTTGTGCGAAAATGAGGAATTTGGGGGATCTCGGTGATGGGAAGTGTTTGATAAGGTACTTTAAGGATAGGGGAAGGTGTATGAACATCCATATACAAGTTTTTCCGATGATTTGGCTGTCCAAGAGAAATTGCCTTCAAAACCCTAGGAGAGGGAAATGACCTTACCTAGGCGCAACTTAAGCATGAACAAGGTGTAAAATGACCCAGTGGGATTTGACATTATAATGACAACTCTCTGAATGATGGTAAACTTAGCTGAACTATGACATGGACCGACATTTGGACAACTTTGACAAGGGTAAAATCAAACCCTAGACCCAATGCCTAGTGACCAAATTTTGCTTGAAGACTCACTGAAATGACAAAATTTGACCTTGTCACATTAAAATCACTTTGTAAGAGTATGTTTGATCACTGGAGGAAGGCTGTAAAGACTGACACTAACATTGGCTCCAATAGGGATGGAAGCTCCTTGGAGGTGCCAAGAACTGCAGATCTTTGGGTGAGCAGATAGTGCCTTCGTCCATTGGGCTATGGAGTCCATTATTCCGACAAACCAACATGACTCAATTTATTGACTAAAACTTGACTCAAACTCACTCAATGCGAACTGAAATGACTGAAAAACTTGACTCTATGCAAAAGGAAATGACTCATGACTGACTTAGCTAAAACAAGTATTTACAGAGCTTGTTCAATGGCAACAGTCCATCAAGATTTGAGGGTTTCAAATCAGGATGACAACCACCAGTGTACTAATGAAATATGTACAATCATGTGTAATGTGTCTTCCAATGTAACCAATCAAGTAGATGCCTCCTTGATTGATTCTCCTGATCAGATCTTCTGGTCAGCAATAGATACTTGTAACTGGGCATCCAAAAAACTAATTGACCCTAATCTCCTTCATCACCGAATACTGCAATAATCACCTTCACGGCTGACTGAAGTAAATCTGCCATTGGATCCTGAAGAACATGAAGATTTTCTTCCTGCTGAAGAAACAAGGTGTCCTTTGCTTCAAATTCTGATCTTCCTTCATCATGTGCTTCAGTAAAACTATGCTCCTGGGCTTCAAAAAACTCTGAACAGGTAGATGAGCAGATATCTTCTTGGAAAAACATTTCAACACATGAAACATATGAAGAGGAATCTGAATGGAAATCCTGAATGTTTTGATCTTCTGTGGTGTGAATATATTGAATGAAGGCCTGATCTTGTTTTTCATACACTGACTGGAATACCTCCTCATGAAGGCTGTATTCTAATGAAATGATAACATTTGGATCCAAAACTTTGTCTTCTTCATCCCAGATGATTTCAGCAGCAGAGTTCTCTTTCATAGGATTCCGTACTAGGCATTCTTGGTCATCATAGTCTGAATCTGGAACTGAAATAACTGTCCTGACATTATCACATTCTGAAACTAGAACTGAACTTACTTGCATGCCGTATTCTTCTATTGGCAGATCTTAACCGAAACTTTTTCTTTCATCAACTTCAGCCATATGGAACTCTTCAACCTGCTGATCTATTTCATATAATTCATGTTGATTGTCAAGATGCAGAATTCTTTCATCTTCCACCGTACTACAATCTTGATCATGCTGCAAATTTTCATGATCGTCTTTACGCCGCTAAAAGGGATTTTCATACAGGGCTTCCATGATCTCATCATCCATGAAATTATCATCTTCATAGTATTTTTCAAGGCTTTCAATAAAAGTAGAAGCATGTTTGCAACAGTCATGAACTAGATTTAATGATGGATAAGATTCTTTATACTTCTCAAAGAATATTGAATGAAAATCCTTTAGACAATAAATGGAAGTAGGTGGCAAACTTTCATACCAAGATCGGGCTTCGTCTTCCAGAGTAGCCATAAACATTTTCATCGAACAGTCTTCAGGAAAATTGATCTTTAATTTATGCACGTGAATGTGAAATTTCACCAGATGAAGAGCAGCGTCATTACCTTCCACATTTCAAAACATAGGAAAATTCTTTGACCAATCTACCTTGGGCATTTTATTTGGAAAACCTGGGATGTGATCTCGGCTCATGGGAGCATATCTTCTTGCAATCCGATCCATCTTAAGAAATCTCAAAGCTACTGATCCCTCTGCAGTGGAGTCACCATGAAGGATTGATTGCGTGGATTCTTCAGTGTTGTGGGGGAAGGTATCCAACTCGGAATGACCCTAACCCACTCTAAGGGTGACAGTTCCTTAGCAACAGCTGAAAGCAAAGCTATCTAAAGTTTCTTCTTTATGACATGCAAGAGATAAAAGGGAGAGATCCACTTACCGATGTCTTGCGCAAATGGTCGATCCAATCTCCTTTGTTTGCCGCTTGCTCCCAGCTCCAAGTCTTCTCACGGGCCCAGCTACACGAGATCCTGCAAATAAGACAAGAAGAGGAAACTACAAGAAGCATGCATTCATAATCGATTCAAGGATTAGCATAAATCAAAAACGCAAGTAAGACAATTCACCATTGAAACACATGCGAATAGAAGAACCTCAAATGCTTTATTAATATATGGAAGTAAGGTTCAGGCGGTGATACAACCATGAGAGGTCCAATCCAGCATCACCTTCCCGACGGAGAGAAATCTCTTCTTCACCTCCCTCAAGCAATCACCCAATACTCTCAACTGTAAACCAACAGCAATTCTTTGCACAAAATTCCGGCCTCCAGATCCCATGGGATGAGATCCTTATATAGAGTTTTGGAGTGAAGATAAGTCAGCTTGATATGTGACTTGTTGTCCTCTTCAACTCCAGTTGTTCTTCAGTTATTCACTTGGAGTTTTTGTCTTCCACTTGGAGTTTTAGAAGCTCTTAACTCATCATTAGGCGAATCTTATGATCAAGTGTCTTTTTGGAAGCTTCCTGGGCACTGGCACATTGAGAAAAAGATTCCTCCACATGTCCAAGTACGCCCAACGCAGGTAGCCTTTGTTGCACCTGCTATGCAGCACAGGTAGCCCTTGTTGCACTTGCTATGCAGCGCAGGTAGCCTTTGGAGCAGCTGCTTTGATCCAAACTTGACCTGTTTTTGAGTGTTTTTCAGTGGAGAACTGATTTGCAGTGCTGTGGTTTGCTGACCTTGTTCCTCTAAGGGTAAGAACAACATGTTTAGGGACTTTGGATCCCTTAGATTATTGACATTTCATGCTCTATGCTGTAAGGCACAAAAATGTCTATAACAGTTGCCCCCTAAAGTATGAGGTCGTTTATCGGGTGAAATGCTTTATTAGGAGGATCCGAAGTTCATTCAATCGCCGGGAGGTGACTTGTAACAAAATACAATACAATACATTATCTTTTCATACTTTCTTTTCATGATCTAGCTGATGCGGGCATTTCCCATGATCAGCTTTATAAATACATTTGCCGTACATAAACAGACGATTGTCTGATAAGAGACGGATAATTCTCTGCTTTTAATTATCATCCTTTTAGTAGGATGCTCATCTACTGCACATGTCTATGTTTTTATCTCCTGAATATATATATCGCAGCCCGGATGGATGAAACTAGATCCGGGGTCTTCAAACTTGTCCGACCTTCACTCTAGTACAAGTCGATCCATGTGAGAATTTCTTGAAGTCGAACATGGAAAGACATCGCTTGATTACCAGTCAATAATGTGAACTGTTAACAAGCGCGAGAGGAATCACCGATAATGATGATGACCCTCAAGGTACTGCAGCACAATTCACGTGGTGTGAATATAGGATCTGACGTCGAACACCACGCAAAGTCTCCTGGTCGAAGGTCATTAATGTATACCTATCGCCGGGAGTGAGAAACTTGCCATTGAGGCATGCAAGCTTCAAAGTACTAAGGGGGTGTTCCTAGATCAACTTCTTGGATAATGAGCTGATGTCGACAAGAAGTGATCCGTCAAAGGAGGGCCCTAATGAATCCCACATCAGTGACACGGAACGGAGCTAGTGATGATGGTGAAAACGATCTGTGAAATATGATTCAGGGTGGCGGTCATGGAAGGATGAAAGATGATGTACGGTAGTGGATGGGACCCGGTTGACACTTTCTGAATGACATCTCTTGAACATATAACGACACTGATGTGATGGATCGGTAGCATTACCCCATGTATGGATGGTATGGCGAGACCATGGTGAAGGGACCGGTGAATGATAATAACCCAACCCGATATTTACGGAGGCAAAAGTGTCATGTTCAAGAGCGACTTGCTACCATTAAGCTTTGAGGTTCTTCCCAATTTTCCCCAGTCATTTCTGACCAGTACCTCTTTATTTTTGTCAAGCTTGAGGAGGATAACATATGCTTGATCTATAACCTGCCCTTCGGGCAAGCCCATCGCTATGTTTTAACGAGCCTAGCGATAGGGAAACTCGTTCTTGTCTAAAGACAAGTTTGTTGCTATCTAATATTTTAACGAACCTAGCGACAAAGACAACTCGGTCCTTTTCATTTTTAGAGAGTCTGAAAAGTGTACATAAAGTAGACTCCAGGGGTCCTTTTTCGTCATCTAATCCCTTAAGTCCGAAAAAGTATAAAACAATACAGAAGGGATGAATGTTCGATATCTTTATCGAGCCGAACTAGACAAGCGCTCGATCTTTTTGTGCAATAATCCCTCAGGTCCAAAAAGATTAAAATCTAGAGGAGGGATAGCTCTTCCGGTCTTTTTAACGAGCTGGAAGGCCAAAACTCGGCAAACTTTTCATTTTTTTACGAGTCAGTGAAAAGAGCTCAAAGAAGACTCGTATTTTGAGGAACGAGTGATAAACATGGATAGCAGCAGATTCCAGGTACAGGTTGGAATTTTCCAATCACGGCAGTATTACAAGGATGGCTAAGTGGGATCACTCTTCGCAGCTGTTCCTCAAAATAGGTAAACAATCAAGTGGATGTGAATGATCGGCCAAATGAAAAGTGGAGGTGACGGTGCACAAACATGACCAAGGCTTTTATGGCTGATGAATTTACGGTCTCAAATGGTTATTTACCGGTTCATTTTTCTGAATGAGCTTGAACACTGGGGGAAGCCTGCTCACAAGCTTATGTTTATTTTTTAACGAGCATGAATTTCCGCATTAAAACTACTCGGATCTTGCATTTATTTTTTAACGAGCATGAACTTTGCCAAAACTGCTCGTTTGATAAGGTCAAATTCATATTTTACCATGACTAGTTTTTCTTTTCCAGAGATAGTACTGTTTTCATCAATTTGCTGCAACAAACTTGTTAGAAACGGATAACATGAAGTAAAAATATTAATATTTTACTTTGAATTACGTAAAAAGCAATTTAAAAGATGTTTTTACCTCTCATTTTACCATTTCATGTGCATTTGGTTTGTTGGAGCTTTGGAGGTGCCTCTTCCTCTTGATTTTTTCACCAGCTGATTTCGGGAGATTCTGTGGACGATTTTCAGCACCGTTTCCACCAGGTAGGAGCTAAACCCTAGCTCTATCTTTTCATGGTCTTATTTCTCAGTTTTACGCTTGTTTTCCTGCCCCCATGAGCCCCTGGGGTTTCCTTAGGGCATTCTGCCATCAGCGCAGGTACCCTATATCGAAACCTGCGTTGGGGGTGCTCATTTCCAAAGGCAGTTTGTCTCCCAACGCAGGTGAGACCCTTCCCTACCTGCGTTGGGCACAGAAAACATCTTGGTTGCACAATTTTTTATGAGATTTTTGCCATTTTCTTCACTGAGTCAGGGATCTTACTCCTCCTCTTGTTTGTTTTGCAGAGTTTATTGGAGCAGAATGACTCTTACGTGGCGAGAACGAGAGCATGAAGAGGAGGACATGATTGCCCTCCATGATCCTGTTACCGTGAGCGCATTGCGAAACTGTGGCTTGCTAAAATTCTTCCGCATATCTAGCATGAGGGCACAAATACGTTTACTGCAGTACCTGCTTTATGCTTGGGATCCTGTTAACCAAGTGTTCCAGATTAGGGGCAAGTCCATCCCTTTGACCATAGTGGACATTTACTTCTTGACTGGGTTGTCAAGGCGGGGTGCCCCCATTTCCTTGTCCGGTTTGGCCCGAGGGAGTGATTTCGTGAAAGATTATATCCATCAGTATTGCAGGGAGGGATCTCAGCCGAGCAGAGACAGCAAGATTTCTATCTGTGATGTCACTGACAGGTCTCTCAGGTCTATTCTGTACACGATTTGTAGGATGGCCGGTAGTGCATCCCCTCATGTTGCCAACAAGTCATATGTGCAGCACGCCCTGGAATGTCTTGAGCCGAAAGTTTTTAACTGGTGTGATGCAGTACTGGTTCAGATGAAAAACCAGTTGACCAAAGTAAAGGACAGGAGACTGAAGAATTTTGGCTTTGGTTCAGTTTTGACTGCCTTCGCTCTGGAGAAGATACCCCTGATGCAACCTCAGTACATTGTCCTCGACTTGCCATCTCCCACTGAGCCATGCATGCAGAGGTGGGTTGACCACATGGCTAGACATGCGGGTCAATCTAAGATTACTTTTACTGATGCCTTCTTTAGGTGGTTCGAGCGGCAGGATATGGCTTTTTCCGAGTATCCATATATTGGCATGGACTTCCAAGGTGATCCGGATTTGGTACTACCGGATGGCGAGCAGTGGGGTGATCTTGGTAAATATTTTGACCTTATCACTGTTTACTGTTTTTATTTATAATGTCCTTGTGCTTTACTCTATCAAGACTCTAATCAAACTCATGTGTGCATGCAAATGTGGGCCCTGTCCGTCTAGCAGTTCGTCCGGGAGTTCCGGCTGCTGCCCCAGCAGGGGAGGCTCCAGGGAGGGCTATTCTCCGTGACCTTGACTTGGCCGAGACTCTTGCAGCTGTGCAGGAACAGGTCGAGGGTCTTACCCTTGGGATTCTGGATGTACGGATTGACGAGTTGCCTCTGCGATTGCAGCGACATACTGCTGGTGTTCCTAGACGATGGTCTCGTCTTCTGCGCATGATCGCACAGGCCGTGGCATGTTATCATGAGCATCACTAGGCTAGGGTGCCCCCCAGCCATTTTTAAGTTTTGGGGTCATATGACCGATTTTGTCTTGGTTACAGAACATTATATGTAAACCGTAAACAGTTATATATATTTTTGATTTTCGGGGTTTGTCCCAGTTCTTATGTGATCCATGTATGAAACATCGATGATGCTTCTCTTTTTATCAAATTTGCAAATGTCTATCTAACACATAATTTGCTAATGAGTCGGTTAATTTGTTTAAGTTTCTAGAAATGTGTTGATATTGGATAAAATCAAATTGTCTTTCCAAGATTTTAACTCTTAGGAACTTGCGATAAATAGCTGGATTTCGGACAGAGTAGGTACCATTGAGCTGTAGTACCACGAGCTGTGAGTCTAGCCTGACGACTAGCCGGCGTATGCCATGTGTGATGGCATCAGAGAGGAGCTCTATCAACGCGCTATACTCAGCGATATTATTTGTTGATTGACCAATACATACCCCCCTAAAACTCACTAACTCGCCGCTTGGGTCAAAAATGGCCCACGCTGCAGAGGATAGGTTCCTCGAACTACGACTCGCTCCGTCAGCATATCCAACCCACGGTTCCAATGGATTTGACATCTGCAATAAGTTTAAAAAGCGGATTACTTAAACCGGAACAAACGCTTTAGCGAAAACAAAAATGTAACAAAAGCATACAGGTTACTATTAGGCATAGTAACGCTTAAGGTACAACCCGTTGCGGGGTTGCGCCAGTGGAATTCCGTCATAATCTACCAACTCGTAGGCACCTTTTGCTAACACCCTTTTAACAATATAAGGGCCCATCCATAAGGACTTGAATTTCCCAGCTCCCAATTTATTGGATTCTTAGTCATAAAGCAAGACCAAATCACCTTCCGAGAAGATACGGGGTTTGACATTTTTGTCGAACTGTGCTTTGACTTCTTTCTTATGGGCTTCGTTGGCCAAGGCGGCATCACGACGGGTTTCATCCAACTGGATTAATTCCAAGAAACGAGCTTCTTCTTCTGAGGTTCCGGGGAGGAGATCAATTGCGAGTTTAAGGGACGAAATTTCGCACTGGATTGGTAGGATTGCTTCCAGGCCATACACCAGTTGAAACGGTGTGAACCCAGTGGCATTCCTTACCGATGTTCGGTAGGCCCACAAAGCTGAGTATAGGATCAAATGCCATCTTCTTTTGTGAACCCCCACCATCCTTTGCAGCATGCGCTTCAGGACTTTGTTGATCGCTTCAACTTGTCCGTTAGCTTGCGGATAGTACGGAGTAGAGCTGTCGTGAGACAATCCTAGTTTGGCAGTTAATTCAACCATCATGTGATTGCGGAAATGCGATCCATGATCTGTTACTATGGCCTGTGGCACGCCGAATCTAGCGACCACATGATTAAAAAAGAATAGGGCTGCTGTTTCACCAGTGTTATCCAATGTAGGCATCGCCTCGGCCCATTTGGTAAAATAGTCAACTGCGACTATAATATACCCATGCCCCCCGGTCGAGGTGGGGTTACATTGCATGAAATCGATGCCCCACTTGGCGAAAGGCCCCACAGCTATTATTGGCTGTAAAGGAGCGGGGGGTCTTCTGGTTTTGCTATCAAAAATCTGACATGCATGGCAACTTCTAACTGCGGTTATGCAATCTTTGAACATGGTTGGCCAGAAGTATCCTGCTCGTAAGATTCTTTGTGCTGTAGCATATCCAGATTGATGCCCCCCACAGGTGCCTGAATGAAATTCATTCAGGGATTTTTCGGCTTCCTCATGGGTTAGACACCTTCTTAGGACCGTATCGACACCACGACGGTAAAGCGTATCACCGACGATCATGTAGTCTTTTGCTTGGTATCGAATGAGTTTTCGTTTTGAGTGAGAGGTGTCTGGCCGAAACTTTTGGGTTTGGAGATAAACTATTATATCTCCATACCACTCATCACTTGCTGATATCAGAAACAAACTTTCGTCCACGATCGATTCTTTGGACATTTCATCGTTGTACGATGACGGGAGATCGCATAATAATTCTGCGAAAACTAAGGCTTTCTTTGATTTGGATTTCACAAATTCCAGATCAAACTCTTGAAGGATAGCTATCCACTTTGAATATTTGCCCCCAAGCAACTGTCGCGACAGTATATAAGTCATGGGGTTGCAATCTGACAATACGGTGGTCTTCCTAAAGAGGACATAGTGCCGAAATCTTTGTATCGCTTGAACAGCCGCCAATGCTAGCTTTTCAACATGAGAATATCTACTTTCTGTATCATTCAAGTTTTTACTTAAATAATATATAGGGTGTTCAATTCCGTCGACTTCTTGAACTAAAACCATCGCAATGGTCGTATCTGCTGCAGCCAGATACAGGTTAAAATCCCTTAGATAGTCTGGGGCGTACATTAATGATGCTTTGACTAGTGCTTCTTTCAAAGCATCAAAGGAAGCTTGTGCAACCTGGTCCCAGACGAAAGGTACATCCTTTTTCAGGAGACGGGTATAACCTTTAGCAAGTTCTGCGTAATTTGGAATGAACCTCCTCAGAAAGTTTGCTTTCCCTTGGAGTTTCTGAATCTGAAGCAAGTTCGAAGGTGGAGGCAAATTAATGATTGCCTGCACCTTGCAAGGGTCGAGACGAATCCCATCCTTGGAGACTATAAAGCCAAGTAAACGACCAGAACCGACGCAAAACACACATTTGTGCGGATTGAGTCTTATCTTGTAGTGTCGGCAATGTAGAAATATCGCCCTTAAATGATGCGGATGATCAGTCCGCTTTTGCGAACGAGCCGGAAGATCGTCGAGATAAGGTTGAACGATGTCCTTGATGTCGTGGAAAGCATAATTCATTGCTCTCTGAAACATCTCCCCTGCATTCTTTAAACCAAAGGGTAATTTTCGATAAGCGAATGTGCCCCACGGACAAATAAATGTAGTCTTTGACTAGTCCTGTGGGCGGATATTAATTTGATTATACCCGGAAAATCCGTCCATAAACGAAAAGATTTCACATCCGGCGCATTCATCAATTATCTGGTCGATGAAGGGTGTAGGGTATTTGTCCTTTGGACAGGCTTGATTTACATCCCTATAATCGACGCACACTCGTATTGTTCCTTGTTTTTTCATAATAGGGACAATATTCGATACCCAATCGGTTAGAGGAACTGGGTAGATGAAACCAGCATGGAGAAGCTTCTCAACTTCTGCTTTAATGGCAGCGGCCTTCTTGGGGTGTACCTGCCGAAGCCATTGTCTTACTGGTTTGACATCAGGATACATCTTAATTTCATGTTCAACGATACTCGAGTCAATGCCTGGCATTTCATCATATGACCAAGCAAAGACATCTCTAAATTCGCGGAAAAGAGCTTTATATATTTCTTGTTCTGAAGGGGAACAACCTTTGCCGACATAAATATTCTCTACAATGTCTGTTTTGGTCGAGATATTTATGGCTATAGTCTCTTCTATATTGGATAGGTTTCTCTCGGAATCCACCGTATTTACAGTATTTGTTAGGAATTCAAATACTGAAGGGTGATACAGGTCGCCTTGAGTATCTTCCTTTGGAAGGGAACGATGGTGGTTATCATCCCATGGTGCCCCTTCAATCATCATTGATTGCAGGATTCCTTCGTCACTTGCATGCACTCGTGACCAAGGATCCAAAGGGGTTCCACATTCTCCTGACCTATCTACCCAAATGCTTGACGAGTGTTGATTTGGGCTCGCCTCCCATGCTTGAAACATTGATTGCTACAATATTTCGATTGGGCTCGGGTGCAAGACCATTGCCCGATCCATGATGACTTTGTCTTTTGCGACCTTCGTGGAAGATATCATGTTGCAGGTAGCCACCAATGGTACATTTCCTATGTACATATGATTTGGTAGAGAGAAAGTCTCCATCATCGTGGGGTCTTTTAACAGGCCTACTCCTATATCTTGAATTGAATGGTCGCTTTCATGGATCATGGGAATGCTTCCCGTAACTTGTGAACCATTAAGGAGGAAGTTCTGTTGGTCGACGACCGTAATCCCTCCTTCAAACGGGAAAGCGATCTTCCTAAAATAAGTCGACACGACAGCTGCCATGGCATAAATCCATGGTCTTCCCAGTAGGATGTTGTAATCTAGATTTCCATCTATGACTTCAACATCAATCTCTACTGTTTTTCCACCTAGTTCAACTTTCAAGTTACTTAGGATACCGTAAGGGGTATAGGTCCTACCGTCGAAAGCCTTTAGTGTTGTCGAAGATCTCGACAAGGTTGGTGACCCTAGCGTTTTCCAGTAGCTCATTGACATAATACATGTCGATGCTCCCTCGTCAATAATTGTTCTGTGAACAGTTTTGTTGAGGGCCTTCACTTGAATCAGGAAAGCTAGCTGAGCTGGTAACTGAGGGTCATACCCTTTTTGATCAAAGGACACAAGATTGGAATCCTTAGGATCAACCCCCCCTATTGCCGATAACAATGCCTGCCTCTGGGATGGACAATTTTGTAGTACTTCTAGAGTCGACATAGCGGATGGCGATTGAGCCAAATCTTCTACTATGTTATAATGCTGTGCCGCTCTGGCACGAGGATTAAAAGTCGACTTGTGTACTACACCCTTAGGTGGTTTTATCGTTAATTCTGGCATTATGGGTGGGACAACTTCTGACGAAGTCGTTGTCGAACTACTAGGTTGATCTTTACCTTTTTCGTTTGACAGTTGCGGATTCCCGTAATCTTTGCTCCTTGTCGAAATCAAAGCATCATTTTGCTGCTTGGAGATCGATAACATTAGCACTTGCGACGGGGAAGCATTTCCACTATCAACCATATTTTGACCTGGTTTGGGAAAAGGATCAGTCAATACAGCTGGGTTCTTTGGACTCTTAAAGAATCTCTTGAGCTCAGCTTTGTATGGACATTCTGTTGTCTTGTGATCTTCGTCACATATCGAACAGGACCATTTCTTTTTCCCTTTCTCAGGAGAGTTCGAAGAAGCTTTTTTAGGTGACGGATCATCTTGTTGCTTCTTCTTCCCTTTGTCTTGCTTCTTCTTGCTTCCTGGTTGATTGGTTTCTTTGCCTTTATCTGCTGATATGGAATTTACTTCCGAAGCAAGAATCTCTTCATGGGCATTTCGATCTGAAGTCTTACGGGCTTTCTGAGGTGAAGCCTTTTTCGACTTCGCGCTTGCAGTGCCAATCACGCCATCTCCAGCATGAGAGTCAATATTCGATTTAGGAGGGGGAGGAATTGAAAATTCAGGTCTGGGGGCATCAGGTATTTTGTCGTAGAGCGTGCCAGACTGAGTATATACTAAGTCTAAATATTGAGCACGAGCAATGACTTGCTCCTCGGTTACGACTCCCCCCTTGGCCAAATCTTCCGTTATAGCTGGAAGTAATGACTTTATAAACCATTCGGCTAATAGCTGATCAGGAACGTATGTTTTCACCATCCTACGACGGCGACGCCACTCATGTATATGATCAGATATGTGAGTAGCTGTCGTCTGTTTGAAGTTGGTCAGTATCTCGGTTCCTGTTTCATACCTGATAGGTAATTGAAAATGGGTTAAGAAAGTCGTGGCTAAGGAACTGAAATTGTCGAAAGAGGCTCTTGGCAATTCTATATACCATTTGGCCGCCGGACCTGTCAATGTCCTCTGGAAGAGGCGAAGTCTTATCGAATCATCGTTCAGAGTGTTCGATGAACACCACAGATGAAAAGTCATGACGTGATTCGACGGGTCTTCACCCGGATTTCCATTGAATTTAGGAATGTCGGAGGGAAGTTTGTGAGGAATCGCTGGCCACCAAGGGGCATAAGCAATCGGATCGTTTGTCAACCGATGTAAATCGGGTAACTCCAATGTTGCCACGAATGGCAGCTGTTGACTCAGGTTAGGCGAAGCGTACCCAGGATACGACGGAATCACCTGAGCAGTTGGTCTTTGCATACCAGCATAATGTAATTGATGCTGATATGATTGATACGGTCGATGGACTACTCCACCATAGAGTGGTTGGTTTTGACCGTATTGTAGGTACGGTTGTCCATTGTTCGCAAAAATTTGCTGCTCGGTACCTTGGTACACTTGCTGGAACTACAGTTGTTGATATTGCACCAACCATGGTTGTGATACCATTGGTTGTTGTGCGATGCTTACCACTGGGCCAAGATGAGGGGTAAGGGTACCCGTTTGTGCTTGTGTCGCCCCGCCAGTCGGCAATTGCGGTTGGGTTGCAGGGTCAAAGGGTTGTTGCATTACAACCTGAGAAAACTGAGGTTGACATGCAACAGGTATCGTTTGAACTTGCGGCACAGTCACAATTGCTGGTGTCGTCGGGATGTTCGTCACAGGCATTTGTTGTTGCATAGAACACACAACTCTTGGTTGCTGGGGTAGCATAGGAATCCAACCACTTGCAGTTATTCCAGTATAACCTGAATATGGTTGTGAACTCCCGTATGGGTAACCTCCCGGAGGGGGTAATGAAAAGGGATATTGCCCCCCATACGGTGGTGGTCCGGAACCGAGGGGATTTATTACACCTCGAGGACCGAATTGCCCCAACTGATTTCCAAAAGGATCAATCTGTTGAGTTCCAACATAGGAGTTATCGGGCATTATCCCGGGAGAACAAACAGGAACAGACCATACTGTCGTCATGGCCCCCGAAGGGACCCCCTCCAGCTGTTGAGAGTTAGGGACAGATGGTATGCCGGCGAACATTGTCGGAATGACTGCAGGGAGTTCTGCTATCGCTGTGTCATTTGGCACAGTCCTAGATGTTGACGGTTGTTCAGACATTTTGAGTCTATCCAGTAGATTGCCTAGTGATTCTTTAGGAACTTCTCTGGGTGATAGGCTAGCTTCTGATGCAGTAGGAAGTAGAGTGATCCCTACTCCAAAATGTGTTGGAGTAGTTGCTTGCGGATCTTCTAAAATCTCTTCTATTGCGATCAGACCGGGTGGAAGAGGAAGACCGTCAGGTTCGTAGAATATCTCTGGTGCCGAAGAAGGGGTTGTTTCGACAGCAACAGTTGTTTGAGGAGCAAGACTCTCTGAACCGATCACTGATGGACCTGATTCAGTAACACAAGTATTTGCTTTCAGACTAGGATCAGTGTTACTGTCCTTTTGGGGCTGTTGAACTTCTTCAATAGGGGCAGGGTTTCCAGAAATGTTTGGAGTAACTGGAACCTCAGATGTCGTTGGAACACTTGTTCTAACTTTGACAGGAGATTTGGAACTAGTTGAACGAGGTCGCTTTGCCCGGGTTGTTTTCGATTCCGGGGACAAAGACGTTTGTCTCGTGTTCCTCCGCGAACGACGGTTCATCGATTGACTTTCTTCCACGATTGCGGATTACTTGATCAACCAACAATGCACAGGGTAAAATGTGTTTTCGAATTGAATTAATTTTAGATGCTTTTAAGACACAACTTGCTTTTTCATGTTTTGAGAGTCGAGAAAAAGCTAAAAATGACTCTAGTCTCCTTCGATGTATTAACGAGCCCGAAGTGACAAATGCTCGGATGGACTTTTTCAGTTATAGAGTTTGAAAAAGGCCAAAAGAAACTACTCTAGAGTTCTAGGCAAGGGTGTGCCAAACCTTTCGCGAAACCATAGAATACGTTTTACGGTACGAGTGGTCGATCTTCGTGAATGCTGTGTTCACTACATCGCGATCAGTAGGGCGGCCGACACGGCTTCCTATGGATAAAGGCTTTGTTCCTATAGGGGTCCCCCAATATACACAACGGTATGCGGGGGCACAAGTCCGTATTAGTGTTATCGTCCCTCAGGAGGAATCACCCACCTTCGTAGAGATCGACAGTCACTATGTTTAACGACGCCGGTTCACGTCTCTACCTAGACCTCTACTGTGTTTCGTTATGTTTCAAAGCGTTGTTAGATAAATTCAGTTCTTTTTAGGTTGATCTTGCTTAGCAGTTTGCCTTTACGGATCACCACGTGATGTATGATACAACTCCTAAATGCAGTCTAAGAATGATAAGCAAGCTTTTTCAATTCTTTCAACTTATGAAAACCTTAACTACTGAAGGAAAAGAAAGACATCATCTTTTCAAACAGATCATAGAGCACTCACTGATGCACTTTTCCTAAATCGACATGCAAACTGTCAAAATGCACATGCACAATGCAAGTATTTCTTTTCTTCTTCCTTAATGTTGGTGTATTACAAAAAGAAAGCTGTTGTATAATTTCGAATTCGATTTCAAGCGTAAGCAAACAAGTTTTTGTCCAATAATCAAAAGAACACCTTAAGATTCAGTCATTTCAACACAAGAAATACTGAAATTCGAACCATATAACGAAAGCAAATGCTCAAGCAGCTATGAACAGCAATAAACTAACTCTTAGAATCACAACGACACTTTCTCATAGGTCTAGATCCAAGAGGTCATAGCAAGACTAGTTCACTTTAGCTATGGGAAACTGTGAATGACAGCAAGAAATACAATAAGAACAATCACGGTTTCTTCATACAACTGAGGCAGAATGAAGGCAAAGAGAAGTGGTTTCAGCTGGGTATACAGGTTGACAACAGGCTGCAAAAAAAATACTGAAAACTGGGCAACAGACAGTGGGGAATCCCAGTTGCACAAGGCAAAACTGGATCAGCGCAGGTGCTGCACTGTCAATCTGAGATGCAGCGCAGGTAGTCCCTTCGGGACCTGCGTTGCAGTGCAGGTAGCCTTTGCTGCAGCTGCACTGATGAGACAACTCTCGTCTCTCTCAGATTCTGGTTCACAGTTTGCTCAAAAATGAATGGTTTTTGGCCAAATCAGAGGTTGTCAGTCAAGTATACACTAGAGGATGATTAAAGGAAGATGAACACTATCACAAAGAGCTAAAAAGAGTCCTTGTGGATCAGCTCTTCAGATCATAAACATGCCTAGCACTGGGCTAGAGTAGCTGCCCTCTACTTTGCATTCGAAGGACTCGAATGCAGTTCGATTCGGTACTTCCTTTGTTTAAGAAATGAATAGCAATAAACACAAGCTACCAACAAGACACGATTCCCCAGTGGAGTCGCCAGTCTGTTGTGGGGGAAAGTATCCAACTCGGAATGACCCTAACCCACTCTAAGGGTGACAGTTCCTTAGCAACAGCTGAAAGCAAAGCTATCTAAAGTTTCTTCTTTATGACATGCAAGAGATAAAAGGGAGAGATCCACTTACCGATGTCTTGCGCAAATGGTCAATCCAATCTCCTTTGTTTGCCGCTTGCTCCCAGCTCCAAGTCTTCTCACGGGCCCAGCTACACGAGATCCTGCAAATAAGACAAGAAGAGGAAACTACAAGAGGCATGCATTCATAATTGATTCAAGGATTAGCATAAATAAAAAACGCAAGTAAGACAATTCACCATTGAAACACATGTGAATAGAAGAACCTCAAATTCTTTATTAATATATGGAAGTAAGGTTCAGGCGGTGATACAACCATGAGAGGTCCAATCCAGCATCACCTTCCCGATGGAGAGAAATCTCTTCTTCACCTCCCTCAAGCAATCACCCAATACTCTCAACTGTAAACCAACAACAATTCTTTGCACAAAATTCCGGCCTCCAGATCCCATGGGATGAGATCCTTATATAGAGTTTTGGAGTGAAGATAAGTCAGCTTGATATGTGACTTGTTGTCCTCTTCAACTCCAGTTGTTCTTCAGTTCTTCACTTGGAGTTTCTGTCTTCCACTTGGAGTTTTAGAAGCTCTTAACTCATCATTAGGTGAATCTTATGATCAAGTGTCTTTTTGGAAGCTTCCTGGGCACTGGCACATTGAGAAAAAGATTCCTCCACATGTCCAAGTACGCCCAACGCAGGTAGCCTTTGTTGCACCTGCTATGCAGCGCAGGTAGCCCTTGTTGCACTTGCTATGCAGCGTAGGTAGCCTTTGGAGCAGCTGCTTTGATCCAAAATTGACCTGTTTTTGAGTGCTTTTCAGTGGAGAACTGATTTGCAGTGCTGTGGTTTGCTGACCTTGTTCCTCTAAGGGTAAGAACAACATGTTTAGGGACTTTGGATCCCTTAGATTATTGACATTTCATGCTCTATGCTGTAAGGCACAAAAATGTCTATAACATTCAGTGAATGGAGTTGCCAGGTGAATGATTTCAGCCGTCTTCTTATGTCTGATCGTTGTTCACCATCAACAATCAGCTCTGAAATTGAGATATGTACTAGGGAAAAGCAATCTATAAGTAAACCATTTCCTCCCCAGTATGGTCGCGACTATGTTAGCACCTAAATCTGCCTTAGGCTGAAGGAAGGAAAAAATTAGAGTAACCACAAACCACGCTCAGTCTGGTAGCTAGCCCTACCAGAACAGGAGAGGGCTCTCTCCGAGTCATGCTCAGCGAATGGATATGAAAAATGGTTTGAGATGACTTACAAAGCAATATTTACCTTAGGCTAGTAAGTGAAAAGGGATTTTGGAAAAGATTTTATGAAGTGACCGAGCTTCTGGGATGTATATGGGACTGGCGCTCAGCAAAGAACAGAGAATTGAAAATGAAGGCACAGATTATTCCGTGAGGCAAGGTAGGTAGCAAGTGTAGCAATTTTGGCTTAAGGTAACGCGGAATGGAAAGATTGCTGAAGAGAGTGAAAAGGGCATGGGCGCATGAATCCTTTTCAACAGAAGAATAACACTGCACATGAAATTTTCCCACAGGAAGAGCAATATAAATTGAATTCTACCTAATCTCACTTAGAAAATTTCACTGAAATGAAGCATGAAATGAAATATGAAACATAACAAGATACATATGGAACATAAGAACACATTTGCTACACTCACGACCACAAGAATCTCATGAAACAAAGCTGCTGCCTTTCATTAATCCTCTATAAAAAATACATAGTGCAGAAACAGAGTTTCCTTCCCACAGTCTCCCAGAAGTTACAAGCCAGCCAACCATTTGAAAATAACTTGCATACAATATATAGAAATTTTAGAGAAGAGATGGAACAACCAGGGTTTGGGAAGCTACTCAAATCATTTCAAAAAGGAGATGGAGAGCCAACCATCAACTACAGGTGCAGCGCTCTCAAGCATGACATTTGGATGTGATGACCATTTGCATTCTTTTTCCACCTGGATAGATGCCCATCTGGAGAGAAAACTCTTTAAATTCCACCTTTGGTGCCAAAAAACCAAAGTGTAGCTGACCGGGCCCACTTGGAGAAGTCGCAACCTGAAATTTCGCGAAATGGGAGAAAATTGGTCGTTTTTTCCCCTGTGCACCGTGCCAAATTCTCTGTGCGTCGCGCAACTTTGGAGCTTGTTTTGGGGCACTTTTAGGTGTCCAAAATGTACCCAAGTGGGTGTGTTGAAAATCATTTCCTGTCTACTTTCTAACCCCAGTGGAATTTCTCAATTTGGTGCTCATTTTCTCCTCCAAATCTTCATTCTCCCAAGACTGCTTTCTGTGTGTCAAAAACGTGGCAGAGAGTCCATTTTTGGGTGTTTTTTGACCTTTAGGAGACCCAAAACTTGTCAAAATTTCTTGCCCGGACACCAGTAGTCATAATTTTTGATGCTAAATCCAAATATTCAAGTGGTTTCTCCATTGGAGCCCTAGAATTTTAGCATCGCACCAGTGGCGCGGTGCAAAGGGAGAAATTTCCTTTTTTTTGTCCAAAAAATCAAAATTTGACCAAAACTTCCCCAAATTTGCTGAAATTTGGGCTAGAGGTTCCTTATGGGGTGCCATGCTAAGCCAAGGAAGCCTAAGCCAAGATTCTAAGTCTATCTTGCTCCTTTGCTCGTTTTTCCCTTTTTGATGCCTTCCTTAGGTTTTCCTTCAAATTCCTTATTCGTGCCTTGCAAACCTTGTTCCATGCCCAATAGTGGTTTTTCATGTTCCTGAGCATGTCCCTGTCCTTGTGTGCTTTCATCGACAGCTTCTCTAAGTGGATGTGGATCCTCTCGAGCCAAATCTCTCAATCAGCCTCTATCTCCTGCTGAATAGGTGTCTTCTCATTTAGGCTTCTTTGGGCAGCTTGCTGGTCTTCACGGATGTTTTGCAGCTCCATGATCTCATGCTAGTCCTTAGGCTGCTTGTTTCTCTGCTCCAAATACTTGATGATCCATTTGGCCCTCTCCACATATGCATCATCATCCTGAATGAGGATGAAATCGACCTCCTATTCACCTGATGTCCCCTCATCATGCATAGGTTTCTTGTCCTTGTCCTGTATTGCTCTTAGGGGAGCATTAGCAAGGAAATCCAATTTAACCTTCTCTTTTTTCCTGATTAGGGTTTCCTGGAGTATTTTCTTCAACTGCTTGATTTTGACTTTGGATACCTGATTCCTTGTGTAGCAATGAGTAGCCATGCATCTTTGAAATTTGTTTTCTATTTTGGCCTTCTTAAGAAGATTGTTTAAATGGAAATTTACTTTGTCAAGCCAAAACTCTCTATTTTCATTGATTTCTCCTGTGGACCTGTTCTCCTGAAGCTGTGTCACTGTGGGTCTCCTCCTCATACTCTGATGAAACCTCGGATGCCATGAATGATGTTTTAAAAGTCGAATTTGGGCTGCCCTTTGATTTAAATGAAGCTAGAAGTTGCTTTGACAATCTGCCACCAAGGGGACAATTTAATAGGGAGCATTAGGATGGGGATAAGATAATGGGAATAGGGGTTTATAGGAAAATTTTTTTTAGGGATATACAAGGGTTTTTGGGGTATTTTGATAGGGTAGGGTTTGGGTTTTTAGCAAGGTAGGGTTTTAGGGTTTGTAAGGTAGGGTTTGTGTTTATTGAGCAATAGGAGGAGGGGAAAGGGAGTATGATCTTGGTAATGTTAGGGTAATGATTATGGGGACAATCGCATAGCGGAATAAGGAGAAGGGGTAGGGTAGGAAGAATAACCTTGGCAGCAACAACACTGTAGCAAAAACCCTAGCAGAACAGTCTTTCTTTGATGTCATCTTATGTTTGCTTTATGAAACTTTTTGCATTCAATCACAGGCAATAAACCATCATATCTCTATCAAATTTGATGCACAAGTGAGTTTATGGAGCCTACCTTGCAATTTGATGGGCTTCACAAGAAATTTGAGGCAATTTGGCCAAATTTTAGGCCCTTTTTTCCCTGTGCTCCGTGCTCTCTGTGTGCGTCACGCCAGTGTAAGTTTTACACTAGAAAATCTCTCCCAGTGCACCACGCTCCCTCTGTGCGTCACGCTCTTTTCCAGGTGACTTTTGGAGGCCTTCCTGGTGTCCCAATTGGGTGCAAGATAGTTTGTTTGAAATTTATTTGAGTCTACTTTCCAACCCAACTGGAATTTTTCAATTTGGAGTTCATTTGCATTGTCAAAAATCAAATCTCCCAAGACTGGTCAAAATGTGCCCAGTGAGGCTGCCTCAAGGCAGAGTGCTGTTACAGTCAACTTTTGAATGCCTTCCTCAACTCCAAATTGAGCTCATGATAGCTAATTGGAAAGCTCTTTGTGTCTAGTTATCATTTGAATCATCACAAAAGTCATTTGGCCAACTTAGCTAGGAGAAACATTGATTTTCCCAAGGTCACTTCAGAGGTGCATCAATTCTCTTGAGGCTGTTGTATTTTTGACATTTCTATAAAACCATGACACTTGTGTAAAAAGTGAAGGAGGTTTTTCTTTGCTGGCCTGTTTTGGACAAAAACCTCTCTCAGTTTTCATGAATTCATCTTTTATTTCTAAAAAACATAATTTGAGTGAAACCTACCCCGATGTGTGGAACAAGGGATTTGTCGAAATGAAGCGAAATGAAGGGGATTGGGAGCTTCTAAATTCTTCAGGAAATTTTGAGAAGTAGGGAGGGATGTTAGGAAGTAGGGGAAAGTGGAATATCTGAAATTAAGTGAGGGGAAGGGGTCCAAAAAGGAAAAACATAGGTCCAACCTAGAAAATTGCCAGGTTGTAGCAAGAAACTAGGGTTTGTGCGAAAATGAGTAATTTGGGGGATCTCAGTGATGGGAAGTGCTTGATAAGGCACTTTAAGGATATGGGAAGGTGTATGAACATCCGGATACATGTTTTGCCGATGTTTTGGCTGTCCAAGAGAAATTGCCTTCAAAACCCTAGGAGAGGGAAATGACCTTACCTAGGCGCAACTGAAGCATGAACAAGGTGTAAAATGACCCAGTGGGATTTGACATGATAATGACAACTCTTTGAATGATGGTACACTCAGTTGAACTGTGACATGGACCGACATTTGGACAACTTTGATAAGGGTAAAATCAAACCCTAGACCCAATGCCTAGTGACCAAATTTTGCTTGAAGACTCACTGAAATGACAAAACTTGACCTTGACACATTAAAATCACTTTGTAAGAGTATGTTTGATCACTGGAGGAAGGCTGTAAAGACTGACACTAACAGAGGGTTGACCACCACAACCCCGAGTGTATAATTTTCTGTGCAATATCTCTTCCTGCATAATGGTCTCCCGTAATGCCCCCATGAGCGTTCGCGAGGATACTGCTCCTTTCAAACTCTGGTACATATCGTTGTAATACTTCATCAGACCCCATTTTGTACAGATGTCCAAAAATGACAGAAAATTCTACCACACGCAACACTAAATCCTTCTTCTGCTGGACGGTGTAGCCTTTCGGGGCAGCTCCTGTCGTTAGGAAGTGTATGATGTCTTCAAAGTGACCATCTGTGATGTGCACTACAAATAGTTGTGTGTTCGGCAATCTCTCCTCCAAAATAGTGGGCACTTTCCCTATTTCGATGTGCAACATATGGTATAGTCCCACGTTCAGTCATCTAGGCTTCAAAATAACCTCAAAATCATATTCCTATAACAATAAAAACCACCTACATATTCGCCCCCACAACACAGGCTTATTGACTAGGTATTTCAATGCAGAATGATCCATATACATCTTAAAATTTCCACCTAGCAAGTAGTGTCTAAACTTATGGAGCGTGTATACCATGGCTATCCCTTCACACTCGGTGGTGGAATAGTTCTTCTCAGCCTTGGATAACCTCCAGCTTGTGAATTCTATAGGATGGTCCAATTCTTCTCAGCCAACGTGTGTCAATACTACTCCCAGTGCTATACATGATGTGTCTACATGTACATGAAACTCCTTCTTCCAATCCGGGAAGACTAAAATTAGTGTGGTGACCATTTTTATTTTAATACATCCAAGATTTTCTTATATTCCTCATTCCAACTGAACATGACATATTTTTTCAACAACTTCTCCATAGGTGCAGTGACTTGGGCATAGCCCTTGATAAACTTCCTGTAATACCCAGTATGTCCTAAGGTTGCGCACATCTAATTCACACTCCTCGGCACCTCCAAGTTAAATATCACTGCAATCTTCGTGTGATATACCATCAGTCCCTGTTTACAAACCACATGACCCAATAGAGTCCCAAAAGGAACACAAACTAGTCATTTCTTTAGATTGAGTGCAATTTGGTACCTTCGACAAGTATCTAGCATTGGGAACAAACTTGCCACATGGCGTTTTACCAATCCAAACACAGTACAGTCATCAAATTACACCTCCAGAAACTTATGAATGAATTCTTTGAATGTAGCAATGACTACGCGTGAAAAAATCGCAGTCACATTCTTCAATCCAAAAGGCATTAAAGTGTACTGAAAACATCCCCACTCAGTTGCAAAGGTTGTCTTGCTTCTATATTTAGGCACGATCTTAATCTGATGGTACCCAGAGAACCCATCAGTGAAGGAGTACACTTCCTGGCTACCTGATGAGCCTCATAAATGGGTAATTATATGGGATCATTTTACCTCCTAACCTAGTCAAATCAACCATTAGAGTAGTTGAGTTAGTTATTGTGCCATGTGGTCTAACATGTATTTAATGCAGATTATTGAAGGATTTTGAGGTCAAAGTCAAGGATCCAGTGGAAAAATGGCAGCAATAACTCAAAGTGGAAAGAGGAGAGGAATTATAGGAGGGAATCCCCCTCATGTATTACTCCTCACTTCGAATTCCCCTTTATTCATCTCAGAATACAAGCAGTCAAATCATGCACTATAAGGCAACCAAGCAAGTGGAGGATGACTGATGATTATCTCAAGTTTTGGGAGCCAAGCCTCCCTGATTTTAAGGAAGCTATTGGCAGATTCATTTGTATATGTATAGGGGCCTAGGGCCTCACTAGGGTTGGATTTTTGTTGGATTTTTGCTTATGCAAACTCTACTCAAAATTTGAGCTTATTTTTTGTGATAGTTTCATGTAATCTTGCTATTGTTTTGAAAAGAAAGATGGAATCATTTTTGAGCTAGCACTGAGTTACCTCAGAGGGCTAAAGCTCTTGGGTTATGTCCCAATCCAATCAACCAAGCTCCTCTTTACTTGTATTTGTATGCTTTGTTTCAGTTTGTAGATTAGGTAGTTGTTAGATGTATTTCTTTTATGGTTAAGAATAGGTTGCTTTTGATGATTTAGTAGTTTTTTTCCATTTGTGTTTTCTGCAGCAGGTTAAATAGGGATAAAAAAAAATTCAAAAGGCTAGAAACAGTGCCTTGGTATCTCTTCCCTCCTTTAGGACCATGATTTGAGGCAATGATCCTCTCGCTGCCCCAAAAACACAAATTTTCCTCCTTCATAGGACTTCTAGTGTTTGCAGCTTTTTAGTAGGTTAATAGTCCAACTTTTCTTTGCTTTAGATCTTCTCCATCATGATCACTTCCTAATTTACAATAGTATTCTTTCATGCTTTCCTTTCCTACAACATTTCTCAGCATTTCCTTTCATAGATCATAGTTTAGACCATTTTTATGCAAGACTCTGTTTTTCCTAAATGCATTCATTTCAGTTGCTGCTTGATTTCCTTGGTTGACTGTTAGTTTCTATGCAAGAAATATATTCCAACAGTAGTCCAACTAATCAACAATCACCCCCTCCATCTGATCCATGCCCTATTGGTCACACAAATCTCACCTCAATTCTGCCCTAGTTTCCTGCATTTTTCCATAGAACTTCTTCCTTTCTCTTTGAGCAAAACCAATCATCTTTCTCTCTCTTGGTGACTTATGGTAGACATCAGGTGCCCTAACACCTCATTCAAAACTTCATCCACCTTTTTCACCCACTCTCACACCCTCAAAATAGTGAAAAATGCTCCCGGCCTCCTCCTGTAGGCCACCTGCAGGACTCTATTTTCCTCCTATAGATTTCCTATGTCCTCCTGTAGATTTTCCTGTAGGCTTTATTTTGAATGCTGAGTGTGGGAAAAGCCTCCAAAAGGTCACCTGAGACCTCCTAGGACCCATCCACACCATCCTACAACCACTCAAGTACCAAAATTGCCCTTCAATTCCACCTATTTGCTACCACACTCACACACAATAAATTACATGCATGTCAAATTCACATAAAAATCCGAAAATATGTTCTTTTCTTATTTACTTCCAGAAATAGCATAGTTAGATGTTGTTTACTTCCTTGAGTAGGTAATGCCATTCCTTTCATGGTTTTCATAGTACTTTCTACAAAAATATACTTAGTTGGTTAATGAGGGTTTACTAGGGTTGCTTTACATTTTAGTCTTTCTCCTTCCTGCAGTTAGAATATCATCTATCTTTCTTTCCTTTCATCACATATAGAGCTTCTTCTGGAATCCCTAGAAGTTCGCTCGAGCTCCTAGTGATCTTGCGCCAACTGACCATGTGATAACCTACAGTGAGAACTAGTAGTTGTGCATACAACACCGACACTTCCAAGTTTGTTACGAACTACTGGGTTGATAAGAGTAAAGTAGTCACCCTAGGAGTTGCAGCATTATTGCTACAATATTGGTGCTCACCACTTTTTGGTTCCGTTTCTAGGGAAGCGTCAGAGTATTTTGTGATTACTACTTTCTTCCATTTCCTATTACAACATTCTGCTAATAGTTTATTTCAGCAAAAGTAGACTAGTCATTTATTTTCCTTTCAAGTTTTGCATTTCCTTCCTTTCCTTTTCAATTTTGTAAATTTCCATTTCAGCAAGTTCATTTCAGCTAGTTACAATTTGTTTTGTTCAAATGAAAATTTCAGTTTTTGTAGGTACTATTAGTGTGGGGAAAAGAAAAAACCAACCAAAAGGATTTCCTTTCATGCCTCGTAGGAATAGAGATAACTCAGGAAAATTTTTGCCCAACACCCCCACTGCTTCACACAACCAACCTTCTTTGTTCTTTGTTGGCTGTGATCAAGAAGAACCCTTATGTGAATAGCCAGACATATTTGAAGAACCTATAGGGGAAGAAGAAGAAGAAAACATTCCTTTGGATCCAATGGTTGAAAAAAGAAATGCTAGGGGGAATGGAGAGAGAATAGAGGGTACCTTTCCTATTCGGGAGACCAATGGGGACACCAAAATGAAGAATATAAGCCCTTCCACCCTACCTAATTTCCATGGTCTGACTATAGAAGATCCTAACACCTTCTTGTTCGAGTTTGTTGTCATCTTTCAAACTTATGACTATGCAGAAGATGAGAAAAAGTTAAAACTATTCCCTTCTACTCTTAAGGATGCAACATTGCACTGGTTCATGGGATTACCTAGATATAGCATCACAACTTGGGCTCAAATGCAACAAGCCTTTAACAACAAGTATTGAGACTATTTTAGGTCAAAATATATGAAAGAAGAAATCTTCCGAATGACCATAGGAAGTGATGAGTCCCTGGAAGACTATGAAGAGAGGTTCCAACTCAGTTACAAAATGGTTAGGTGTACACTTGACGTTGACTCTCTGAAGTTGGTCCTGCTCAGGGGAATCTGGGAAGATCTTCTAGATACCTTCCATATGCTCGATGGGGGAGACATCTACCAACTACCCTATGAGGACATAAAGACTATTTTTAGAAACCATTCTAGGGTAGCCAAAAAGAAAGGTAGGGGGAGTCAACCCATAGCCAGTACCTCTTCCTCCAACTCATCCATTAAAGGAGAAATTGGAAACATGCTGGAAGACTTCAAGAGTGAGATGTTGTAGACTCTTGCCATGAAAATGGACACCTTACATATCAAAAGAAAACAAGAGGAAGCAGAGAGGGCTTTGGCCATTTTTTGCCCTAGATGCACCAGGAGGCATCCTAGGAATGAATGCCCATTGAACTCTATAGAGGTTTGTTCAGTCTGTGAAGAAAATCATTCTATAGATAAGTGCCCTTCCTTGCCTGGACTTAAAGCTATATATCAAGGGGCTGAGGGAGTCATTGAACAACTCTATTACATAAACCAAAGAAGGCCGCATGGACCTAGACCATACTAGTAGGGGATGCAAGGGACATCTCAGGCATACTAGAACCCAAACCAAGTGCCCTCCATACCTTCTTGGGGTCCCCCTGCTCATCCTTCCTGGTCCACACCACCTCCTTGGTCCTTCACATCTCAATATCATGCCCAACTAGCCACCCATTCATTTCAATCCTATGCTCAGCCGTAGCCTCAGTGGAATGCATCTCATCAGGGGTGGAGGCCCCAATACAACTCTCCTCCCACTCTTATGCTTCCACCACCTGCCCAACCACAACAGTTACCTTATGCTCCACCAAGGCAGCCCCAAATGCCTACCCAGCCAAATCCGAACCTGAACAATAGACAGGCTCAGCAAGTGTATAGTGGGGAACCATCATGCCCAACTTATGCTGTGGGAGTTTCAATAAATCAACTTGCGATCTAGGAAATTTCTCCTAGATAGCTAGCCTCCACCCAGGGAGGTTGAGGAAGATAAAGAGGAAAGAAAACCTAAAGCAAATCCACCCTTTCCTGCGAGACTATCCGTAACAATCCAGCCTACCCTAGAAGAGACTAAACTCTTAGGAGAATTGAAACATTTATGTGTAAAGATACCACTTCTCCAAGCCATAAAAGATGTGCCTATCTACAATAGGTTGATCAAAGAGAAGTGCTTTAGGCATCCAAGCAGGTGCAAGAGAGATTCCCCAACCATCAATGTCATAGGAAAACTGTCCGACCTGATGTTGGGGTAGGTAATCTGTCCAAAATATCTGGACCCGGGAAGCCCAGTAGTTGATGTTCACATCAATGGCATAATGATCTCGCATACCTTGATTGATCTAGGAGCTGTTATTAATGTGATGACAAAGGATACGACGCTCAAACTTAACCTCCAGGGCTCCTTGAGGAAAACTATGATAGTGCTATAGGTATCAGACCAATCCATCGTGACCCCTAAGGGGATTGTGGAAGATGTGATGGTCTCCATTGATTCTTGGGAATACCATGTTGATTTCTTAGTTCTCTAGCCAAAGGTAATGCTCACTAGGTATCCTCTCATTCTGGGAAGACCCTGGTTGGCTACATCCGATGCCTACATCAGCTGTCAAGCTAGGAACATGACCATAAAGAATGAGCACATGTCCAAGTAGTTAATCCTATATCCTCCTGCCCAACCCTTGCTAGAACATGATCTACCTCTCTAGCTGGAAGAGGAAGATGAGGATGAAGTTTATTCTGTACCACTTTGCACATTAGAAACCACCATGGGGGGAAAACCGCAAGATGAGGATGATATGATCAGAAATTTGATTCAGAATCCACCTCCCAGTGTATCACCATTAGAAGAAATAGTAAGAGAAACCAAAAACAACCCCTCAAATGATCTCTATGTGGCCGATCCTACTTCTCCCCGTGTCAGAAATATAGAGTTTGGCCCAGAAAGAATTTTAAAAATCAATCCATCCCTCTCTACTTCCCAGGAGAAGGAGCTATGCAGCCTGCTGAGAAAACACATAGATGCCTTTGCCTGGAGTTATAAGGAAATGAAGGGAGTGCACCCTTTAGTATGTACTCAACATACATACATCAAGGAAGATTGCAAGCCAGTCAGGCAACCTCAAAGGAGGATGAATCCAGCACTTAAAGATATTGTTAAGGATGAACTACAGAAATTACTTGATGCAGGATTCATCTATCCCATATTTATCTACACCTCTAGCATAATCCTTGAAGATACAAGCACAGGGATAACCTAAAGTTTCAAGGGGAGAAGCAGCTACAGGAGCTCCTATAGGAATTCTTGTAGCAGGTAATACCATTAAAATCTAGCACCAACAGCAAGAGAGTGCAAACATGAAGGTTGAGAAGGCACCTAAAGCTCAGATCCAACCAGAGAAGAACCTACACAAGCACACAGCCACACATCAGCAAGCAAACATCATGCATAAAAACAAATAAAGGCATGCAACAGAGAGAGACACAACACCTCACAACAAATACATTCAGATCACAGGTAAGTAACTAAATCGCTCCTCTATTTGCATTTGTGTAATTAGAAGTTATGTAAAAGCAACGAGATGGTTGAGGTTGAATGAGGGAAAAGTGGCCAGTTAACTTGGTCACCTTCATCTAGTTGACTCCACTCATCCAAGATGTCACCCACATGTGTGCACAGTCAACTCCAGCACAAGATGCCAAGGACAGGTAGTGGAGGAGGTGTGAACTCCGATGCAATAATGAGAGATGATTACGAGAAGAGGCCATGATGACCAAGGAGGTGGGGACCAACGGTCCGAATATGGCCAATGTATACCTTGCCGGCTCACCCTTCATCAAAGAAAATATCCATAAAGGGTAATAAGTACTCCTCCCCAAGCATTCTCACCACCTTTTCCTTCATTCTCTCCTCGTAACTCAGCTACAACAGTCTCCTTGTGCCCCTAAAGCCTCGTAACCATCATCCTCCATCGATCTCTCCCATATTCCTACTCTCGACATTTTCTACAGGAGCACCTATAGGTTTTCTATAGGATCACCTATAGGAATTGTACAGGAGGGACAACAGGCTTCTACAGGAGGGGCAATGAGTCATTTTGAATGGAGAAAACTCAATTTTTTGCATGAAGAGGTAGGGTTCATGCATGCCCCCTATTGAATATCAATATATGAAAGAAGTGGGTTCAATTTGAGGAGGAAATAAAGTCTTTAGGAGAGGAGAAAATACATATATATAAAAAAAATCTGCTTATTTAAAAAAAATATAATCTCCTCTATTTCTCTGTTTTTCTCAAAACTCTCTGTCTCCATCTCCATATTTGGTTTTTTTCAAAAGAGTATAGATAATATGACAGGAGGGTTTATGATAAAGGAGCCCACCAGCTCCACTAGGCTCCATGCACATCCACAAGTGGTGGACATCTTCACAAGGGAAAACTTGATGAATTTCTTTGAGAATTTCCTTGGGTTTGATGAGGAAATTGCCCAAGAGTTTGCTCTCTCTTTGGTATCCCACACAAGAACTCATGCCACTATCACCTTTAGAGGTCTTTCCATGGAGATAACCCTAAATTTATCAATAGGGTCACTACCCTTCCTCTTGGGTTTCCCTGTAGTAAGGATGAGAAACCAATTGGTCAAGCCGCTAAGAAAAACTTTTTCCAAAACAATTAAAACCCCTGTAGAAGATAAAAATGGAATTAGAAGGGCTAGTGTACCATATCCCTGGGATGAGGTTAGCTATCAAATAATCAAATACATTTCTTTTGAGGGGAGGTACAACATTGTCTATGGTTATCACTTTAGAATCTTCCATGAAATAAGGTATGGCATGGACACTCTAGCACCTCAGAAGCTTAGTATCCCCTACTTCCTCTTGCATTCCCTCATTGACTCCAGCACAAAGGTTCAAGCAAGAAATTTAGAGTAGCTAGCTCACCATGGCTTAATTAAAAGCCTAGTGGAAGAAGCCCTCCATACCTTTACACTCCCTATAGCATGGGAATTTTTCCGAAACATGATAGCTAAGGATGACATAAAGGCCTTAACCTATGATGTCAGTCCTATTGGCAGTGAGGAGGAAGAATAACAAGGGGGAGAAGGTGAAGCCACTGGTGACATAGAAGAATAAGGAAGGAAGGAGGAGGGAATTGAAATAGAGGAGAAGAAATCTAAAGAAACAGAACAGGAAGAGACAAAAAAAGAGACAGAGAAAGAGACAGAAGAAGGAGAAAAAGAGGCAGAGAATGTAGAACAAGGAGAAGAGTCCCCTGAGAATCTAGAAAGGGAGGTAGCAGCTACCCTTACTACCCTCAGTACACCAATCAAGCCAAAGAAAAAGAGGAAAATACAGACCTCCATGTATTTCAGGGCTAGGAAGAGCACAAGAATCAAAACAGGCAAATCGCAGCCCTCTTCAAAAGTGCAAATTACCATTGAAGATTCACCCTTTGCCAAGGGGAAAGAATCCCATTCCAAGACACCTATAACATATGAAAGGGGGACTCCTAGATCTTCCACATGGAAGGAAAATGTAGTACTATAGGACCCAAAAAACAGTCTTACAGGAGGCTTAGGCAGTTCTACAAGAGACACTGTCAAAACTACAAGAGACCCAAAAGCTTGAGAAAAGGATAGAAGGATAGCCACAGGTAAAGGAGGAAGCAACAAAGCTACAAGAACCTGATCCCCAGCCTAGTCTTTCCTCCTATTACAATCTACTTGAAGGAGGAAGGATAATCCCACAAAAATTTACAATGCCACTATTCTTTGAATTGGAGAAAGAAAGAGTAAGAACACATAGGTGGACGCAAATAGCCAAATCCAAAGGAGTTGAGGATGTTAGCCATATGGAAAACAAACTCAGTTAAATGGGTAGAGAGTTAAGTGCTATCAAAGACAGGGAAGCAATTACAAGAAGCCACCATGAAACTGAAAATGAATTGCTAAGGAGGCAGCGGCAAGAGAAAGAGGCTCAGCTGGCATGCATGGCCAGCTTATCCATGGAGGCATTGCAATGAAGAACACTAGCCAAATCCTATGGCCTCTATCTTAAGGACCAATGGTTACAATTCCAGATAAAGACCTTGGCACAAAGAGGCACAATGCCTTTCTAGTATTACAGGTAGTTTATGGATTTACGTGACCAAAGCGTCTCAGAGGATAAGGCAAATATGACAGAATTCTACCTACATAACATGGTCCTCATAGACATGAATGTATGGGACCCCAATGCCAAGCTAGGGGACCTGCAATTAATGGCCATGGCCTCATGGATGAACCATGAAGAATTGAGGGCAGCAGAAATAAAAAGATTGATGATAAGGAGCAGAATGAGCCACTAATGATAAGAGCTGAGCTATCAGATCCTATGGCACTCATTATCACACACAACCTACTTGCCAATGACCCTCAGATTGCCCCCAGATATCTCACCAATCAGGCACAAGCCATTGCACACTTTGAGGATATGAAAAGGCTACTTGGAGATGACTGTGTGCATGCATGCATGAGGAGATGGAACACCTTACCACATAGTTTTCAGATCAGGGAATATCGTTCCCTCATGAGGCTAAAGGAGGAATTGAAGTGCCAACATACAAGCACTCCATGCAGAGGTTGAAGGTCAACTAGATTGGCCTCAAACTGAGTCCACCACTGCTGTTAGGCATGCTGGAAGGCAGAAGGGAAGAAGAAGAGGAAGAGTAGTGGAAGGAGATAGACAGGAAGACAAGATTCTATGGGCAAGAAGAGCAGACCACATCAGAAGCCTGGGATGCTAGGGAGGCCACCAGGGCCATAAACGATGAGGAGATTGACTAAGTTGCTTAGAGGATGAGCAACACTTTCAGTAAGGGGGTGATATGAGCCTCATAAATGGGTAATTATATGGGCTGACTTTACCTCCTAACCTAGTCAAATCAACCATTCTCTTAGCTTATTGTATGATTTTATAATTATATTTATGCTTATAGAGTGAGTTGAGTTAGCTATTGTGCCATGTGGTCTAACATGTATTTAATGCAGATTATTGATGGATTTTGAGGTCAAAGTCAAGGATCCAGTGGACAAATGGCAGAAATAACTTGAAGTGGATAGAGGCAAGGACATATAGGAGGTAATCCCCCTCATTTATTACTCCCCACTTCGAATTCCCCTTCATTCAGCTCAGAGTACAAGCAGCTGAATCATGCACTAGAAGGCAACCGAGCAAGTGGAGGATGACTGATGATTATCTTGAGTTTTGGGAGCCAAGCCTCCCTAATTTTAAGGAAGTTGTTGGTAGCTTCATTTGTATAAGTAGAGGGGCCTAGGGCCTGACTAGGGTCAGATTTTTGTTGGATTTTTTCTTATGTAAACTTTGCTCAAACTTCGAGATTATTTTTTGTGACAGTTTCATGTAATCTTGCTATTGTTTTGAAAATAAAGATGGAATCCTTTTTGAGCTAGCACTGAGTTACCTCAGAGGGCTAAAGCTCTTGGGTTAGGGCTCAATCCAAGTAGCCAAGTGTTGGGTAGCGGAGGTCTCACTTAATAGTCTGATAACCTAGAAAGTAGGATAAAAAAATTGTAAACCTCTGAAATATGCAGAGCACGAAATGTAAAAGGTCGAGTCCAAGGGTTGTCTTCCCAAGAAATAATATAGAATAATAGGAAGTAAGTTAGTCCACGGACCATAGGAAGGTATAAATAGAGTGCGGCTCTTTGAGGGAAAGGCAGTTGTTTTGGGTATGATCTTGGATTTGAAAATTAATGGGTTTGGGTAGTGGGTAGAGGCTCTGCAGCTATGTGCGTAGAGGCTTGGAAGAGTCCATAGCTATGTGCATGGACCCTTGGAGCTGAGTGTGCAGGGAAGATTTGGATATATTGGTGAAGAAAGTAAATAAAGATAAGTTGCTTTAGTAATTTTGTGTTAAATATGAAGTATCGCAGATCTAGCTTTTTGTATGTTTATTATCACTATTTGATCTATGCACATATTTTGAATACATATGAACATGCGTTTACTCTAAGTGCGTAAACTAGATAAGTCTAATAAATGTTTGCTTAAAGACCGTCCTAAGTAATACTTCATCAAATAGATTAGATCTGCAAACAACACGCTAATAACTAGTAAAGATTATTCTGGGTTCGGATCTGCGCGAAACAGGGCAGCGCGACGTTGTGGAATAGTGCGTGAAACCTACAGATCACATCTAGACATCCCAAGGGTGTGGAAACTTGGTTTTAGCACCCTCCCCTGCTACTTTGGGTGAGACATCAGTTCACACTCCTCGAACTATTGCCAAAAGGGCCGGCAGCTGCGGAATTTGTTTGGCTAAATAATTCTTCCGAACCTGGGTCAGACCCATATAAGCCCAACAAATGGTTCCATTGCCAGGACCGGGATATGCCTAAGGGGTGTTTGGTGTGAAACGCGGGGACTCGATAGGGAAGAAACCAGGAATAATAGTAGTTCAAGGTAAAAATGATGAGCACGATCTAGTTACCGGTATTTAGAGGAGGTGGATGATAATATCAGAAAGGCTACCTTAGTCAGCGCGCTGCAGGACTGAGCACTGACATGGTACATAAAGTACTCAAGCGATCACCCAATGGCAAGGATAGCAGAAATCCATACTGAATTAAAGAAGGAGTTTATCTAACCGAAGTTAGAAACACAGTCAATTATAGGGTTCAAAGAGATCACGATGATTCCTAGTGAAACCTCGTGGGATTTGGACCAAAGACTAAAAAGTACTATTTGCGAGGCTAACATGACATTAACGGACGTGCAACACTACACTTGGTTTATGGCATCCTTAACACCACATATGAGGATGGCTTTATCACAATAGAAGATCTCAACCCAGGACAAAGTGCTAGAGACAGCGATGAGGTTACACGAAACTCTGTTACAAGACTCAGTGTAAGGACCTGCAGTCCTTGGCATGAGCTCCCAGCATGAAGTATGACTTGAACGAACGAGTTGAGGTAGCTCTATGACTAGCACATGAGGATACATGTTATGAAATGCGTAGAAGGATAGAGCGCAGTTTTTTATAGGCGTGGGAGCATGGTAGGATAACCCATGGCCGACCAATACTTGGAGCAAGGCCGACCTACGTTTTAGAGGTATTTGCGAAGTGAAGGGGTGTGTAGCCATGTGGAGGATGAGTCAGCTTAGGCAACTCAACTTTCCCTTCCACTCATATAAGTAAACATGCGTGGATGTAATTTGGATCATCAATCTTTGACCTTCAAACAAGAAGTAAGGCATAGTTGATAGAAGATACGAGGTGTAGGTTAGAGTGTAGCTAGATGCACCCAAGTTTTGGGAAAGGTTACATGGGTTAACACACAGAGGTATCGAGTGAACAGTGTAGGGTGAGGAGCACCTGCCGGTTGAACGAAGGTGAGGGCGCCCGGTTGTGCAAGGCGTGCACGGGTGAAGGCGTGGGCGCCCGATTGTGGGAAGATTTGGCACGGGTTCTTGGGAAACTCGGGTGAGCGCCCGCTCATCATGTGAAGGCAAATGAAAAGGTGGAGAAGGGGACTTGGGAGAGGTCACTCGCCCACCGTGTGGAGGTAAATGAAGGGTGTCTTGGTGACTTGGTGGAGTCACCCGCCCGTCATGCACGAAGACAAGGTTTGGTTGTGAAGTGCGGAAGGTAGCTCGTGTGAGAGTGCACCTGCCCGCCTTGGGCAAGGAAATCTTGGTTGTCACACAGTGGTGTGAGAAGGTTGTAAATTTGGCTAAGTATGAAACTTGGTGTTTCCATGTATACTTGTAAAGCATTTTAAACTTGTAAAGTTGTATAATATATTATTCAGACAGATTCATTGTTTAGGGAGTTGCCCCTCCCTTTATACTGTGCAATTGTGTTCTCTTATATAATTGTTGTTGATAATGAATGTGTATGGGTGTTAGTTGGTATAAAGGAAAAATTAATAATACTTTGTTGTGAAACACAAACTAAGTAGGATAAGTGGTTAGGCATAGTCCACGAACATAAGCATTGGTGAAAAGAAAGTGTTCAGTGGTGTCGCACCTCGCCAAGTGTGGTTGAAAGACTACCGTCGGCCTGGGGGCATGATAGGTGGTATCAAAGCAATGTTTCTCATGATGAAGTGGCCGAGGAGCTGGTGAACAGGTTCAGGTGTTGAAGCATTGAAGGAGATACAAACTGACAGGTGGTCTAGAAGCTCACGGTTGAAGTTTGGAAATTGGTGATAGTGAAGCAGGTACTTGTAGGTGAAGGAAGTTGTTTCACATACAAGTGGAATGAGAGTTGGTTCATGGGTGCAGGCAACTTGGTGAAGCTATTGGATGGTTGAAACTAGATCACAAAGAAGGAAACTATTAGCAATGGCAGCTGAACCTCAGGTTCGGTCTAGTCACGATGCGAAGGATGCTACTATGGCATTCATTGAAAAGGTGTTGGAAAAGGTGGAGGACTTAGAGGCTTACTGGACTAAGAAGATGGACTTGGTTGAGAGAGATCAAGAGGAAAATTCAAAGATGAGGGAAGAGCTTGAGGAACTCTGGAATCAACACGAGTGCATTGATCTTATGTGTACACAACTTAAAGTAAGGGTCAAGAAGATTAAAGAGGCAAGAGATCGATGCTTGGCAGAGATCGTGGACTTGCAGAAATCTCTTGACGAAGCCAGAGATGAGATCGCGGTGTTGAAGAAAGCCGTGAGGCATAACTCAGGTGGAGGAGTGCCTCATGTGAAAGTCAAGGAACTAGAATCTTATGATGGTACAAGGAATGTGAAAACTCTTGGAAACTTTCTATGGGACATGGAGCAATACATGGAATGATTGGGTCTATCTGATGATGAGACGAAGGTCAAGGTAGTTGTTCAGTTCTTAACAAATGATGCTAAGATGTGGTGGCGAAGGAGGATGGATCAGATTGCCAATGGCAGTGCTAGTGACATTACTTCGTGGGAAAAGATGAAGAAAGCTTTGTAGACCCACCTCATTCCTCAAGATGAAACATGGGAAGCAAGGATGAAGATTAAGTTCATAAAGCAGACAGGGAACCTTCAGACATATCAGCGGGAGTTTGCAAGTGCGGTTCTGGAACTTCCTGATATGGCAGAGAGGGACAAGGTGTTCAACTTCATTATTGGATTGAAGCCTTGGGCACACAATGAAGTGAAGAGGCAGAAGATCAAGACACATGAGGAAGCTTTTGCTGCTGTGGATAGGTTGATGGAGCATTATGATGAGACTTCCTATGATAAGAAGAAGAAGTCTAAAAAGATGAAAGAAAAGAAGAAGGATGATGCTTTGAAATCGGATGATAAATCGAAGAAAAAGAGAGCCTTGAAGTGTTGGATATGTGCTGAACCACATATAGTGAAGAATTGTCCTTCAAGACCAAAAGTGGCTGCGGTTGCACAGTCTGATACGAAGAATGAAGAAGCTTCTGTGGCGATGATGCAGATACTTGGTGCTGCTATTGCTACAGAGGTGGTCTCTCAGAGGGATCCTGAGAGGAACAGTTTGGAGTATGTTCAGATGAAGATTGAGGGTGCTGATATACTCACTATGGTGAATAGTGTGGCTACTCACAACTTCATGAGTGAAGATACTGTGAGAAGGATTGGGCTGAAATTTGTACCAGTGAAGGCACAAATGAAGACAATGAATTCTCCTCCTAATTGTGTTCTTGGTGTAGCTGAAAAGGTGGACACAATAAGAGGTGAGTAGATAGGGAAAGTCGACTTCACTATAGTGCAAATTGATGACTATGAAGATGTGCTGGGGATGGAATTCTTGAAACAGTTTGATGCTATGATTGTTCCACATTTGAAGAGGTTGTACATTTACGATGGAAGGGAAGATGTACCCATTGATGTTCCAACCATTGGTTTGACAAAGCCTGATTGTAAGTTGACAGTGATGCAAATGGATGACGAGAAGTGAATGGAAGACATGAGTAAGTGGTTGTCTATGGTTGAGACAAATCTTTCCAAGTAGTCATTGGTCATCAGGACACTTTCTGATAGTATCTTGGATCTATCAAGAAGGCTAGAAATGGTTGAGGAGGATGATGATGATGATGAGGCATCTGTGAAGCCAAATGTCCAGGAGGAGGATCGGGTCACTTATCTACAGAGGATGGAGATAGAGAATCCTGACAGATGGATTGAGATGATTAGTGAGGGTGAGCCTTCAGGACCTACTCCATCCACATCTTCTTAGATGGCAAAGAAGATGGGGCTCATTGTTAGCTTCTCATAGCAGTGAGTCCTTCAAACAATTGAGCAGGTATGACAGATGGTGCAGGGATGGTTCGACATAAAGCATCATGACTTGTTGCATATGGGATGGATTTTCCATGGACCTGAGCATGGGTGAGATTCTTGGTGAGTCCAGGATGTGGCAAAATCTGAGATAGACTGGTGAAGGCATAAGGATGCTCACTCTCATGGCTTGAGCATGAAATTTGGATTAGCTACCCAAATAGTTCATACATGGGGTCCAGAAGTGCACAGAGAGATGTTGGCATCAGGTAGACAAGGAGGACAGTTCACAGGATGGGACGACACATGATGGAAATGGCAGTTCTACATATGTTGCAGGGATGTTTGCAGTAAGTGGAGGAGTTGAGATCATGGACCGAGGATGAGACAGATATTGATGTTGATCTTGGTGGATGGCTACTAGGATGGTATGTTGTCGAGGACGACAATGACTTCAGGTGGAGCAGGATGTAAGGACCTGTAGTCCTTGACGCGAGCTCCCAGCATGAAGTATGGCTTGAACGAACAATTTAAGGCAGCTCTACGACCAGCGCGTGAGGAGACATGTTATGAAATGCGTAGAAGGATAGAGCAAAGGTTTTTATAGGCGTGGGATCATGGTAGGATAACCCACGACTAACCCATACTTGGAGCAAGGCTGACCTATGTTTTAGAGGCGTTTGTGAAGTGAAGGGGTGTGTAACCATGTGGAGGATGAGTCAGCTTGGGCAGCTCAACTCATCCTTCCACTCGTATAAGTAAACATGCATGGATGTCATTTGGATCATCAATCTTTGACCATCAAACAAGAAGTAAGGTGCAGTTCATAGAAGATACGAGGTGCAGGTTAGAGTGTAGCTGGATGCGCCCAAATCTTGGGCAAGGTTACACGGGTTAATGCATGGAGGTATTGGGTGAATGGTGTAGTTGAGGAGCGCCCACTGGTTGAACGAAGGCAAGGGCGCCCGGTTGTGCAAGGTGTGCACGGGTGAAGGTGTGGGCGCCCAGTTGTGTGAAGATATGGCACGGGTTCTTGGGTAGCTCGGGTGAGTGCCCGCCCATCGTGTGAAGGCAAACATGAAGGTGGATAAGGGGACTTGGGTGAGGTCACTCACCCACTGTGCGGAGGTAAATGAAGGGTGTATTGGTGACTTGGTGGAGTCACCCGCCCGTCGTGCATGAAGACAAGGTTCGGTTGTGAAGTGCGGAAGGCAGCTCGTGTGAGGGCGCACCCACCCGCCTTGGGCAAGGAAATCTTGGTTGTCACACGGTGGTGTGACAAGCTTGTAAATTTGGCTAAGTATGAAACTTGGTGTTTCCAAGCATACTTGTAAAGCATTGTAAACATGTAAAGCTGTATAATATATTATTCGGGCAGACTCATTGTTTAGGGAGTTGTCCCTCCCTTTATATTGTGCAATTGTGTTCTCTTGTATAATTTTTGTTGATAATGAATGTGTATGGGTGTTCATTGGTATAAAGGAAATATTAATAATACTTGAATGTGAAACAAAAACTAAGTAGGATAAGTGGTTAGGCATAGTCCACGAACATAGGTATTGGTGAAAAGAAAGTGTTTGGTGGTGCTGCACCTCGCCAAGTGCAGTTGAAAGACTACCGTCGTCCTGGGGGCATGACAGTCGGGGTTGGGAGTTTAGCAAATCCAAGCACAGATCCAAAACTTGTGTTTGGAAATGAAGAAGTTAAAACAAGAATAGGTACTGTGACCGAAAGTCTGGGAGGAAGTATGGCGTATAAAGTGCAGAAGCCAGGAACACGATAAAGATCACTGCCCAGTCTTAGTGAATTTTGTAGCAACAGGGGGACCAACACTATTGTGACCAGAGGCACAGGCAGGATCAAGCACCGTAGCCCTGCTCTGGTTCGCAATTTGTCAGGTGGGAGGAAAGCACAACACTGATAACTGTCATCTATTACCAAAATACAACCAGACCCCCCAGCAGCTATTTTGCAACTTTTGCAGGTTGGTGGGCCACGAGGAAAGAGACTATCATAGCTACCAATTGTTAATCGACCAGTCACCTACTTACATAATGTAGACTGAGGTGCGAGGTCAAGATTGACCATGCCAATCATGTACAATGGGTTCGAGGGTCGTGGAAAAGGACAGGGTGGAATGGGCTAGGAAGGGGTTGCGGGCAGCTAATCTGCTACAACTGTGGAGGTCCAAGACATTACACGTGGGAGTGTACCAAACCCACCAGAATTTCATGCAGTTATTGTGAGCAATTTGATCATGAGCTGATAGATTGTCCTACGCTGATAGCACAGATTCATGAAAAAAGGGTAGCGCAACCAACAACAACCTAGAACGTGCAAATGATGAGGTCCAAACCCCGCGAGGAAGATCCCAACGTCAACATGGTACTAAGAAGTGGCATGGACACAGGAGCGGATAGAAGGATATTAAGTAAGGAAGACACAGGGGTGGGTAAGGAGACATATCTGGAAGCTCAGGAGAGCTTCGCGAAAGTCTCTACCCCTACTAGTAGGGATTAACCTGAGCCGGTCAGGGATCCCTCGATGATAACTACCTTATTAGAGGCATTTATAAAATTGCTTCATGACAACAGGGTAGTTAAAGGCTTATAGGAACTGATAAATAGATTCATAGGATGGAGTGAACTTCACGTAGTTCGAAAGTTGGGAAGACATGTGTCATGGACCGGGAGGGAAATGCGACTAATAACATAGATCGACAAGTATGAAATGGATTAGGTCATTCTGGATCTAGGCTAAGATGCCAATGTACAGCCTAAATAGACTTGGGAATGCATGGGTAAGCCTACGCTACAATGGTCCCCTATCCAACTGCAGAAGGAAAATCAGCAGAAGGTGTTGCCCATGGGAAGGCTGCAAGGAGTTACAGTAGACCTTGACAGCATAAGTACTCGGATAGACTTTGAAGTTATTGAGCTCATGGATGAAACTACACCCTATCCTAGGTTGTTAGAAATAGACTGGGCCACTGACATGAATGGGGTTATTAATTTAAAGAAGTGGAAAATGGTATTTGAAACAAAGTCACTCCGCGTAGTCATTCTGCTAGATCCGGCTGAGGGACTGTGCTACATTGAACCTGTGCGCGATAGAGAAAGCGACGACAACATAGATTGTAGCTACAGAATGTCTACACAAAGGTAAGAATGGGTCAAGACAATGGAGGATAGAAGAATATCTCGAGGCTATGAAGAATCCTCCAAGTCTGAGTTAGATGAGGAAGATGAGCGGTGGCGCAACAGGTTGAACGGAGTGACTACGCTACATTGCAACATGGTGACTAAATCTCTGTACTATGTGAGGGCCCAAGATCGCGAAATGTTGACGTATGATGAGCTAACAATAATAGATGAATTCTTGACCAAATTTGAAGTCGCAGTACCAGAGCACCAATGGTTTGATGTGATGAGATGGGCATTGCACGCGATGCCTACACGATGGTGGGGAACACATGAAGGGACTTTCGAAGACTGGCGCACCTGCAGGTGTATGATGAAGATCAGATTTGGGAAGCCAGAATTATGCCTAACGGAGAAATACGATGGACGTGATGACCCGTGCATGCACCTTACCAGATGGATCAAAGCCTATGGAGAAGAACCTCAGCCAGAATGGGTACACTTATTTTATCACACCCTGGACGTCATTCACAGAAATTGGTACACTGAAGCAGGGCTCCGGCATGACACGGGCGAGTGGGATATCTTGCGTGAAGGGTTTTTGTCACCATTCCTCTTTGAAGATCAATGGATGGATCGCGTGGACGACACGTTATAGCTAGTAAAGGCCGCCAATTTCAAGACGCCACTGGAACCAAAAGAAACTATGCAGCCCGACTAGTCGTGACAGCTAAGTCAGAATCTTGAATGCTATAATGTCTAGGTAGAAGATGATGAGGATGATCCACGAAATGTCAATATTCCTGAATCAGAGGGGAGCCGTGAGGTGCATGAACCCGCAATCGAAGATCTAGATATCATGACACAGTTGAAAATGAGACAAGCCAATATCGAAATAGAAGACGAGCTGAAGTATGCAACGCTTGGGGACTATTAGGATGATGCCATAATAGAGAAGGTTGTCGAATTGCTTCTCGAATATCAAGATTTATTCCCAACAAAAATCACGGATCTAAAAGGGATCCTAGGAGACCTAGGAATGATGAAGATAATGTTGAAACTAGATGCGAAACCAGTTAACTAGCGGCCCTACCGATTGAACCCAAAATATAAAGCAAAAGTCTGCAAAGAACTGGACAAGATGCTGGTAGTAGCAATCATTGAACCAGTCGAGGAGTCCGATTGGGTAAGTCCGATGGTTGTGTAGGAGAAGAAATAGAAGGGTGAGATTCGTATCTGTGTGGATCTCAGGAAGCTCGATGATGCCTGCATTAATGATCCATTTCCAACTTTGTTTACAAATGAGGTACTGGAAAATGTGGGGGCGCAGGAAGCCTACTCCCTCACGGATGGGTTCTTAGGATACCACCAGATCAAGGTCGCACTAGAGGATAGGAGTAAAATGACATTTGCCACTGAATATGGTTGCTTTCAGTACATGGTGATGCCCTTTGGACTGAAGAATGCACCGGTGATATTTTCATGAATAGTGGTAGCAGCATTCAAAGAATTTATACACAAGTTCTTAGAGGTCTATCTTGATGATTGGACCGTGTTTGGATTGGTTAAGAAGCACATAGCGAGCTTACGATTGATGCTGGATACTTGCTGCTGACACCAGATTGCGCTAAACTTAAAGAAGTGTACTTTCCTTGTCCCATTCAGGAACTTGCTAGGCCATGTGGTCTGTAAGCAAGTCCTGATGGTGGATCCGGCAAATATCACCGTCATACTCAATCTACAAGTGCTTCGAAGTGTCAAACAACTACGCGCCACACTAGGACTCATGGGCTACTCTTGGAAGTTCATCAAAAGCTACACCCAGATCACAGCTCTGATGGAACAATTGCTAAAGAAGGATGCTACATATTAATGGAATGAGGAATGCAACAAAATTCTGGAAACACTCAAGGAAAAGATGGCATCAGCCCCTATATTGGTCTTTCTGAAATGGGATGTCGAGTTTCATGTCTAAGTCGACGTGTCGTGTATCGCACTAGAGGCGGTACTTACTCAACCAAGAGTGAAGGGAATTGACCACCTGATTGCGTTCGCAAGTCGCCGGTTTTCAAAAGTTGAGAAGAATTACTCCACTACCGAGTACGAGGGATTAGTGATGGTATACGCACTTCAAAAATTCTGCAACTATCTGCTTGGAGGCCACTTTAAGATGTATACCGATCACTCTGTGTTAAAATACCTAATGAACAAGCCTGTGTTGGGGGGGCACATCTAGAGATGGTTACTGTTATTCCAAGAGTATGAATTTGAGGTCGTCGTAAAGCCATGACGTCTAAACGCAGGCCCAGATCACCTGTCCCGAATTGAGACCAGCAAAGAACCCAAAAATCTAGAGGACAGACTCCAGGATGCACAGCGATATGCGGTGCGCATAGCGGATGGTCACTTTGAGGATATAATCCATTTATTAACTATAGGAACCACACCATAGGGATATTCTATTCAGCAGTAGAACGAATTGGTGATACACGCAGTAGACTTCACCGTGATTGCAGGACACCTCCACAAAATGGGCAACGATGAAATATTGCATAAGTATGTCTTGGAGTTCGAGCGAGGATAGATCCTAACCGAGGCACATGGGGGGGTTGTTGGCAGACATTATGTAGGTCACGCCATAGCCTAGAAGATTCTTCACACAGGATTATGGTGGCTCACTTTGCATCATGATTCGAAAGCATACTGTCGAGTCTGCGATGTATGCCAACGGACAGGGAAACCATCACAGAGAGATGAAATGCCGCTCCAGTCACAAATGACGCTACAACCATTTGAGAAGTGGGCAATCGACTTCGTGGGACCTATTGTTATAGGGAAAAGTGTCTACTCAGAACTACTTATCCCACTAAGGTGTGAAAGTTGTCTTAGAAAGAAACAGAGTAAAGCTACTTTCGTTTTTCCTTTATAAAGTATAGATAGAGAGGAACAAAGAAGACCAACCTCTGTCTTGCGCTAATCTCCTCGTTTGGTTCCTCTCTTCTTTGATAGTCTTTCGCTACTTGTTCCCTTGCACGCCCAGCTTCGCAGAGAACCTGTAAGATCACAGTAGCATAGCGCTATACAAAGACATGGATCTATAATCATAAACAATCTAGGATCAGATGTAAATTGACCATACAAATGCAGCAAACATAAATGACACAAGAGTATGGAGGAAAACTTGAATAGCTTTTATTGATAAACAAGAAAAAGCCAAGAGGAGTTACAACCGGTTGTTCTAACCCAACATCAACCTCTCAGCAAGGAAGCCCTTCTTCACCTCATACAAATCTTAGATCACCCAACAATCTGATGTTTGTCTCAAGAAGCCAACAACAATTCCTTACAATATGCCAAATTTCAGCCTCTGGATCTCTGGGATGAGGGATCCATGTATAGATATCTGTAAGGGAGATGAGTCAGCTTATGATTTAATTAGTGTCTTCCCTCTGATAGTTCTTGATTCCACTTGGAGATTGATGATCTCTTACTCATCCTTGGTCGAATTCAGAGAGGCAAGTGTCACAGGAGAAGTTTCTGGAAGCTTCCATTGCCTCTCCACCTCGTGGAATGACACTGCCATTTGTCATTTCTCACCCATCGCACCCCATAGAATGGATTTTTGAAATGCAACACACCCTCACAGTGTACTTAGGTGAGCTGCAATGCACCTGGCCTGTGGATCAGCTGAAATGATCCTGTTTTGACCAATTCTGAGCAGTTTTTCATGGAGAACTTCTGGGAGAAGCTGTAATCAGTTTACCTTGTTCCTTTAGGAGTTATAACAACACTTTTAGGGACTTAGGAGCCCTTGGTTTATGGACATTTCATGCTTGGGGTTGCAGTGCCAAAAAATGTCTATAACAGTTGCCCCCTAAAGCATGAGGTCATTAATCTTTTGATGTCGGGTGAAATGCTTTATTATGAGGATCCAAAGTTCTTTCAAGCTGGGAGGAGACCTGTAATAAGATACAATACAATACATTATCTTCATAATATTTTCATGATCTAGCTGAGGCGGGCATTCCCATGCTCAGCTTTATAAATTCATTTTCATGTACATAAGATAGACAATCGTCTGAGTGTAGACTGATGATTCTGATAGAGCCATCATCCCTTTGATTGGATGATTATCTGTGCAGCAATGATGTACATTTGATGTCTTTATTTTCCTGAATATATATCGCAGCCCGGATGGATGAAACTAGATCCGGGGTCTTCAATCTCATTCGATCTTCACTCGAAGTACAAGTCTATCCATGTGAGAGATGTTCTGGAGTCGAACATGGAAAGACATCGCTTGATTACCAGCCAATGATGTAAGCTGTTAACAAGCGCGAGAGGAATCACAGATAATGATAATGAACCTCAATGTACTACAGTACAATTCACGTGGTGTGAATAAAGGACTTGGCATTGAACACCACGCAAAATCTTTCGGTCGAAGGTCATTGATGTAAACCTATCGCTGGAAGTGAGAAACTTGCCATTGAGGCATGCAAGCTTCAAAGTACTGAATGGGGTGTTCCTAGATCAACTTCTTGGATAATGAGCTGATGTCGATAAGAAGTGATCTGTCACAGGAGGGTCTTAATGAATCCCACACCAATGACACAGAATGGAGCAAATTATTTTAATGGAGGTGAAAACGATCTGGTGATATAAGGTTCAGGGTGGCGGTCATGAAAGAATGGAGTATAAATTTATTGTAGTGGGTGAGACAGAGGTGAATTCTCTGAATGACTTCTCTTGAACATATCGGCGACACTGACGTGATGGACTGGTAGCATTAACCCAAAATTTGGATGGTATGATGGGACCATGGTGATGTGACCAGTGAATGAAACAACCCAACCCGACTTGGATGCGGAATGAAAGTGTCATGTTCAAGAGCGACTTGCTACCAACAAAGTTTCTTCAAGTTTTCTTCCCAACTTTTCCCCAGTCATTGCTGACCAGTACCTCTTTATTTTTATCAAGCTTGAGGAGGATAACATATGCTTGTTCTATAATTTTCCCTTCGGGCAAACCCATCACTATGTTTTAACGAGCCTAGCGATAGTGAAACTCGTTCTCGTCTATAGACAAGTTTGTCACTATTAAAATTTTAACGAGTTTAATGGCAAAGATAACTCGGTCCTTTTCAATTTTAGAGAGTCTAAAAAGGAACATAAAGGAAACTCAGAAATTCCTTTTTCGTCACCTAATCCCTTAAGTCTGAAAAAGTATAAAACAATACAGAAGGGATGAATTTTTGATACTTTTAACGAGCCAAACAAAGCAAGCACTCGATCTTTTTGTGTAATAATCCCTCAGGTCCAAAAAGATTAAAATTTAGAGGAGGGATAGCACTTTCGGTCCCTTTAACGAGCTAGGGAGGCTAATGGCTCGGCAATCTTTTCATATTTTACGAGTCAATTGAAAAGAGCTTAAAGGAGACTCGTCTTTTGAGGAACGAGTGATAAAATGGGTAGCAACTGATTCCAGGTAAGGTTTGGAATTTTCCAATCATGGCAGGGTTACAAGGAGGGCTAACATGATCACTCTTCGCAGCTGTTCCTCAAAATGGGTAAACAATCAAATGGAAGTGAATGATCAGCCAATGCAAAAGTGGAGGTGACGGTGCAAACATGACCAAGGCTTTAACGGCTGAAGTATTACATTCACGATGGTTATTTACCGGAAATTGGTTCATTTTTAAATGAGCTTAAACTCTGCGGGAACATGTGCTCATTGCTTATGTTTATTTTTTAACGAGCATGAAGTCCGTGCTAAAACTGCTCGATTAATCTAGTCTTGTGATAAGAATGTCTCATATATAAAAATGGCAACTTTTAGAGTTTTGCCCCACATCCTTTCTTTATGCAAGTTAGGAAACAGCCAATCCTACGAGTTTAAAGGGTTAGAGGACCTACAAATTTTAAAAAATAAATGGTCGCTCTTCGCTTGCATGCAAAAAGGTTTGCATGCCCCCAGGTATAAAACAGAGTTTCAAGGTTACCCCTTCTTCTTTCTGTTAAAACATTTGTTTTACTGGGAGAGGTCTACCTCTTGCAAGTTACCAAAGATTGTTCTATTTACAGTGTAAACAAAAAACTTCTTTGGCGATGTTTCTCTGAATAAACAACGGTGAGTGGCGATGCTTGCCAACCCACATAACTTTGACAAGAGAATCTTATTCTAGTCCAACTCCCTCTTCCATTCTCGGACGGGAGTACGGAGGTCATATACTCTCGTGGAAACCTACCCTATACCTGAAGTTTTCCTGCCGAAGCGGACTAGGGTGCATGCCCCCTGGGTTTCAGTCATGTCCGCCGAATCACTTGCGCTCATCAGGTCGACGGACTGGAAATTGAGACATTTCTTGCGTGAAAAGACCATTCAGGGATGGTATACGACTATTTGCTATGCGTGATCCGGGGAATGAAAGCTGGTCTATGAGCTTGACCACTCTTCCTTCATCCGAAAAACACATTACTCTAAAGAGTGAGGAGACAATCGCTCCCATGCAATAAATATAGCCTCATCCAAGGAGTAGATTATAATCCAGGGGTCCTTGAACTACCATTACGTTCATTTGAACGGTTTTCCCCCTCAATTTTATTGGCACATTGGGAAGGATCCCTAACGGTCGAGTGGTTCCTTTATCAAAGCCTGTTAGATTTCTCATCTTAGGTAAAAGCGATGGCGAACCAAGCGCTTTCCAAGCAGTCGAGGAAAGGATACTCACAGAAGCCCCTTCATCTATAATGGTACCAGCCATAACCATTCTATATATTTGAACAATGATTCGGCATGGTATACTAGCTGGTAAACGGGGTCTACCTAGTTGATTCCAATCAAAGGAGACAACTAGGTTGCTTGGAGGTGGGACCAAATAGACGGCCGGGTATGACTCTGACGAACTTCCTTCCTGCGGTAAAGGAACAGGTAAATTGTTCCCATGTTCATTGGAGTCTGTGCTTACGAAAAGAATTTGGACGGTGTCATCCTTGTTCTCTTTGGTGACAGTATCATCTGAAGATGGAACCTCTGAAGGCAAGACCGGGTCAACTGCCATCTTGACCTTTTGACTTTCGTCTGGTATGGGTTCAGATGGTTTGTCTTCAATGATAGATGCTTTAGCTGACCACCTAAGTGGGCCAGCCGGATTTTCAACTAGTGACGGACTCGGCAAGAGTTTTTTATATCTAGGAGGAAGTCATAACGGTGAAACTGGACGGTCGTCCAAAACTCTTTTAGCCTCGTCTAAGAAGGGACAATGGTGGACGGCATGATCGCCTTCACACAGTTTACAAGGAAATGTATATTTTCCTTTTTGTCTTGGGGCTTCACTTTCACTAGTCGACGGTGTGTTTTCAACATGATCACCAGAGGTTGACGACACCGGGTTGTGCAAACGAGGAGACCAGTCCCTTAAGATCTGAGGGATGCAAGGACAATCTCTATGATATTGGTCTCCTTTGCAAATGACACATGGCGATTTAGGCCTGGTCGGTGCAGTGTGTGGATTTTCGCTAGACGACGCTCGTTTGCCCCCATTCGCTTTTGGCTCCTTCTTCTTCTTTTCCTTATTTTTCTCAGGTACTTGACTTTTGGCTTTACCAGCCCCATCAAGCGAAGAGGAAGGAGGAGAGGAAGAATTAGAGGAAGTAGAAGGTTGGTGGGTAACTCTGGACTCGTCTAGTTGCTGACTCGATTGTTCAGGAATTGTGGTGTTCTGAATGACAGAGGTTGAGAAGAGCCATACAGGCAAGCCGATCGTTAGTCCTGGAAGCGACAATGTGGCCATATGGGGTGCACCAACATCTCCCCAAGAGGAGAAGGGACTAGGATTTCCTCCAAGGGGAATTCCTTGGTTGGTGGATTCCATTTTCTCAACCTAAGATCAACGTAGGAAAGGGTAATGAATATTACGTTTAAAATAAATTTTAGACGCTTTGACACAACCTTTTTTTTCAATTTTTAAGAGTCGAGAAAAAACAAAAGATGACTCTAGTCTCCTTCGATTTTTAATGAGCCTGAAGTGACAAGTGCTCAGATGGACCTTTTCTGTTAAAGAGTCTGAAAAGGAATGAAAGGGATTGCTCTAGAAATCTAGGTAGAGGGATTACCAAACCAATCGCAAAACTGCAGAATAGTTTTTACAGTACGGCAGTCAATCTTCTCGAATGTTGTGTTCAGTGCATTGTGATCGATAGGGCGGCAGACACGGCTTCCTATGGATAAAGGATTAAGCCTATTTTGGTCTCCCAAAATATACTCGACGGTACGTGGGAGCACAAGTCCGTACTGGCACTTATCGTCTCAAAGTGGAGGAATCACCCAACCATCAATGAGAACAATAGTTACCAGGCTTTACGACACCGGAATACGTCTCTAGCCTAAACTTCTAAATGTTGTGCGTTAGGTTCCAAAGCGTTGTTAGATTCATTGAATTTATTTTATAGTTGATCTTGTTTATGAAGTTTGCCTTTCAGGTTCACCGCGAGATGTAGATGTAATTCCTAAAATGCAATCTAAGATGATAAACAATCTTTTTATCTTCTTTGTGCAATGAAAATCCTAGCTATTAAGGAAAGAAAGATAGAATCCTTTCACAAAGAGCAAAGAGCACACTCTAAATGCACTTTCCTAAATCAAACCAATCAGACTGTCTAAATGCAAATGCACATGCATGTATTTGTTTTCGACTTTCTTAGTATATGAATGATAAGAATAAAGTTGATGCACAAATATGAATTTCTTTTCAAGCGACAAATATCAACAAGTTTCTTTTCGAAATCAAAAATGGAGACAATTACAACACCTTATGATTTTGAAATGAATACTTGTTTTTGACACTAGAAAAATTACAAATTCAGACCAAAAACAATAGTAACAGGATAACCGACTATCAATAGCAATCAAACTCTTTCCTATGATTGAAATCGACACTTGCGACACTCTCAAATCAAAGGACAACAGTACGATTATGTTACTTTTGCAAAGGAGAACTGAAAATTAATCAACAAACACACAAAAACATTTACAGTTCTTTTGTACAAAGGAGGCGGAATAACAACAAGGAAAAGGTGTTTCAAATAGAGATATACTGATCACAGGTAGCAAAATTCATGAATAGAACTGGAAAGAATGAATCACAGAAACCAAAACTGCACAAAGCCTAGCCTGATCAGCGCACCTGTAACACATGGAATTTGAAATGCAGCGCACCTTCTACACTCAGGAAGTGCGCTGAATTTCAGATTCTCAGAACAGTACCTGCGTTCGGCCAGAAACGAGACTTTGCTTGGGTTCCGAGTCACAGTTTGTAGTTCAGTTCATGGGTTTTGGCCGAGCAAAAGGTAATTAGTAATTCAACAATCAGGGGTAGATCTAAGGAGGATCTACGAGCTATCACAAGGGCAATTAGAGAGTTTGTGAATTAGTTTTTTAAATCATAAACAGATCCCATAGATGGACTGAAGTGGCATTTATCTACTTTGCATTTGCTATGGCAAATGCAGTTCGAATGCTACCTGTAAGTTTATGAAATAGACAACAAGGAAGATAAACAAACGAACTAATTTCTCCCCAGTAGAGTCGCCATTTTGTTACAGGGAAAAGTGTCTACTCAGAACTACTTATCCCACTAAGGTGTGATAGCTGCCTTAGAAACAAACAGAGTAAAGCTACTTTTGTTTTTCCTTTATAAAGTATAGATAGAGAGGAACAAAGAAGACCAACCTCTGTCTTGCGCTAATCTCCTGGTTTGGTTCCTCTCTTCTTTGATAGTCCTTCGCTACTTGTTCCCTTGCACGCCCAGCTTCACAGAGTACCTGTAAGATCACAGTATCATAGCACTATAAAAAGACATGGATCTATAATCATAAACAATCTAGGATCAGATGTAAATTGACCATACAAATGCAGCAAACATAAATGACACAAGAGTATGGAGGAAAACTTGAATAGCTTTTATTGATAAACAAGAAAAAGCCAAGAGGAGTTACAACCAATTGTTCTGACCCAGCATCAACCTCTCAGCAAGGAAGCCCTTCGTCACCTCATACAAATCTTAGATCACCCAACAATCTAATGTTTGTCTCAAGAAACCAACAGCAATTCCTGACAATATGCCAAATTCCAGCCTCTGGATCTCTGGGATGAGGGATCCATATATAGATATCTATAAGGGAGATGAGTCAGCTTATGATTTGATTAGTGTCTTCCCTCTGATAGTTCTTGCTTCCACTTGGAGATTGATGATCTCTTACTCATCCTTGGTCGAATTCATAGAGGCAAGTGTCATAGGAGAAGTTTCTGGAAGCTTCCATTGCCTCTCCACTTCGCGGAATGACACTGCCATTTGTCATTTCTCGCCCATCGCACCCCATAGAAGGGCTTTTTGAAATGCAACGCACCCTCACAGTGTACTTAGGTGAGATGCAATGCACCTGGCCTATGGAGCAACTGAAATGATCCTGTTTTGACCAATTCTGAGCAGTTTTTCATGGAGAACTTCTGGGAGAAGCTGTAATCAGTTGACCTTGTTCCTTTAGGAGTTAGAACAAAACTTTTAGGGACTTAGGAGCCCTTGGTTTATGGACATTTAATGCTTGGTGTTGCAGTTCCCAAAAATGTCTATAACACCTATCGAGCCATGAGGGAAGACGAGCGCATGCTATATCATCACCACGACCGAATATCTGACCCGATGGGAAGAGGCATAGCCATTCAAGGATTTCACAGATGCAACATCTAAGAAATTATTGTTTGAAAATGTACTGACAAGGTTTGGATGTCCCAAAATTGTCATAAGTGATCGGGACACGCATTTCCTGAATGAAACAATCAGCGCACTCATTGAGGAATTCCAGATATATCATCACAAAGTGCGCCATACCACCCGCAAGTGAATGGGACCATTGAGGCATTCAGCAAAATCTTGTAGACTACGTTGACCAAGGTCTGTAATGCATAGCAGAATGACTGGGACTTGCACATCCCTGCTGTGCTATGGGCATACCGAACCACATGTAAGAAGTTAACAGGCTAGACACCTTTTTGGCTAGTCTATGGAAAGGAGGCTGTTATGCCTATGGAATATATTGTGCCTAGTCTATGGATCGTGGCAATCATAGGTATGGTAGACTGAGGGGCTTTGGAGGAAAGGCTCGCGCAGCTAGCGGAACGAGAGGAGGAATGGTTTTTGGCTGGATTCCATCAGAAAGTACAAAAGCAACAAGAGAAAGCAAGGCATGATCGCCATATCAACGTGCGCACCTTCAAGGAAAATGATCTAGTATTTCTATACAATAGTAAGTTTGAGAAATTCCCTGGCAAACTCCGAATGGATTGGTTGGGACCCTATGTTATCAAAGAAGTTACCGATGGGGGCACGGTTCAGCTTGCCAAGCTCAATGGAGACCCCTTCCTAGGCTGAGTGAATGGCAGCCACCTGAATCGCTACACAGGTGGGCAGGTTACCTGAATAACCATTTAAGGGACAGTCTCATCGCTCCAGCCAGTTGAAAGAGAGCACGGTACAATAAAGTAGTTTGGGGGGAAAGAGGCATGAGTACTAGGCTATGCATCGATTTAGCTCATCAACAAGGTCATGGTTGCGTGATAAAAAGTGCGCCGATGCATTGCTATGAAGAGAGGTGACCATTCCTGTCACTATTCATGACAAGAAGTCTGCATTATGGCAAAAGGGAGCAGGCAGCGTGCAATTAAGAGAGGAAGCATGAGTCAAATATAGAACAAGCTGCCATAGATTTTACACGAGGATGCTAGAACAAGCGGGAACCAATGAATTTGAAATTCGAATCGTTTATAAATCACCGAGGGGCATCCATCGGGCAACTTACAATTCTAGAAAATACATGCTAATTATCGATATGGAGCTATTCATTATCGTTGTACAAGGAGAAAGCCTGAGGGTAGTGATATGGCCGATGGAGAAGCATGACTCTCTAACACGCATGGTGTTGATAGTTGCGGGCGATTCGCAGAAGACAACATCAATAGTAGAGAATGTACCGGAAAAGGGGAGACATGAAGCAGAATTGGTCCAGATCCTGTCCACCCGCCCAGGGGCATGTAGATGAACCAAAACCGAAAGGTGAAAGGATGGAAGAATGAAGACCATAGGTAGAAATGAAGTTATTAAGTCATCTCTAAAGGACCTTGAGGATTGGGATCTCATGGACAACAGCACAGGTCTTGGAAAATTGCAACACAAGCTGCAATAAATAGTGCAAAGCGTAGATACGAAGGTCGAAAATGGCTGCGGTTGTACAAGGAGGTCCCAGATACGGCTCCCCTGCTAGAGCTAAAATCTTAGGAAGGCGTGTTCTGTGTTAACCGAGTAGAGCAAAATGAGCATTATCAGTTACCAGAATTGGTATAAACAATGAAACAGGAGCCGGACGAAGCGTTGTAGGAGACAACAAAGAATCAGTAGGATGACGAGCATCACTCAGAGGAAGGTTAACCATGATGCTACGGCAGCACATATCACTGCACCAACAAGTGACTCAAGGCGAGTCACGATGATTGTGTTGGGGGACTATTGGGTAGCAGAGGTCCCACGTAACAGTCTGATAGCCTAGAAAGTAGGATAAAAATATTGTAAACCTCCAAAATATGCGGAGCGTGAAATATAAAAGGTCGAGTCAAAGGGTTGTCCGCCCAAGAAACAATATAGAATAATAGGAAGTAAGTCAGTCCGTGGACCATAGGAAGGTATAAATAGAGTGCGACTCTATGAGAGAAAGGTAGTTCTTTTGGGTATGATCTTGGATCTAAAAAGTAATGGGTTTTTGAGGAGAACACTCTGTAAGCATCTGTAAGTCTGAGTCGAGGGTTTGGGTAGTGGGTAGAGGCTCTGCATCTGTGTGCACAGAGGCCTGGAAGAGTCTGTAGCTATGTGTCTGGACCCCTGTAGCTGAGTGGGCAAGGTAGATTTGGATGTATTGGTGAAGAAAGTAAATAAAGATAAGTTGCTTTGGTAATTCTGTGTTAAATTTCAAGTATAGTGGATCTATCTTTTTGTATGGTTATTATCACTGTTTATCTATGCACATATTTTGAATACAAGTGAACCTGCATTTACTCTAAGTGCGTGAACTGGATAAATTTGATAAATGTTTGCTTAAAGACCCTCCTAAGTAATACTTCATCAAATAGATTAGATTTGTAAACAGTGTGGTAATAACTAGTAAAGATTATTCTAGGTTCGGATTTGCACGAAACAAGGCAGCGTGATGTTGCAGAATGGTGTGTGAAACCTCCAGATCACATCTAGACATCCCAAGGGTGTGGAAACCTGGTTCTAGCACCCTCCCCTACTACTTTGGGTGAGACCTCAGTTCGCGCTTCGCAGACTGTTTCTGAAAGGGCCAGTAGCTGCGGGATTTGTTTGGCTAAATAATTCTTCCGAACCTGGGTCAGGCCCATATAAGCCCAAACCAACAACAAGCTCCTCTTTACTTGTATTTGTATGCTTTGTTTCAGTTGTAGATTAGTTTTCTATTATATGTATTTCTTTTATGGTTAAGAATAGTTTTCTTTTGATGTTTTAGTAGCTTGCTTCCATTTGTGCTTTTTGTGGTAGGTTAAACAGTGATCAATAAATATTCAAAAGGCTAGCAACAGTACCTTGGCCTCTCTTCCCCCCTTTGGGACCATGATTTGAGGCAAAGACCCTCTTGCTGCCCCAAAAACACAGATTTTCCTCCTTCATAGGACTTCTAGTGTTTGTAGATTTTTAGTAGGTTAATAGTCCATCATGCTCACTTCCTTATTTTCAATAGTATTCTTTCATGCTTTCCTTTCCTACAACATTTCTCAGCATTTCCTTTCATAGATCATAGTTTAGACCATTTTTATGCAAGACTCTGTTTTTCCTAAATGCATTCATTTTACTTGTTGCTTGATTTCCTTGGTTGACTATCAGTTTCTATGCAAAAAATCTCTTCCAGTAGTAGTCCATCTTATCAGCAATCACCCCCTCCATCTAATCCATGCCCTATTGGTCACCCAAATCTCACCTCAATTCTGCCCTAGTTTCCTGCATTTTTCCATAGAACTTCTTCCTTTCTCTTTGAGAAAACCCAATCATCTTTCTCTCTCTTGGTGACTCATGGTAGAACTTCGGCACCATAACACCTCATTCCAACCTTCATCCACCTTTTTCACCCACTCTTACACCCTCAAAATAGTGAAAAATGTTCTCGGCCTCCTCCTATAGGACTTTGTTTTCCTCTTGTAGATTTCCTGTGTCCTCCTGCAGGTTTTCCTGTAGGCTTTCTTTTGAAGGCTGAGTGTGGGAAAAGCCTCCAGAAGGCCACCTAAGACCTCCTAGGACCTATCCACACCATCCTACAACCTCTCAAGTACCAAAATTTCCCTTCAACGCCACCTATTCGCTACCTCACTCACATACAATAAATTACATGCATGTCAAATTCACATAAAAATACATAAAAATCAAAAAATATGTTCTTTTCTTATTTACTTCCAGAAATAGCATGGTTAGATGTTGTTTACTTCCTTGAGTAGGTAATGGCATTCCTTTCATGGTTTTCATAGTGCTTTTTACAAAATTAGACTTAGTTGGTTAATTAGGGTTTATTAGGGTTGCTTTACATTTCAGTCTTTCTCCTTTCTGTAGTTAGAATAACATCTATCTTTCTTTCCTTTCATCACATATAGATCTTCTTGTAGAATCCATAGAAGTTGGCTCGAGCTCCTAGTGATCTTGCGCCGACTGACCAAGTGACAACCTGCAGTGAGAACTAGTACTTGTGCATACAACACCGACGCTTCCAAGTTTGTTACGAACTACCGAGTTGATAAGAGTAAAGTAGGCAGCCCAGGAGCTGCAACATTATTGCTATGATTCTGGTGCTCACCAGCACCTACATTATCCAATACCTCATCAGTGAATGGAGTCGGGAAAGGATCATGTACGCAAGCATCATTCAACTTCCTCAGATCTATGCATATCTATTATAGACATTTTTGGGCACTACAACCCCAATCATAAATGTCCATAAACCAAGGGCTCTTAATTCCCTAAAAGTGTTGTTCCAACCTCTAAAAGAACAAGGTCAATTGATTACATCTTCTCCCAGAAGTTCTCCATGAAAAACTACTCAGAACTGGTCAAAACTGGACCATCTCACCTGCTCCATGGTCAAATTGCACTGCATCCCACCTAAATACACACGGGAGGTGCAATGCATACTGAAAAGCCCTTCTATGGGGTGCGATGGGCTAGAGTGGACAAATGGCAGGGTCAATCTGCAAGGTGGAGGATCATGGAATCTTCCAGAAACTTCTCCTGTGACACTTGCCTCTCTGCATTCGCCCAGGGATGAGTAAGAGATCATCAATCTCCAAGTGGAATCAAGAACTATGAGAGAGAGGACACTAATCAAATCTCAAAAGCTGACTCACCCCCCTTGCAAACATCTATATATGGATCCCTCATCCCAGAGATCCAGAGGGTGGAATTTTGTATCTTGTAAGAAAGTGCTACTGGTTTCTTGGTGTAACATCATAGTGTTGGATGATCTAAGCTTTTCATGAGGTGAAGAAGGGCTTTCTTGCTGAGAGGATGATGCTGGGTCAAAACAATTGGTTGTAATCCTCTTTGCTATTCTTGATTATTAATAAAGCTATTCAAGTTTTCCTCCACATTCTTGTATGATTGATGATATATGCATTTGTGTGGTCAATATATATCGAGTCCTATATTGTTTATGACAGTAGATCTATGTTCTTGGATAGTATTATGCTACTTTGATTCTACAGGTGCTCTTTGAAGCTGGGTAGGTGAGGAAGCGAGTGGCAAAGATCTATCAGAAGGGAGAGGAATCAAGCAAGGAACCAAGCGCAAGACAGAGGTTGGTCTCCTTCTTTCCCCTCTTATCTACTTCTGATAAAGGAAAACGAAAGTGGTTTTAGCTTGTTTGTTTCTAAGTTAGCTACCAGCCTTAGTGGGACTAGCAGCTCTGCATAGACACTAGATTTCCCGGTAACAAAATGGCGACTCCACTGGGGAGCGAATAGATTGCTTGTTTGCCTATATTTGTTTACTTTATAAACTTACAGACAGAGCCTAAAGTCAAGCCAGCTAGCCTTCGAACTGCATTTGTTATGTAAGTGAAAAGTAGATCAATGCTGCTTCAGTCTATCTCCGGGTTTTGTTTATGAACTGAACAATTGATTTACAAGCTCTCTAATTTCCCTTGTGGTGGCTATAGTAACCTCCTTAGATCTACCCCTGTGATTTATTTACTGATTACCACTTTCTCAGACTAAATCCTTGAACTGAGCTGCAAACTGTGACCTAGAACCCAATTGAAGTCTTGTCCCTGAACCATCGCACTGTCTCTTCTTTGGAATCTAGATGCATCGCACTTCTCGTGTGTAGTAGGTGCGCTGCATATCACTTTCCCTATGTTACAGGTGCGCTGATCATACAAGACCTCTTCTGCTCTTAGATTTTGGTTTCTGTGTTCACTCTTTTCAGCTCTATTCAGGAGTTTTGCTCTCTGTAGTCAGTATACCTCTCTTGAAACCCCATTCCTTGCCATTATTCCGCCTCCATTGTGCAATGAATTGTAAATGTTTTTATGTATTGTGATCCATTTTCAGTTCTCTTTACAAAGAAGTAGCGTAATTGAACTGTCATTTCTTGATTTGAAAGTGTCGCAAGTGTCGTTTTCAGTCGTAGAAGAGAATCTGATTATTCTTGATAGTCGATTACACTGTTACTCTTGTATTTGATTTGAATTAGTAGTTTTTCAAGTGTCGAAAGCAAGTTTTCAATTCCAAATCACAAAGTGTCGTCATTGCCTTCATTTTGTCTTGAAAAGAAACTTGTCAGTAATGTCACTTTCAAAAATAATTCAGATTTGCGCTTAGCTTTATTTTTATCATTCACACATTAAGAAGGCTGAAAACAAATACATGCATGTGCATTTGCATTTAGACTGTTTGTTGGTTTGATTTAGGACAGTGCATATAGTGTGTGCTCTCTACTCTATGTTGAAAGAATATCGTCTCTCTTTCCTTAGTAGCTAGGATTTTCATTGCAAAAAAGAAGATTAAACGATTGTTTATCATCTTAGATTGAATTTTAGGAATTGTATATCTACATCGCGCGGTGAACCTGAAAGGCAAATTTCTTAAGCAAGTTCAACTGTAAAATAAATTTAATGAATCTAAAAATGCTTTGGAACCTAATGCACAACATTTAGAAGTCTAGGCTAGAGACATATTTCGGCGTCGTAAAGCCTGGTAACTGTTGTTTTCATTGCTAGTTGGGTGATTCCTCCACTTTGAGACGATAAGTGCCAGTATGGACTTGTGCTCCCACGTACCATCAAGTATATATTGGGAGACCACAATAGGCTTTATCCTTTATCCATAGGAAGCCGTGTCTGCCGCCCTATCAATTGCAATGCACTGAACACAGCATTCGGGAAGATTGACTGTTGTACTGTAAAAAGTATTCTGCAGTTTTGCGATTGGTTTGGTAATCCCTTTATCTAGATTTCCAAAGTAGTCTCTTGCATTCCTTTTTATAATCCTTAAAGGAAAAGGTCCATCTAAGCACTTGTCACTTCAAGCTCATTAAAAATCAAAGGCGACTAGAGTCATCTTTTGTTTTTTCTCGACTCCTAAAAATTGAAAAAACAAGTTGTGTCAAAGCATTTAAAATTTATTTTAATCGGAATAAACATCACCTTTCCTACGTTGGTCTTAGGTTGAGAAAAATGGAGTCCACCAACCAAGGATTCCCCTTGGAGGAAATCCTAGTCCTTTCTCCTCTTGGGGAGATGTTGGTGCACCCCACATGGCCACATTGTCACTTCCAGGATTGACAATTGGCTTGCCCGTATGGCTCTTCTCGACCTCTATCGTTCAGAACATCACGATTCCTGAACAATCAAGTCAGCAACTAAATGATGCCAAAGTTACCCCCCAACCTTCTACTTCATCCAGTTCTCCCTCTCCTCCTTCCTCTTCGCTTGATAAAGCTGGTAAAGCCAAAAATCAAGTAACTGAGAAGAAGAAGGAGAATAAGAAGAAAGAGAAGAAGAAGAAGGAGCCAAAGGTGAAAAGGGGTGACCAGGCATCATCTAGCAAAAGTCCACACACTGCACCATCCAGGCCTAAATCGCCATGTTTCATTTGCAAAGGAGACCACTATCATCGAGATTTTGCTTGCATCCATCGGATCTTAAGGGACTGGTCTCCTCGTTTGCACAATCAGGTGTCATCAACCTCTGATGATCATGTTGAAAATACACCGTCAACTAGTGAAAGTGAAGCACCTGGACAAAAAGAAAAATGTAAATTTCCTTGTAAACTGTTGGAAGGCGATCACGCTGTCCACTGTTGTCCCTTCTTAGATGAGGCTAAAAGAGTTTGGGACGACCGTCCGGTTTCATCGTTACGACTTCCTCCTAGATATAAGAAACTCTTGCCGAGTACATCACTAGCTGAAAACCCGTCTAACACACCATTGTGGTCAGCCGAAGCATCTATCATTGAAGATAAACCATCTGAATCCACACCAGACGAAAGTCAAAAGGGTGAGGTGGCAGTTGACCCAGTCTTGCCTTCAGAGGATCCATCTTCAGATGATACAGTCACCGGAGAGAATAAGAACAACACCATCCAAATTCTCTTTGTAAGCACAAACTCCGATGAACATGGGGGCAGTCTACCCGTTCCTTTACCGCAGGAAGGAAGTTCGTCAGAGTCGTATCCAGCCGTCTATTCGGTCCCACCTCCAAGAACCTAGTTGTTTCCTTCGATTGGAATCTACTAGGCAGATCCCGTTTACCGGCTAGTGTACCATTTCGAATCATTGCTCAAATATATAGAATGGTCATGGCTGGTACCATCATAGATGAAGGGGCTTCTGTGAGTATCCTTTCCTCAATAGCTTGGAAAGTGCTTGGTTCGCCATCGCTTTTGCCTGAAATGAGAAATCTAACAAGTTTTGACAAAGGAACCAGTCGACCGTTAGGGATACTTCCCAATGTGCCGATAACATTGAGAAGGAAAACCGTTCACATGAACGTAATGGTAGTCCAAGGACCCCTGGATTATAATCTACTCCTTGGACGTGACTATATTTATTGCATGGGAGCCATTGTCTCCTCACTCTGTAGAGTAATGTGTTTTCCACATGAAGGAAGAGTGGTCAAGCTCGTAGACCAGCTTTCATTCCCCGGTTCACACATCGCAAATAGTCAAATACCACCCCTGAATGGTCTTTTCATGCAAGGAATGTCTCATCAATCCCCAGTCCGTACACCTGATGAGTGCGAGTGATTCGGAGGACATGGCTGAAACCCAGGGGTCATGCACCCTGGCCTGTTTCGATAGGAAAACCTTGGGTATAGGGTAGGTTTCCGCGAAGGATGCATGACTAGTTTATGAAATTAGACTAGAATAATATTCCTTCGTCAAAGTTATGTGAGTGGAGCCAGTTTCGCCACTCACCTTTGTCTATTTCGGTAGACATCGCCGAGGAAGTGTTTTGCCTGAAGTATGGATAGAACAATATTTGGTAACCTGGAAATTTTTCGCTATACCTGGGGGCATGCGAACCTTTTGGCGCACAAGCAAAGGGAGATCATTTATTTTTTAAATTTGTAGGTCCTCTAACCTTTTAAACTCGTAGGATTGGTCGTTTCCTAACTTGCATAAAGAAAGGATGCGGGGCAAAGCTTTGAAAAATTGCCAATTATATGAGACATCCTTATTATATGACTGAATCGAGCAGTTTTAAAGCGGAATTCAAGCTCGTTAAAAAATAAACATAAGCAATGAGAAAATGTTCCCCCAGAGTTTAAGCTCATTAAAAAATGAACCATTTTCTGGTAAATAACCATCGTGAATGTATTATCATCAGCCTTTGAAGCCTTGGTCGTGTTCTCATCATCACCTCCACTCTGTATTGGCCGATCATTCACCTCCATCTGATTGTTTACCATTTTTGAGGAATAGCTGCGAAGAGTGATCCAGTTAGCCATCCTTGTGACACTACCATGATTGGAAAATTCCAAACCTTACCTGGAATCAGCTGCTACCCGAATTTATCACTCGTTCCTCAAAAAACAAGTCTCGTTTAAGCTCTTTTCATCTGACTCATAAAATATGAAAAGATTCCCGAGCAATTGGCCTCTCCAGCTCGTTAAAGTGACTGGAAGTGCTATCCCTCCTTTAGATTTTAATCTTTTTGGACTTGATGGATTATTACACAAAAAGAACAAGCGCTTGTTTTGTTCGGCTCGTTAAAAGTACCGAAAATTCATCCCTTTTGTATTGTTTTATACTTTTTTGGACTCAAGGGATTATATGACAAAAAAGGATTATTGGATTTTTCTTTACGTCCCTTTTTCAGACTCTCTAAAATTGAAAAGGACTGAGTTATCTTTGTCATTAAACTCGTTAAAACTCAATAGCGACAAACTTGTCCATACAGACAAGAACGAGTTTCACTATCGCTAGGCTCGTTAAAACATAGCGATGGGTTTGCCCGAAGGGCAAATTATAGAACAAGCATATGTTATCCTCCTCAAGCTTGACAAAAATAAAGAGGTACTGGTTAGCAACGACTAGGGAAAAATTAGGAAGAAAACTTGAAGAAACTTTATTGGTAGCACGTCACTCTTGAACATGACACTTTCACTCCGCATCCGAGTCGGGTTGGATTGTTTCATTCATTGGTCATATCACCATGGGTCCATCACACCATCCATATTCGGGGTTAACACTACCAATCCATCATGTCAGTGTCATTGATATGTTCAAGAGAAGTCACTCAGAGAATTCACCTGTGTCTCATCCACTGCAATACATTTACACTCCATCCTTTCATGACCGCCACCCTGAACCTTATATCATCAAATCGTTTTCACCTCCATTAAAATCATTTGCTCCGTTTCATGTCATTGATGTGGGATTCACTAAGGCCCTCCTATGACGGATCGCTTCTTGTTGACATCAGCTCATTATCTAGGAAGTCGATCTAGGAACAACCCTTTCAGTACTTTGAAGCTTGCATGCCTCAATGGCAAGTTTCTCACTTCCGGCGACAGGTTTACATCAATGGCCTTCGACCGAAAGATTTTGTGTGGTATTCGATGCCAAGTCCCTTATTCACACCACGTAAATTGTACTATAGTACTGGTGGGCCCCAGTATTGTAGCAATAATGCTGCAACTCCTGGGACTCCCTTCTTTACTTTTATCAACCCGGTAGTTCGTAACAAACTTGGAAGCGACGGTGTTGTATGCACAAGTACTAGCTCTTGCCGCAGTTATCACTTGGTTAGCTGGCACAAGTCTGCTAGGAGCTTAAGCCAACTTCTATGAGCTCTTAGAAGAAGCTTTTTAACTGATGAATGAAAGCTAACTCAAAGGGACTAATTTACTTGCAGAAAGAAACTAGAAAGCGGAAAGGAAATGCAAACCCTAGCAAACCCTAATTTTACCAGCTAGCCCTACTGATGTAAAAAAGAGGATGCAAGCTACTGAAAGAGATGCCATTGACTTCTAGGAAGGTAAAATTCATGTGTCTAAGTTATCACTATCTAAAGAAAACATCTTTTTGTATTTTTGAATAAGTTGTCACAATTATCATGCATACAATTTAACTGTTTTTTACTGTGCAGAGGTGGATTGGTGAGAGGAAATGCTTGGAAGAGGTCATGAAGGTTCAGAGAGGGCCTAAGGTGTCCCTAACACCCTTCCAGCGAGTTTCACAGAGTTTGGCTATCAAGAAACCTCATTCGTGAGCTTCTACAGGAAGTCTATACGGGTTCTACAGGATGTTTTAAAATTGGATTTTGGAGGATGGTTGAGTGAGGGAAGATGCATGAATGGATATGGAGGTAGGATAGGGGTCTGAAGTGGCCAGGGACTGGTGGATGGAGTGGTGAGAAGGTGTAGATAGCTAAGTTGGCTCAAACAAGGCTTAAACAATGATGCACAAAAACTAGGGTTATGTGAGAAAATGTGGCAAACGTGAGGTAAGGATTCTAAGTAGAGGGTGGAGTGGATGGTGCTGATGGAGAATAAGCAGATGAAGGAGTGGTACAGGTGCTCTGAAATTCGTTTTTCCAATCTGAACCAACAAGGACTTGTAAATTGAAAGACCTAGTTTTGTTGACCTAATTTGCTAGCTGTCAGTAAAGAGAATGAACAGAAGTGTGACCTGCAATGAAACCATGTATTTTAACTCATGCAGCTAAGCAAACGAAAGTCTGAACTTGTAACCAACTTCTACACATGAAGATCAAACACTAGTGATTTCATGGCAAAGCAAAATCAGTGTTTTTGTGGGCAGCAAAGTCATCCTAGTCACAACTCCTGATCCCACTGAGGGAGAGGTGAAACCACAGATGTTTGTTGGCCCTTTTCTTGAAGCCTTTTCTGTTAACAACCTATCAACCAAATATGAGCATGAAAAGCTATTTTACTCATAAAAAACAACCTAAATAATAAAACAAGGTTTAAATCTAAATAACAGATTTTATTCTAAGAATGCAGCAAAGACACATGAAAGTAAACAAAGGAGGTACTGGGCACTTGAGATGGGCCCAACCCCAAGAGCTACAACCTCCTAAGAGAGATTTAGAGCTGGTGCAAAGCTGGATTCATCTTTATTGATCAAAAGAAATGTTACATTCCAAAAACTGTCCACAAGGAGAACTTGAAAATGTGCTGAAAGCAAAGCTAATCTACTGCCTAAAAATCGAACTACAAAATGACTACAAAATGAATACAAAATGACTATAAAGTGACTAAATACTGGATAACCAAAATGAGGCCCTAAGCCTTCTTATTTATACAAATTGAGGACCCCAACAACCCTCCTAAACTTTAGGAACTCGGCTGCCAAAACTTGTAGTTAACAACACTTTTACTAGCACTTGCTCGGCTGCCCTTGTGATGATTGATTTGGTGGCCCTTGAACTCCAAGTTGATGGTGGAGAATTTGAGGTAAGGGCCCATAAATGAAGGGGACACCTTCCTACAAATCCTCTCTTTTGTTCTCCCACGAATTTGGCTGCCAAGTGCTCATTAAACCCCTTGATTTTGTCTCCAAATTAACCAAAAAGACTACACAAAGCACCCATTAGACTTGTTGGCATAATGACTAACCCAATTCACTCTATTAGCATAAATATAATAAAAAAAATGCAATAAAATAATGAGAATGGTGGATTAAGTCGAATTAGGAGGTTGAATGAGCCCAAATAATTATCCATTTTTGGGACTCATCATCACCCCCCTACTGAAAGTGTTGCTCATCCTCTGAGCAACCAATCTATCTCCTCATCTTTGATGGCCCTGGTGGCCTCCTGTTGTGCTCCACAACAACCCCCCATTTCATAACATTTTATTTACAAAATTATTATATGAAATGGGTCCCTTTAGAAGTCAATTGGTATCAATATTGCATTATTTGTAAAAGGTCCGCAAACCAAATGAAGGCATTATATAAAACCTTTTGAAAAACCCATATTGAGTCAAATATAACAATCTTTTATCATTGCGATAAAGCGATTGCAAGATCGCATATCGCAATGACATAGAAGAGACAAATAAGTGGCACATTGGTCTCCGCCGATGCGATATCGCTATCGGCTATCGGCAATACTCCATGCACATCTTAAAGCACCCCATGCCATTAGCCCCGACGTGATGCGCAATCGGCGATACTTTATATGCAGGTTAACCACCTTAAGTCATTCACCCGACCATTTAATGTATCTGTAAGATCTTCCCATGGATTGGATCCGCAGCCATTTTTAAGAGTTAATTTCTCAGCACGCTTTGATCGATATATCTTTCCATATTGGATTTTCATTAGCATATAAACAGTATAATTATGGATTGGGCCACCATCCTTTCTGACAAATTAGCACAAGCTGTGTGTGATTTTAGAAATCAAACAGCCGTCACTGAAAGGAAAATTCCCCCATTCTATTACAGTGCATATATCTTAGATACACTATGTTTCAATTCTGAATTTCCTATGCTCGGCTGGAGGTGGATGCCACAAGATCCCACGGCTATCCACATATACCATCAGAAACTATGGAAGTCCTCTTACAAGCACCATCTGTACCAAATTTACAATGGCTTTATGGTGCCTAATCATTATTCTATTTTTGATAAACCCATTCCCAAGATTTCCTATCAAGCTTCGTTTGATATAACAGCGGTAGCAAGTTGGTTTGGAGAGGAGAAATTTACCTACATAAGAGTTTTCGGCAGTCAAGCCAACCCACATGTTCTCCCTTTGTATATACGAGATAAACTGCTAGCAAGAGAAATCGCTTATCATATTATGGCTGAGAGTGTTACACAGACTCTCAAGAAAGAAAAGAAGAGGGGCTGGCCCTCTTTTCCCTTTAGGTGTGGTGTCTATACTCTGCATGATCTCAAACATGAAGAAAAGGAAGCCACAAAGCTTCAATCCTTAACTCTGGCGGCTATCCCAAACAGGCCATATGATCCAAGCAAAGTATCCTACAATGCACTAGAACAGGCCAAATTGACAAAATTTGAGCACAAAGAAGATATGTTTGACGACCTATTCGTTGCAGCCGAAACAATAGGTCAGGCTAAAGAACTCGCTCGAATGAAATATAATGATGAAGGGCTGACTGAGTTTAATAAGCTTAGAGAACAGAGGTTGCAAACTCTGCCTCTAGATTTACTAGCAACAACCCCGGCGACATCATCAAGCGAGCCTGTTCGGCAACAGTCAAAGGAACCTCCGGTTGTGACAAAGGATCATAAAAAGGAATAGGAGGAAAGGCAGAGAAAAGAAAAAGAAGAAAGGTAGGAGAGAGCACAGGAAGAGCAACAAAAGAAAGAACAAGAGGAACAACAGAAAAGAGACCAGGAAAAAGTGAGGAAGGAGTCCCAAGCTGAAAAGGAAAAACAAACCACCACTGATGTCAATATAGATACTACTATTGACCCCAAATTGCTTCAGGAGTGGAAGCAATTTGACTCTATTATCAGTGGGTTGGAATGTTCCAAGGATACAGACACTTCCAAGACAAACGATACACAGGACATCACTTCACCTCAGGTTCTAAGTGGAACCAGCGGCCCACCCATTTCCAAGGATATTGAGGTAATACCAAAAGACCCCTCCGACCAAATCATTCTCCAGGTAGAAGATATTCCTCCCCTGGATGTTTTCTACAGTCCGAGGCACAAGGCAGTGGTAAAAAGACAAAGGAAAAGGAGGAATATTGATCAACCTCCCCTTTTTCCAAAACAAACTGTAATGGGCAGCGTGGTTTGGAAGGAGGAATTCGACCCCTCCGATGACCTAACAAAACTGTCCCAGTATGTCGGAGCCTATTCGGAAGCAACAATCGACAAGGCATCGGAGGTAAGTCTTCTACTAAAGACTAAGGACCAACAAATTTTTGCATTACAAGCAGAGTTGGCTGAATCAAAGCAGAAGGCAGAACAGGCGGAGCAACAGTTGTCGACACAACAACAAGTGAACAGTCAATTAACTCAGCAACTGCAGGTAGAAAAGCAAAGGGTCGACCAAAGTGCGATCCAGAAACGAAAGGAATTATCAGAGGCATTGGCACAATTGAGGGCAGCAAATGAGCAAATGATGAAAACAAAAGATGAGAAAATCGTTCAATTGTCATCGCAGCTCGAAAAGATAAAGGGCACTCAACAAGTGGGTGAATTCAGGGCAGAAGCAGTGCAAATAAACACTGCATTAATATCCCAAATTAGGCTCCTGTGTCAAAAAATCGCTCAGGCAGAGCCATTGTGTGAGCTAACGACATCCATAAATCAGCAAGTAGAGAAAGCCAGGAATGAGTTAGACCAAGCCGAAGAAATCATAACCGCATATCTTGACTGGCAAGATTCTGATCATGGGAAAGCAGCAAATTTGCCCAGAATCCTAGAAACACATAAAGATATACTTTTTACAGAATGGCACACTCAGGTGATGAAAGCAGAGAGAGCAGCTTCAAGATGTAAATCAACTTCCAGCAATCTAGTTGATCTAGTTAACAACACTCTCTACTTAGCAAATATGATTTCCCAATGTACACCAGGAAAGATGACAACAACAAACACATTGGAACAATCATGCTATCCTGATTTATAGGAAAAGGGGAGATTAATCGCTGGGATTAATAGTTTAACTATGGAAGCATATTGGCTCTTCCCGGTAAAGCCGCATACACAGAGAGCCGCCCTTAAGTGTTTAACAGATGCAATCGGGTATATAATTCCCGATATTCAGGATGCCACCTATGCCGCCCAGCTCAGTTCGCGCCTCAACAAACCCCCTGAAGTAGAGCCAATGCTTGCGATAAGTCAGCTCAGATTTAAAGGCAAGTAGCCTACCTGATGAATCATGCCGCCGATTGCCAGATCGTTGAGAAAAATAGGATCAAAATTTATTGATACCGATTTAGTTGCATTTCAGTTTAATAGATATTTAGATTAATTTAGTATTTATAGACCCTTTCATTGTTTTGGAAAGGGTCGTAAAGTTTTGTACCAGACTTAAAGACTGAAGTTTGCACTATTGTGCTTCAGTCAATATTCTTTTATGAAACTGGACCACTTTTTCTTAATTCAACAAAGAGGCTTTTTATGCAATTGTGCACTATTGTCATTGTTGTGAACTTTTCTGCGTTGAAGAAAGAATTACAAGTAGCGATTGATATCGGGAGTGTCAAAGCGGCTCATATGGTATTTCTATCTATGTCTGAATTCATTCCTGTTATGTGAATTGTTATTTGATTATCCTTGCTATTGTTGATTATATGCATGCGCTGTAACAACAGATCTACATTCATACCACTATTGGATGTTTTATGATATGCTTTCCTTTTAATCATGTATATGTCGATAATATAAATGATGAGTGTGGTAATATCGCATTAATCGTTGGGCTTAACTATTTAGGCACAGTAATTTTAAATGAATTAATATCTATGTCTGATTGATGGAGTCATCTATATGCCTGTCTTTAGACACAGACCATCAAACGCTGCACTTTAAAAGCTTAATAGATTCCCGGGATAGGTCATATTTCTTTTATTCTTGTCAATAGTTTTAGTTATTCGCCCATCGCTAGCTTAGTTTTATAAATCATCCATTCATCCCGTTTATCTACTTTTGGGAAACTGGTCCCATTATCCCCAGTCGGAGCCACTATTCCAAACGGAAAAGGAGCTGTACTAAGGTCCGGACCGGGTGGTTATCCCCGATGTTGTTGTAGCGATTTTCGAGGCATCAACACCTCCCTGTCATGCTAAGCTTCTGAAGTGATGCCCTCTTCTTATTCATGAAACCATGCTTTTCTCTCTGCTCCTTCCCACTGCCTGTGCTTCTTTTCCTAGAGAATTCTCAACTTCCTGTAGAACTTTCTTTGAGTCCATTATCTGAATTATCTCTCTCCAAGTGAAGGTTTTTGGCTTCCTCATTCATAGGTGATGGACATCCTTGAAGGAGGCTCCTCCTTTTGTTTAGATTTTGTGTCCTTAATGAAAATTTTCTCCCTTGTCTGTGGTTTGGGTCTACCCACTTTGATCTGTGTGCTCCTTCTCGCCTTAAAATACATGGAAGGCTCCCTCTTTCACTTCTCCTTCTGCTTGGGGGATGTGCTTAGGGTGGCTAGCACAACTGCTACCTCCCTAGCTAAAATCTCGGCCAATTTCTCCTTCTGCTGCCCTTTCCCCAAACTTCCTGTAGAAAGTCCTGTAGTGGCCATTTTCTGGCGTCCTGTAGTAGTAGTTTTCCCTGATTTGGCTTGCTTGGGTGGGGATGCCTTCTCTTTGACTTGTGTTGTGGTTAAATCCATATTATGCCTAAGCTCAGTTATCAAATGAAAGCGATAACCATATACAATACTGAATCGCCCCTCATAGGTAATATATTTCCTAATCTGAAGGCTGACCTTGCTCCAAAAAGGATGTAAGCTGGTTGGTCTGGTTTGGTGAGAGTGCCCTGTTTCAATGCTCTGAGCAGAAAGGGACTGCTTTTTTATGCTTTCCTCTTTTGATCCTCAGGACAGGATTTCTCAGGTGTTTGTATTTCAACTTTGCACCAATTCCCTGGTTATAATGCTTTTGCTGCCCAAACCCGACTGTCAAAAGGGAATCAGGCTCCCACAGACAGAGTGCAGAGCTTCATCCTCAGCATGCATACAATCACATAAAATTCACATTCTTCATGCATAGGTTAACCCTCACAGTGGTTTATCGTTTCTAGCAGAGGAATTTCTTAACAGGAATTGTGGAAGAGAATTTGACACAGAACCAACTGAAACATTCCGTGTAACACACAGGAAAACTACTATTCTAGATTCACAGGTAGACTTGTTTCTTACATTCTTATTCAAAACAGTTTAATTCACCACCTTTCGAAATATCATGCATGGGAATGGTGTTTTCCAGCCTACCTCTCTTCAATCTCCAAATTGGATGAAGAAAAACTCGGGCTTCTCTACTCTGGAAGGCTTTGCTGTACTTTCCTGTAGAATGTCTTTCTATAGAATGTTGGCCGGCTTCTATAGGATGTCTTAGCACCTCTGAACGATCTTGGTATGCGGGAGAATTTTGAACAGGCCGAAAAACTCAGTGGAGGACGATAGGTTAACCGATTGTGGGAGCGGAGGACGCATCCTTCAGCTAAGAATGTTGCAAGTGCAAATTAATCAGCGGGTGGTGAGAGTCAGCCGAGCATCATTTAATTGTGGCATGATTTGTGGTGGGGGAGTGAAGTTACAGCTGCAAGGACGATGATAAACTGGAAACAACAGCGGTGAGAGTTCGATCGACTGTTTTATGGAGATTTCCATTGATGGAGGGTGAGCTGGCCAACTGCACATTGGCCCCATGCAGACTGTTGGTCCCCTGTAGTGCTTAACTATTTTTTCTCTGCCTGTAATCTCGTCCATCAATCACGCTGAGGTTTAACTGGTCATCACTACCTGTTTTCCGATTTCCTCCTGAGATGGTTGAGCACACGTGTCTTATTCACCCACTGAGCATTGTTGAACTGGATGAGGGTGGCCAGTTAGCTGGCCACCAATTTTTTTAATCCCAACCATCTCATTGCTCATGCTATTCCCGAATTACATTCATGCAATCAGAGGAATGAGTTTTATTCACGTACCTGAAGTCAAATGGTTGCTGTGAGGTGCTTTTTGCTGCTGCATGCATCTGTTTCAGTGGTTGCATGATGGATCCTTTATGCTATAAGCTCTTTTCTGTCTGATGTGTGGTTATTTTGCTTCTGCAGGTATCCTCTAGCCGGATCTAAGCTGCAGGAGTTCGTTTCCACGTTCAGATCTGCACCCTCAAGCTGCTGCTGCTGAATTTTCACAGGACCAAAACTTGTTTTCACCATTGCTCCCGAACGATAGATCAAATCGATCTAAAACTTGCTGAGCATTTTCCTATCATCATGATACACCTCCCATAGCAAAATTGAGATCAATGGATGCACAGATTTCGAGAAAAATGGAAAATGGGTGAATATTTAAGAGATCAATTTCTCGGAAACCATGCATTAGAATCAGCTGAAACTGCTTGGGTAGGTTACTATCACCCATATGCATCTCTCCATGAAACAAGTTTTGAAATGGATGCACAGATATGGAGAAAATTTAAAAATGGCTGACGATGATGGAGGAAGATTTCTTGGAAACCATGCATCAGAATGGTCTAAAACTGCTCGGGCATGTTGCCATCATCCCTATACAATTCCTTGTAAAACGGTTTTTCAAATGGATGCATGGTTTTCAAGTTAGGGCAAAAACAAATTCTGTTCTATGTATTTTTTCTTCAAATCATTCTGCAAGTTTTTGCATGGAAAGAAAAGCTGAGCTTGGGCTGTGATGCAGGCATGGAGATGATTGAGGAGGAGTTTTAAGATTGCAGGAGGACTTTTGAACCCTTGCAGAAGCTATCGTGTTTGCCAAACTACTTTTTTCAATCCATTTTTAACTTCTTGTAGTTTCTAATGGAACTTCCTGTAGAAAACACAGTTTTGAGGAAAGAAACACAATGACATGGAAAAAAATGATGGAGAAGGGTGAGGGATGGAAACATGGATGCTTGTAGGCCTCATGGACAGGTTCTCGGCCTTCAGGTCCTCTTAAGAGATCAATTTTGGCTCATTTGTAGGCTTCCTGTAGAAGACACAGAACTTCCTGTAGAAGACACAGAACTTCATTTAGAAGGCACAAAACTTCCTTTGTCTTTGTTTTCAGTGATCCTCCTGACCTGCAATTTCCTTCTTGCAACCTACAATTATTCAATGGAAATTAGCTTTATTTTTCTTTTCTTTTTCTCTTTTTTTTTGAAAAACAACTAGGGCACCTCATGAAGGTTTTCACCTTAATTGCCTGCCCTCGTGTTATAGACAATTTTGTGCCTTACAGCAACAGGCATGAATTGTCAATAATCCAAGGGATCCAAAGTTCCCTAAACATGATGTTCCTACCCCTAGAGGAACAAGGTCAGGAAACCAACAGCTCTCAGATCAGTTCTCCACCTGAAAACACTCAAAAACAAGCAATCCTGAAATCAAAGCAGGTGCTCCACTAGGCTTCTGCGCTGAAACACAACTCCTCCATGGTGTACCTGCGTTGCAAAGCAGGTAGAACAAAGGCCACCTGCGTTGAGCGAGATTGGACAAGTGGCACACTGAGTCATTGCTCTGGAATCTTCCAAAAATGACACTTGGATCAGGGATTTCGCCTTGTGATGAGTCAGAGGCTCTGTTTCTCCAAGTGGAAGCAAGGTTCTCCAAGTGGACTCAAGAACTGAAGATCAACTAAAGATCAACTGAAGAGACAGAGGACACAAGGCAGCTACACATCAGTTGCAAGCTGACTCATCCTTTCTCAATTCATCTATATATTGAGCTCTCTCCTATGAGCTCAGGAGGCTGGAATTTTGTGCAAAGTAATGCTATGCTGTTGGTTTCACTATAGAGCTATTGGGTGATTGCTTGAGGGAGGTGAAGAGGAGAAATTCTTTCTGCTGGGAGGTGTTGCTGGATTAGGACCTTCAATGGTTGTAACGCTCTCAGAACCTTTACTTCTTCATTAATAAAAGCTATTGAGGTTCTTCTATATGCATTTGTTCCAATGATGTTTTGTGATAATTGTATATTTGGTTTATGCTAATCCGTGAATCAGTTATGATTGCATGCCTCTTGTAGTCTCCTTCTTTGTCATTTTGCAGGATCTCATTGTAGCTGGGCCAGCAAAAGAGCAAAGAGCTGGGAGCAAGCGGCCATAGAGAAGAGTTTGGATTCGACATTAAGCGCAAGGCAACGGTTAGTGCATTTATCCACTCTCTTTTGCTTTCATAAAGAAGTAAACCTTAAGTAGTTTTCTTTACAGTTGTTGCTGAGGTACTATCACCCTTAGAGTGGGATAGGGTCATCCGAGTTGGATACTTTTCCCTACAACAAACTGGCGACTCCGCTGGGGATCGTATCTGTTTGATTGTTTGTAGTATTTTGCTATTCATTTTCTGAACAAAAGAGTACCAAATCGAAAAGCTTTTGACTATATCAAAAGCGAAGTAGAGGGCAGCCACTCTAGCTCATTTCTGAGCATGTTCATGATTTGAAGAGCTGATCTACAAGGATCCTTGTAAGCTCTTAGTGATAGCTTTTCATCCTCCTTGTCATCCCTTACTGTGTACTTGACTGATAGCTTCTGATTTGACCGAAAACCGTGAATTTTTGAGAAATCTGTGACCCGGAAACTGAGAAAACGTAAGTCTCGTTTTCCAAAGCAGGCTGTACACAGGCTACCTGCTTTGCAACGCAGGTAGCCCCTTCAGGACCTGCGCTGAATGTCAAACAGGCAGTGTACTACCTGCTTTGATCCAGTTTTGCCTAGTGCTACTGGGGTTTCCTCCTGTTTCTTGCCCTGTTTTCACCATTGTTTTGCAGCCAGTTACCAGTCCATGTACCTATCTGAAACCAACTTTACTTGCCATTATTCCGCCTCAGTTATATAAAGAAACTGTACTTGTTCTTTTGTATTTCTTACATCATTTACAGTTTCCCATAACGAAAAGTGAACTAGTCTTGCTGTGGCCACTTAGATCCAAACCTGTGTTAGGCATTTTTGCTGATCTTAAGAGTTAGTTTGTTTGCTGTCCATAGCTGATTGGTCTTTTGCTTTCGTCGTATGGTTTGATTTCATATATTTCTAGTGTCGAAACAAGTGAATCTTAAGGTGTCTTTTGATTTTGGACAAGCTTGTTTGTTTTCACTTGAAATTGATCTCAAAGTTATATAACAGCTTTCTTTTTGTAATACATCAACATTAAGAAAGAGAAAAGAAATACTTGCATTGTGCATTTTGCATATGAAAATTTTGCATGTGATTTAGGAGAAAGTGCATTAGTTTGTGCTGTATGATCTGTGTGAAAAGATATGTCTTTCTTTTCCCTCAGTAGTTAAGATTTTCATCAGTCAAAAAGATTTAAAAAAAAAAAGCTTGCTTCTCATCTTAGGCTGCATTTAGGAATTTGTCATATACATCTCGTGGTGAACCTTGAAAGGCAAACTTTAAAAAGATCAACTTAAAATATACTGAATGAACCTAACAACGCTTTGAAACATAACGCAAACACATAGAGGTCTAAGCTAGAGACGTGTTCCGGCGTCGTTAAACGTAGTGACTGTCGATCTCGAAGAAGGTGGGTGATTCCTCCTGAGAGTCGGTGGCACTAATACGGACTTGTGCTCCCACGTACCGTCAAGTATATATTGGGAGACCCCTATAGGCATATATCCTTTATCCTTAGGAAGCCGTGTCGACCGCCCTACTGACCGCAATGCAGTGAACACAGCATTCACGAAGATTGACCACACGTACCGTAAAACGTATTCCGTGGTTTTGCGAAAAGTTTGGCACACCCTCTGCCTAGATCTCCAGAGCAGTTTCTTTTGGCCTTTTTCAAACCCTATAACTGAAAAAGTCCATCCGAGCATTTGTCACTTCGGGCTCGTTAAAACATCGAAGGAGACTAGAGTCATCTTTAACTTTTTCTCGACTCTTTAAAACTGAAAAAGCAAGTTGTGTCTAAAGCGTCGTTATAAAATTTATTTTAAGCGGAATAATCATCACCCTTCCCTTGTTGATCTTCGAAGTTAGTCCACCACAAGTGGAAGTTCCTGTAGAATCGCTAAGAAATCTTTTGGATAGACTAGATATGTTTGAACAACCGTCGACATCTAGGACTGTGTCGTCCGACACAGCAGCAGCAGAGCCTCCTGCTGCTACTCCAACGATGTTCGCTGGTATACCATCTGTCCCGGCGAATTGTCAACAACAAGCCGGAGTCCAATCAGGGACAACGACATGGTTAGTTCCTATTTCTTCATCCGGATTATCATCTGGTATTTCTTATCTTGAAACTCGCCAAATTGATCCATTTGGAGGTCAATCTGGGCAATCAATCCCCTTGAGTTCCGGATTGATACCGTATGGGGGGCAGTATGCCCTTTTATTACCTCCTCCGGGAGGATACCCATACGTGAGTTCAAAACAAAGTTCAGGTCAAGCTGGATTTACATCCAGCAGTTGGGTACCAATACTGCCTCAACGATCAGGAGTTGCACATTCAATGCAACCAGTACACCCTGTGTCGAATATTCCCACCACACCTGCTATGGCGAATGCGTCGCAAGTACAAGTGCTACCTGTTGTAATACAACAACCTCTTGTCTCAGCGGCTCAATCAAAATCTCAGGGTAGTGCCTCCTTATCTGGAGCGACTCAGGCTCAAACAAGTACTGTGACTCCTCATCTTGGTCAATCATCCAGTATTGGTCAACAGCAAATGGTCCAACAACCAGAGCTGGTTCAATCTCAACAACCGCCACTCCAGCAATCATATCAAGGACCTGAGCAACGAGTCTTTGTAAGTAATGGGAAACCATGCTATAATGGTTATGCCCATCAACCTTGTCAAAGTTGTCAGCATTATGCTGGTCTGCAAAGACCCATTGCTCAGGCGATACCATCTTATCCCAGATATGCTTCGCCTAACCTGAACCAACAGTTGCCCTTTATAGCAACTCTAGAATTACCAGATCTAAACCGGCTGACTAATGATCCAATTGCTTATGCCTCTTGGTGGCCAGTGATTCCGCATAAACTTCCATCGGACATTCCTAAATTCAATGGAAATCCAGGTGAAGATCCGTCGAATCATGTGATGACATTCCACCTATGGTGTTCATCAAACACCCTGAATGATGATTCGATAAGACTTCGCCTCTTCCAGAGGACATTGACAGGTCCAGCGGCTAAATGGTACATTGAATTGCCAAGAGCCTCTTTCGACAATTTCATCTCCTTAGCCACGACTTTCTTAACCCATTTTCAATTACCGATAAGGTATGAAACAGGAACAGAACTCCTTACCAACTTCAAACAGACAACGGCCACTCACATATCTGATCATATACATGAGTGGCGACGTCGTCGTAGGATGGTGAAAACTTACGTTCCCGATCAGCTGTTAGCTGAATGGTTTATAAAGTCATTACTTCCAGCTATAACGGAAGATGTGGCCAAGGGAGGAGTCGTAACAGAGGAGCAAGTCATTGCTCGTGCTCAATACTTAGACTTAGTATATACTCAGTCGGGCACGCTTTACGACAAAATACCTGACGCCCCTAGACCTGAATTTTCAATTCCTCCCCATCCTGAATCGAATACTAACTCTCACGCCAATAATGGCGTGACTGGCAAACGCAAAATTTCTAGTCAAAATGCAAATGAGGAACTTCTTGCCTCGGAAGTAAATGCCATGTTGACCGACAAGGGAAAACAACTGAAGCAACCAGGGGGCAAGAAGATAAAGAAAAGGAAAGGGAGACCCCCGACAGGGTGTCATATATGCGATGAGGATCATTGGACGAAAGATTGTCCACATATACCTGAAGTTAAGAAACTCTTCAAGAGTTCAAAAACCCCAGCAGTATTGACTGATTCGTTCCCTAATCCAAGCCAAAATCTGGTTGCCAATCAAAATGCTTCCCGATCCCAAGTGCTTATGTTGTCCACCTCAAAGCAACAGAATAATGCTTTGACAAGGAATAAAGGTTACCGGAATCCACAGCGGTCGAATAACAAGGCTGATAAACAACCTAGCAGTTCGACAACAACTTTGAACGAAGTTGTGCCACCCATCGTTTCTAAACCAATGATAAAGTCGCCAAAGGGAGTAGTACACAAGTCTACATTTAATCCTCGTGAAAAAATAACACAGGATTATAATATAATAGAGGACCTGACCCAATCGTCGTCCGCTATGTCGACACTTGAGGTAGCACAAAATTGCACCTCCCAAGAGCAAGCTTTATTATCAGCTATAGGTGGGATTGGCCCAATGGATTCCAATCTTGTGGCCTTTGATCATAAAGGATATGACCCTAAGTTACCAGCTCAACAAGCTTTCCTTATTAAAGTGAAAGCCCTCAACAAAACTGTTCATCGAACAATTATTGATGAGGGGGCATCTACATGTCTTATGTCGATGAGTTGCTGGAAAAATTTAGGCTCACCACCCTTGTCGAAATCGTCAACGACGTTAAAAGCATTTGATGGACGATCATACACTCCATACGGGATTTTAAGTAACTTGCAAGTTGAACTGGGGGGCAAAACAGTAGAAGTTGATGTGGAAGTAATCGACGGAAACCTCGATTACAACATCCTACTGGGAAGGCCTTGGATATATGCCATGGCTGCAGTTGTGTCGACCTACTACAGGAGAATTGTATTTCCTTTTCAAGGAAAAATTACAATCGTCGACCAACAAACATTTCTCCCCAACAGTTCTCAAGTTACGGGAAGCAGCACAATGATCCATGAAAGTAATCAATCACTCCAAAATATCGGAGTAGGTCTCCTAAAAGACCCTGCCTTAATGGGTACTTTTGCCCTACCGCCGGCAAGTAATCTGGCGGAAATAGCCACAGTGGAAACCTACAATATGAAATCTTCTATATCCAACGGATTCAGAAGATTCCTAAATATTTTGTCAGCATGGATCGTCGCCCTAATGGAAATACTGTAAATACAGTGGGCGCCGAGGACGGTTCTTATCTCATGTCAACCTCGTTAAAAAATGAAACAAGGAGTCACGAGGATAGTTCTTTTACTATGTCAACCTCATTAAAAAATGAAACAAATCCCCTTTTCAAAATTCAAAGGTAAAACTTCATTCCAACCACCAAGTTGAATGCAATGAAGCTTGGGGGGCACCCTCCTTTGACATGCGTTATTATGATGCTGGGGGCATGCAAAAGATCGAGCAGTTTTAGCACACAGTTCATGCTCGTTAAAAAATAAACGCGAGAACGAGCAGTTTTGGCAAAGTTCATGCTCGTTAAAAAATAAATGCAAATCCGAGCAGTTTTAGCACATAGTTCATGCTCGTTAAAAAATAAACATAAGTTTGAGCAGTGTTCAAGCTCGTTAAAAAACGAACCCATCCCGGTAAATAACCTTGGTAAATGTAACCTTTGACAGCCATATAAAAACCATTGGTCGTGTTTGTGTACCGTCACCTCCATCCGTTCATTTGGCCAATCGTTCATCTCCATATGATTGTTTACCCATTTTGAGGAACAGCTGCGAAGAGTGATTTCACTAAGTCATCCTTGTGACACTGTCGTGATTGGAATATTCCAACCTGTACCTGGAATCTGCTGCTGCCCTGTTCATCACTCGTTCCTCAAAAGACGAGTCTTCTTTGAGCTCTTTTCACTGACTCGTAAAATATGAAAAGTTTGCCGAGTTTTGGCCTTCCAGCTCGTTAAAACGACCGGAAAGCTATCCCTCCTCTAGATTTTAATCTTTTTGGATTTGAGGGATTATTACACAAAAAGATCGAGCGCTTGTTTTGTTCGGCTCGTTAAAATGATCGAAAATTCATCCCTTCTGTATTGTTTTATACTTTTTCGGACTTAAGGGATTAGATGACGAAAAAGGAATTCTGGAGTTGACTTTATGTACCTTTTCAGACTCTCTAAACATGAAAAGGACCGAGTTATCCTTGTCGTTAGACTCGTTAAATTCATTAAATAGCGACAAACTTGTCTTTAGACGAGAACGAGTTTCCCTATCGCTAGGCTCGTTAAAACATAGCGATGGGCTTACCCGAAGGGCAGGTTATAGAACAAGCATATGTTATCCTCCTCAAGCTTGACAAAAATAAAGAGGTACTAGTCAGCAATGACTGGGGAAAAATTGGGAGAACCTCACAGCTTTAATGGTAGCAAGTCGCTCTTGAACATGACACTTTGTCCTCCGTATCACATCGGGTTGGGTTGTTTCATTCACCGGTCTCATCACCATGGTCCTCGCCACACCATCCACATTTGGGGTAATGCTACCGATCCATCACATCAGTGTCGTTATATGTTCAAGAGATGTTGTTCTGCAAAGAGTCAACCGTGTCCCATCCACTGCCATACATTGTCCTTCATCCATTTCATGACCGCCACCCTGAATCATACATCACAGTTTGTTTTCACATCATCACAATCACTAGCTCCGTTCCGTGTCACTGATGTGGGATTCATTAAGGCCCTCCTTTGACGGATCGCTCCTTGTCGACATCAGCTCATTATCCAAGGAGTTGATCTAGGAACAACCCCTTCAGTACTTTGAAGCTTGCATACCTCAATGGCAAGTTTCTCACTTCCGGCGACAGGTATACATCAATGACCTTCGACCAGAAGATTTTGCATGGTGGTCGACGCCAAGTCCTTTATTCCCACCATGTGAATTGTACTGCCGTACCTTGAGGGTCATCATCCTTATCGGTGATTCCTCTCGCGCTTGTTAACGGTTTACATCATTGACCGGTAATCAAGTGATGTCTTTCCATGTTCGACTTCAAGAAATTCTCACATGGATCGACTTGTACATCGAGTGAAGATCGGAAGAGATTGAAGACCCCGGATCTAGTTTCATCCATCCGGGCTGCGATATATATTCAGGACATAAAGACATTTGATATGTACATCATTACAGCAGATGATCATCCTTCTCAAAGGATGATAATTTCAGCAGAGAATTATCGGTCTACAATCAGACGATCGTCTGTTCTATGTACGAAAATGTATTCATAAAGCTGAGCATGGGAATGCCCGCCTCAGCTAGATCATGAAAATGTATGAAAAATAATGTATTGTATTGTATCTTATTACAGGACACTTCTCAGCAGATTGAATGAACTTCGGATCCTCTCAATAAAGCATTTCACCCGATAAACGACCTCATACTTTAGGGGGCATCTGTTATAGACAATTTTGTGCCTTACAGCAACAGGCATGAATTGTCAATAATCCAAGGGATCCAAAGTTCCCTAAACATGATGTTCCTACCCCTAGAGGACCAAGGTCAGCAAACCAACAGCTCTCAGATCAGTTCTCCACCTGAAAACACTCAAAAACAAGCAATCCTGAAATCAAAGCAGGTGCTCCACTAGGCTTCTACGCTGAAACACAACTCCTCCATGGTGTACCTGCGTTGCAAAGCAGGTAGAACAAAGGCCACCTGCGTTGAGCGAGATTGGACAAGTGGCACACTGAGTCATTGCTCTGGAATCTTCCAAAAATGACACTTGGATCAGGGATTTCGCCTTGTGATGAGTCAGAGGCTCTGTTTCTCCAAGTGGAAGCAAGGTTCTCCAAGTGGACTCAAGAACTGAAGATCAACTAAAGATCAACTAAAGAGAGAGAGGACACAAGGCAGCTACACATCAGTTGCAAGCTGACTCATCCTTTCTCAATTCATCTATATATTGAGCTCTCTCCTATGAGCTCAGGAGGCTGGAATTTTGTGCAAAGTAATGCTATGCTGTTGGTTTCACTATAGAGCTATTGGGTGATTGCTTGAGGGAGGTGAAGAGGAGAAATTCTTTCTGCTGGGAGGTGTTGCTGGATTAGGACCTTCAATGGTTGTAACACTCTCAGAACCTTTACTTCTTCATTAATAAAAGCTATTGAGGTTCTTCTATATGCATTTGTTCCAATGATGTTTTGTGATAATTGTATATTTGGTTTATGCTAATCCGTGAATCAGTTATGATTGCATGCCTCTTGTAGTCTCCTTCTTTGTCATTTTGCAGGATCTCATTGTAGCTGGGCCGGCAAAAGAGCAAAGAGCTGGGAGAAAGCGGCCATAGAGAAGAGTTTGGATTCGACATTAAGCGCAAGGCAACGGTTAGTGCATTTATCCACTCTCTTTTGCTTTCATAAAGAAGTAAACCTTAAGTAGTTTTCTTTACAGTTGTTGCTAAGGTACTATCACCCTTAGAGTGGGATAGGGTCATCCGAGTCGGATACTTTTCCCTACAACACCTGGGCGCCTCCAAGGGAGGTTTTCACCCAGGGATCTTATTCCCTTTTTATTTTCTCTTCTTTCCAACCCATTAACCGCCTCATGGAGGTTTTCAATCAATGAGCCAATCTAAGGCACCTCCGAGGAGGTTTTCACCTTAGATTTTTATTTTCTTCTTGTTTTCATTTTTTTCTCTTTTTTCCTTTTTTTTCTACCCTACCCTACTTGAAAAACAAAATCATTTTCAAGTGTAAGAATACTTCCAATGGAGCCATGTGAACATCGACATTAGAGACAAAATGATGTGGAGGCTTGAAATGCATGCTTTGACAGCTATCCGGATTTCAGAGACCAGATGATTTGACTTTGAAGGGATCAAACATAGCTGAGGAAGAGAGTACCGCTGCAACTTAGTGACGATCTGAAACCATATCTCAATATAGCTCTGATATCCTTGGTCCTTTTGCTGATCTGGATCATGTTTCATGTCACCTTCTACCATGACTTTCTCATCTTCCTCTTTTTGTTGATCTTTCTCTTGAATACATGGAAGATTTGATGGTAACCATGAGGGAGCTTTCTTGATCTATGATTCTGATCTCTTCTCTTCATCAAGTGTAGCCCATGGTTCTTTGATCTTTTCTTTTGAATCTTCTTTTGCCTTTGGTCCTTCAATGGTGTCAATATAATCTCTATTTTGCAATACTCTTCCTGAGCTATGGTGAATATCATCGAGCTCAAGAGGAGTCATTTGGACATGTTGTGCCTCAACTTTGCAATTGGGTTGAGCTACTGCAACGGGCAGGTGTGGAAATGGTGGTATGGATAGTTGAGTGGGGGTGTATATTCGAGATGGATGTGGATGGGGTTGTGGTTGGGCAGGCATTTGGGGTTGCCTTGGTGGAGCAGGAGGCGATGGTTGTGGATGAGTAGGTGGTGGAGGAAAAGAAGCGGGAGGAGTGTTGTATTGGGGCCTCCACCCCTGATGAGGTGCATTCCACTAAGGCTGTGGCTGAGCATAAGAGTGAAACGAATGAGCAGTTGGTTGGGCATAATATGGATCTGTGAAGGAACAAGGAGGAGGTGTGAACCAGGAAGGATGAGCAGGGGGACCCCAAGAAGGCATGGAAGTGGCTTGATAGGGGTCGTAATAGGTCTGGGATGTCCCTTACATTTCCTGCTGGTAGGGTATGGGTCCATGTGGCCTCCTTTGGTTCCTGAAATAGAGTGGTTCAGTGACTTCTTTGGCCCTTTGATATGCAGCTTTGATTCCAGGCAAGGAAGGGCACTGATTTGTAGGATGGTATTCTTCACAGACAAAACACACTTCTATGGAGTACAATGGACATTCGTTCCTAGGATGCTTTCTAGTGCACCTAGGACAAAAGATGGCCAAAGCCCTCTTGGCTTCTTCTTGCTTCTTTTGGATCCGGAAGGTATCCAGTTGCATGGCAAGAAACTGCCTCATATCACTCTTGAAATCTTCGATCTGATTTGCAAATTCGTTTTTGGACAAGGTACTGCTCCCAACATTTCTATTTGTAGCCATTTTCTCCAGAGGAATGTTTTGTTCTTCTTCTTCCCTTGAGGTTCTTCAAATATGTCTTGTTGTCCACCTAAGGGTTCTTTAATCACAACCATCAAAGAAGAGATAAGGTTGGTTGTGTGAAGTAGTGGGGGTGTTGTGCAATCATTTTTCTGAATTATCTCTACTCCTACAAGGCATGAAAGGAAATATTTTTGGTTGATTTTGCTTTTTCTGCTTGTACCTACAAAACTAAAATGGATTGAACTACAACTAACTATCTTGCTGAAATGGAAATGCGGAATTGAAATGAAAGCAAGAAAGGAATAATCTATTTTGCTCAAATGAAATTGTAGGAATGAAATGCTAGGCTATGCTTGTGGAATTGAAATGCTAATCTATGAAAGCGGGAAATGCTAATCTACTTTTGCAGAAATGAAATTGCATAATGGAAATGAAATAAACTACTTAGCAGAAGGTTGTAGTGGAAAATAGAAGAAAAGCAGCAATCACCAATACTCTGACGCTTCCCCGGCAACGACGCCAAAAAGAGTGGTGGGCCCTAGTATTGTAGCAATAATGTTGCAACTCCTGGGACTCCCTTCTTTACTTTTATCAACCCGGTAGTTCGTAACAAACTTGGAAGCGACGGTGCTGTATGCACAAGTACTAGCTCTTACCATAGCTGTCACTTGGTTAGCTAGCACAAGTCTTCTAGGAGCTTAAGCCAACTTCTATGAGCTCTTAGAAGAGGCTTTTTAACTGATGAATGAAAGCTAACTCAAAGGGGTTAATTTACTTGCAGAAAGAAACTGGAAAGCGGAAAGGAAATGCAAACCCTAGCAAACCCTAATTTTACCAGCTAGCCCTACTGATGTGAAAGAGAGGATGCAAGCTACTGAAAGAGATGACATTGACTTCTAGGAAGGTAAAATGCATGTGTCTAAGTTATCACTATCTGAAGAAAACATCTTTTTGTATTTTTGAATAAGTTGTCACAATTATCATGCATACAATTTAACTGTTTTTTACTGTGCAAAGGTGGATTGGCGAGAGGAAATGCTTGGAAGAGGTCAGGAAGGCTCAGAGAGAGCCTAAGGGGTCCCTAACACCCTTCCAGATAGTTTCACAGAGTTTGGCTATCAAGAAACCTCATTCGGGAGCTTCTACAGGAAGTCTACAGGGGTTCTACAAGATGTTTCAGGAATTTCTACAGGATGTTCAGAAATTTCTACAGGATGTTTTAAAATTGGATTTTGGAGGATGGGTGAGTGAGGGAAGATGCATGAATGGATATGGAGGTAGGATAGGGGTCTGAAGTGGCCCAGGGACTGGTGGATGGAGTGGTGAGAAGGTATAGATAGCTAAGTTGGCTCAAACAAGGCTTAAACAATGATGCACAAAAGCTAGGGTTATGTGAGCAAATGTGGCAAACGTGAGGTAAGGATTCTAAGTAGAGGATGGAGTGGATGGTGCTGATGGAGAATAAGCAGATGAAGGAGTGGTACAGGTGCTCTGCAAGTCGTTTTTCCAATCTGAGCCAACAAGGGCTTGTAAATTGAAAGACCTAGTTTCGTTGACCTAATTTTCCAGCTGTCAGTAAAGAGAATGAACAGAAGTGTGACCTGCAATGAAACCATGTATTTTGACTCATTCAACTAAGCAAATGAAAGTCTGAACTTGTAACCAACTTCTACACATGAATATCAAACACTAGTGATTGCATGGCAAAGCAAAATCAGTGTTTTTGTGGGCAACAAAGTCATCCTAGTCACAACTCTTGATCCCACTGAGGGAGAGGTGAAACCACAGATGTTTGTTGGCCCTTTTCTTGAAGATTTTTCTGTGAACAACCTATCAACCAAATATGAGCATGAAAATCTATTTTACTCATCAAAAACAACCTAAATATTAAAACAAGGTTTAAATCTAAATAACATATTTTATTCTAAGAATGCAGCAAAGACACATGAAAGTAAACAAAGGAGGTACTGGGTGCTTGAGATGGGCCCAGCCCCAAGAGCTATAGCCTCCTAAGAGAGATTTAGAGCTGGTGCAAAGCTGGATTCATATTTATTGATCAAAAGAAATGTTACATTCCAAAAACTGTCCACAAGGAGAACTTGAAAATGTGCTGAAAGCAAAGCTAATCTACTGCCTAAAAATCGAACTAAAAAATGACTACAAAATGAATACAAAATGACTATAAAGTGACTAACTACTGGCTAACCAAAATGAGGCCCTAAGCCTTCTTATTTATACAAATTGAGGACCCCAACAGCCCTCCTAAACTTTAGGAACTCGACTGCCAAAACTTGTAGTTAACAACACTTTTACTAGCACTTGCTCGGCTGCCCTTGTGATGATTGATTTGGTGGCCCTTGAAGTCCAAGCTGATGGTGGAGAATTTGAGGTAAGGGCCCATAAATGAAGGGGACACCTTCCTACAAATCCTCTCTTTTGTTCTCCCACGAATTTGGCTGCCAAGTGCTCATTAAACCCCTTGATTTTGTCTCAAAATTGACCAAAAAGACTACACAAAGCACCCATTAGACTTGTTGGCATAATGACTAACCCAATTCACTATATTAGCATAAATATAATCAAAAACATGCAATAAACTAATGAGAATGGTGGATTAAGTCGAATTAGAAGGTTGAATGAGCCCAAATAATTATCCATTTTTGGGGCTGATCAAGTACCTTGAGGGTCATCATCATTATCAGTGATTCCTCTCGCGCCTGTTAACAACTTACATCATTGGCTGGTAATCAGGCGATGTCTTTCCACGTTCAACTCCAGAAAATCTCTCACATGGATCAACTTGTACTTTGAGTGAAGATCGAATGAGATTGAAGACCCCGGATCTAGTTTCATCCATCCAGGCTGCGATATATATTCAGGAAAATAAGACATCAAATGTATATCATTACTGCATAGATAATCGTCCAATCCAAAGGATGATGGCTCTACAAGAATAATCAGTCTACACTCAGACGATTGTCTGTCTTATGTACATGAAAATGAATTTATAAATCTGAGCATGGGAATTCCCGCCTCAGCTAGATCATGAAAATATTATGAAGATAATGTATTGTATTTTATCTTATTACAGGTCGCCTTCCAGCTCGAAAAAACTTCAGATCCTCATGATAAAGAATTTCACCTGACATCAACAAATTAACGACCTCATGTTTTAGGGGGCAACTGTTATGGACATTTTTGGGCACTGCAACCCCAATCATAAATGTCCATAAACCAAGGGCTCTTAAGTCCCTAAAAGTGTTGTTCCAACCTCTAAAAGAACAAGGTCAACTGATTACATCTTCTCCCAGAAGTTATCCATGAAAAACTACTCAGAACTGGTCAAAATTGGACCATCTCACCTGCTCCATGGTCAAAGTGCGTTGCATCCCACTTAAATACACATGGGAGGTACGATGCATACTGAAAAGCCCTTCTATGGGGTGTGATGGGTGAGAGTGGACAAATGGCAGGGTCAATCTGCAAGGTGGAGGATCATGGAATCTTCTAAAAACTTCTCCTGTGACACTTGCCTCTCTACATTCGCCCAGGGATGAGTAAGAGATCATCAATCTCCAAGTGGAATCAAGAAATATCAGAGAGAGGACACTAATCAAATCTCAAAAGCTGACTCACCCCCTTGCAAACATCTATATATGGATCCCTCATCCCAGAGATCCAGAGGATGGAATTTTGTATCTTGTAAGGAAGTGCTGCTGGTTTCTTGGTGTAACATCATAGTGTTGGATGATCTAAGCTTTTCATGAGGTGAAGAAGGGCTTTCTTGCTGAGAGGATGATGCTGGGTCAGAACAATTGGTTGTAATCCTCTTTGCTATTCTTGATTATTAATAAAGCTATTCAAGTTTTCCTCCACATTCTTGTATGATTGATGATATATGCATTTGTGTGGTCAATATATATCTGGTCCTATATTGTTTATGATAGTAGATCTATTTTCTTGGATAGTATTATGTTGTTTTGATTCTAAAGGTGCTCTTTGAAGCTAGGTAGACGAGGAAGCGAGTGGAAAAGATCTATCAGAAGGGAGAGGAATCAAGTAAGGAACCAAGCGCAAGACAGAGGTTGGTCCCCTTCTTTCCCCTCTTATATATTTTTCATAAAGGAAAACGAAACTGGTTTTAGTTTGTTTGTTTCTAAGGTAGCTACCAGCCTTAGTGGGACTAGCAGCTCTGCATAGACACTAGATTTCCTGGTAACAATATCCTTATTTCATCCTTCTGCTTCTTTTCCAGTACCACCATTGGGCTTACCCAATCAGATTCTTCTATAGGCTTAATGATTCCTACTAGGAGCATCTTGTCTAGCTCTAAGAGGACCTTGTCCTTATACTTCGCATTGAGATGGTAAGCTCTTTTCTTAACCGACTTTGTGTTGGGTTTTAACATGATATTCATAACACCCAGGTCTCCTATTATCCCATTTAGCTCCGTAAACTTGATAGGGAACAAATCTTGGTATTCACAGAGAAATTCAACGACGTTATCTATGGTTGTGTCATCCTAGTGATCTCCAATCTTTGCGAAGTTGGGCTCCGCCTCCATACCAATATTTACCTGTTTCGTTTTAAATGGCACGGTTATATCAGGATTCTTAATCTGCGGTCCCTCGACCTCACGGTGACCCTCAGTTTCAGGGATATTAATATTTTGTGAATCCTCGTCTTCTTCTTCATGTGATGCAAGAAAGTGTTCCCTCTGGGGACAGAGGCAACCCCTCTAGCCCTAGAGTGGGTCTAGTCACAACAAGGACAGATAAACAATATATTTCCTTAAATAGTCATAGTTGGAGGCCTACCTCAACTGGTGGTCAATGGATTTCGGTTGCATTGCTCTAGCTTCCACTTCCTCGATGAGTGATCAACCTGAAACAATGCAAAGGAAATACAACAAAGCATGTAACCGGAAAACAACAATGATCTATTTACCCACAAAGTCAAGAAGTCATGGGCTATCAAGTAAATTACATACAAGACATAGGAAAACATCATTGATTTTATTAATAATGAAATAAGAGCAAGCTTACAACCAAAGCCTTGACGTCACAAGCCTTCTCAGAGGGTCCAACCAGTGTATTTCTCAAGAATTCACTCTTTAGATATGGATCTCTCAACATACAAAGTTCTCTCTCACTCATAAGCTTTACACAAAGTTAAGGCCACTTCACAACCTCCCACAAGCTATCAACAATCCCACACTTGTCACACCCACACCAAGTATCTAGCAAACTCACAAACACTAACAGCATAGCTCAGTCCAAGAATTTACCAACTAGTCAACTATCCAACTAGCAGAGCATAGCAATGGTGAGAGTTTAAATAGGAGAAGGAGTCTCCATGAAAGGTGGAAGAGTGAGGTTATCCCCAAGGAAGGTAGCACAAATGACGGAACTACCATACCAGAGGAGAAAAGGTGACACAAACTATGCCAACAACTAGGTCTAGAGACATCCAGAAGGCCGACTGTTGGAATGAATTCGCCCAATCTAGATCATCGTGAGTGTATAACAGATCCTTAGTGCTGACATCGCTAGTGAGCAATGTAGCCAGTCAGATCATCGCTAAAGATAATAAATGTCCCCATGTTGGAGCATGAAATCAGCCCATCGCGGGAAAAAGATGTACTTCCACGCTAGAAGCATGACCGAACTATTTACAAGTGTTGTTCATCGCGTATATTAAGCCCAGAGTCGGGATGAGGCAGAAAACTTTAGGAAAATTGGGTCACTTGGCAGCACAAGAGATCATTTTTTCAATATGAGCATGTTTGACTTGGATACATGACACAGTAGAAGGACTGGGGTGAAGGCAGTGACAAATTACTATGTAACAGATGCCCCCTAAAGTATGAAGCCTGAGAGAGTGGGAGGGGTGAAATGCTTTACGAAACTGACTGAGCTGGAACACCGTCTGAAAGAACCTGCAGGTGCAAGTACAATATCCCTGATAATGAAATACATGTAGTCTAGGCATGGACGCAGCCATCCAAAAGTCATATGAACTAGGTTTGTGGTATGGACACAGTCATCCAACTAATAAGACCATGATAATGATAAAGGTATGGTCGCAACCATCCATCAATGAGTCTTGTAATCACTAACCAATCCACGCAGCCTAAACATGTGTAATCTGAGTTCGGGGTCTTGAACCCAATCGATCATAGTACAAATTCTAGCATGCGAATAGAGGTGCTAAGATCGAGCATGATAGAAAGTTTCTTGATTACCGGTCAATGATGAAAACCATTAACAAGAATGAGAGAAACCACCAATAATGCCAATGGTTCTCAAGGTACAGTCCAATACAACCCACAGAGTGTGAAGAAGGAGTTGAAGTCGAACACTCGTGGAATTACCCAATCAATGACCAATGATGAAATTCAATCATCAGGCGCGAAGAACTTGCCATTGAGGCATGCAAGCTCTAAGGTACCAAAGGGGATCTCTAGATCAAACTCCTGGATAATGAGCTAATGTCGACAGGAGATGATCCGTCGTAGGAGGGCCATAATGTTTCCCCCATCAACGACATGAGATAAGGAACAAGTGGTGGATGGCGAAAAAAAGTATCAAAGGAGGAGGAAAGGATGTAAACTACAGAAGGATTATACTCTTGAACATGTCGGCGACACGACTCTGGAGGGTGGCAGCATTTAGGTACCAAAGGAGCAGAGGCTTAATGGAGACAACATGGATTAGATGGAATGAGGCTAAATGACAACCCAAACCTGGGAAAGGCCAAATGATGATGTATGGATATCCCAACCCGACAAGAAGCAAAAGTGTCGATGTTCAAGAGTGACTAGCTACCATGGATGATCAATGACGATTTCCAAATCTTCCCCCACCATTTCTGGTGAGTACCCCAATTATTTTTTAAAACAAGCTTGAAGGGGATAGCATATGCTTGTAATATAAGTTCGACTGTTGTTCAAATCTAACCTAGTAATAGTTTAACGAGCCCTAGGGAGGAGAAGCTCGAGTCTCGTCATGGTGACGAGTCCAATGTTGTCAGGGTTTAATGAGTCCGACATAGGTAAAACTCAGAGTATTTTTCATGTTTAGAGAGTTTGAAAAATACACGAAAAATGAAACTCCAGGGAGGTCCTTTTTCATATATTTGTGTCTCTCGAGCCCAAAAAAGTATAAAACGATAGTGGAAAGAACCGCTTCACCATTATGATCAAGGAGTATTTTTCGTGATTAGTGATCTCGACCCGAAAAAGTAGAAATGTGAACGAAATTGCATCGTTTCATAACCAATAACGACCTTGAAACGACAAAATCTCAGCAATATTTTCGTGTTTACACGGTCGGAAAAGAGCTTAAAGCAGACCGCCCCTTATTTAGTTTAACGAGTTAAAAGGGAAAACTCAGCAATTTTTCATCTTTTACGAGTCAAAAAAGAGCTTAAAGGTGACTCGTCCTAGAGGAATGAGTGGTATAAAGGGTAGCAACTAGTTCCAACAATGGTGGAACTTCACAAAACATGTAATGGTCAAGATGCTGGCTAATAAAACCACTTATCACTGCAGTTCCTCAACAAAGGATAAACAACTAAGTGAAAGCATATGATTGGCCAAAGAGATGGTGGTGATGGAATGAAACAACCAAGTCTCATCTAGTAGAATTTAGCAGATAAAAATGACAATCACGAGGTGTAAATCAGGTATGGGTTCATTTTTACACAAGCTTGAACCATGGAGAACTCTGCTTGGATTTGGTTTCATGTTTACACAAGCTTGAAATGAAAAACTATGCTTGTTATAAGTTCACATCCCCCCCGCATAATGATGCAAATAGAGGTACATGCCCCCCAAGATTCTTTGCATTCAATGAGGTGGATGGAATGAAGGTTCACTTTCAATATCTAGGAAGGATTCGACTTGGATTTTATGAGATCTTAATCAAAGACTCGATTTGGAAAGGGGAGTTGTTTCATTTTTTAATGAGATTGACACAGTGAAAAATAACTATCCTCATAACCCTTGATTCATTTTTTAACGAGCTTGACACAAGATTAGGAACTATGCTCGAGACTCCTTGTTTCATTTTTTAACGAGCTTGACACAAGACAAGGAACTATGCTCATAACACACAATTTCATTTTTTAACGAGGTTGAGACAAGAACAAACTATCCTCGTCACTCCATGGTTCATTGGCCATATGAGAACATGGCCCCCAAGAGGTCTTCATGGGATGGAAGGGACACACTCTGGGAGGAATACATGTCATGAGGCACTAATGTTATATCAGGTTCCAATGCCCCCAATACATGATGTATGAGACCATTTGCATGATCGTCAGCAGAGGCGGAGATGGAACGGGTAGCCACATAATTGACCTGTGGCAAGGAAGGTACTGCTTGCGAGCAAGAACCAAGAGGGGATGACAGCTGCACGGGAGGCACCGAGGGACTAAAGAATGATAATTGATCTATGGTCACCACTCTTCCATCGTGTGGAAAACAAACCACATAGAAAAGTGAAGACACGAGGGCCCCCATGGCATAAACATAGTCACGGCCAAGGCGAAGAGTGAAATCTAAAGCACCTTGGACAACCAGTACATCGTTATAGATGGTTTTACCTCCCAAAGTAACAGGAAACCTCGGGAGGATCCATAAAGGTTGACTGGTGCCTTCGTCAAATGCCAACAGATTTTGCATGACTGGCACAAGCTGTGGGGAGCCCAAAGCTTGCCAAGTAGTGAAAGGCATGAGACTAACTGACGCACCCTCATCCAAGATAGTGCCAGGTACTGCCTTATCATAGGCATGTACGGTAATCTGGAAAGGCACATGGGATGGAAGGTGGAAAGCAGTCAAGTGACTCCAGTCGAAGGAAACGACAGAACTACTTAGTGGGGGTATCATATGATTGCCCCCATGCTCTACAGGAACCGAAGAAGGATGCTCGTGATTAGCAGGGATAGGAGTTTTGTTCTCAGACTCAGGGGAATCTAACATGATGAGAAGAACATGAGCATGACACTCTTTCAAAACAGAGTGATCAACAGGTGGCGAACCCAAGTCGACACTCTCTCCAACCAATGGTTGGTCTGGAATAGGCTTAGCACAGCCAGGTCCAGAAAGAGGAGGACAGACAAGAGAAGAATCTAAGTCAATCTCTTTGTCAATGAGGAGAGGGTCTGAAGAGAGCCTCTGATAACCAATGAGAAGTTGGGGTGAAGAAGCTGTGAGACTTTCCAAAATGGCGGAAGCTTTATCCATGAGCGGACAAAGGTCAAGGGGATGGTGGCCTTCACATAGCCTACCGGGGAATCGAATCTTCCCTTTCTTCTTACCACTACCAGTTGATAGGGTATCATCGCCATGAGCTTCATAGGATGATGAGGGATGAGCCAGATCGTGAGACCATACTTCCAAGATCCTAGGGATGTTAGGACAATCACGAAGAATATGGTCACCCCAAGGAAACATAACCTTCTGTGGAGGAGCAGAAGGTGGTCCGACCTGAGATGTACTCGGAGCAATAGCTGCACAGGTGGCCTCACGTTTATCGAACTTCTTCTTCTTCTTCATCATCATCATCATCTTCTTCTTCTTAGTCTCCTGGTTATTAGATGTGAAATTTTAACCAGGCGAAGGAGGAGGAGGAAACAGGGGAAGAAGGTGTAAGCTCAACCTTGGAATCAACATGTCGTGGTTTGAACGAAGGAGATGGTGGAATAGGAGCCATGACACTGGGACCACCGAGGTTGAAAACAACCAAATGGGTAAACTGATGGCTAACCTAGGCAAGGACAATTTTTCCATATACGGAGCACTGGCATTTCCAAAAGGTGGAAACGGACTAGGATTCCCATCTGGGGAAAGACCTTGGCCAGTAGACTTGGGGAATGTTTCCATCGGGAACAAGCTTGAAAAAAAATCGAATTGTAATGCAGAACTCTAACTGTTACCGGGAATATTTCATGGGCATTAAATTTTATGACACAGGAAAAAGACTTGACCTTTTTCTGGTCTGCGAAACTAGATATTCTGGGTTTGATCCCCAGTGGAGTCGCCAAATTGTGATGCAGGAAAGCGTTCCCTCTGCGGACAGAGGCAACCCCTCTAGCCCTAGAGTGGGTCTAGTCACAACAACGACAGATCAACAATAGATTTCCTTAAACATTCATAGTTGGAGGCCTACCTCAACCGGTGGTTGATGGAGTTTTGTTGTGCTACTCCAGCTTCCGCTTCCTCGATGAGTGATCAACCTGAAACAATGCAAAGGAAATACAAAGAAGCATGTAACCAGAAAACAACAATGACCTATTTACTCACAAAGTCAAGAAGTCATGAGCTATCAAGTAAAGTACATACAAGACATAGGAAAACATCATTTATTGTATTAATAATGAAATAAGAGCAAGCTTACAACCAAAGTCTTGATGTCACAAGCCTTCTCAGAGGGTCCAACCAATGTATTTCTCAAGCATTCACTCTTTAGATATGGATCTCTCAACATAAAAAGTTCTCTCTCACTCATAAGCTTTACACAAAGTTAAGGGCAGTTCACAACCTCCCACAAGCTATCAACAATCCCACACTTGTCACACCCACACCAGCTATCTAGCAAACTCACAAACACTAATAGCACAACTCAATCCAAGAATTTACTAGCTAGCCAACTATCTAACTAGCAGAGCATAGCAATGGTGAGAGTTTAAATAGGAGGAGGAGTCTCCATGAAAGGTGGAAGAGTGAGCTTATCCCCAAGGAAGGTAGCACAAATGACGAAACTGCCATACTAAAGGAGGAAAGGTGAAACAAACTATGCCAATAACCAGGTCTAGAGACATCTAGAAGGCCAACTGTTGGAACAAATTTGCCCAATCTAGATCATCGCGAGTTTATAACAGATCCTTAGCGTTGCCATCACTAGTGAGCAATGTAGCCAGTCAGATCATCGCTAAAGATAATAAATGTCCCCACGCTGGAGCATGAAATCGGTCTGTCATGGGAAACAAATGTACTTCTACGCTGGAAGTGCAGCCGAACTATTTACAAGCACTGTTCATCGCAGATATTAAGCCGAGAGTTGCGATGAGGCAGAAAACTTTAGGAAAAGTGGGTCACTTGGCAGCACAAGAGATCATTTGTTCAATATGAGCATGTTTGACTTGGACACATGACACAGTAGAAGAACTAGGGTGAAGGAAATGAAAAATTAATGTGTAACACTTCAGTAGTCATGTTATAGCATTCCAGTGCGTGGCTCAACTAAGTAGTCCAATCTGGTTGAATCAGATCCAAAGGATCCTACAGTATCCTGAAGATTACTACTTTAACTTCTTGTAGCGCTTCGTCAATACAATCAAACATGTCTTTGAAGCTGAATGTCATTATGAAACTTTCACGCACAATATCCCATTCACCTGTGCCATGGTGGAGCTCTATCTCCAAGTACCAGTTCATCGAGATGACATCCAAGGTATGAGAGAACAAGTGCACCCATTCTGGTTGGGGCTTCACTCCATAAGCCTTATCCCACTTGGTCAAGTGTGCACGCAGATCATCCTTCCCATCATATTTGTCTGTCATTCATACTTTCGCCTTCCCAAAGCGTGTTCGCATCATCCTTCTACACTCGCACCAGTTGTCAAAACTACCCTTGTACGTACCCCACCATCTCGCAGGCATAGTGCGCAGTACCCAGTGCAAAGCCTGGAAGTGCTCCTTCTCTAGTACCTCCCTTTCAAATGCATCCAAAAATAAATCTACATCATTCAAGCCATCATAAGTGGGCATATTTATTACCTCTAATAATACATAGCACAGTGACTAGATCATCATATTACAGCTTAGCGTGGTTACTTCATGTAGCTGATTCTGTCAGCACTCTAATTCTTCGTCAGAGTCTAAGGTGCAGGAACTTTCGTGATCCTATGTAATTCATCCATTCCCTGTCAGATTCACCCAATCTTGGTTTCGCGTTGTTATTTTATATATGCAGTCCAAATTGTCATCACTCTCATTAAGCGATTTCTTTTCGAATATCATCTTTTTCTTCTTTAGGTTGATTACCCCATTCATGTCAGTATCCAAATCAATTCCAAGGAGCGTAGGGTAGGGGTTGTTGTCATCCACAACTTCTATCAATTCAAAGTCAGCCAGTGTGCTCACGCCTTCAATATCTACAGTTACTTCTTGTAGCCATCCCATGGGGACGATCTTCTGCTGGTTTGTCGTCCTTAATTGAATCAGAGACCACTGGAGCACAGGTCTTCCCATCCGCTCCCAAGTTTACTTTGGTAAAATGTTCGTGTCTGACCCCAGATCCAAAATAACCTGATCCATTTCACATTCTCCTATGAATCTCCTACCTTGTGTGTCTCTAACTACTTAAAGCTTATCTCTTTTTATACAATCCCATGGTCCACGGACCATGGGTAGATCTCTTACAACCGAAATTACTTTACAAAACTAAGGGTAGACTAACCTTTATGACACATGACACCTTCGTGATCCGTGACCACAAAATGTGGAGTTTTTACAATTTTATTACAAAATTTGACTCAAACATGGGCTTTTAGCCCCAAAACTACCCTTGGGGAATCTCACTCCCAATAGGCCCCCAACACAAACATCGTGACTCACCCTCGAGTCACTTGGTAGGCATCGAAATCTTTGTATGATGCCCATCTAGTTCAACATGTATGACCACAACCTTGGCCATGCACTAAGCTGCCGCCTGCTTTGCATCTTCCACTATTTGCTCGGTCACTACTCCGGTGCTGTCAACCTGAAATTTTTGTTGTTTCGCTTGCAGAGTTGCAAGCTTGCCTTCAATATTTCCTGTGACTACGTAAGCATCCTTTGGCCAGGGCTTTAGTCTCACCTTCAGCACTACTTCCTTGTGTAGCACTGTGTCCACCTATTCCTTTAGCCTCTTGGCCACCAGTAGCTTGGCTAGCCTTTATGTCAGTGTGACGGTTCATGTTGTGCCCTTAACCTTTTCATAGCACTACTATAGCTCGTGCGCTTCCATCTCTAGCCTTTGTATATTTGGTTCCTCCTTCAAGCTTGTCAGGACCTCAAATGACTACTCAGATAACTGTGTGCAGTATGCTACTGCATTCTCCACCACTGCTACTACCTCTCTGATAGTGGTTGCCTACTGTTCCTTTACTTGTGGTGGTGTTGAAGGTTGGGCCCTCAACTGTATCTCTGTAATTTGCAGGTTTAACTCCAACTGAACCCATGCCATCTTTGTCCGAGTGTCATGCACCCGTGTGGCCAATTTGTGGATGTGTATCATGAATGGATCCTCCTCTGGAATGGCCAATTCTTGGACCATTCAGAATGCCTCCTCAATGACCTGCATAATCCTTTTTCTCTGATTGGTCGCCTCAGTCTCAGCGGTGATGGAAAAATTTCTCTGTAGGGTCATCTTCTCATTGTTGATCAATTGTTCGCTGATCACCTGGAGGGTGTGGTGCTCTAGGGCCCTCAGTTATACAATTACTCCATCCTACAAGAGGTGGAGTTCTTTGCACAAAAGCACTACCAGGTTCAACCCAACTCCCTTCAGGCCACTGACAGTGGGCCTGTCAGCCTCATTTTTTGTGGTCAGTTCTCCATTCGGTAGCACTATCACATTGGAAGCCTTCATGTGCAACATATCGACAGCTTCTGAAGTGCTGATAGCCAAGCTGACAGACACCATACTACCCTGCGACACGAAGGTCTGCAACTCCTGCAACCCTATCTGGATAGCCCCTAGGATGATCTGCTGCTATTGTTCAAATTTAGGCAGGTCCTCTGCAGTGACATCCCTGACTATGTCATTGATATCATGTAAATTTCCCTTTGTCAATGTGATAAGGTTCAACGAGGTCTTCGTTGCCTTTGATTTCTTCTTGGACCCTCCCTTCTCCAGCTCTCCTGAGGGTCCACTCCGTGTTGTTCTCTTTCTTCCTCCGCTGTCTGAGGTGAAGGCGAACTCACGCCTTTGTTAGAGCCACTCTCTATTCCACCTGTGTACTTTCCTGCCTACTCTGCCTGGGCCTTATCAGTGGCCTCCTTTTTCCTCTTCTCGACTAGTTGCGCCATCTTGAGCTTGGCCTCCTCTTTCTTCTTCTGCATGGTGGACTTGCTTCCACCCACCACTAAGTTTGTTGTAGTGTGCCACTCCGCCGGCCATTGATTAAGCACCACATCAATGGCATCATCTGTGGCCAGATACGACAAGTCATACCACTTATGCGCAGGGTCCTTTCATGCCCTGATGAACATTCTATGGAATTTGGCTTTAATCTCAGTGTAACCCTGCAAGTTGGCATACATCGTGGGTGAAAATCATGGCTTATGATTAATGGCCATCCTGATGCTCATCTCCATCAATATCCAGAAGACCTTGCTGTCTCAGACTCGCTGCGCATCCTTGGTAGCCCACAACAAAGCGTATTTTTCTTCTTCAGGGATGTCTGGTGTGGCTGAAGGGAACTGTCTATCTTCTAGTAGATCCCACACTACTAGCAAAATTCATAGCAATAGCCATGCGTAGTGGAATGTCTTGCTGAACTCTTGTGCTTCATGGTAGTTAGCCAAGAACTCTCCGCGAAGGTAGTCCAACCAGTTAAAATGGACTCCTTTAGAGCACTGTTGTGCGAGCACAATGACAACTGCTGACACCTCATCAGCACGACACTTCATCATTACCTTCCCTGCGAGGATCTGTGTGGCTACCTTCATAGTGGGGTCATAGATGCTGGAGATAGCGTACTCGCATGACTTCTTCATCAACTTGAATTTTTCCTTCATTGAATCTGTGAGAGCTTGATCACCACCCTTTCCACCAAAGATCATGGCTGGATTCTCACCTGTATATGGTAGGCATGTTATTCGATGAATCAAGCTATCTATGATGGGTATCGGCTCCTACAGCCATAGAAACCCATCATGCACCAAGCACAACAGCTGCTTGATGACCAAAACTATCACTAGGGTATGGCTGTAGTGCAGCACCCAGAGTAGGTTGAGCAACCCTACCTTTTCTACTCGAGTCACCTCCGTGGCTCCAAGGCGGTCATTCCCGTATTCATATCTATGATGCAATGCATCAGCTACTCAGTGGCTAGGTGTGGGAACTTCTCATGGTCTGCCAAGTCCCAGTCTTCTATCTTTAGTAGGGGCACTCGTGCCAAGCGTAGACCATTGAAAACAATTTCATCTTGTATCACAGGGGTTTGCAGGGGAGTCTTACTCTCATCAATGTCCTTTGGGACCTTGGACTTAGGCTTGTGTAGAGGGGCATACTCTAGAAACCACGTAATAGGGTCTGCACCCTAGGCTTCAACCTCATCCACTTCCGTTCCCACATCCTCATCGTCCATCGAGATGTCTTTGATATCTTCCTCCTCTAATTCTAGGTTTATAGCCTTGCCTTTCTCATGTGCAGTGGACTTTGGTGGGTTTCTCCTTGGCAAATGCATGCACTGGTATGGCAAGCTGCTTGCCCTTCTTGTTCTTCACGGTCTCCTTATTTGGGGTTGGATTTTGTCTCAATGTTCTCAGTGATTTTGGTACCTCTGCCAATACCTCGGCCACTTCCGGAGCAGCTACTTCTGCCTTTCTTTCCATTTCCCGTGCCGACTCCTCTACTACTTGTTCGATATTTATAATTTTTGTGGGTGCTAACATGATTTTATGCAAGAATTTATGTGTTTCCATCGAAAAAGTCTCAAATACCTTAGTAGCTATCAGAAGCTCATATTTCTCATGATCCATATGTGCCTGAGAACTCAACAACTCAATTCTCAAAATGCCAAGTGTTTCTTGTTGGACAACCACTTGTAATTTATAGGTCATTTTGAATTTAAACTGACTGTTCCCCCCAAACTCAGTTCATTAATGCCAAATTGGTGGCAGATTTTTAGGGATCTAAGCCATAAATTCCATCTTAAATTCCGGTCGCTCACTCCATTTGACCTTACTTCTGCCATTAAATCATGAACAGTAACTTTAGTGATCACTTTCTGGCCGACCTGCGTGATTTCTCCTTGGGTAGTGCAGCTCCCTTCGCATTGTTATAGACCCTGTGATGCATCCTTGCTTTGCACCATTCTCTAATTGCACAACTCCCCAACCTAGGAAGTGTAATTTATAGTCTCGCACCTCCTTTCAGCTGTATGGAGCACTAAGACTGTGCTACCATCATTTAGTCACATGGTCGGATCGTCGGTGTATGGCTTCAAGTGACTACCATTAACCTTTGCTAGGAAGGGTTCTCCATTCAATTGGACCAGCTATATTGCTCTTCCTTTGTTGGCTTGGTGGGGCCTAACCCAGGTTCAGAAGTGATTTAGCAAAACAAATCCTGAAACTACTGGCCCTTTCAGCAACAGTCCACGGTGCACAAACTGAGGTCTCACCTGAGGTAGTATGGGAGGGTGTTGGAAATAGGTTTATGCACTCTAGGGATGTCTTGATGAAGTCTAAGAATTTCACAAATTGATCTTGCACACTTGTGCTACTCCACACAGCCGTCTATCCTTCGCAACTTGTGTGACTTCTTCTGCATAGCTCTGTAACAAGATCGAAGAGGAGATGTCTAGATCCTTATTCCTGACTATGCGTTTATTATAGATCTTAACTTGATTGCATATACCCAATATTCTCATTAATCATTCAACATGTATAACCAATGTGCGTAATCATAAATTGTAAAGAGATTCATAAAGATAATAGAAGCATAGGCACAAAATATTCCACAATTAACTTATCTTTTATTAATCCTCTATTCAGATATAATCCCAACTCTGCCCTACGAACTCAGCTATAGGGGTCCACGCACACAACTGCAGACTCTACCAGGCCTCTGCACACACAACTGTAGAGCCTCTCCCTACTACTACAATCCAAGACTCAGACTTACAGACTCAGATATAATTCATCATCCAAAACCCCAGATTACTTCTCCAAGCTAAGACTAAGACTTCCTTTTACACTTAGAGCCTTGCTCTATTTATACAATCCCATGGTCTGCGAACCATGGGTAGGCTGACACATTCTATACTAAATTACGTTATTTTAGGGTGGTCAACCCTAGACTTTCCATCTGCACCCACATTTTGCAGGGTCTTTACATTACATTGACCAAAACTTGGGCTTTAAGCCCCAAAAACATGCTATGGTGGGATCCGCTGCCCAACAGGCCCCTAACATAATCATCGTGACTCATCCTGAGTCACTCAGCTGGTGTGTTGATCTTCACACAAAGTTCATCCAGCAACCTCTGTGCTTTGCTTATGTCCACAACACATTCTTCCGCTATTCATTGTACCAGTTGTTAGGTGCAATTCCTTGCCTGAGTTCATATATGCCCTGCATCTGTGCCAACTTTCCTTCAATCTTGGCGGTGACTATGAATGCTTCCTCAAGCCAAGGCTGGATGCGTGCTTTAAGCACTACTTCTTTCTGATGCACGGCATCCACCTATGCCTTTAGAGCCTAGGCCTCCCTCATCTTGGTTAGTCACTGAGTAAGAGCGACCATTTACGCGGTCCCCCTGACATTGTCATAGGCCTACTACAACTCCCGCACTTCTGTCTCTAAACGCTGTAGTGTTGGGTCTTCCTATAGTGAAGTGAGGGTGAAGAGTGACTTATCTAACAAGCCCGTGCAATCCTGTATGGTGCGCTCTATTGCTTGCAACCCCGATTGAATGGCGCAGTGCCACTGCTCTCTGAATTTCGATGGTGTAGAGGGTTGCACCTTCAACCGCAGCTCCGCGATTTGTAGGTTGAGGTCCAGCTAGATCCTTGTTGCTTCCTCCTTTGCCTCATGGAATCCACTAGCCAATTTGTGGATCTGTATCCCTACTAGTAAGTCTATTGCAATTTCTAGCTCGGGGACGTGGTGACATGCTTCCTCGACAATTTGCTCCAATCACTGAGTCTGTGCTACCACTTCATCGCGTTGGAGGCTCAGCTACTCGATGTTGATTCATTGTTCACTAACCATCTGTATTGCGTGTCCTTCCCTAGCGCGGAGCTCTGTCATTGCTCCATCTTACAGCTGGTATAATATCTTTAGTGAAAGGGCAGCCAAGTTTAGGCCAAGTCCCTTGAGCCAGCCTACTACGGCTTTGTCCTCCGTGTTTTCCATTGTCAGTGCTCCTTCTAGCAGCATGATGGTATTAGCCATTTTGGCCCGTAGCAACTGCTTGGTTGCTGATGTACCCGTAGCCCCATAGATGGCTACTGTTACCTGTTGTGGGGGCCACACCTTAAGTTCCCGGAGTTGTGCCCTGAGAGCCCCCAACACATTTTACTACTCTATCATTGCTTCTTGGAGTGCTTCCTTAGTGACTTCATGAATTTTTCACCGATGTCGTATAGATCACCCTCTGTCAATGTAATAGGCTCCCTATCTAATTTGGAAGACTTGGTCTTCTTTCGTGGCCCTGTTCGTTCCATCCCGCACGACTGTTTCAATTGTGTAGAAGTGGTGCTTGGGTCTACGACTTCTGTCGTATCATCTACCCCATGTCTTGTCGTCAGGTCCGGGCCTATTTCCTCCTACGTCATGGTGGCCCCTGTTGCTGTTGTTTTTTTGGCAGCCTTGGCTACTTCGTGGGAAGCCCTGACCTCTTCGGTGAGCTACTCATTTTGTTTCTATTGTGCTAGCAGCTTGGCGACGACCTTCTGTATTTGGATTGTTGCCTCATCATGCACTGCCAGCTCCGGACCATGCCATTTAGGTGGCCATAAGTCGAGCACTGCGAACACTACATCATCGATTGCGATGAATGGGAGTTTGGTCCAGTTATACTCCTGGTCCTTCCACGTTCTAATATGCACATTGTGCATATCAGGTTTAAATTCTACAAAGCTCCGTAGACTGTCGTATAGCGAGGGGGATAGACACGGCCATTTGTTGATCCACATTCGTATGCTTAACTCCATCAGTACCCAGAAGATCTTAGTTTCGCAGATTCACGTGGCATCCTTCGTCGCCCATAACGACACGTACTTTTCTACCTTTGGCCAGTCCGGTCCACGGGAGGAAACTTATTGTCCTCCGGCAATTCTCCTGCAACTATCAAGATGGATAAGAGCAACCACGCATAGTGGAAGTTCCTTACCCTACTCCTGAGCATCCTTGCAATTCATCAAGAACTCTTCACAGAGGAACTATGCCTAGTTGAACCATACCCCTTCTGCGAATTGCTGGTGACTTGTTGCCATGACATTTTCTCATCACTTTTCTTGCCAAGAACTGGGTAGCGACTCAGACCCCTTTGTCTTGAATATTAGTAATAACGTAACCCCTCTGCTTTTTCTGCAACTTATATTTCTTTTCATAGCCTTTGCAATCGCCAAGTCTCCACTTGTGCCAACTATTTTCGCGGGGTCCCTTCCCATATAGGGAAGAAGAGAAATCCTATGAATAAGCTCTGCCGTGATGGGAATGGGCTCCTCCAGCCACAAGTACCCATCGTGCACCAGGAAAAGCAGTTGCTTGATGACAAATATCATGATTGGTGCCCGATGAAAGTGTGGAATCAATAGGAGGTGGAGTAGCCCACCCTCCTCTACCCTGCACAACCATTTCCATGGCTATAGTGCCATAACTACCCCCTACTTTCTTTTTTCATTAGTTGGCTAGTTTCCAAATGAGGGAACTTTTCACTATCCGCAAGGTCCCAGTCTTCAAACTTCATCGTGGGTACGCAGCCCACAGCTGAACCTTCAAACATAATTCCCTTGGGAAGGAATGGGGTCTTGAGTGTGCTTTTAACGAAATCCAAATCTTTAGGTACTTTTACCATCCCTTTCCATGGAGGGACATACTTGGGTAGATTTACTGCAGTGCATACTGGCTGGATGTCTTCCTCCATTTCTACCTCTAGTTCAATCTCTTCTACGAATGCCTGGAAATCCTCCTCCTCATCATCGCTCTCAATATTAACTGTTTTTCCCTTCTCTTCCATAGACAACTTACCAAACCACAGATTTCGTGGAGGCATACGGACCGGTCCTGCTGCTTTTGGGTCATTTAGGGCCTCAGCGTGGGGGGAAATTTATGGATTTCCAGTGCATCAGCTACCGGTGGGGTAGAAATTTGCACAGCTCCCTTGGTTGTTGTCATTATTCTGATCAGGGAATCCTATGTCTCCTTCGGCAATGCTTCAAACCACAGACATGCTCTTACAACCTCCAAATTCGTCAGGTTCATACCCACTTGATAATGCAACAACTGAATTCTCAAAATATTAAGGGTTATTTGGTAGAGAGCCACCTATGTTTTATAGGCCCTCTTGAATTCAAATTCGACTGTTCCCCCATATTAGGCTCATTAATGTGAGAATGGTGGCAGATAGTCCCAAATCTAGTTTTGAATTTGTGTCTTAATTGCCCGCTGCCCACTTTTTGTTGCCTTAAGTTGGACATCTTGTCATGAATAGTGACACCAACGGTCACTTTCCAGGCTACCCATGTGGTAGCGTAGCCCCTTATGTGTGAACATGACCCGTGTGTCATACTGATCCTGTGTGCAACTTTAGTATCACGCAGCTCCCATACATACTCTTTTATAGTCCTGCGCTCTCTCTCAATTGGTTGGAGCGCTAAGACTGTGCTTCTTTCGGCTAGTTAGGTGGTTGCACTACTAGTGCGAGGTGTCAAGTCACCTTCCAACCTAGTCCATGGGCCTTCCTTAGTTATCCTTGCGCCAGTGAGTGTCTCGCATTCTTCCTTATGCGGTGCACTTCCCTAGTTACTTTGTCTGATAAGGTGCAGTCGCAGCCATGGTAGTATAGCCACAAATTCTCAGTGACAATCGTCTAGTACGGTCGTAGGGCTACCTAGACGTGGCCCCATCCTTCTGTCGATGTGTAATGCTCGCGACATTTTAGTTTCCAGTTTTCTGATATCCTTTACCATTAATATACTTTTCTGCTTCAGTCGTACCCGACCTTCTTCGAGTTCGCGAAGCTCAAGGTTCCCTTGGTGAATAGCTTCTTGAATTTGCATATGTTCGTCCTCACACGACTGCATAATCTTTTTGCTCTGGTCCTTGTGTGCTGTCACTATTATGGGAGTTATTCCGTGAGGATTCTTTCCCAAAGCTACGGCCTCAACTCTGCTCATCATCTTCAGAATCATTTCCACACTCAAGTCCTTGCGCATGGCCCTGTAGGCCCATTGGACCACTTGCACGCATAGGTCCCAATCAGTTTGTCCAACCTGGTAAACTCTGTTCATGATTCTGCATAGCTTTGTGAATGCTCCGATATGGAATATTTGGGGTGTGCGTTGCTTTTCCTGTTGCCACGTTGGGTTCCAATTTTCAATCCTTAGTCTAGGATGTGGCTGCATAGCACACATTTGCATCCATCGCCACAGGTGGGTGCGCAAACTAAGTCATCCTGGCTGCCTGGCTCTCATTCGATGCAGGGGGAATTCCAAACCGTAAGTGCATTTGTCTTCTACATTTGCGCCAGTTTCCAATAGTCATCTGATGTGTACTCCACCATTGTGTGGGTGTTGCGTGCAATGCCCATTCCAGTGCACCGTACTGCTACTGTTCCGGTACTGCACTTTCAAATTTGTCTAAGAATTCATCCACCGCTGTTACTCCATCATATGTTGGCAATTCCCTTGCTTCTGTCACCACGCACTGCAGTGATCTAATCATCATGTTGAAATTTAGCGTTGTCACTTCATGCAACCGGTTCTGCCGGTGTTCTACTTCTTCATCCAAATCTGAAGTACAACAACTATCGTATTCCCATGAGATTCTCCCATCTACAGTCAAGTTCACCCGATCCTGGTCTTACACCATTATCTGGTAGATGCAATCTAGCTCATCATCACTATCCTCATCACGTACAAGTTCAGTGTAGTGTGCACCTTCAGCTAGATCTAGTGGAACTACTATGCGTAGGTACTTCTTCTCGAATATCATCTTCCGCTTCTTCAAGTTGATGACTCCATTCATATCAGTGGCCCAGACTATTCCTAACAATGTGTGTTAAGGATTGTTGTCATCAACAATATCTATTACTTCAAAGTCTGTCTGTGTGCTCATGCCTTCGATATCAGATGTTACCCCTTGCAACCTCCCCATGGGCAAAATCTTTTGTTGGTTCGCCATTCGCAATTGAATCGATGACTACTGCAATGTGGGCCTACCCATGCGTTCCCATGTCTACTTTGGTAACACATTCGCATTCGAGCTTAGGTCTAGGATTACCTGATCCATTTTATATTTGCCAATCTATGCCATCAATCTCATTTCCCTCCTAGTACGCAATGTATGCTTTCCTAGTTTTCAGACTACTCGCGGTTCACCCAACCTTGCGCACCTAGTGATCAACTCTTGTAGTCCTTTAATTGCCCTATTATCATGCAACAGCTTCGTGCATGTCTCTAAAAAGGTAGTAAGCATAGAAGGATCCATTCTTGGCTCTGTTTGATCCTTACTACCTGAAGTAGAGGCCTCCGTGAAGCTCTTCTTAGCTTCCATGAATGTCTCCTTTGTGTGTTCCAAGTCAAACTCAGGTTCCCTTGTAGGAGCCTTGCGAACCCAGGTATCTTCCTCGAGTTGCTTCCCCTTATCTTCCCCTATGGTTGTGCCACTTCTAAGCATCATGTTCACATTTGGGTCTTCTTCGTGTGGTTCAAATCTCATCATTTGGATATTTTGAGTCGAAGTAGGCTGAAGTACCCCTTTTTTGCGCATCTGTGCAATCAATGTAGGACAATATACTACTTCATGATCGAACTAAGCATAATATGAACAAGATACTCTCTTTGGGTTGGTATAATCACGAGCATAGTGCCCTGGTCCTTCGCAATTGTAGCAGATTAACTGTTTGTGGCCCCTTCCTGGTCCCATTCCTCCTTGTCCCCAACCCGGCCCTAAAATCCAATGCATGCCATCCCTAGGGGCTGGGTTAAGGCCTCGTGTTTCTATTTGCATTCTATATGACCAGGTCCACTCCATCATTAACTTGTAGTTGTGACAAGTACGCTCGTTGTGGCCCACTGACCTACAGAAATTACAAAGCAAATGTTGCGGCATCTGTGTATACTTTTACAACAAATGATAGTTATCTGTCATGTGCTTTCCTCCTATCTGATAGATTGCGCACCAGAGCACAGGTGCCGCACTTGGCCTTGCCTGTGCTTATAGTCTCAATGGCATTGGTCCCCCTCTTACCAAGCAATTCGCAAATACTGGACAATGGTCTTTGTCATGGCTCTAGCCCTTGCATTTTATGCACCACACTTCTTCGCGCGCTTCTGGCCATGGCGCCCTATCCTGCTTCAAACTCTATATCTCCAAGCATAGATTCTGTAGTTGCACATGGATTTGTTGGACTCCCAAATTCATGCGTAACTAACCACACCTTCCGTGACTCCCAACCCCATGGATTTCTTGGCTTGGTGGGGCCTGACGCAGGTTCAGAAGTGATTTAGCCAAAAAGTTCTTGAAACTACCTGCCCTTTAGGCAACAGTCCATGGTGTGCGGACTGAGGTCTCACCCGAGGTAGTATGGGAGGGTACTGGAACCAGGTTTCTGCACCCTAGGGATGTCTTTATGAAGTCTGGGAAGTTCATGAACTGATCCTGCACACTTGTGCTGCTCCGCGTAGCCGTCTGTCGTTCGCAACTTATGTGAATTCTTCCACATAGCTCTGTAACGAGCACAAAGAGGAGTTGTCTAGATCCTTATTCCTGACTGTGCATTTATTATATATCTTAACTTAATTGCATATACCTGACAATTCTCATTAATCATTCAACATGTATAACCAGTGTGTGTAATCATAAACTATAAAGAGATGCATAAAGATAATAGAAGCATAGACACAGAATATTCCACAATTAACTTATCTTTTATTAATCCCTTATTCACAAACAATCCCAACTCTTCCCTGTGCACTCAGCTATAGGCGTCCGCACACATAGCTGCGGACTCTACCAGGCCTCTGCGCACATAGCTGTAGAGCCTTTCCCTACTACTACAATCCAAGACTCGGACTTACAAACTCAGATATAATTCATCATCCAAAAACCTAGATTACTTCTCCAAGCTAAGACTAAGACTTCCTTTTACACTTAGAGCCTCACTCTATTTATACAATCCCATGGTCCACAGATCATGGGTAGGCTGACACATTCTATACTAAATTACATTATTTTAGGGTGGACAACCCTAGACTTTCGTGCTCCGCGCCAGCATTTTGCGGGGTCTTTACATTACATTGACCAAAACTTAGGCTTTAAGCCCCAAAAACATGCTATGGGGGGATTCACTACCAAAAATTCGTCCGTATACATCTTAAAATGACATAGGGCCCTAACCAGTGCATTCTAAATTTCCCTGGAAATTTATCAATCTTACTATCATATTGCAAAACTAGGTCATTTACCTTAAATGAGAGCAACTTAATGTGTCGATCATGCCATGCCTTTTCACGCTGCTTTTCGACCTACTAGTGAAATCTAGCAAAAAATCTCTCTTCCTCGAGCTCATTCATCTGTTCGAGCTTCTCCTCCAGGGCTCCATGATCCTTCATACCTGTGAGCGCTACTATGCATACACTAGGCATAATATATTTCATAGGCATTACTGCCTCAACACCATAGACAAGCCTAAAGGGGGTTTGTCTAGTCAAATTCTTGCATGTTGTTCGATAAGCCCATAGTACTGCAGGTATGAATAGGTCCCAATCACTTCGTTTATCATTGCAAACCTTGGTCAGTGTGTTCTTGAGCGCCTTATTGAATGCTTCCACCACCCCATTAGCCCGCGAGTGATAAGGTGTGCTCTTCTGGTGATATACTTGAAATTCCTCTGTCAGCGTACTGATCGTCTCATACTCATTAAGATCTCCAGACATCTAAATTGCATTAGTACATGCTCAAAGAGGAACATTGCAAAGGTCGCACCTGTGCAATCCTTCACAGGCTGTGCCTCTGTGAAACAAGTCAGATACTCTGTCGCGGTGATAATGTACCTTGCTCCCGTCTTTTCTTAGGGCTGAATGGGTCCCACAAAATCTATTGCCCGTTTCTCAAAGGGTTGTGACACCATCTGTGGATTCAAAGGCATCTGATCCCTCTGCGATGGCCTGCCAGTCCTTTGACACACATCACATGCCTTGTAATATGCTTTTGAGTCCTAATGGAGGGTTGGACACCACAACCCTGTGCGTAGAATGTTCTGCACGGTTTCTCTTCCAACATAATGTCCTCCTGCAACGCCCCCATGAGCATCTGTGAAGATGCTGTCTCTTTTGAGCTTAGGTATATACCATCGCAATATCTTATCAGTACCCATCTTGTACAGATGCCAACAATGATAGAGAAATCTGCCATGCACACCACTAATTCCTTCTTCTGCTGGATAGTGTATCCTTGCGGTGCAGTACATGTCATTAGGAAATGTATTATATCCTCAAAATGACCATCTGCGATGCACACTTCAAATAGTTGCGCATCAAGCAATCCTTCTTCTAAGTTAGTGGGTTCCTCACCGGTTTCGATGCGCGACCAATGGTCTGGTCCCACGTTCAATCATCTAGGCTTCACAATAACTTCAAAATCATACTCCTGGAAAAATAAGATCCACCTACAGATTCTCCCCCCAAACATAGGCTTATTGACGAAGTACTTCAACGTAGAGTGATCCGTATACATATTAAAATGGCCTCCCAACAAGTAGTGCCAAAACTTCTGGAGCGCATACACCATGGCTAGCCCTTCGCGCTTAGTGGTGGAATAGTTCTTTTCAGCTTTGGATAATCTTCGGCTCGCGAACATGATAGGATGGTCTAAGATTTCCCCACTAGCCTATGTCAGTACTACTCCCAGTGCTATACATGACGCATCGACATGTATATGAAACTCTTTCTTTCAATCTGGGAAGACTAGAATCAACGCGGTGACCATCTTTTCTTTTAATATATCCAGGCTCTTCTTATAGTCATCGTTCTAGCGGAATGTGACATCCTTCTTCAACAATTTCTCCATAGGTGCGGTGATCTAGGCATAGCCTTTGATAAACTTCCTGTAATAGCCCATATGTCCCAGGGTAGTGCACAACTACTTCACACTCCTCGACACTTCCAAGTTTAATATCACCACTATATTTGTGGGTTCTACCATCAGTCCTTTTCTGTAAACCACATGCCCCAACAGGTTCCCAAAAGGAACACAAAACAAACACTTCTTAAGATTGAGCGCAATATGGTATCTTCAAAAGGTATCCAACATTAGGTGCAAGCTTGCTACATGGCATTTAACTAGCCCAAACACAGTCCAATCATCAAAATATACCTCTAGGAACTTATGAATAAATTCCTTAAACGTAGCAAGAACTACACATGAGAATATAGCAGGCACATTCTTCAATCCAAATGGCATTACAATGTATTGAAAGCAACCACACTCTGTCCTGAAGGTTGTCTTGCTCCTATCCTCTGGCGCAATTTTGATCTGGTGGTACCCAGAGAATCCATTAGTGAAGGAATATGATTCTTGGCCACCTACATTGTCCAACACTTCATCAATGAATAGAGTCGGGAAAGGATCACGTACACAAATGTCATTCAGCTTCATGAGATCCACCCATATCCTTATTTCATCCTTATGCTTTTTCTTCTGTACCACCATTGGGCTTACCCAGTCAGATTCTTCCACAGGCTCGATGATGCTTGCCACAAGCATCTTGTCTAGCTCTAAGCAGATGTTGGCTTGTTGTGGCTTGACCCAGGTTCGGAGATGATTTAGCCAAACAAATCCCAGTACTACTGGTCCTTTTGGCAACAGTTCACGGAGTGCTGACTGAGGTCTCACCAGAAGTAGTATGGAGAGTGCAAGAACTAGGTTTCCGCACCTTGGGGATGTCTTGATGTGTTTCAGGGGGTCTACGATTTGACCCTGCGCACACGTCACTACGTGCACCTATCAGTACCTCGCAACCTGAGATGCTACCTTAGCGCAGCCTTACTCGGGGGCTGAACATCATTATTACCCAAGTCCTTGTCAGTAACCCATTATTAGTTACCTACGTTAGCTTATTTGTATGTGTTTAGTTATACTTAACAATGTTCACCATTCATACAAGTGTGCACAATAAATAAAATAGTATAATTGCAAAAGATATCAACCATATAATAATTCAAAACAAATACATATGATTGGGAATAAAAATTCTCTTTATTATCTCCTTCTTTGGTTACAGACTCAACTCTACCCTGCACACCCAGCTACAGGGGTCCGCACACTCAGCTGCGGACTCTACTAGGCCTCTGTGCACTCAACTGCAAAGCCTCTTCCTACTCTATGACCCAAGACACACTTCGCACTTTTGCCACACTATAAGACCTTTGTTGTCCATGTTCTCTATAATTCTATTTTGTTATCTTTACAACTTAGAGCCTTTCTCTTATTTATACAATCCCATGGTCCGCAGACCATGGGTAGGCCAACACTACATTCAAAACTTAGGGCGGACAACCCTGCGACTCTAGCATACAATTCATGCTCCACGCCCAAAATGTATGGAGTCTTTACAAAAATATTACTCAAAACTTGGGCTTTGAGACCCAAAACATGCTATGGGGGGATTCCATGCCAAATAGGCCCCCAACACAAACATCATGACTCGCGCTCGAGTCACTCGGTTAGCACGATGATCTTGGCGCGGAGTCCCTCCAGTTGGTCTCGAATGGTCTTGATGTCCACAGTGCACTGAGCTATTATTTTTTGAACATGTTTCACTTTGTCCTCTGAGACCTCTATGTCCAGCATACTACCCTACATCTGTGCATGCATCCCCTGAATTGTGCAAGATTTGCTTCAATATCTACTGTGATTGTGAAGGCTTCGTCAATCCATGGTTGGACGCGCACTTTGAGAACTGCTTCCTTGTGGCGTGCCATGTCCACCTGCTCCTTTAACACCTTGGCTTGCTGCATTCTTGCAAGCCACTGAGTAAGGAGTACTATCTGCACAGTCCCTATGATGTTGTCATACTGTTGCTGGAGTTCGTGTGCCTCGGTCTCCAGCCACTAGATGTTGGGGTCCTCTTGTAAAGTTGTTAGGACCTCAAGTTCCTGCTCCAACATGTTAGTATAGTCACTTACTGCACCTCCAATCTCTTCCATCCTTACTGCAATAGCGCTGACTCGCTACTCTCTAACCTCTGGGTGAGTGGAAGGTTGCACCTTCAACCACAACTCTGCAATCTGGAGATTCAGCTCCAGTTGCACTCTTGTTGTTTCTTCTCGTGTGTTGCAGACTCCACTTGCCAAACAGTGGATCTGCACTTCTACCGATAGATCTGTTGTAATGGACAACTTTGGCATGCGTCGACAAGTGTCATCAATTGTCTACACGAACTGTTGGTTCTGCGACACCAACTCATTGTGCTACAAACTAAGATGTTCTATATTAATCTTCTGCTCACTCAGAACTTAGATCGTCCGGCTCTCCCTAGCATGGAGTTTTGCTATTATTCCATTCTGTAGCTAATATAGTATTTCCGAGGGAAGGGTAGCCAAATTAAGGCTAAGGCCTTTCATCATATTAAGCATCACCTGATCCATTGTGTTTTTCGAGACTAGCACTCCATCTGGAAATACTATCATATTTTCCATCCTCGTGCGTATAATCTATTCTATTGCTGACGTACCTACTGCAATGTGGGTAGAAAGGGAACCTTCCTAAGGGGGACGCACCTGTAACTCCTACAACTACACCTTGAGGGCCCTTAGCAGAGTTTGATGCTTTGTCATAAAATCTTGGAGCGTTTTATTGGTGACATCACGAATTGTCTCGCTGATGTCATGGATATCACCTTTGTTCAAGGTGATTGGGTCAATGGCCAGCTTCGAGGCCTCGACCTTCTTTATTGAGCTCGATTTATCTTCGACGAGCAGGCACTTGAGCTGTGTGGATGCGGTCCTTCGGTCCGTGCTCCCCTCAGCTATTTCTATGTCCTCTACCTCTTACCCTAAGGACACTGCTTGGCCCTCCTCTGTCTATGTTGTTGCCAACTCTATTGCCTACATTGCTATTGATGCTTATGTGACCTTCTTCCATTCCGTGGCCTTTTGTGCCACTTCGTGGACTGCCCTTACCTTGGCTACCGTATTTTTCTTTCACCTTCTCTCGGCCAGTTGGGTGATGCTTAGCTTAGCATCATCCTTCTTTTTCTAGGCTACCACCTCTTCCAGTTCTGCCAAATTTGGGGTGCGCCACTTGGGAGGCCATGTCTCCAATACATTGAATATCGTGTTGTAAGTGGCTATAAATGGTAGCTTTTTCCACTGCTGTGTCAGATCCTTTCATGCCTTAATGTATATGTTATGCATATCTGCCTTAAAGTATGCAAAACTCTGCAGGCTATTATGCACCATAGGTGACAGGTGCAACCTCCTATTAATCCACATTCAAATGCTCACCTCTGTGAGCACCTAGACAATTTTCGTATCGCGAATCTATTTCACGTCCTTGGTGGCCGAAAGCAAAGCGTACTTCGTGGCCTTTGGTAAGTCTCGGTCAATAGTCAGGAATTGACTATCCCCTAGAAGTTCTCCCACTACCAGCAATATGGATAAGAGCAACCACTCATAGTGGAAGGTCTTACCCTACTCCTGGGCCTTGCGATAGTTTAACAAAAAATCCTCGCAGAGGAACTCGACCTAGTTGAACTGGACCCCCTCCTCACACTTTTCAGCCAATGCAACAAACGGTGCTAGTACCTTGTCAGCGTGACATTTTCTCATCACTTTACTAGCCAGGAGTTGAGTGATGCACACCCCTTTTTCCTTGATGCTGGTGATAGCATAGCCCCTCTTTTTCTTCTCCAGCTTATACTTGGCCTTCATGGCCTCTGCGAGAGCCAAATCCCTGCTTTTCCCAGCTATCGTCCCAGGGTCCTTTCCCTTACAGGGAAGCTAAGAAATTTGGTGGATGAGGTTGGTTGTGATGGGAATAGGATCCTCCAGCCATAGATACCCATCATGCACCAGGCAGAGTAGCTCCCTAATGATGAAAATGGTGATGGGTGCATAGTGGAAATGTGGTATCCATAATAGGTGCAATAATCCAGCCTTTTCCACACCACACAGTCATTTTCGTGGCTGTAACATGATCACCACCCCCTCAGTATTATGCTTCATCAGATTTGTCATGTTTAAATGCGGGAACTTCTCACTATCCACGAGGTCCCAGTCTTCGAATTTCATGGTGGGCACGCGGCCTAGGTGCGAGCCCTCAAATACAATACCATCAGGAAGGAGTGGCATCTAGAGTGAACTCTTTGTTGCATCCAGATCCTTTGGTACCTTTGCTTTCCCTTTCCATGGAGGGACATACGTGGGCAGTTTCACTACAGAGCACAATGGTTGGACATCCTCTTCCACGTCTTCTTCTTCTTCTTATGCCGTGGCAACCAGGGCCTGCAAGTCTTCTTCTTCCTCATCTGTTTCAATTGTGACTGCCTTCCCCTTTTCCTCCATTGACAACTTGTTATGCCGCAGATTCCTTGGGGACATGTGTATTGGTCCCATTGCCTACTTATCCTTCTTTGGCCATAGTGTCAGTGGTGATTTAGGGATTTCTGTTACTCCCTTAGCACCCTCAGGAACATCCTGCATCATGGGGGTCTGCGCTACCTCATCAGTAGTTCCTTCTTCAATTCTTAACCCATCCCTAGTGGTCGTCATCATCTCTACACTGTATGTGGTTTCTCACGAGCTTAGGGGCTCAATTAGTGCTCAGTTCACAACACTCTATGCTCTTCTCAACCACTCAATTCTCAAATAACCAAGTGTTGATCTTTGGCGAGCCCTATGAGTTTTATAGCACCTTTTGAATTCAAATTCGACCGTTCCCCCCAATTCTAAGCCATCAATGCTTTCTTAGTGGTAGATTTTCCCAAATCTTTCCCATAACTCGTGTATTAAATGACCCCTGCCCACTCCATTTAGCCTCAAATTGGACATGTTGTCATGAACAGTGACACCAACAGTCAGTTCCTAGCCAACCCATGTGGTAGTGCAGCCCTCCATGCATAGCCGCAGACCCTGTGACGTTCTACTCCTACACGCACCTCTCAGAGTGCACAACTCCTAGGTAAGATAATTTATAGCCCCACACTCTCTTTCAACTTCCTGGAGTGCTAATATTGTTCTTCCTACATCTATTCAGGTGGTCGCACCACCTATGTGGGGCTCCATCTTGTCCTTTTCCGTGGTTCGCATGGAATCCTCATCTGCCATTATGGTGATCGAAACCACGCACTCTACTTTGTGTAATGCGCTTCCCTGGTCACTGCGGTTGCCAATATGCAGTCCTAGCCATGACAGTAGACTAACCAATTCTTGGAAATAGTCCTCCAATTCGTTAGTATGATCGGCCGCACCTTGCCTTGCCATCCTTGGTTTAATGAGAAAGGCTTCCTTTATTTTGTTTTCTAGCCTCTTGACCTCTACATCCATTGAAGCACATTTCTCCCTTAGCCATACCCGGTCTTTTTCAAGTTCGCGAAGTCTAAAGTTTCCCCATCGAATCTCTTCCTGAAGCCTTATATGTTATGCTTCGCGCAGCTGTGTGGTTTCCTCGTTCTGGTCCACGCAGATCATTGTATTTGTAGGTGCTATTACACATGGACTTGGCTTCACATGTTCCTCAGAGATTACAACCCCTGCTTCATACTTTAGCTTCAGAATTTCTGTCGTGGTCAGAGTTTTGCACATAGTCCTATAGGCCAATTGAACCAATGGTGTGCGCAGGTCCCAGTTAGTGCATTTCACATGGTGGACCGTGTTCAGTACCTCGCACACCTTATCAAATGATTTTCCTCAGATAATATTTGGCATGCTTCGATGGTCCTTCTTCTGCATGTCGTTCCTATTTTTATTGTGAGAACAATGTGCGTTTGTGCGGGCTGTGTACCATACATCCGTATCCATCTAGAAAGGTGGTCATGCAAGCTATGATGCAGGAAAGTGTTCCCTCTGCGGACAGAGGCAACCCCTCTAGCCCTAGAGTGGGTCTAGTCACAAACAAGGATAGATCAACAATAGCTTTCCTTAAACAGTCATAGTTGGAGGCCTACCTCAACCAGTGGTCGATGGAGTTTCGTTGCGCTACTCCAGCTTCCACTTCCTTCTCCTAATGAGTGATCAACCTGAAACAATGCAAAGGAAATACAACAAAGCACGTAACCGGAAAAAAACAATGATCTATTTACTCACAAAGTCAAGAAGTCATGAGCTATCAAGTAAATTACATACAAGACATAGGAAAACATCATTGGTTGTATTAATAATGAAATAAGAGTAAGCTTACAACCAAAGTCTTGACGTCACAAGCCTTCTCAGAGGGATCTAGCCAGCATGTTCCTCAAGCATTCACTCTTTGAAGATGGATCTCCCAAACACACGAAGTTCTCTCTCGCTCATACGTTTTACACAATGTTAAGGGCACTTCACAACATTCCACAAGCCATCAATAATCCCACACTTGTCACACTCACACTAGATATCTAGCAAACTCACAAACACTAAAAACACTGCTCAACTAGCCAACTATCAGAAACTAGCAATGCATACCAATGGGGAGAGTTTAAATAGGAGAAGGAGTCTCCATGAAAGGTGGAAGAGTGAGCTTATCCCAAAGGAAGGTAGCACAATTAATTTAATTACCATGCCAGAGAAAGGAGGGCGATACAAACTATGCCAACAACCAAGCCTGGAGTCATTTGGAAGGCCGACTGTTGGAGCAAACTCACCCAATTTGGATCATCGCGGGGGCATAACTGACTAGTGACCAATCAGATCATCACTAAAGATAATAAGTAACCTCGTACTGGAGCATGAAATCAGACCATCATGGGAATTAGATGTACTTCTGCATTGGCAGTGCAGCTGGACTATTTACGAGTGTCTTTCAGCGCGTATATTTAGTCCATAGTCATGATGAGATAGATAACTTAGGAAAAATGGGTCATTTGGCAGCGCAAGAGAGCATTTGAGCATGTTTGGTTTGGACACATGACACAGTAGAAGTATTGGAGTGAAGATAGTGACAAATTACTGTGTAACAGATGCCCCCTAAAGTATGAAGCTCGAGAGAGCGGGAGGGGTGAAATGCTTTATGAAACTGACTGAGCTAGAACACCATTTGGAAGAACCTACACGCAAGTACAACTGATATCTTTGATAATGAAGTACATGTAGTCTAGGCATGGGCGCAACCATCCAAAAGTCATAAGAACTAGGTCTGTGGTATGGACGTAGCCATCCAGCTAATGAGACCATAATAATGATAAAGGTATGGTCGCATCCATCCATGAAGACTCAGGTATGGCCACAACCATCCATCAATGAGTCATGTAATCACAAATCGATCCACGCAACCCGAACATGGGTAATCTGAGTTTAGGGTCTTGAACCTATCTGATCATAGTACAGATTCTAGCATGCGAATAGATGTGTTGAGGTCGAGCATGATAGAAAGTCGCTTGATTACCGGTCAATGAGGAAAACCATTAACAAGCGTGAGAGAAGCCACCAATAATGCCAATGGTTCTCAAGGTACTATCTAGCACAATCCACAAAGTGTGAAAAAGGAGCTGAAGTAAAGCACTCATGGAATCACCCAATTGACAACAAATGATGAAAGTCGACCGTCAGGCGTGAAGAACTTGCCATTGAGGCATGCAAGCTCTAAGGTACCAAAGGGGATCTCTAGATCAATCTCTTGGATAATGAGCTGATGTCGACAGGAGACGACCCGTCGCAAGAGGGACATAATGTTCCCCCATCAACGACATGAGATAAGGAACAAGCAGTAGATGGTGAAATAGAGTATCAGAGGAGAAAGCAAGGGTCTAAACTGCAGAATGATTATACTCTTGAACATGTCGGCAACACGACTCAGGAGGGTGGCAACATTCAGGTACCAAGGGATCAGAGGCTTAATGAAAACGACATGAAGCAGATGGAATGAGGCTAAATGACAACCCAAACCTACTGAAGGCCAAATGACGATATATGGATGTCCCAACCCGACAAGAAGCAAAAGTGTTGATGTTCAAGAGTGATTAGCTACGAATGATGATTTCCAAATTTTCCCCACCAGTGCTGGTGAGTACCCCTATTATTTTTGAAAACAGGCTTGAAGGGGATAGCATATGCTTGTAACATAAGTTCGACCATTGGTCGAATCTAGCCTAGTAATGGTTTAATAAGCCCTAGGAAGGAGAAGCTCAAGTCTCATCATTGTGATGAGTCTAATGTCGTCAGGGTTTAATGAGTCCGACATAAGTAAAACTCAGAGTCCTTTTCATGTTTAGAGAGTTTGAAAAAGACACGGAAAAGAAAACTCCAGGGGGGTCCTTTTTTGTATATTTGTGTCTCTTGAGCCCGAAAAATTATAAAATGATACTCGAAAGAACCACCCGACCATTACGACTGAGGATTACTTTTTGTAACTAGTGACTCTGACCCGAAAAAGTAGAAAAGCGATTGAAATCACATCGTTTCGTAACCAATAACGAGCTTGAAACGACAAAAGCCTAGCAATCATTTTGTGTTTACACGGTAGGAAAAGAGCTTAAAGGCGACCGCCTCTTATTTATTTTAATGAGTCAATAGGAACAACTTGGCTATATTTTCATTTTTTAAGTCGGAAAAGAGCGTTAAATATGACTTTACGGATCAAGTGTACATGAATCATGACATAACTCCACTACCTGTAGCCCTACACAAAACACGTCAAACATAAACCCATTCGACATAAAATGAACAATATATGTGGAAATATAGTTAGAAAACCAAATTTTAACTAACCATGTGATAAAATTGAGAAGAAACCCGCATTTATAAAATATAATTTTTCAATTTCCAAAAATTACTATAAAAGGGGGGTAATTCATTCATTTTAACCATTGGCACTGTTCATTTCACCTTGGAGCACCAAATTTGGCAAGCCAATTTCGGCCTCATTCGTCCACCATTAATCTTGAAACTTCTTCTAGGTAATTAGACCTCGTTCTGCGCTTCAATTCAGTGTCTTTCTTATGCATTTTGACATTAGATGTGTTAGTTTAGGCGGATTTTTTGAGTCGGGCTCTGCCGCTCGGTCATTGCGGGTATACCGCTCGGGTCCGCGATGACCGAAAATATTTACACATAACGTTCTCCAATCATCGCGGGAAAGTGATGTACTTCCGCGATGACCATGAGAAAATTGAACTGGTAACCTCGCATCATCGCGTTTGTTTTAAAAACAGACACGATGACGACCCAAAATTAATTTTTGTGCAAATTATGGATTAAAATTTGCAAACGAAGTGCTAATTAATTTTTTTCTCGTCATGCAGGCCATAATGGCATTTTTCTAGCAGTAATGAATGCATGATGATAACGATGTGGAAGCTTTCGCTGATGTTGGGTGCCGAAATTCATTATGTGCATGCGGATTGCTAAAGTTTTTCCTTACTCCGCACCTTCGGTCTCAACCCGATTTACTGGAGCTACTGATCCGCGCCTGGAATCTAACAGATGGGAAATTCATAATCCGGGGCTAAGACATCAAGTTCGATGCCACAAACATATACTTCCTGAGTGGGCTATCCTGTTGTGGTGAGAGGCCCATTCTCGAGGGGCAGCAACCTGGGGGTGATTCTCTGGAGATGCTGATGGCACAAGTGTGCCCATGGGCACACAAATCGAGAAGTGGGAAGGTGGCAATCCTAACAGTGGAAGATGTGGTTCTTTGTGCTATGTTGTTCATGGTGACATGGGCAGCAGGCTCCCAAGCCCAACACGAGGCATCAAAGATCCATCTCTGGTTGTCTCTCGAATGTCTCAATCCAACCATGTTCAACTGGGCAGAAACAGTGACGGCCAATATGAAGAGGAAACTTACCAACTGCCATCGAGGAGAGACGAAGAAGTTTGGCTACGGGTCAATCTTAGTCCCACTCATGCTGGAGCAGGTGCTGGCAGCAGTTACAGGACATTGATTTGGATTTGCCCAGACCTCGTGAGACCAGGGCCACACGGTGGGCACACGTTATGCCATGAGGAGGTGGTGGACGACCAGTGTGGACGCTGTTTCGAGAGTGGTTGGAGTGCTAGACGATCTTCGTTGAGGATTGGCCATATGCTGGCATGGACTTCTGCGGAGATCACGACATGTAGCTACCCACTGGAGAGCAGTGGGATGATGGTGGTAAGACACTTGATCACATTATTTTTGCATTTTATTTTTTATGATGTTTTTAGATTTTTTCATGTATATGTCCTAATGACGAACTCTATGGTATTGCAGATGTGGGACCAGTGAGACCCGTCAGGCTAGCTCCAGAGTCATAGAGGGATGCACAAGGCATTGCAGCGTTGGCCTTGCTCCTCCAGCTGATGATCCGGTGGAGACAGTGGCCCGAAATCTTGAGGGCTTGACGACAGGGATTCCTGATTAAATGAGGGTTGAGGAGGTCCCCATAGTGTTCTAGATCCACACAATAGGAGTGGTACCCAGGGTGCACCACCTGTTGAGGAAGGTGGCATGAGCGGTGGTGTGCTATAAGGAGCATAAACCACCGCAGTAGATGCCTAGGTTTTATTTCCTGTTGATGATTTTTTGAGATACATGTGTCTCGGATGTATGGAGAACACAAACTCTACTTGGACATATACACTTATTTTTTGAGCGCCTTGGTGCACCACACGAGACATATATATATATATATATATATATAACATATTCCGATGGTTTATTATTGTGTTTTACATGTTTCTTATACGTTGTTTTAATTACATGTTACGCAAATGTCTGTCTAATAAATGGTTTGCCAATGCATCAGTTAACGTGTTTAATCTTTGTGGAATATGCTGATATGTGATAAAATCAAATTTCCTTTCTAATAATTTAACACATAAATACAACCTTAAAATCCAATGGTCTCTGACGGAATATCGCCCATTCCGCTGGTGGACGACAAGCTGAGAGTCCAGGTTCACAACCAATGTACGAGTACCGAGATTGATCGCCTCAGTCAGTAACTCAATAACAGCACTATATTCAGTGACAATGTTTGTGGTACAACCTAGACAAACACCTTGAAGGTCTACCAACTCACCGTGAGGATCGTAGATCACCCATGTCGCAGGAGATAGGTTGTGGGTACTGCGGTAGGCACCATCAATGAAACCAATGTAAGGTGCATCAGACATCTACACAAGAAGCAAAAAACACAATAAGCAGCAATTATTCCTACACACCAAGCCAAACATGCAAAAACACAAACAACACACCTGCTAAAAACACACATATGTACAAATCAGAGTGCATGAAGTTCACACATAATACTTTTTCAAGTAAAGCCCATTTTGGGGCTTATCCAGAGGGTTCCCTTCATAATCAATCAGCTCGTAGGCCCCTTTTTGCAAAAATCGCTTTACAATATAAGACCCGTGCCACATGGGCTCAAATTTTCCTGCCCCCAGCTTATCATTTGCTTGATCATAGAGCAGGACTAAATCTCCTTCAACAAAAGAATGAGGATGGATAGTATGATCGAAGTGAGTTTTCACTCTCTTCTTCTGTGCTTCAATAGCTAGAGAGTCTAGTCGACGAGTCTCATCGAGTCGCTCTAGGTAGAGAAGGCGTTCTTCTGCTGGAGTAGTGTTGGGGAGTAATTCTATGGCTAATTTCAAAGAAGGGATCTCGCACTCAATGGGAAGGGTAGCCTCCAGCCCCTAAACCAATTGGAACGGGGTGAAACCGGTGGCATCCTTTATAGAATTTTGGTAGGCCCATAAGGTAGAGAACAACGTCAAGTGCCAATTAGACTTGTGCATGCCAATGGTGCGTTGAAGCATCATAACTAGAACCTTGTTGATGACTTCTACTTGGCCATTGGCCTGAGGATAGTATGGTGTCGAGCTATCATGCCGCAAGCCTAGCTGGGTTGTTAACTCAGTCATCATGTGATTACAAAAATGCTTACTGTGATCAGTGACGATAGCCTGAGAGACTTTGAACCATGAGATAACATGATTAAAAAAAAATTGTGCCGCTGTGTGACCATCTTCAGATAGTGTGGGCATCGCCTTGGCCCATTTTGTGAAGTAATCAATGGCAACAATAATATACCCATGCCCCCCAGCCGAGCAAGGTTTATAGCTCATATAATAAATGCACCATTTGGAAAAAGGGCCAATGGTAACAATAGGGTGCAATGGAGCGGGGGGCGTGTGCATCTTCCGCTGGTAGATTTGGCACTCGTGACAGGAGTGGACGAAAAGAATGCAATCCTTGAAGATGGAGGGCCAAAAGTAACCAGCATGGAGGATCTTTTGAGTAGTAGCATATCTAGAAATGTGACCACCACAAGCGCTAGAATGGTAGTCATTTAAAACTCGCTCAGCTTCCTCGAATGTTAAGCATTGGTGAAGAATAGAGTCGGTGCCGAGATGGTACAGGGTGTTCCCAATAATACGGTAGGGCTGATATTGATGGAAAATCCATCTTCGAGCATCCTTAGACACATCAAGATGAAAAGAGGACGTCTGTAGATAGACAATGATATCCCCATACCAGGGATCGAGGGTGCTGATTAAGAACAGAGTTTCGTCTAGGATATGGTCCTCTAACCGAGAGGGCATGGTAAGAGATGGCAGAGAGCAAAGCAACTCAGCAAAGACGAGGGATTTCTTAGACTTGGTAGTAGTGAATTCCAAGTCTAACTCTTAGAGGATAGCAATCCATTTCGAGTACTTTCCCCCTAGAAACTAACGTGACAGGATGTACGTCATTGGGTTGCAATCAGAAACCACTGTCGTGGTATGCAATAAGATATAATGGCGAAAACATTGGACAACATAGACAGTGGCCAATGCCAACTTCTTGATGTAAGCATATCGAGTTTTCGTATCTAGAAGATTGCGGCGGAGATAATAAATGACATGATCAGTGTCATCATCATCATCTTGAACAAGAACCATGCCAATAGTGGTATCGGCAGTGGCCAAATACAGAGTATAGTCACGATGATAATTAGGAGGACACAACAACAGAGTAGAAACAAGGAGAACCTTTAAGCACTTGAAGGACTCTTCAGCAGCGACATCCCAAAGAAAAGTGGTATCTCGCTTCAATAACCGCGTATAGCCTTTGGCCACTTCGGCATAGTTCGGAATGAATCGTCGTAAAAAATTCACTTTTCCTTGGAAACTCTGCAATTGTTGCAAAGAAGCAGGGGGAGGGAGATTTAAAATAGCCCCGACTTTAAGGGGATCCAAACGGATACCCTCCTAGGAGACGATGAACCCGAGAAGTCTGCCTAACTCAACGCAAAAGACACACTTATGTGGATTAAGCCAGATGCGGTAGTGTCGACAGCGGAGAAAGATTTCGCGAAGGTGGTTGGGATGGTCCTAGTGTTTTGGTGAATGAGCTGGCACATCATCTAGGTAAGGTTGCACAATGTGTCGAATATCATGAAATGCATAAGAAATTGCGCATTGGAAGGTGGCACTGGCATTTTTCAAACCGAAAGGGAGCTTTTTGTAGGCGAAAGTGCCCCACAGACAGATAAAGGCGGTCTTGTGTTGATTTTCCGATGCAATATTAATCTGGTTATAACCAGAAAATCCATCCATGAATGAATACATTTCACTCCCGGCACACTCATCAATGAGCTGGTCAATGAAGGGTATGGGGTAGTTATCTTTGGGACAGGCCCGATTAATATCACGGTAATCAACACTGACCCTAATAGTGCCCTATTTTCTAGTCACAGGGACGATATTGTAGACCCAATCTGTGAGTGGGATGGGGTAAATAAAATCAGCCTTAAGAATCTTTTCAACTTCCACTTTAATAGCCACAGCCTTTCGGGGGTGCACGAGGCGTAGATGTCGCCGGACAGGCTTAGCACCCAGATACATAGGTATCTCATGCACTACGATTCTAGGATCGATTCCAGGAATTTCTTCATAAGACTAAGCAAACACATTATGGAATTCGTGAAAAAGATCAGTATAGAGATCAATCTCCTCCAGAGTACAAGTCACTTTGACATGGCTGTGCTTGAAAATCCCTGGTTTAACAGAGATGTCGATTGGCTGGGTTTGTGTGATGTGTCCCATGTTCCCTTCAGAAGACACTTTATAAACTTGAATGGGTGTCTGAAGGGGTTGGGATGGGAGACAAGGAGAAAACCGCTCGAGACAGGTAAGCATTTCTCAGTGGGCAGGGAGAAACGACGGACGGTGGTGATGATCGGACCAAGGGGGTTATTCGAGAGACATGGTATTGATAATGGCTTCATCAGAAGGAAATATTTCCTTTAGAGGGTCTGAAGAAGCGTCGTCTCCAAGCCAAGGGGAATGAGCGTACGAGTCGGGAGATCTGCTTGAAGGAGCAGATTTAGGTAGGGTTCAATGACATCTCATCGCCCCAGGATTCTATTTGATCAGCGGGGGAAAGAACCCAAGGATCAGAGCGAATAGAAATCATATTAATATGAGCAATGTTGGGAGGTGGGAGTGAAAAAATGCCCATAAGGGAAGGATCTTTAAAGAGTCCAGCTCCCACACTCTCACATGGGATGGAGGTATGCTCCAGAAAGGGCATATTGCCATCGGAAGAGGAGGCAAAGAAAGGTAGCTGGTCTACTGTGACGATCTTCCCCTGATGAGGGAAACGAATGACACGAAATAGAGATGAAGCCATGGCTTGCATGGCATATGTCCAGCTCCGTCCCAAAAGGAGGTTGTAAGTTAAATTGGCATCAATGACTTCAACTTCCACTTCGACTGTCTTCCCTTCCAATGTAATAGGCAAGTGTTGGAGTATACCATAAGGGTGAGACTCTCTCCCATCAAAGGCTTCCAAGGTCATAGGAGACTGGCTCAGAGTTGGAGAATCGATAGCCTTCCAACAAGCAACAGAAATTATGCAAGTCGAAGCACCTTCATCAATGACGGTACGATGAATCATTTTAGAATTGATGATGACCTGGATAAGGAAGGCGATTTGGTAAGGCAGTCTCGGTATATGACTGTCTAGGTCAAAAGTGATCAAATCTGAGTCGGCTGGGTCGATGCCACCGATAGCTGATAGCAAGGACTTCCTTTGAGAGGGCCAACTCTAGAGAAATTCTAAAGCAGACATAGATGACGGAGACTGGGCTAAGTCCTCAATGATGCTATAGTGCTGAGTAGCACAAGCATTAGGGTTGTAAGAAGATTTCCAGAGTACACCTTTAGGAGGGGGTCAAATGGGTGTCTCAGTGCTAGGTCTCTCAATATGGAGTGGACTAGAACTGGACGGAGGAGCGCTAGAGGGGACCTCAGGATCTTTCCCAGCAGGTGATGGATACTCTTTTGCTCGAGTACTAATGTGGATGGGAATCATCCCAGCCATAAACACTTGAGAACCGCAGGGAGAAGAGGACTGGGATGGATCAGCCAGCATCTACATTTGCTGCAAGGGAAAAGGCTCTTTGAGCACGGCAGGAGTCCCAGGAGCACCTTTCAACAAATGACTAACTTCAGATCACCTCGGGCAGTCTTTGGTATAGTGATCCTCGTCACAGATAAGGAAAGGATACTTGGGCTTGCGTTTGGCACCTTCCTCGAGTGGAGGTTTAGGGGAATCCTACTTGGGTTGATCAGCTTTATTCTTTCCTTTTCCCTTCTTCTTTCCTTTCGAGGCCTTGTCCGGCGTGGTGTACTGGATGGCATTAACCTCAGAAGTGTTACTAGAATTGGATACAACCTGAGAAGTATTTTCATTTAGAGCATTCGACTTTTGCTTCTGAGGGTTCGCGGAAGATTTATTAGAGGGCGGATTAGCAGAACCAATGACTCCATCAATAGATGGTGTTGGCAGGGCTTTGGAAGTTCTGGGCCTCGGGGCATCAGGAAAATAATCATATAATACCAGACTAGGAGTAAACCAAGTCAAGGTACTGAGCACGTGCAATGGCCTGCTCTTCAGTTACACATGCCCCCATAGTAATGTCCCGTGCTATTGGACCGACAAATGAGGTCGTGAACCAGTTGTTCAGGAGTTGATCGGGAATCCAAAACTTAATCAAATGGAAACGTCATGTCCATTCATGGATATGATCAGAGATATGTGTAGCCGTTGTTTGTTTCAAGGATGTCAGGAGATGTGTACCCATTTCATATCGAATTGGCAACTGAAAATGAGTTAAAAATGCCATAGCCAATGAGTTGAAATCCTGAAAAGATCTGCAAGCTAACTCAATATACCATTTAGCAGCAGAGTCAGTGAGGTTCCTTTGAAAAAGGCGGATCCGGATTGAATCATCAAGCCACAAATTTTATGAACACCATAGATGATAAGTCATAACGTGGGCTTGGGGATCTTCTCCAGCTTTACCATCAAATTTGGGACAATCACCAGGAATCTTAGTTGGAACTGGCAGCCAATACGGATTATGAAGAATAGGATCATTGGTCAGTTTGGACACATCCGATAATTCCAACGTTGCTAAAAAGGGTAATTGAGGGTTAAAGGACATCTGAGGCCGCGGGTAGGAGGTAGCACTAGAGTTCCAGCCAGCTGCTTGTTGCCCCCATTGATTTTGTCCGGATGGATTTGGCCCAGAAGAGTTCTGTCCGTAGGGATTTTGTCCATAGGGGTTATAGTTATAACTAGATGGCTGACCCTGGCTTTGCCCCCCAGCACTCCATTGATTACCAATTTTGCCTGCAGGAGCAACATACGGTTGCTGGTAATTCTAATAAGGAATCACCTGCAGTTGTTGATAATTTTGGTACGGGGCAAATTGGGTTTGCCCTTGGGATTGCTGGAAACCATAAGGTGGCTGGGCTTCAAACTGAGCCTGGGAACTAGGCTGCATTTGATAAGCAGGTTGAGATTGAGATCCAATCTGCATTTGAGGACCAGATTGGTTTTGAAGCCTAGACTGGGGTTGAAAACCAAGTGGAGCTTGAGAAGCCACAATCATTTGAGTGCCCAGTTGAGCAGGCCTAGATGGATGTCCTTGAGAGAACTGAGGCTGAGCCATCTGGCCAGAAGGTTGACCTAGTTGAGATTGAGATTGGCCCATTTTCCCAGAAGGTTGAGCTTGCTGGGTACTGGGCTGTCCTTGCACAACTAAGCGCTGCCCTGATGGACCGGATGGCTGAGCAGACTGGATGGTCGGTTGGCCTGATTGGATTTGGGGCTGACCAACTTGTCCAGATGGTTAACCAGACTGGACAGTGGGTTGGCCTTGCTAGACATAAGGCTGACTGGCTTGCCCAGAAGGGTAGCCCTACTGAACACTAGGTTGGCCTTGTTGCATGTAAGGTTGTCCCGGATTACCAGAAGGTTGCCCGAAATAAGTAAAATATGAACCACTAGAGGTTGAAGGTTATCCCTGGAAGGGTTTTCCTCGTGGGCCTCCAGGTTGCCCTGGATAAGGCTATCCGTAATATTGTTGCCCATAGGAGGGCTGCATGTAAGATGGTTGACCTTGATAAGGTGGTCCTTGAAAATTGGCAAGGGGGACTTGGTCACCATGATAACTGGTGGTACCCCAAGCAACGGATAATGGGACCGTAACCTCAACCGCAGGCTGAGATGGCAAAGGTCCAGGGTAATAAATATGAGCTCCTCGAGAATCGTAATAATGAAATGGATCTTGGGGGTCCAGATTCTGAAGAGCGTGAAAATATTGATCGTATGCCCCCCCTGCTGGAATGGAACCAGAAGAAGGTGGGGCATTTAGTGTAGGATCAACAACTCCAGGTGTAGATGCCGATGGGCCACTATTCGCAGATCCGGACAAAGGTCCAGCAACAGTGGTCACAACTGAGGATGCAGTGATGGCACCAACAACAGGGGTCAAAGAAGCCATGCAGACAGTTGGAATAGTCAAGACTGTGGTGAGAGACACATTGTGAATTTGAGGAATAAAAGACTCCGAGGTTGGAGTAACGGTATGAGATCACATGGAATTTGTAAGGGAGGTCCTAGAACCCATAACATCCCTCAAAGCCTTATAGCATAAAGGCAGCGTGACACTGAGAGGGGTGACACAAAATGGTGTAGTCTCCGTTGAGATAGGGATTTCACTGCTCGTCACAACAGATTCTTCACTCGTAATGGGTGATGTGTCATCCATGTCAGAAGAAGACATTGGGACCAAAACACTAGGAGGAGTACTGGGAATATATTCTTCAGAAGGCTTCCAAATGGGGTTCCAATGAATATCGTAAGACTCATCTTCTGGAGTGCAAGAGTTAATCGGTTGGATACTCAGAATAATAGGGAGAGTATCACTAACAACCGGTATCTTAGAAGCAACAGAAGAGGGAGACCCTTGGTCACTTGGAACGAGAGATGGGATCGGTGATTCTGCCAGGATGATTCGATTCAAAAATCCAAGGAAAACTAATGAGAAAGAACCCTACTCAAGCTAACACAAACAAGATCTAATAGGGTAAATGTGAACATGGCCGAATAAATTTTAAGACACAGGAATAGAACTTGACCTTTTCATCTTTAAAGAGTCGAGAGGAGGACAAAATATGACTCTAGTCACCTTTGAATTTTTAATGAGCCTGAAGTGACAAGTGCTTAGATGGACCTTTTCTTTTAGGGAGTCTGAAAAGGAACGAAAGTGACTACTTTGGAGAACTAGGCAAAAGGTTTACTAGACAACCCGTAAAACTGCATATACACCTTGGCAGTCATATTAAAACCAAGGACTTTCCGTACAGCAGTCAATCTTCTCGAATGTTGTGTTCGGTGCATTACGGTTTGTAAGGCCACAGACACGGCTTCCTAAGGATAAAGGATGATAACCTAGTGGGGTCTCCCAACATATACACAATGGTACATGGGAGCACAATTCCATACTAGACCACTATTGAGTCACAGAAGGAGGAATCACCCAACCTTGAGTGGAAACAAAAGTGACTAGGTTTAATGACGCCGGAGCACGTCTCTAGCCTAAACCTCTAAATAGTGTGTGTTATGTTCCAATGCGTTGTTAGATTTATTCAGTTCATTTTAGAGTTGATCTTGGATTATGTTTCAGTTTTCAGGCCTTACCGTATGTATACAACAAATCCTAGGATGCAGCTAGAATGAATGAAAAATCCTTTTTCTTCAATGAACATCTACCTACGGGAGGGTAGAGAGATTATTCCCAAACCAAGAAAACCAAGACAACAAATGCAATCACTCAATGCATATAGACATCAATTCCTAAAGTGCACGAACACTAATAATGAGAGATCTTATCATTCACTTTCCAATATGCAAACTTGAAATGCAAATTCACTTTCACTTTCGTACACTAAATGAATGCAATCCTTTTGATTTTGATGTCTTTAAATTTAGGAGAAACAAATAAGCAACAAGAAAGTTGTGGAAAAACCCGATTGATCCAAACAATTGTGATCTATGTTCGATAGTGACAAGAAATCGAATCAATTCCAAAGATTGGTTCAATAACAGTCACTAAACAATCAACCAAAAACAAGAAAAGGGGAAGGCTCAATCAAACCAACAAAAAGCTGCAAACGAACCTTGAGCAAACAAGCAACCAAGCCAACTAATTCAAGAAACTTGAAATAATGAACTAGGTCACATGGGCAAAAAGGTAAGATTAATTCAAAAAAGATCACAAAAGAGTGCCTTAACCATAAACAGTGTAAAACAAACTACTAAGAAGGCGAGAAAAGCAAGGGACCAGCAGGACTGATGGACTCAGGAGGCAGAATTGAGAAAACCAATTCTACAGCAATCAACATGGGTAATACACAAGCAACAAGCGATGATAAATAACTAACTGCAGCAACAGAGCGATGTCAGCGTGGAAGTACATGACTTTTATACGATGGTCAGATTTATAGAACCGTCACGACTGTGTGACGTAATTACCGATGCATAGGATGTTACAAAAGGGTGAGTGCAATGACACCATGACTGTTAAAATTAAATCCATGATGATGTTCAAAACAATGACAGGTGGACCAAAACTCCCAAATCAAAAGCAGTCAATCCTTCAATCAAATAGAGGTACTTCCTAGATCAATCCAGGTGACCAAGAAGACTGCTAATTAATCCCCAAACCTCAAAAGATACCAAATCAAAATCAAAACAAGAGCAAACAAGGGAAGAACATAGGACAAACTCCCCAGTGGAGTCGCCAATTTGTGATGCAGGAAAGTGTTCCCTCTGTGGACAGAGGCAACCCATCTAGCCCTAGAGTGGGTCTAGTCACAAACAAGGAAAAATCAACAATAGCTTTCCTTAAATAGTCATAGTTGGAGGCCTACCTCAACCGGTGGTTGATGGAGTTCCATTGCACTACTCCAACTTCTACTTCCTTCTCCTAATGAATGATCAACCTGAAACAATGCAAAGGAAATACAACAAAGCATGTAACCGGAAAACAACAATGATCTATTTACTCATAAAGTCAAGAAGTCATGAGCTATCAAGTAAATTACATACAAGACATAGGAAAACATCATTGATTGTATTAATAATGAAATAAGAGTAAGCTTACAACCAAAGTCTTGACGTCACAAGCCTTCTAAGAGGGATCCAGCCAACATGTTCCTCAAGCATTCACTCTTTGAAGATGAATCTCCCAAACACACAAAGTTCTCTCTCGCTCATAAGTTTTACACAATGTTAAGGGCACTTCACAACCTTCCACAGGCCATCAAAAATCCCACACTTGTCACACTCACACTAGCTATCTAGCAAACTCACAAACACTAACAGCACTACTCAACTAGCCAACTATTAGAAACTAGAAATGCATAGCAATGGGGAGAGTTTAAATAGGAGAAGGATTCTCCATGAAAGGTGGAAGAGTGAGCTTATCCCAAAGGAAGGTAGCACAATTAATGGAACTGCCATGTCAGAGAAAGGAGGGTGATACAAACTATGCGAACAACCAGGTCTGGAATCATCTAGAAGGCCGACTGTTGGAACAAACTCGCCCAATCTGGATCATCGCAGGGGCATAACTGAATCTTAGCGCTGACATCGCTAGTGATCAATGTAGCCAGTTAGATTATCACTAAAGATAATAAGTAACCTCACGCTGGAGCACGAAATCAGACCATCACAGGAATTATATGTACTTCCGCACTAGCAACGCAACTGGACTATTTACGAGTGCCTTTTAGCATGTATATTTAGTCCATAGTCATGATGAGATGGATAACTTAGGAAAAATGGTTCTTTTGGCAGCACAAGAGAGCATTTGAGCATGTTTTATTTGGACACATGACACAATAGAAGGACTGGATTGAACACAGTGACAAATTACTATGTAACACAAGCTGTTTCATTCCTCAAAACTAGTTCTCATCAGCAGCAGAGTTTTTCCAAATTGCATGATCATCATCCTTCTGTAGTCGCGCCACTTTTAAAAACTTCTTTGATTCATATCCCACCATCTTGCGGGCGTAGCACGCAGTGCCCATTTCAGAGCATCAAACCGCTGTTGTTTTGGCACTTTGCTGTCAAATTTATTCAGGAATTCACCCACTGATGTCAACCCATCATACATAGGAAAATAAATTACCTCCATTGCTACATAGCATAGTGACCTTATCATTATGTTGCAATTTATCGTGGTTACTTCGTGTAGGCTGTTCTGCCATCGTTCTACTTCTTCGTCTGAATCCAAAGTGCAGGATTTGTTGCACTCCCATGAAATTATACCATCTGCTATTGGGTTCACCCAATCCTATTCTCACGCGATTATCTTGTAGATATATTTGAGATCATCATCACTTTCATCGTCGCACACCGATTCTATGTAGCGTGTTCCTTCCGCAGGGTCTAACGGTACCACCATGCACAGTGACTTTTTTTCAAAAATCATCTTGCACTTTTTCATATTTATTACTCCATTCATATTAGTGGTCCAATCTATTCCCAATAACACAAGATAGGGATTATTGTCATCGACAATATCTATCACTTCGAAATTGGCTAGCGCGCTCGTACCTTCAATATCCACCGTTACTCCTTGTAAACTCCCCATTGGTAGGATCATTTGTTTATTTTCCATTGTTAATTGAATAGGGGACCATTGCAATGTGGGCTTACCCATGCATTCCCGTGTCTGTTTTGGTGAAACGTTCACATCCTATCCTAGATTCAAAATTACCTGATCCATTTCATATTCCCCTATTTGAGCAGTCAATCTCATTTCCCTTCCTGTTCGCGATGTATGTTTCCCGAGCTTCCAGACTGCACGTGGTTCTCCTAATCGAGCGCACCTAGAGATAAGTTCCTACAGCCCTTTCACATCCTTCTTGTTGTGCAATAGTTTCATACATGTCTCCAAAAAGGTAGTGAGCATTGAAGGATCCATCTCTAGTTCTAGTTGATCCTTTCTACCTAAAGTGGAGGCCTCCGTGAAGCTCTTCGTAGCTTCCATGAATGTCTCCTTCGTGTGCTCCAAGTCAAATTCATGTTCCTTTGTAGGAGCCTTGCAAACCCACACACTTTATTATGGCTTCTTACCTTTGTCATCTTCGGTTGTGATACCGCTTCTAAGCACTATGTTTACATTCGAGTCCTATTTACACGGCTCAGACCTCATCATTTGCAAATTCTGAGTTGAGGGAGGCTGGAGTACCCCTTTCTCATGCAGCCTCGCTATCAGTGTAGGGAAGTCTTCTGCCTCATGATCAAACTGAGTACAGTATGATCATGATGTTCTCGTGGGATTCATACAATCACGGCCACAGTGCCTTGGCCCTCTGCAATTGTAACAAATTGGTTGTGTGTGACCCCTTCCTAGTCCCATTCCACCTTGACCCCATCCACACCCTTGAAATACAGTGTGCTCCATACCTGCGTTTAGGTCAAGGGCTCGTGTTTCAATCTGTACTTTGTAGGTAGGAGTCTGATACATCATTATTTCATAGCTTCTGCAGATGCACTCATCATGGCCTACTGACCTGCAGAAATTACAAAACAATTGTTGGGATGTCTGTGTATACTTCTGCAATAGATGACAATTATCTATGGTGTGTTTTCCTCCTATTTAACAGATCGTGCACCACAATGCAAGCATCACGCTCGGTCCTACTTGTGCCTCAGGTCTTAATGGCATCGGCCCTCATCCCACCAAGTAATTTGCAAAAACTGGACAGTGGTCCTTGTCATGCCCCTAGCCTTTGCATTTTATGCACCATACTTCCTCGTGTGCCTCAGGCTGAGGTGTCCTATCCTGTTTCAAACTCTACATTTCTAGACACAAATTTTGCAGTTGCGCATGGATTTGTTGGACTCCCAGACTAGTATCTTATATAGGGGTCTTGTGCAATCTCATTGCAAACGCCAATGCTTTGGCCTAGGTGGAAAGCTTTTGTTGTGACAACTTCATCCTTAAATGCATTGTTAGTGATGCTAGAAACCATGCGCAGTTTTGTCCATCCATTAAGGTCATGTTGGCTTCGCAAATCATAATCTTCAGTCTCTAGTCTAGATCCCATGGGGTCTTACCTGAAAGAATCACAATTTCCTTAAACTTGATAATCGATTGTGTCTTCAATTTTGACCTTCTAAATTCCTTGTTCAATGTGGCCTGGATATCTATGATCCCTGTGTTTGGATGGTCATTAGAATGATTAATGTACCATGTTAGTGTGCGATTCTGCAATGCACTTACCAACACAACCTTCTTTATATTGTCATCCACGACTCCTTGTGCTTCCCATACAGCCTTTACCACGAACCAATATTGGTCCGGATCTTTGTTCCCTACTCCTTTGAATACCTGCAGTTTGATCACGCTAGCCATATTGAACTGTGGTGGTGGCGAAGGTGGGGTGGTCGTAGATGGAGGTGAAGATGGTGAGACTAGTGGCAGTATACGTTGAAGTGGTAAGTGTGGAATTTTCTACCTTATCAGACTAATCGTGCTTCTCAGAGAAACTTTCGCGAGCTCCTCCTCACTCTCCTGTAGAGGTGAAATCAAGGGACTAGTCTCTAATTCTTCACTACTTTCATTTCTATAGATCCTCCCACTTTACGTTGCCCCAATCATCAATTTATTCACATAACCCACTTTTCACACAGTAGCATCTTAATCCAAGTTTTCAAAGATTTAATGTACTTACCTCATGGTCCTTTGAGGAAGCGTCATTCTGCCTCAAGTAACTGACTGTCGTATATACCCCGAACTCAGTGATAAAACCTATTATAATTTGATAGAACCAATGGTCCACAACGCGTGCGATCTTATATTTTGATGCATCGATTCTGTGCATCAATTTTGGATCCACGCAATCAGTTTGTCGAGCCTACACCTTCCCTGATTGTCTGCTAGCTTCGTGATCCACTCATACAACTCAGAGGGAAAGGATGCAAAGAAAATTTCATGGATTCCTGTATATAAGTAGCGCTCCAACCACTGTTCCTTTGATACTCGTGGATTCCTATTTTCTTGCACTACAAAATCGTGAATCTTCTTGTCCAACCACCCTTCAATTTCTTTCTTTGTTGTGTTCCAGTGACATGAAATCAGACATCCCTTATGCAGATCATGGTCCCAGCAACGGAACCATCTGTTGGCTTGTTGGGGCCTAACCTAGGTTCGGAGATGATTTAGCCAAACAAATCCCGGTACTACTATTGGGCAGTGGTATTATCAAGAAAACTAGTGTCCATTCAGAGCTACTAGTCCCACTAAGATAGATAGCTATCTTAGAAACAAACAAACTAAAGTTACTTGTGTTTTCCTTTATGAGAGATAGATGAGAGAGAAGCAGAGAGTACCAACCTCAGTCTTTCGCTAGTCTCCTTGCTTGTTTCCTCTCTCCTTTGATAGAGCTTTCACCACTCCTTTCTCACTTGTCCCGCTTCAAAGAACACCTGTAGAGTCAAAGCAGCAAAATACCATCAAAGCATAGAGATCTATAACCATAAACAATGTAGGATTAGATGAACATTAACCATACAAATGCATATACAAATACAAGATTTAGAGATACACAATTATATGGAGGAAAAATAAAATAGCTTTATTGATAAAAGTAGTAGAAGAGATGATTACAACCAAGCTATCTGATCTAGCATCATCCTCCCAGCATGAAATCCCCTCATAAAAAGCAATATCACCCAACAATAAAATGTCTTCAAAGAGAAACCAATAGCACTTCTCTACAAATTACAAAATTCCAGCCTCTGGATCTCTAGGATGAGGGATCCATATATAGATGTTTGTAGGAGAGTGAGTGAGCTTTTGGGATTTTGATTAGTTTCATTTCACTAATGGTTCTTTGTTCCACTTGGAGATTTCATGATCTCTTGCTCATCCCTGGGCGAATTCAGAGAGGCAAGTGTCATATGAATAGTTTCTAGAAGATTCTTTGAGTTTCCACCTAGCAAACTACTTCTGCCATTTGTCTGCTCTCACTCATCGCACCCTACAGAAGGAACTTTTAGTATGCATCACACCATTTGTGTGTAGTAGGTGAGATGCATCGCACCCTCAGCATGGAGTAGTCTGTATGGTCCAGTTTTGACCAGTTCTGAGCAGTTTTTCAGGGACAACTTCTGGGAAATGATGTAATTAGTTGAACTTGATCCCTTAGAGTATGAAATAACACATTTAGGGGTTTGAGAGCCCTTGTTTATTGACATATGTGATTGGGGTTTCAGTGCCCAAATATGTCTATAATAGTTTCCCCCTAAAGCATGAGGTCGTAAATCTTTTGATGTTGGGTGAAATGCTTTATCATGAGGATCCGAGGTTTTTCAAACTAGAAGGTGACCTATAATAAGATACAATACAATACATTGTATTCATAATATTTTCATGATCTAGCTGAGGTGGGCATTCCCATGCTTAGCTTTATAAATTCATTTTCATGTACATAGGACAGACAATTGTCTGTGTGGCAGAATGATGATTCTGGTAGAGCCATCATCCCTTAGTTTGGATGACTATCTGTGCAACAATGATATATCTTTGATGTCTTTATTTTCCTGAATATATCGCAGCCCGAATGGATGAAACTAGATCCGGGGTCTTCAAACTCATTCAATCTTCGCTCGAAGTACAAGTCGATCCATGTGAAAAGATGTTCTGATGTCGAACATGGAAAGACATCGCCTGATTACCAGCCAATGATGTAAGCTGTTAAAAGGCGCGATAGGAATCACCAATAATGATGATGACCCTCGAGGTACTGAGGTACAATTCATGTGGTGTGAATACATGAGTCGATGTCGAACACCACGCAAAATCTTTCGGTCGAAGGCCATTGATGTAAACCTATCATTGGAAGTGAGAAACTTTCCATTGAGGCATGCAAGCTTCAAAGTACTGAAAGGGTTGTTCCTAAGTCAACTTCTTTGATAATGAGCTGATGTCGAAAAGAAGTGACCCGTCGTATGAGGGCCTTAATGAATTCCACATCTACAACACGGAACAAAGCAAATGATTTTGTGGAGGTGAAAATGATCTGATGATACAAGGTTCAGGGTGGCGGTCATGAAAAATGGAGAATGTAGGTATTGTGGCAGTTGAGGCGTTAGCTAGGTTGGTGAATTCTCTGAGCAACTTCTCTTGAACATATTGGTGACACTTAAATGGATTAGTACTATTAACCCCAAAATGGATGGTACGGAGGACCAATGGTGATGTGACTAGTGAACGAAATAACCCAACCCGACTCAATCATGGTGATGGAGTGAAAATGTCATGTTCAAGAGCGACCTGCTACCAATGAAGTTATTCAAGTTTTCTTCCATTTTTCCCCAGTCATTTCTGACCAGTACCTCTTTATTTTTTTCAAGCTTGAGGAGGATAACATATTCTCGTTCTATAATTTTCCCTTCGGGCAAACCTGTTGCTATGTTTTAACGAGCCTAGCGATAGTGAAAATCACTCTTGTCTGCATGGACAAGTTTGTCGCTATTATTTTAACAAGTTTAACGACAAAGATAAGTCATTCCTTTTCAATTTTACAGAGTCTAAAAAGAGACATAAAGGAAACTCCAGTAGTCCTTTTTCATAATATAATCGCTTAAGTCTGAAAAAGTATAAAATAATATGAAAGGGATGACTTTTTGACAGCTTTAACGAGTCGAACAAGACAAGCGCTCAATCTCTTTGTGTAATGATCACTTAGGTCCAAAAATATTAAAATATAGAGGAGGGATGGCACTTCCAATGACATTAATGAGTTGGAGAGGCCAATTTCTCGGTAATATTTTCATATTTTATAAGTCAGATGAAAAGAGCTTAAAGGAGACTCATTTTTTGAGGAATGAGTGATGTTTTTGGATAGCAACTGGTTCCAGGCAAGGTTTGGAACTTTTCAATAACGGCAGTGTAAAGAAGGTGGCTAATAAAATCACTCATCGCAGCTGTTCCTCAAAAGAGTAAACAATCAAATGGAGGCATATGGTCAGCTAAAAAACAGTGGAGGTGATGGTAAGAACATGACCAAGGTTCAAAAGCTGATAGTTATGCGATCGCAATGGTTATTTACCGAAGGTAGGTTCTTTTTTTAATGAGCTTGAACTTTGGTGGAACATGTGCTCATTTCTAGGTTTATTTTTTAACGAGCTTGAACTTCACATAAAACTGCTCGTTTTTCCTTTTTATGTAAGCTAGGAACGACCAAACTATAAAGCTAAAAAGCTAAAAACGCTAAAAAGCTAAAAAGTGAAATTGGTCGTTTTTTCTTGTATAAAAAGGTTTGCATGCCCCCGGCATAAAACGATATCCAGTAACCATATGGAAAATTACTATGGTTAAGCAAGATGATTTTCTATCAATACTTAGACAAGACACTTCCTACACTTTGTTTGCCAAATAGGCAAAGGTGAAAGGTCACTCGGACCGATCACATAACTTACAGGGAAACTTATCTCTACAGCTGGGTTTGTCCGCAAAATAGACAAGGGTGCATGCCCCCTAAGCTTCGTTACATTCACCAGACTACTCACGGTAATTAGGTGGATGGAATGAAGGTTCCTTTATGAGATCAAGTGAAATAATTGACTTGGAACTTTTCTTAGGCTTGTTTCATTTTTTAACAAGCTTGACACAAGACAAGGAATTTTTCTCAGATCCTTGGTTTCATTTTTTAACGAGGTTGACACCAGTCAATGAACTATCCTCTGGTGACCTTTGATCACAACTCATAAGGGGTGATGAAGGAAAGATCTAGCTCCAATTTCCCCAGTACATAATGTACAACATCACTGAATTGATCGTTAGAGGATGTAGGTATGGTAAGGCTTGGAGGAAATACCTCACGATGATCCACACTATCAAAATGTTCAGAGTTCTTCTTCATCTTTGTTGAGGTAGAAGATATCATGTGACAGGTTTCTAACGTGGCCACTTCTGCCAGATTACTCAGAGGTGGGAGAGCAAAAGTACCCATTAAGGAAGGGTCTTTCAGGAGACCTACTCCAATATTTTGAAGCGATTGAGGGCTTCCATGGATCAATGGAATGCTTCCGATAACTTGAGAACTGTTGGGGAGGAAGGTTAGTTGGTCAATGATTGTAATTCCACCTTGAAAGGGGAATGCAATATTTCTAAAATATGTTGACACAAATAGCATAAATCCAGGGCCTGCCCAGTAGGATGTTGTAGTCAAGGTTTCCATCAATGACCTTGACTTCAATTTCTACTGTCTTTCCCCCCAGTTTGATTTGCAAGTTACTTAATATCCCTTATGGCATGTATGTTTTCCCATCAAATGCTTTTAATGTCGTTGATGATCGTGACAAGGGTGGAGAGCCTAATGTTTTCTAACAACTCATCAACATAATGCAAGTGGATGCCCCCTCATCAATGATTGTTCGATGAATAGTTTTGTTGAGGGCTTTAACCTGTATGAGGAAAGTGAGTTGTGCTGGTAACTGAGGTTCGTATCCTTTATGATTAAAGGCCACTAGATTTGTTGTTGGGAAAAGTATCCAATTCGGAATGCCCCTATCCCACTCTAAGGTGTGATAGTGCCTTAGCAACAAACAAGACAAACTACTTGAGTATTCTTCTTTATGAAATGTAAATGAGGAGAAAGAATCTGACTAACCTGTGTCTTTCGCTAGTTTGTTGATCCAATCACTCCTCTCTTCAGTAGCTCCCAGCTCCCAGCTCTCTCACCGGCCCAGCTTCACCGAATTCCTGCAAGATCACAAGAGAGAGAAACTACAAGAAGATACAGATATACATTCATAAAAAGCTCAAGATCAGATTAAGCTAAACATGTAAGCATAACAAAACATCATTGGTACACAACATGTAGGAGAAACTCAAATAGTTTATTGATAGAATAAGAAAGTCCAAGAGGAGATACAACCAAGTGAGTTCCGATCCAGCATCTACCTCCCAGCAAAGGAATCCCTTCCTCTCCTCCAACATAGCATAAATCACCCAATGTACTAATCTCAATCTCAAACCAACAACAATTCTCTGCAAAGTACAAAATTCCAGCCTCCTGAACCTCTAGGTGAGAGATCCATATATAGATGTAAGTAGAGAGGATGAGTCATCTTATGTTTTGACTTGTGGCTTCTCTCTGTCAGTTCTTGCTTCCACTTGGAGGTTGAGAGCCTCTTACTCATCACTAGTCGAATTCATTGAGGCAAGTGTCATTGGAGAAGATTCTGGAAGCTTCCATGGTCTTTCCACCTCATTGAATGAGCTTGCCATTTGTCATTTCCCGCTCAGCGCACCCTGGTAGTGCTTCCACCTGCGTTGCAGTGCACCTAGCCAGTGTAGTCTCTGCATTTCAACGCAGGCAGCTAGTGGAGCCTCTGAATTGATCCTGAATTGACTGTTTCTAAGTGGTTTTTGGTGGAGAACTTCTGGGAGAAGCTGTCATTTGTTGACCTTGTTCCTTTAGGAGCTGTAACAACATCTTTAGGGACTTTGGATCCCTTGAATTATGGACATTTCATGCTTATAGCTGTAAGGCACAAAAATGTCTATAACAGTTGCCCCCTAAAGTATGAGGCCGTTTATCGGGTGAAATGCTTTATTTGGAGGATCCGAAGTTCATTCAATGCTGGGAGGAGACCTGTAATAAGATACAATACAATACATTATTTTTCATACTGTTTTCATGATATAGCTGAGGCGGGCATTCCCATGCTCAGCTTTATAAATTCATTTTTATGTACATAGGACAGACAAATGTCTGATGATAGACTGATGATCCTGCTGAAATCATCATCCTTTGGTAGGATGATTGTCTGTGCTGCAATGCTGTACATGTCAATGTCTTTATTTTTCCTGAATATATATCGTAGCCCGGATGGATGAAACTAGATCCGGGGTCTTCAATCTCGTCCGATCTTCACTCTAAGTACAAGTCGATCCATGTGAGAAATGTTCTGAAGTCGAACATGGAAAGACATCGCTTGATTACCGGTCAATGATGTAAACCGTTAACAAGCGCAAGAGGAATCACCGATAATGATAATGACCCTCAAGGTACTGCAGTACAATTCACGTGGTGTGAATAAAGGATTTGGCGTCGAACACCACGCAAAATATTTTGGTCGAAGGTCATTGATGTATACCTATCGCCAGAAGTGAGAAACTTGCCATTGAGGAATGCAAGCTTCAAAGTACTGAAGGGGGTGTTCCTAGATCAACTTCTTAGATAATGAGCTGACGTCGACAAGAAGTGATCCGTCAAAGGAGGGCCTTAATGTATCCCACATCAGTGACACGGAACGGAGCAAATGATTTTGATGGAGGTGAAAACGATCTGATGATATATGCTTCAGGGTGGCAGTCATGAAAGAATGAAGGATAATGTATGGTAGTGGATGGGACACGGTTGACTTCTCTGGATGACTTCTCTTGAACATATTGGCGACACTTATGTGATGGATTGGTAGCATTTACCCCAAAGGTGGATGGTACGGCGAGACCATGGTGATGTGACCGGTGAATGAAACAACCCAACCCGACTCAGGTATGGAGCGGAAGTGTCATGTTCAAGAGCAACTTGCTACCAATAAAGTTCTTTAAGTTTCTTCCCAATTTTTCCCCAGTCATTGCTGACCAGTACCTCTTTATTTTTGTCAATCTTGAGGAGGATAACATATGCTTGTTCTATAATTTTCCCTTTGGGAAAACCCATCGCTATGTTTTAACGAGCCTAGCAATAGTGAAACTCGTTCTCGTCTAAAGACAAGTTTGTCGCTATTTAATGTTTTTAACGAGTCTAACGACAAAGATAACTTGGTCCTTTTCATTTTTAGAGAGTCTGAAAAGGTACGTAAAGTTAACTTCGAAAGTCCTTTTTCGTCATTTAATCCCTTAAGTCCGAAAAAGTATAAAACAATACAGAAGGGATGAATTTTCGATAGTTTTAACGAGCCAAACAAAACAAGCGCTCGATCTTTTTGTGCAATAATCCCTCAGGTCCAAAAAGATTAAAATCTAGAGGAGGGATAGCACTTACGGTCGCTTTAACGAGCTGGAAGGCCAAAACTCGGCAATATTTTCATATTTTACGAGTCAGATGAAAAGAGCTTAAAGAAGACTCGTTTTTTGAGGAACGAGTGATAAAACGGGTTAGCAGCTGATTCCAGGTGAGGGTTGGAATTTTCCAATCACGGCAATGTCACAAGGATGGCTAGTGAAATCACTCTTCGCAGCTGTTCCTCAAAATGGGTAAACAATCAAATGGAGGTGAATGATCGGCCAATGGAAAAGTGGAGGTGACGGTGCAAACACGACCAAGGCTTTAATGGCTGATAATGTTACATCCACGATGGTTATTTACGGAGGGTAGTTCATTTTTTAACGAGCTTAAACGCGGAAAAACACTACTCGGCCTTATGTTTATTTTTTAACGAGCATGAACTATGTGCTAAAACTACTCGATGATAAGCTTGCATGCCCCCAGCATAATAACGCAAATCGAGGTGCATGCCCCCCAAGCTTCATTGCATTCAACTTGGTGGTTGTAATGAAGGTTTACCTTTGAGATTTGGAAAGGGGATTTGTTTCATTTTTTAATGAGGTTAACATAGTAAAAGAACTATCCTCATGACTCCTTGTTTCATTTTTTAACGAGGCTGACACGAGATAAGAACCGTCCTCGGAGTCCAAATCCATTAGATATAGAAGGTTTCATATTCCACTGTGGCTACTTCTGCCAAATTACTCGGAGGCAGTAGGGAAAAAGTACCCATTAAGGCAGGGTCTTTTAGGAGACCTACTCCGATATTTTGGAGCGAATGATTGCTTCCATGGATCATTGGAATGCTTCCAATAACTTGAGAACCATTGGGGAGGAAGTTTTGCTGATCGACGATTGTAATCCCTCCTTGAAAGGGAAATGCAATCTTTCTGAAATAGGTCGACACAACAGCTGCCATGGCACATATCCATGGTCTTCCTAGTAGGATGTTGTAATCAAGATTCCCATCTATGACTTCAACATCTATTTCTAATGTTTTCCCTCCTAGTTCAACTTTCAAGTTATTTAGGATACCATATGGGGTATATGTCCTTCCGTCGAATGCTTTTAACGTCGTCGCAGACCGCGACAAGGTTGGAGATCCTAAAGTTTTCCAGCAACTCATCGACATAATACATGTAGATGCCCCCTCATCAATAATTGTTCGATGAACAGTTTTGTTGAGGGCTTTCACTTGAATAAGGAAAGCTAGTTGAGCTGGTAACTGAGGGTCATATCCTTTGTGATTAAAGGCCACAAGATTGGAATCCATTGGGTCAATCCTACCTATTGCTGATAATAAAGCTTGCTCTTGGGAGAGGCAATTTTGCGGTACCTTAAGTGTCAACATAGCGAACGGCGATTGGGCCAGGTCCTCTATTATATTATAATTCTGTGCTATTTTTGCACGAGGATTAAATGTCGATTTGTGCACTACTCCCTTTGGCGACTTTATCATTTGTTCAGGAATGATGGGTGGCACAACTTTGGTCAAAGTTGTTTTCGAACTACTAGGTTGTTCATTAGCCTTGTTATTCGACACCTGTGGATTCCCGTAATCTTTATTCCTTGCCAAAGCATCATTTTTCTGCTTTGAGATAGACAACATAAGCACTTGGGATCGGGAAGCATTTTGATTAGCAACCAGTTTGGTTCCTGGGTTTGGAAACGGATCAGTCAATACTGCTGAGGTTTTTGAACTCTTAAAGAGTTTCTTAACTTCAGCTATATGTGGACAATCTCTCGTCCAATGATCCTCATCGCATATATGACACCCCGCAGGGGGTTTCCTTTTTCTCCCTTTCTTTTTCTTCTTACCCCCTGGTTTCTTCAGTTGTTTGCCCTTGTCGGCATTTACTTCCGAAGCAAGAAGTTCGTCTTTTGCATTTTGATCTGAAATCTTACGGGCCTTCTTAGATGTAGCCTTTGTCGATTTCATGTCTGTCGTGTCAATCACGCCATCGCCGGCGTGAGGGTCATTGTTCGATTTAGGAGGAGGAGGAATTGAGAATTCTGGTCTAGGGGCATTAGGTATTTTGTCGTAGAGCGTGCCAGATTGAGTATAGACCAAGTCTAGATATTGCGCACGAGTGATAACTTGCTTCTGTTACGACCCCCCCTTCGCCACATCTTCCGTGATGGCAGGAAGTAATGACTTGATAAACCATTCATCTAATAGCTGATCGGGAACGTATGTTTTTACCATCCTACGACGACGTCGCCACTCATGTATATGATCAGATATGTGAGTGGCTATTGTCTGTTTGAAGTTGGTAAGGAGTTCCGTTCCCGTTTCGTACCTTATCGGTAATTGAAAATGGGTTAAAAAGGTTGTGGCTAGGGTACTAAAGTTGTCGAATGAAGCTCTAGGCAGTTCGATGTACCATTTTGCCGCCGGACCAGTTAACGTCCTCTGAAAAAGGCGAAGTCTTATTGAATCATCATTCAGGGTGTTTGATGAACACCACAGATGAAAGGTCATCACATGATTCGACGGATCTTCACCTGGATTTCCATCAAATTTAGGAATATCTGACGGAAGTTTATGCGGAATCGCTGGCCACCAAGGGGCATAAGAAATTGGATCATTTGTCAACCGGTTTAGATCTGGTAATTCTAGAGTTGCTACAAAGGGCAACTGTTGATTCAGGTTAGGCAAAGCATACCCAGGATAAGATGGAATTGCCTGAGCAGTGGGTCTTTGCATACCAGCATAATGTATTTGATGCTGGCAACTTTGACAAGGTTGATGGGCATAACCATTATAATATGGTTGTTGATAACCGCTTTGGAAGTGCGATTGCCCATTACTTACAAAGACTTGTTGCTCAGGTCCTTGATATGATTGCTGGAATGGGGGTTGTTGAGTTTGAACCAGCTCTGGTTGTTGGACCATTTGCTGTTGACCAATACTGGATGATTGACCAAGATGAGGAGTCATAGTACTTGTTTGATCCTGAGTCGCTCCAGATAAGGAGTCACTAACCTGAGGTTGTGATTGAGTTGTCGAGACAAGAGGCTGTTGTATGGCAACCTGAGATTGGGGTTGACATACAATAGGTAGCGCTTGTACTTGCGACGCAATCACCATACCAGGTATAGTGGCAACATTCGACACAGGGTGGACTGGTTGCATTGAATATGCAACCCTTGGTTGCTGAGGCAGTATTGGTACCCATCCGCTGGATGTAATTCTAGTTTGACTTGAAATTTGTTGTAAACTCCCATATGGTTGTTCTCCAGGGGGGAACAATGAAAAGGCATACTGTCCTCCATATGGTGGCAATCCAGTACTTAAAGGGTAGATTGGCCTTTGAAGACACATTGGATCAATTTGTTGAGTTTCAACATAAGAAATACCAGATGATAATCTGGATGAAGAAATAGGAACTAACCATGTCGTCGAAACAGTCTCTGATTGGACTCCAGTTTGTTGTTGACAATTTACCGGGACAGATGGTATACCAGCGAACATCGTTGGAGTAGCAGCAGGAGGCTCTGCCGCTGCTACGTCTGGTGACACAGTCCTAGATGTCGACGGTTGTTCAGACATATTTAGTCTATCCAAAAGATTTCCTAGCAATTCTACAAGAACTTGTGATGAAGGGAGACTAACTTCGAAGATCAACGAGGGAAAGGTGATGATTATTTCGTTTAAAATAAATTTTAGACGCTTTGACACAACTTGTTTTTTCAGTTTTAAAGAGTCGAGAAAAAACAAAAGATGACTCTAGTCTCCTTCGATTTTTAATGAGCCTGAAGTGACAAGTGCTCAGATGGAATTTTTCCGTTATAGAGTCTGAAAAAGGCCAAAAGGAACTGCTCTGGAGTTCTAGGTAGAGGGTGTGCCAAACTTTTCGCAAAACTGTAGAATACTTTTTAAGGTACGGGCGGTCAATCTTCCCGAATGCTGTGTTCAGTGCATTGCGATCAGTAGGGCGTCCGACACGGCTTCCTATGGATAAATGTTTTATGCCTATAGGGGTCTCCCAATATATACTCGACGGTACGTGGGAGCACAATCCGTACTGGTGCTTATCGTCTCTCAGGAGGAATCACCCAACCATCAGTGAGATCGACAGTCACCAGGTTTTACGACGCCGGAACATGTCTCTAGCCTAGACCTCTATGTTTTGCGTTAAGTTACAAAGCGTTGTTAAGTTCATTTAATTTATTTTAGGTTGATCTTTCTTAGAAGTTTGCCTTTTTGGATCACCACGTGATGTATGATACAATTCCTAAATGCAGTCTAAAGATGATAAGCAAGCTTTTATATCTTTTCAACAATGAAAATCCTAGCTACAAGGGGAAAAGAAAGACACAATCTTTTCTCAAAGAGCATAGAGCACACTGTAAATGCACTTTTCCCTAAATCAACATACAAACTATCAAAATGCAAATGCACATATGCATGTATTTGTTTTTGCTTTCTTAATATTGATTCCTAAAAAGAAAGCTGTTGTACAAATTTGAATTCGATTTCAAGTGAAAACATAAACAAGCTCCTTTTTCGAAATCAAAAAGACGGTTACGACACTTTATGATTTACTTGTTTAGAGACTAGAAATGCATAAATTCAAACCAAACGACAAAAGTAAAAGCATAATCAACTGTGAACAGCAAACAAACTCACTCCTAAGATCAAAACGACACTTACGACAAGTCTAGATCTAAGGGCGACAGTATGACTAGTTTACTTTTGTAATGGGAAACTCCAAATGATGTAACAAATACACAAAGAACAAATACAATTTATTTATACAACTGAGGCGGAATTGAGGCAAAGAAAAGGGGTTTCATATAGGTACACTGACTGATAACAGGCTGCAAAAAACAGAGATAAAACTGAGCAAAAGGAAGCAGGGAACCACAGCTGCACAAGGCAAAGGCTGATCAGCGCACCCTCAGCATAGAGAAACTGAAGTTCAGTGCAGGTATCCTTCACAGGACCTACATTGAAATGGAGAACCTCTTCACAGAGTCTGCGCTGAAGCAGAAACGAGAATTGTCTCTGGGTTCTGGGTTACGGTTTGCAGTTTAATCTACAGTTTTTGGCCGGATAAAAGCTATCAATTAGGTACAATTAGGAGGATGATTTAAAGGAGGACTAAGATCTATCACAAAGGGCTGTTAGAGCACTTGTGGATCAGTTTGTTCAGATCATAAAAACAGGCCCAGTGAATGGACTAGAGTGACAGATCTCTACTTTGCATTTGAAAATGGCAAATGCATTTCGATTCGGCACTCCTGAGTTTATGGGAAGAACAAAAATAGAAACACAAATAAACCAACAAGATACGTTCCCCAGCGGAGTCGCCAATTTTTTGTTGGGAAAAGTATCCAATTCGAAATGCCCCTATCCCACTCTAAGGTGTGATAGTGCCTTAGCAACAAACAAGACAAACTACTTGAGTATTCTTCTTTATGAAATGTAAATGAGGAGCAAGAATCTGACTAACCTGTGTCTTTCGCTAGTTTGTTGATCCAATCGCTCCTCTCTTCAGTATCTCCCAACTCCCAGCTCTCTCACCGGCCCAGCTTCACTGAATTCCTGCAAGATCACAAGAGAGAGAAACTACAAGAAGATACAAATATACATTCATAAAAAGCTCAAGATCAGATTAAGCTAAACATGTGAGCATAACAAAACATCATTGGTACACAGCATGTAGGAGAAACTCAAATAGTTTATTGATAGAATAAGGAATTTCAAGAGGAGATACAACCAAGTGAGTTCCGATCCAGCATCTACCTCCCAGCAAAGGAATCCCTTCCTCTCCTCCAACAAAGCATAAATCACCCAATGTACTAATCTGAATCTCAAACCAACAGCAATTCTCTGCAAAGTACAAAATTCCAGCCTCCTGAATCTCTGGGTGAGAGATCCATATATAGATGTAAGCAGAGAGGATGAGTCAGCTTATGCTTTGACTTGTGGCTTCTCTCTGTCAGTTCTTGCTTCCACTTGGAGGTTGAGAGCCTCTTACTCATCACTAGTCGAATTCATTGAGGCAAGTGTCATTGGAGAAGATTCTAGAAGCTTCCATGGTCTTTCCACCTCGTTGAATGAGCTTGCCATTCGTCATTTCCCACTCATCGCACCCTGGTAGTGCTTCCACCTGCATTGCAGTGCACCTAGCCAGTGTAGTCTCTGCATTTCAACGCAGGCAGCTAGTGGAGCCTCTGAATTGATCCTGAATTGACTGTTTCTGAGTGGTTTTTGGTGGAGAACTTCTGGGAGAAGCTGTCATTTGTTGACCTTGTTCCTTTAGGAGCTGTAACAACATCTTTAGGGACTTTGGATCCCTTGAATTATGGACATTTCATGCTTATAGCTGTAAGGCACAAAAATGTCTATAACAAGATTGGAATCCGTTGGATCAATCCCACCTATCGTTGATAACAAAGCCTGCTTTTGGGAGGGGTAATTTTGTAGTACTTCAAGTGTCGACATAGTGGATGTCGATTGGGCCAAATCCTCCTGTGATGCAGGAAAGTGTTCCCTCTATGGATAGAGGTAACCCCTCTAGCCCTAGAGTGGGTCTAGTCACAAACAAGGACAAATCAACAATAGTTTTCCTTAAATAGTTCAAGTGGGAGGCATACCTCAACCGGTGGTCGATGGAGTTCCGTTGCGCTGCTCCAGCTTCCGCTTCCATCTCCTAATGAGTAATCAACCTGAAACAAAGCAAAGGAAATACAAAAAAGCACATAACCGGATACAAAAAAGATCTATTTACTCATAAAGTCAAGAAGTCATGAGCTATCTAGTACATTGCATACAAGACATAGGAAAACATCATTGATTGCATTAATTATGAAATAAGAGTAAGCTTACAACCAAAGTCTTGACGTCGCAAGCCTCCTCAGAAGGGTCCAACCAGCATGTTCCTCAAGCATTCACTCTTGAAGATGGATCTACCAATACAAGTCTCTCTCACTCACAAGTTTTACACAAGATCAAAGGCACTTCACAACCTTCCTCAAGCTATCAACAAATACACACTTGTCACACTCACACCAACTATCTAGCAAACTCACAATACTATCAGCAACACTCCAAAGACTAAGAATTCAAAAACTATAAAAAAAAACTAGCAACACATAGCAATGGTGAGAGCTTAAATAGGAGGAGTCTCCATGAAAGGTAGGAGGATGAGATTATCTCCAAGGAAGGTAGCACAAATGACGGAACAACCATGCCAGAGAAAGGAGGGAAACATAAACAAGGCCAACAACTAGGTCTGGAGTCATCTGGAAGGCCAACTGTTGGAAGAAATTCGCCCAATCTGGATCATCGCGGGCACATAACTGGTCTGCCGCGCTGACATCGCTATTACATAACGGATATAGTCAGGTCATCGTGGGAAACTACAAGAGACAGTTGCGCTGGCATATGAAATTTGACCATCGCGGGAATCACATGTACTTCCACTATGGCAGTGCTTCTGGACTATTTTGGAGCACCCATCAGCGCGTTTATTTGGAAAACAGACGCGATGAGACGAAAACCTTTGGAAAAGTGGGTCATTTGGCAGCATCAGAGAGCATTTGTCTAACATGAGCATGTACAACTTGGACACATGACACAGTAGGAAGACTAGAGTGAAGACAGTGACAAATTACTGTGTAACAGATGCCCCCTAAAGCATGGAAAATTTTAGGGGCTAATGTTTGCCCAGTGGGCTAATTTTCCATGATTTTTCCACAAAAAAGATTCGCCAATTTCCAATTTTATAAAAGACGATTCGCCCAAATTTTAGAATATAAAATTATTTTACCTTAAAAATCACCAACATTATATAGAGACTATATATAAAATAATTATAAATTTGATTAATTTTACAAATATATCAATAAACATTTATAATTTGCATATTAGGGATTAGTGAGATTCGCCAATATTTTAAACTTCAAGAAAATTTTCCGTCCTTAAAATTTTCCTTGCCCTAAAGTATGAAGCCCGAGAGAGAGGGAGGGGTGAAATGCTTTACGAACTGACTGAACTGGAACACCATCTGGAAGAACTTGCACACAAGTACAACTGATATCTCTGATAATGAAGTACATGTAGTCTAGGCATGGGTGCAACCATCCAAAAGACATACGAAATAGGTCTGTGGTATGGATGCAACCATCAAGCTAATGAGACCATGATGATGATAAAGGTATGGTCACAGCCATCCATGAAGACTTAGGTATGGTTACAACCATCCATCAATGAGTCATGTAATCATAAAACCAATCTACGCAGCCCGAACATGTGTAATCTGAGTTCGGGGTCTTGAACCCATCTGATAATAGTACAAATCCTAACATGCAAATAGATGTGTTGAGGTCGAGCATGATAGAACATCGCTTGATTACCGGTCAATGATGAAAACCATTAACAAGCACGAGATAAACCACTAATAATGCCAATGGCTCTAAAGGTACTATCTAGCACAATCCACGAAGTGTGAAGAAGGAGCTGAAGTCGAACACTCATGGAATCACCCAATCGACGACCAATGATGAAAGTCGACTGTCAGGTGCGAAGAACTTGCCATTGAGGCATGCAAGCTCTAAGGTACCAAAGGGGATCTCTACATCAATATCCTAGATATTGAGCTAATGTCGACAGGAGACGACCGATCACAGGAGGGCCATAATGTTTCCCCCATCAACGACATGAGATAAGGAACAAGTGGTAGATGGCGAAACAGAGTACCAGAGGAGAAGGCGAGGGTGTAAACTGCAGAAGGATTATACTCTTAAACATGTCGGTGATACGACTTCGGAGGGGGTGGCAGCATTCAAGCACCAAGGGATCAGAGGCTCGATGGAAACAGCATGAATCAGATGGAATGAGGTTAAAATGATGACCCAAACCTGCGAAAGGCCAAATGACAATGTACGGATGTCCCAACCCGACAAGAAGCAAAGGTGTCAATTTTCAAAAGTGAATAGCTGCCATAGACAATCAATGATAAACCTGTTGTTGAATCCAACCTAGTGATATTTTAACGAGCCCTAGGAAGGAGAAGCTTGAGTCCCATCATGGTGACGAGTCCAATGTCATCAGGGTTTAACGAGTCCGACATAGGTAAAACTCGGAGTCTTTTTCATGTTTAGAGAGTTTGAAAAAGACATGGAAAAGAAAACTCCAGGGGGGTCCTTTTTCATAGAGTTGTGTCTCTCGAGCCCGAAAAAGTATAAAACAATACTCGAAAGAACCGCCCGACCATTACGATCAAGGAGTACTTTTCGTAAGTAGTAACTTCGACTTGAAAAAGTAAAAAAGTGGTTAGAAACACATCATTTCGCAACCAATAACGAGCCTGAAACGAAAAAAGCTCGGCGATCTTTTTTGTGTTTAAATGGTCAGAAAAGAGCTTAAAGGCGACCACCTCTCATTTCTTTTAACGAGTGAAGAGGAAAAACTCGGCAATCTTTTCATATTTAAAT